>JAEVFN010000049.1:641836-1266886 GCA_030449075.1 Murraya paniculata | reverse complement strand
GAAAATAAAAAAAAAAAAAAAAATGGCGACAGAAGGATTGATAATGAATGTAAGTAATTTGTTGGATACATGTGTGCGTGTGTATTTAATTCTTATTTGCTCACCTATTTGTGCTTGGTCTCGTCACGACAGGTTCTATCGGCTAGGTAACTGAACGATCCTTTTCAACAAAAACTGGGCCAAATCCATTACAGTTATTGAATCCAAACCACCTCTGTTAGTGCGATCATCAAGCCCAATCACTAGAGTAATCCAAGCTCCAAGCTCCGATAGTTAGAGTAGACCCAACTAGTTTGGACACGAGAAATATGTTCATTATTTAAATATCATTTATTAGGAACCACAGTAATCCTCCGAACTTTAATTCTACATGGAAGAGGAGTGAGTCTCCGAGTCCAGCTATATCATTTTTCTTTTATGATATTTGACAGTAAATGTAGCATATTATTTAAGCTACGTCACTATAGGATTAATTCAGAATGTCTGGACAGATTTGACCCGTTTTAAGTTTATATATTCATATTTGTATTTGCACCATCGCAGAATGATATAAGATGTTCTAATTTAAGTAATTCAAAATTCGCCTCAACCCAACCCCATCTCCAACCATTAGCAAGTCAAATCTACAGTTGTCATGACCTAACTCAAACCTGGTAAGATATTGTCCGTTTTGGGTCTTAACAAGGTCCGCACGGTTTTATTTCTGGGGTGCCCATACACCCTAAAACGCGTCTTACGCGCAAGATATTGTCCGCTTTGGGTTTCTGGGGTGCCCATACACCCTAAAACGCGTCTTACGCGCAAGATATCGTCCGCTTTGGGCCTTAACAAGGTCCGCACGGTTTTATTTCTGGGGTGCCCATACACCATAAAACGCGTCTTACCAATTAAGGTGTAGATCACCCCTTATAAATCCAGTTTCTCTCTCGTACTTTGCTAATGTGGGATTGCCTAGGGTGTTAAATACATCCTCCTTTAGGAACTCAACGTCCTCATTGAAGTTTACCCCATCATCGCTCAAGAGGACACGCGGAGCTGCTCTGATACCATCTGTCATGACTGATACCATCTGTCATGACTCAACCCAAACTTGATAAGATATTGTCCGCTTTGAGCCTTACCAAGGTTTGTCATGACTCAACCCAGACTTAGTAAGATATTGTCCGCTTTGAGCCTTAACAAGGCCCGCACGGTTCTGTTTTTGAGGTGCCAATACATCCCAAAACGCGTCTTATCAATTAAGGTGTGGATTATTCCTTATAAACCCAGCATCTCTCCGGTGTTTTGCCGATATGGGATTCACTTAGGGTGTTACATGTGTACTAAAAATTATAACACATCCTTACTCCCATTGTACAAACATAAGTTGAAAATCTTTTTCTTTTTTCTTAAAATTGGTTTGCGAAAAATCGATTCTTTGATTGTTTTGTTTCCATTTAAAGATCATATAATCATGACGGATCAAACCAATTTACCTATTTGTCCCTCCAATATCAACTAGTTCAGTTTCTTTGATACAATTTTCATCTAGCGTGAAATTTCAATGTTAATCAACTCTCTCTCTTTCTCTCTCGTCTCTCGCTCAAAATATATATGAATACTTGAAGGTACACACTTTTAGGCCTCTACAAGGTCTCAAAGTCGCTTAGTATTGGGCAGTGCACATTGACAATAACACATCGTGATTAGAACCAAAGCATGATTTTCAGAGAAATTAGCAAAACCGCTTATAAATAATGGTGTACTTATTTTCTGAACCAAAAACGTACCTTAACATTCACAATAATGGAAGAAGTTCGATCTCATTAAATTTATGAGCAATTGATTTTTTCTCAAAAACACCATCATCATAATTCTTATGTAAAGAACAATGTTGCAAATTTCCCATTATTTTAAGGAGCACTAAACATTTCAATAATTCCATATGTCTTCGTATGATATCAGTAATATATCATCGATCACCTATATGTTGCATGATGACACCATCATCAAAATTTGAATTTCTCAATCAGCAATTAATTTCCAAATTAGGCAATTGCTCATGAGCAATATAATTGGCCAATAATGTCTATAAGTAGCAGTAGAAAATGTCACTATCTCGAGCAATGAGTCCTCCCCTCTATTATTGTCATGTAACAACAACCCGTTCCCTAATGACCTCAAATCAACCTTTTAAATTCAATGAACTGAAAATTAATAATCACTAAAACATAATGTGCCATTAATTATCGCAACTTTACGGGTATGTGGAAGACGAGAGCTCTTCCCCAACATTTGGAATTTCCAAGCAGGAAAAGACAAAGAAAATTAATATTAAAAGGGCCAGAAAAGGATGGTTTGTTTTCAATGAATAATAAATAATTGCCACAGTAAATAATAGCCACGGGGGCCAGAAAAGCATGATTGTGAAGCTTTAAGTTTCATATATAAATATAATTAAGCACTTTTTATATGGGTATGATCGCCTTCAAAAGTGCTTCCCATAAACAAAATATTTTTGGGTTCATTACTCAATAATCTGCATGCTTAATTACGTCAATCCAAAGCATGCTTCATCTATTCTTTTTCTTTTTCTTTTTTTTTAAAGGAGGCCTTTTAATGAGTATCGAAATTTAGTTTCTATGTTCTACATAAGAAACACTCAAAAATACTTATAATCGTGGGAAAAATTCTGTCTGTAACAGATATTTTTTAGTTTTATGTTCAATAGAATTCCGAGCCATACTGTAATTTTATGAATTGCAGTTCTTAATAAATTATTGAATGTAATGTGAATAGATTGTGATATAATCGTTAGAAACAGCCCTCAAATTATCGAAAGAATTTATCTTACATTCAACCAAATTATTTGAATTTTTTTTAGTACATTTATGAATATCATATTATTATATATATTTTTTCACATAAAAATCAATTTCTTTTAATTAAATGGATGAATAACATTTTTTTCCGGTTGCTTACGTCAATATAAAGCATTCTCTTTTGGAGTGAGCATGCCGAGGATTCTATAAATAAATTAACATGCTTCTCAGTTTATAAATTAAACAAACCCCATACCCATCATTCACAGTTGAGTAAGTTGAGAGCAGGCTTTGTATGGTTTTAAAGTAAACTTTCAAAATAATATAATGCACAAGTTCCATTAAAAAAAAAATAAAAAAAAATGCATTACAATGATATTTCTTTATTCATTTTCAGAGTTTTTAAACTTGATGAGAGAAGCATGTGTCACCAGTGTTCCCTTCCTGCATGCTTTATTTATTTTTTTTAATTACATGAGATTAATGTTCATATTACAATTTATATTAAATGAGATTATTACTGATATATTTATAATTAGATAATTACTAGAATTAATTTTATATTAAATCTTATATATCAATACCCAGATTTTAACATTCTCTAATATTTTATTACAGTTTACTCCACTCTCATTTCGAAAGAAAGTAGACTACCTTCACTTAATTATTATTTATAATTGGGAAGAAATTTATGCCTCCACAATGCTTTGTATCTGTCTTTCTTATTCTTGCTTTCAGATATTGAATGGTGGGAGAAGGATATATACTTATAAACTATAAGGTGAAAAAAAATTACATTAATGCAATGTAGTTTACAATTATTAATTATTTGATTTTTCTTTCTAACGCTAAATACAAACCTACAATCGATGTCAATTTAAAAAACAATCCCTGGAATTATCCAGAAAAAAAAAATGCAGAATACAAGCTGGTTTGCATGTTCAAATCAAATGTGAAGTTATTTTGATTTCAATTGCTGAAATGTATCTTTATCTCCATCAAAACAATATTGGGTAATGCTTCATTATTAATGTAGATTCTAACTTAATTATTATTAATTATGATAATTAAATTGTTGATTATATTAATTACAGCTTACTAATCTAATTAGAAATGAATAATTTTTAGGCGCCCGACTTGTAGGTAAAATCATTTATTTCATAATAACAGACTTTAATTGATGATCATGGTTCCCTAATACAGTAGTGAAAAAGAGACTCAATTCATTGGCACCTATATTTTTGTGCTTCAAACAGTGACTGTACTATGCAGTCCAACTAACCATCAAAAACCTGTTTTGAAAAGTCCTTTTTCATGATCATCATCATGCCCTAAAAACTCCACTCTTCTGCCACATCACTATACCTTCACCCCACCATCATCAAGCATCACGCATTTAGCCACGTGTCCCAGCTTTTCACCCCACACTACCTGGCACTCAATGTTAGCCTTGTTTAACGGGCGCTTCCCCCCATTTTTTACTTTCTTTTTCTTTTCTCTCCCCATACTCTCAATAACCCAAACAATTTTCCCGAGAAAGAGAGAGAAAGTCAGAGAAAAAGTTAAGTGAGTGGGAGGGGAAAAAAATGGTACAGCAGCAGGTGCAAGAGGGTGAAACTGTTTAGCTCAGTCTGCATGTAAGACAAGAGTGAAATTTAATAGTTTTTAAAAGGTAAAAAAAATGCGGGCACTGCAATTTGTTTTGTTGTTTTTTCAACTTTTTTGGTGGTGGTGACTGGTGAGGTAACTGACAACTTACCGGCTGCAGGCAGTTGTCGGGTGGGAGTGAGCGTCAAACGCCGCACCGGTCTGTCCCTGCAGACTGCACGCGAGGTGACCGGTTACGGGGACAGTAGGTCACCACTGCGAACCATCTTCCTTACTGTTCTTTTATAGCTCTTTCTACTGTTTTTGTGGGCTGGTCTGGTTGATACCCCACATTCACCTCGATTTAGGCCCACTTTGCACGCCCTATTTTTTCTTTTATATTAATCTAAAATATTAAAACCTTTACCCACTCTCACCTTTGGCATGTGTGTTTCAGTCGCAGTATAATGACCAAAACACCCTCGGTATTTAGTTCAAAATTAGTTGGTTTCTATCATTAAGTGTGACCGAAATCACTTGGCCTTGTTTTTAAATCTCATCTTTCCTAAATAATGTATAAATAGATATTCTCTCGAACTCTATTGTGCTTGGAATTTAGTGTCTTTTTATCTTGAGGGTAAAATTTATTTCAACTTACCTAATGATAACAATGATCTACTTAAAATTTATAAATATTTGACGTCTGTATAATTCTTTCTTATTAAAAGTCAAGAATAACGATAAAATATGACGTATAAATTAGATAAGAAGAACTAAAAGTCTACTTTTGGTTACATTTAAATTTTATTTTAAAATCTTCTAGCTAATATGGTGGTAAATTGTTTATTAGGTTTATATTCTTGATGAAGAAAAGCATATTTTTAATGTTCTATTAACATAATTGATATGATTTTTGAAAAGAATTTAAAATGTGACATTGATGGTTTTTATTGCAAATGCGACCAAACACAAATTATGCTTCTATTCTTGGTGCCAATAAAAACATATTTTTTAATACTTGATTGACATAATCGATACTATTTTTGAAAAGAATTTGAAACGTGTCACTCAATCTTTCGACAGCAAATGTAACCAGAACACAAATGCTCCTTTTAGAAAACTCTTACACCTATTTTGAGCATAAACCCGAGAAAATCTTTGCCATTCTCTCTCACGCGCTAAGGGACCGAAAGATGAATGTTCTTTTAAATGTGCAACAATTTGTTGGCGTCAACATTTTTAAATAGTTAAGTGTGTTGAGCGAGTGCAAACTACGAAGTCACCGGCATCCTTTAAATAGTAGTTACTCAAGGTTGTTTCTCCCGCTAGAGAAAAAAGGATTAAAAAAAAAAAAGAAGAAGACAAAAAACCCTAAACCCTGAAACAAGATAAGTGAAAAGCAAGATCTATAGACAAGTTAAAAGCCAAGTTTTGAATAATTAGCCAAAACGGGTCTTCCTTTGTGGATGCTTGGCTTGGATCCGGATCGGTTACGAGCCGATATGAACCGTTTGCTCGCTTTACTCTTCCACCAGGTAATTTTGATCATCATGCACAATCTTGGTTTTGCTTTCTTTGTTTTTTTGTTTTGGTTTCCGCTGCTGAAAGTCTACTACTGCAAATGATCATCAAATATAGGGAGTGTTGGATGAGCAGTTCTTGCAACTGCAGCAACTTCAAGATGAGAGCTCCCCTAACTTTGTTTCTGAAGTTGTCAACATTTACTTCCATGAATCAGAGAAGCTTTTGAGGAATCTCAGATCACTGCTGTAATTTCCTCCTCCAGTTTAGCTCATAATTAAAGCTTTTTACTCGTGCCAATTCTCATATCATGTTACAATTTATCTTTACTAAACATTATGCTCTTTTAGTACACTGAATGAAACAAATTTATTGTCAGAAATTTATCGCACCTCCTGGATAATTTTGTCATGGTGCAATCTGGATAGTGTGCCAACAAAAGAAAATATTCTTCTCTTAATATTTAATCTACAAACCATTGTCTCTCTCCCTCTCAATTCTTTTTGAATTTTTAGTAGTAGTAGTGAATGCAGTTAATATTATTAAATGACAAATAAGTGTGGGGGTGTGATGGGACAGGATGGATAAAGAGTTTTCAGATTACAAGAAATTGGGAATCCATTTGAATCAGATGATGGGGAGCAGCTCAAGCATTGGTGCCAAACGAGTCAGCAACGTTTGCGTTGCCTTTCGAGCTGCTTCTGAACAGAATAACCGTGCTGGGTATTATTATTATTTTTCCTCTTCTCCCTTTTCTTCTCTTTTCTCGAGCTTTCACATTCGGACAAAGAAAACAATCTTTTTTATTTCAAAATATTAAATATTTTTGGAATAAAAAATTACCGCAATATCTGAACTCAGAATGAATTGAATGGAATCAGCTCTCAACTCGCATGTGTAGGCTTTGATAACGGTGTATTGTTTGGCTACTATATATTTTCAGGTGCTTAAGAGCGTTAGAGCTGCTAGAACACGAGTACTGCTACCTCAACAACAAATTCCATGAACTTTTCCAGGTAAAATACCAAGAGTAACCATTCTATCTGCTTGTCTCGTGGGTACATAGTAGAATAAGCTGCAATAAAATTAACTACAGTGCTAAATAGTTTTGTGATTGGTACTTCATGAAACAGATAGAGCAACAGAGAGAACTGGCAGCTGGAGTTCGATATCCAATGCACATGTAGAACAAATTAATATAACAAGGACATAACTCTGTCTTCTCGCTAAGCTAGCTCTCTGGATTCCACTTTGTTCTAGGGGTTTTGCTAAAAGCCAAGCAAGCTCAAGTACTTGCTGCAGAAGAAGAGGAAGAAGAAGAAGAAATAATCTGATCAACGGGTTGTTGCGGCTGCCTTTAAATTTATTTTTATTCCTTTTTTTTTTTTGGGGAATTTGCTCAATTAGTAAAGCTTTGGTTGCTTGTACTTTTGAGTTAATGGAAAATTAATTTGAGTCAAGGGGGAAAGTTAGTAGCTCTGATTTTGATATCGCTCTGATTTTGATATCTCTTTTAAGATTCAGCTTTAATGTCCAGATACTGCATGTCTCACCTTTTCCATTCATCTGTCTCTAATATTGCAGCCATGAATTGCCACTGACACAGGGAAAGAGGGAAAAAATAAATAAATAGTAACAAAATCCGCTAAGAACTATCAATATCACCATCAGTCAATCAATTGGATCAGCTCAAGTTAAATGCAAAGAGCAGAGTTCTTCGCCAACGTT
This sequence comes from Murraya paniculata, assembly GCA_030449075.1. Lineage (NCBI taxonomy): Eukaryota > Viridiplantae > Streptophyta > Magnoliopsida > Sapindales > Rutaceae > Murraya > Murraya paniculata. The sequence continues at coordinate 1,259,249 of JAEVFN010000049.1, read as the reverse complement.
GAGTATCAAAACTGAGATCCTAATAAATTCATAGCTCTTTGGTTGTAACGTAACCAAGATAGCATAGAGCCCACATGCTACATTCTGATCTGACCTAAATCTTATTAAGTCAATTTTGGTTGATGAGAATTTGATAAATTAATATGCAATTTTTATCCTTTTTCACTGCATTTTTAACGAATTTTTATTTATGTAAAGATGTAGGGAGCATCTGGTAGTATTTTTCTCGAAGGGTGTTTTTGTTGAATTTTAAACGCATTTGGTTGCTTATTTTCTACAGTGTTTGAAAATAAAAATGTGAAAAATGTATTTGATTGTTTGTCTTGAAATATGAAAATAATGGACGAGAATAAGAAAAAAAAATTATTTATTTTTTATCTTGATAAAGATAATCCAAAAAAAAAAAGCAGGGTTCAAATGTAAATGCACATAGGAATGAGTAAAATTACAATTCAGTCTTTTATTTTTCTAGATTTTTTTTTTCGTAAACTTATGCATAGTTCTGCCTTTAGTTGTTTAATAGTTGTAAAGTACTTAATAAGTACTGTGAGAATCGTTTGGGAAGTTAACGTCATTTAATTTCATTGTTGAATGATGGAAAATATGAATGACAATGGGGCGATTTGGCCTCATCCATTCTCACCTCATTTACAATTTGGTCCTCGTTTTTTACTCTATTCTCTAATAAATTTAGACTCTATTTCCCATTTATCTATTTTACAGTAGATTATATACATACATGCATGCATATATACATACATATATATATATATATATATATATTAAAATAAAAATCAAAATGACTTAAATAAAAACCATCAACATTTGTAAGGTATTTAATTTAATAAAAAATTGAATAACATCTCCAACAGATTGGAATAATATCCAAAATCATATAAATATGTAAAATATATGAATAAATAATAAAAAAAATACATATTTTTCATATGGGGATTGGGGTGAGGGTAGGGCATGGAATACAATTTCACTCTACTAAGAATTTGAAATTATTTTTCTCTCATTTCGCAAAAACTCAATAATATCTATCTCATTTGAGGTGGGGCTCTGTAGAAGATTTTGTCATTGCTAATGAAACACATACACTAACTTTATTATTTTTATTTTCAAAATTATTTGATATGAAACAATAGAAAGTTTCATTTCATCTTTTATTTCACACCGTTGTGACTTAGAACAGCACTACGATGTTAAATGAGCATTGGTATGTGTTTACGCTTTCTCGAGAAGTTAAAAAAAAAAAAGTATGCGTTTATTAGGTGTGTTCGCGGATCAGATTTTACGGATTGGACATCAATTCATATCCGATCCATAATTTTACGGATTGTAAATTTTTAATCCAATTCAATCCACGGATTGACGAATTCAATCCAAATCCAATCCATATGTCTGCTGATCAGATGTGGATTTGACCAAATCAATATCCAATCCACCATTTTACAGATTGGTTTGCGGATTAAAATTTTTTAATTATGTTTATTCAACGAACTAATTAAATAAAAAAATCTAATATAAAAATAAATTATGTGTCTAAATAAAGTTAGAATAATATAGTCAAATTTTCAAAATATGACATAGGGAAAAGAACAAATCTCATTTGTTTAAATCAATACATGAAAATTAACTAAAATTATAAAAAATTAACTGTTTAGAAAAATATATTTGTTTAGTTAATTATTCAGCTATTTAATTATGTTTATTATATATTATTATCGGATAAGATATGTATAATATAATGTAACTACATTCTAACTTATTTATTTATTAGAAATAGTAATGCCACATTATAATGTTTTATTTTTTTATTAAAATAAATAAATAAATAAATTTTATTTTTTACGGATTCGCGGATTTACAAAAATAAATCCATATTCAATCCATCGACTGCAGATTTTTAAATTTTTAATCAAATCCAACCCAATTCACCAATCAAATTTTTGTGAATCAAGCAGATTGAGCGGATGGAATTAGACCCTTTGAATACCCCCTAATCAACATTTTGTGAATCAAGCAGATTGAGCGGATGGAATTAGATTTTGAATACCCCTAGTGTCTATATCTAGATAAAAGAGAGGTATTTTAGAATACCTCTTTTTCTAAAAGTCAGGGTCAATTGCTATTTGCTGCACTACTACATGCTAGCCCCACTCGAAGGATGTACCTGATGAAATGGTTGTTGAACAAGTTAGCACCATGCCACCGAGTCCATGAAGAGGCCTGGTGCTGTGTTTGCGTTGTTTATTTCTTTTCTATCTCAAAATAATGCAATACAAATGGAAAGATGTTTCTGTCTTCCCTAACACTTGGTCTGAGTTCAAGTCTTAAGGAATGTAGCGGCTAAAAAATTAATTTGATCTTTGTCCTCCCTCCTATCTTTGAATTAAAATAGAAAGATGTTTCTACCTTTTTATTTTTAGTCTCCCATTAATTATAAGTAAAAGTAATTCATTAATTACTACACTCACATTCTTTCTGTCTATTTGTCCACAGCCCTTTTCGTTACATAAACAGTAATTTTGCTAATAACTATCCTGTTATGTGAGAAGCATTAAAAAAATTAAGTAAAGAATATGATTAATGATAAACAAACACATCTTTAGATCTCATCTATTCTTTAACCATTTGAGCACCCAATTTAACTTCAAGAATCATGAAACAACTCATAATTAAAAGTTAGTTCGTGAGTTAAGAGTTACTTAAAGCTTATATATTCAGTTTATACATGAAACTAATTATTTTCAGTCAATATGAGATTATCTCTTTGACATTATACGATGCTAAAAATACTAATCTTTTTTTTCATGGAATTTTTTCATCAGTTCAATAAATCAAGATGTGTGTGCATTTACACTATTATACTTCTGTGTGCCAGTTAATTTAATAAGCTTTTAAGATGATATGATAGGTATATGATTCAAACACTGATCATATTGCTGAAAAATTGTAAAATTAGCATTGATCTGAAAATAACTAAAAAATGTTTTTCCGAACTTTTTTTTTTTTAATGTTCTTCATCATGAATAAATGGTATAGAATTCTTGAGTGCATTATAATGCTTTTGATGTTGAACATGTTAAGCGATAATGTTGAACATGAATAATTGATACAGTTCTTTGGCAAAGTTGACTTTACAGTTCCCATAATTCTCAGATTTTCAAGCTGCAATTTGTAATTAATTTAATTAGTAAGGTAATTAGTGACAATTACTTTATTAGAGGCGTAAGCAGATTAGGAAAAGAGAGGTATTTTAGAATACCTCAATTTCTTTTCGCATCAATGCGTATGTAGTTGATGATTGTTGTATAAGTGTGTGTGTAATGTTTTTGTACCAGCTCGAACGTGGACCGGTGACATGGTACATCATTAAGTACCATGCACCACGACGCACGCAACAAGAGCTGGTGCAGAGTCTCAATTAACAATATATTTGAACACTTTTTAAAAGTTTCACTTAGGACTTCACCCATTAATGGTTTAAAGTATATAATAATATTACTTTGGCAAAGTTGGATTTTCAGTTTTCAAATTTGGAAGTTGATAGGAAGAAAAAAAAAATTATTAATTGAAGGAGTCTCCAAATTAAAAATTAGAACCTGCTTTCTTTGTTATTTGAATAGGTATATATACAGTTGAAATAACAAGTGTTTGATTGAAGAATGAAACCATTTGATGAAATGTCTCAGTGAAGAGTCTTTTGGCAGCTATTTGAATTCAGGAGCTAAATAGTAAGGATTCATGATTCATAAAATGTAGATCATTCATCTATAAATGAAACCATTTATGGATGAATGATGAAAAATATATACTATTTTTACTACATTTTTAAAATGATTATTTCTTAAATACTAACAAATTTTATTTCACAACTATAGGTTCTATTTTACAATTATTTTTGATTGAAGACAACATCTGAAACTAAATGGAGTCTTTAGATACACATACCCTTTTGAAAAAATGAACAAATTGATAATATTTAATACAACTATTTTAGAATACCTATCTTTCCGTTATATCTCCATAATCTTAATACAATTTTTTAAGGGAAAAAAGGTATTTTAGAATAGCTCATTATACGTTGAAACATCGCTTAGAACTCGCATTTTAGCTACCAATCCTCTCGAACACAAGACCACATGAGGTGGAGCTTTTAAGCCCAAACCACCGAGTCCACAAAGAGGATTGGCGATTACAGGTTGCTACTTTTCGTAATAAAAGGTTGTTACTTTTCTTAAAAGTTCATTTAATTCGGTATGTGAGACTAATTTCAATTAATGTAGAGATTATGTCCTTGTTCCTATACTGTGCTCTTCATCAATTCAATCAAATCATAATAAGTGTGCATTTATGCTATTAAACTTGTGTGTATGAGTTTAGTAACTTAAGGGTGGATTTGGCATCTCGTGTTATATTATATTGTATTGTACAAAACATTGTTCTTATACTAACTCATATTTGACTACAATTTTTTAGTAGCATCGCATTGTATTGAAAAGATGACTAATACAATGAAAGGAGCATAAAAAAATCTCACGAGAGGTTAAAGTTTAGGCTATCAATATTAAAACACTTTTCATATTTTAAATTTAATCATTTTACTTTTATTATGAATAATTTATAATAAATTTTAATTTACTAAATACTGATTTATATTTATATTAAATAATAAATAATAATATAAAATATTAATAAACCTAATATTTGATAAATAAATGATAATACATTATTTTACTTTTATTACATAAAATCATTTTAATTATTTTACTTTAAATATGTAAAAAGTATTTTAATTATTTAGTCATTTATTATTTAATAAATGACTAAATTTAAAAATAAATTTAAATTAAATAATTATATTCACCATTTGTCAGTAAAAAATTAATTTATAATTAAATTTAAAACTTAATATATTGTATTCTATTGTATTATATATTATATTTTTATTTATAATATTAAAATATTTATATTATTTGATGATAGTATATTATTAACTTATTTTTATGTTATAAAAATTACTATGTTGAAAATAATTATTTAATAATTAATTTAAATGATTAATATCTATCACTAACATATTAATAAATTTAAATAATGCAAATTTTATTTTAATATTAATATAAAGCAATATTACAAGATGCCAAGGTAGTATTATATATAATATGGTCTGGAGTACACCAAACTTTGTATTGCATTTAACTTATAAATTATATCCTAACGTAATACACTATAATACGATAGAACTAATATAATATAATGCAATACAAGATACCAAATGCACATTAAAAGATCATTTATTAGATAATAACTCATTAATTTAATGGATAAAAATTTAAAATTTGAGATGTTAATATTTTCGGTTGCATACTACTTAATATGATTAAGTGAAGTAGATAATTAATTACATACATTAATTTTATGAGCAACATGAACGCAGAGGTATTTTAGAATACCTTATACCATATATATATATTTTCATCGGCATGCATGTTTGTTATTGCAATTACTCGATTCCATGACGTGGAACCGGCTCGAATTCGGACCGGTGACATGGTAAATGTTTCAAGCACCAGACCACCAAGCCCGAAACGAGTGCCAATGTGTCTGAATTAAATGACATAATCTTTAATTTAAATTGGCATTTGGCCCATCAATGCTTTCAGGTACAATAATATTTTGGAAAAGTTGGCATTTCAGATTTCAACGAAAGGATTAGCTTTAAAATAATAGTTTACTCCAGCTGATTTAGAATGGGGAGAAAAAATTATTAATCGGATGAACTTTGCCTAAACATTTACCATAATGACAATTACTCCAGGTTTTGAACAGGGAACCATCGCAAGATTCATACCAAGAGCTCATGCTGAATTGCGGACTGCCGACATGTCAGCAAACATTTTTGACAAGGCTAAGCAAATTGAAATATTGACGGCCCTCAACTTTTTTGAAATTAATAAAAAAAAATACTTGGTAAAGAGAAAACTGAGAGAAAAATGAGAGAAATAATGAAAAAAGAGATAGAGAAAGTGTGGGTGGATAGAGAGAGAAAAAATTAATTTCTCTCATATTTTTCTCAATTTTCTCTCTACTTAATAACTCATTAATAAATTACATTAAAATGCCAAAGATGACCATTAATATATTGCCACATTGAGCGCAAATATAAGACCATATTGGGCTCAATGTAATGTTTATAACACAACACCTAATATGGGATGAATCCTAACGACATAAATACAAACTCGTTCACTACGAAGTACGAACTTTCCTACCAAATTGACCATCCGTAATTGACATATGTAGAATTCAATTATCAACTATCCCTATAATAAAATTGCTTTCTATTTGTCCAAAATGTCTCCAGTTCCAGTCAAGGTCCCATCAACAATTCAATAATGGACGGCAGCATAGCTAAAAAATGTCACAGGAATATAGCCAAGACTTGTCATTAGGTTCAGGGACACACCATTTGAGACTGAGTGCAGAATGTGCATCTGGATGTCTAAGACATATACTGGGAAAACTAGGCAAACTAACTCTCCAATTATCTATATTAATCGGCCAATCTTATCCATTAGATGAGAACTTCACTGCCTTTATATCCTTTAAATATTGCCCCCAGCATTTTATGTGAAGAGTTCTGCAACACTTCACATTTCTATTCCGAAGTTGTTCAAAAAGCCACTGCATGCCAATAAACACAAACAAATTAATATGATTCTGAACATCCATATTGACGACAGAACAGAGTTTAAATATATAATACTTTGAGCGTACCAAATTGATGATAAATTTCAAAATACCTCGATGAATGGGGGACTGCCTTCCGACATTATAGGCAGACGCAAAGTCTGGGGATAAAAAATCGAGAAAAGACCACCTGAAAAAGTTTTGTGTCCTTGTATTGGAACTTTCATATGTAAAGTCACGTTCCTAACTCGAAAAGGGAGTGAATGGGAATGTTTTCTGAATTTCTCTGAACTAAACGGCATCTAAATAAATCACAAAAAAGGGAAAATTACAATTAAGAATGTAAAACAAAAGTGAAAAAGCAATAACCAATTTATATAGAACATATAAACGCACCTTGCAGATATCTTTGTACAGAGCTATGACTATTTTTCCAATTTGACTAGATGCTGCAGGAAATTCTTTTAGCTTAAGGTACCAATGTTCAATGTCACCTGTAAGCTCAAAGTGTACTTTCCATGGACATAACTGAGACGTATTCATTGATGTGGTGGGAATATGAGTACTCTCAAAAGTAAAAGAAAGCAAATTCGGGGTTTGTAGATCCATTGCCTTCAAATTTTCACAGAACTCAATTAGTAAGTGCTTGAGCAATCCACTTGAAATTTTAATTCTTTCGATGAAAAAGCATCTCATCAGACAGATCCTCATGCAAGGGAAACTTCGAAATAAGCCAATGAAACTCCTGGTCTTTGAGAACATTGAGAACTACCCATATAGAATTAGCTTTTGCAGATTTAGACAAAACAAATGTGCCACGACTCTCAAGGTTAACTGTTGAACACTTGGAACAACAACCCTTTTGAGTTCGCTTGACTGACAATCCGCAATTGTCATAATCTTGAGTTTGTGAGCTTTTGGAGAGACTCAAATGCTTGAAGCCCGAACAGCCGCAAATGTACAAATCTTCAAGTAAATTGTATTTTGATAGATAATTCCAGAGAGAATTATAAAAGAGGAATTTTATTAAATAATTGAATATGAGTTATGAAAATAATAACAAGACCTCCCTATTTATAATAGAGTAAATTTACTTCCCTAAGTTAAATAATAACATGATCTCTCTATTTATAATAGAGTAAACCTACTTCCTTAAGTTAACTTGAAAAAGGACACTAAATCACAATTATAATAGAAATAAAAGACTACGACACATACAATAATTGACTCAAATTAAAATAGAAAATCCTAAAACAAAAATATTCTAGAATCCTAAATTAACATACCACATCAGTCTCCTTTTCTTTAAAGAAACTCGTTCTCGAGTTTGAATACAGTCTGAAGGGTGAAACTTGTAGTGTAGATGCAAATCATTTTATAATTCGAACTTGTAGCCTTACTCATCAATTTTCCTCGAAACTTTGACGTATCCATACTTCATCAACTACCTTCGCTTGTGCATTCTTCGAGGCGATGAAGACTTCCAAAAACGAACAATGATCAAATAACTCTTTCGGTCTTTCCTTTCCCTAATTGTCGCTCAATGCGCTATTCAATAAGTTTCACCTTTGCAATTAAATCTTCTTCGAGCACGATCTTCTTGTCTTCAATGTGAATAGGTAAAGCCATTTCGATCATTTCAGCTTCTTCATCTTAATTTTGCTACACAACCTCGATCGTTCTGTTAACTCAATGTGCAAATCAAGAGTAGGTTGTTCTTCTTTAAAAATATTAGATAGATAAAAAATCTTATCAGCTTCAATGCTAGTCTTGTCTGCCAAGGAAACATCATGCCCATTCTCGCACAAATCGTCAGATTGAAACTTTAAATCAATAATAAATTATACATTTTCTTCTGCAATATTAGGCACATCTTTGACGCATGAAGAGGCACAAACTTCTTTTATTTGTATGTCTTTCACTTTAGGTTACTGCCTTGTGATAGGATTAGTCAACTTCTAAACATAATAATAATATAATAAGTTGTAATGAATAAGATAAGCAAAAAAGAATTGCACCATGTTATAAATGAGAAAAGAATTAGAGATTAACGTGTTAAAAATAAAAGAGAAAAGAAGTATAGATTGAATTAGAGAATGAGAGTTAGATATTAGAGATGAGAGAATTAAAAAAATAAAAGTAAGAGAATAAGAGAATGAAAGAAATGAAATAAATGATGCATAAATACAGAGCTAGAGCTTTTAGTAATGAAATTTAAAATTTGTTGCTAAAACATAATTTTGGTGGAGGATAATTCATCGATAGTGAGGAAATATGAAATACAAATTTCGTCACTACAAACATATATTTAGCAACGAAAACTTAATCTTATCGCTAAAAGTCTAAAATTTTGGCAAAAACGTAATTGCTTTAAATCTTTAAACGAATAATTTTAGTAATGAAATCTAAATTTTGTTGCTAAAAATACACATTTAGTGATGAAATTTAAATTTCATCGCTAAAGGTCTAAAATTTTGGTGAAAAATTAACCGCTTTAAATCTTTGAATGAATATTCTCAACTACACATTTAGTGACGAAAGTTAAATTTAGTCAGAAAAGTTCTAAAATTTTGGTGGTACTTTAAGTCTTTAAACGAATATTTCCTGCAAAAAAATTATAAATTCGTCATGAAAATGCATATTTAGTTATGAAATTTAGATTTTATCACTAACAATACACATTTAGCAATGAAATTAGTTCCGTTGCTAAAACATATTTTTTGCTACAAAAATCATTCTGTTGCTAAAACTTTCTTTCATCATTAAAAGATTTCATTTCAAAACTCCTTTTGCAATGAAATATTTTCATTGCAAAAAGAAGTTTTAGTGACGAAATCTATTTTATCGCCATAGTGTGCTTCTATGAGGACTCAAATTTCGTCACTATAAAATTAAATTTCAATCTATAATCCACGACGAAAACATTCGTCGCTAAAACAACCTATTATGACAAACGTAACAAAAACATTCGTTGAAATATATTAAATTTTTTTCGTTAAAGGTTTGGGTGCCTTTTTTTTTCTGCTTAATTTTTTGGCGACACAAAAAACTTTTGTTCAAAATATGATTTATCGCTAAAAATGATAATTAACTATTCTACTGCAAATTTGGCGACAAATTTTTTTCCTTGCTTAAATGTACTTACAGCGATGAAATTATTTTGGTCACTAGAAATTTCGTTGCTAAATACCAACATTCTTATAGTGATTTGACTCCCCAAGAGCAAGGAATTCAACCAGATATATAAAACCCTAATGAATACCCACAAATAATTCAACAGAATTCGTGATCAAAGAAAACACACCTCGCAAGTCAAAGCAAAACTAGAAACTACACAGGACAAGGAACTTCTGAATAACGAGATAAACTTACCTTTCCTTATTATTGAAAGATAGCACAACAGGTTTAAAGACCTCTCTAGACGTTTTTACTCAAGCTATATCACTCGATCTAACCCGCTCTAGATACAAAGTTATGGCAAGTTCAATTTGCCGTAGAAACCAGCTTTTTATATGCTGTTTGGTCAACGCGGGGCACGTCGTAACAAACTCTCCGGCTTATAGTTTGGAACTTCCCCAAATTGCCGATCGAACCCATTAAGTCTCTAATAATTACAATAAGCTCACATCTAATTACAGGGCGGCCCTAAAACTTTAAAAATATTACAAAAGACCCTAAGGATTGATCAATTCTAAATCAGCCTTCAATAAAATTTAGTTAAAAAAAAGGTTTTGGAAGAGTTAATTTCAATAATTCACACACAGATCATAAATTTAATTGATCGATTAATTTCCAATATTAATGAACTTCTGGAAATTACAACTTTGATCGAACAAAATAATCGTACACCCTAAATTTTCTTTTAATGAAATAAAAATCTGAAAATGCTAGTATAAAAAATACCGCAGATTCATGATAGTAAAACAAATTGAGTGAATAAGAAGAAGCGGCATGCAGCAGCAACAGCAGCAGATGGGGAAGAAGGAAGCAACGTTGGTTCTGGGTTATGTTTGTGTACTCACAGGTTATTGTAATTTTTGGGATTAGATTTCAAAATTAACAGCGGGATCGCGAGAACCATAAATTATTTGCATTTTATTACATTTTTCTTGTATTTTTTTTACCCCATTCTAAATACTATTTGCTTCCACTTAACTAAAAATGTTAAAGATAAATATTTCACTCATTACTCTATTAAAATCTATGGCCGCGACACTTTAGTTTTGGTTTTTGCTATTAATGTGTTTATTTCGCGGCAATTAAAATGAACTTGAATCAAAATAAGAAATGTGAATCAGAACAAATTATTATACTTAAGATACAAGAATCAAGATTAGAATAAAATATATTTCCATTGATATATGTATTAGAATCAGAATAGATTGTTACTAATTACTAAAATACTCTCAATTATTGTTGTTGTTATTATTACTACTACCACCTCCACCTTGTATATGAGAATGAGATTCTTATTCTTTATTCTCAAATTCGGTGGCTCTCACCATTTTAATTCCCATTCATTGATTTAATTTTTTACAAATAAATACACACAATAGAAATGATTTCTCATTCTCATTTCCTATTTTAAAAAGTAAATATACCCTGAATGCATAAAGTGAATCACTTGTAGAGAGGATCAACGCAAAAGAAATTGTAACTCGACTGATAAATATTAGAGACATAGACATTGCTGGAATACTTTTTCTTTTCTTTGATTTTCGTCGTTTTAATCCGTATGTAATGAATTGTAGATATTGTTTCTTTTCTGTATCTTTGACATATGGCTTCCAATCAATTCCTCTCTGCTTTTACTAATCTGCATTACTGTGTACTGCATTTCCATGTAAGGTTCAATTCCAGGCCAACCCCGTCGTATGGGCTGCGAAACATTGATTTTTTTTTCCACTGTGTTTTTTATTGTCATTGGCAAAAATTATAAGTTAATAGGGGTGGGATTATGAAACCAAAACCTATGTTCGAATCTTAGAAGGCCGGTCTCTGACAATGTTACTGCAACTTGAAAATTTACTCATTATATAATTGTAGCTTCTGATGATTGAACTATGCACAATATCACTTAAGGTAAAACTTGTATAGCTCGTAAAATTAGTTTCGATGACTCTGTTTCCTCCGAGACCTTTATAGTTGTTGAAGCACTCCAAACTGTACGCGTGTCATCTCGTCATTGCTGTTAAATAGTTCCAAAAGAAATGATATAATGCATCCCTAAATACACCAAATTATTGTTCGTATTCTTATTAGAACTCAATTAACTGTAGGGGTAAAGCACACTCATGACTAGCCAAACTATAGCGAGATGGTCATAATTCATATAATGTATGATATGTATAACTTTGAAATTGAACCCTCCCACAATAAGAGAGATCAACGAAATGAGTAGAATATAAAGAAATTTTGTTGAATTGAAATTGAATTAAACTGCATTGAGTTGCAATTTAAAATTGAATATTAGCAAGTTATAGTTTAAAAACTAATTAATGGACTGTATATATGATTATCCCAAAGAGATAGTCCCCTAATTTGACTTGTAACAATGGAAGCAAGAGATGGACAGGAGGGTATGAAAATTTTATATTTAGTCGACTGAGAAAATTTTCAACGAAAATCAAGGATAATATTATACTTATCTAAATAAGATTTAAGTAAATATATATAATAAAAAAGAGATATTTTAGAATACTTCTATTTTAAAGCAGAGACAGATACTTTGCTAGCTTCTGGTACCAGCGCTTATCGAAAGCAAGACCTGATGACATGGTGAAATAATTATTAGTGAGTGCCGATGCCATCAGGACACGACGGCAGCGAGTTCCATCACTTGTTTTATAATAAAATTTAAGTAAATATATATACATATATTATCCCCCCCCCCCCCCCCCCCACAACAAAAAAAAAAACCCAAAAAAATAAAAACCAAAATCTGTGTGTGTTATTCCAATAATTCAAATTCTATGTTTCATTTTTTTTCCCTAGTTTACTACAATTATTACGTAATATCTCAATTTTGATTTTCAATCTCAAGTGCTGTGACTAAAGCAAATCCTTACAAATCTTACAAAATAAGACAAAGATTGAACAAAACTTTTTTTCAATAAATAGTTTTGTTTAGCATATACTTGCATATAATTGGAAAACATCAAATAAGTTAATTAATACGCGATCCCAATGAAATTAAATTTAGCAAGTTATTTATCAAAAAGTAAAATATCATTTTTAGTCCTTGGAAAATATCTTCATTTGTCTAGTTATCAAATAAATTTATATAGTAGACATAAGTGGTCTCAAATGAATTTAATTAAGTTTATGTCTTAACAAAATAGCTTTGTAAACGACTCTTCAATTATGTTTATGTCTTAAATTAAAGTGGCTTCTATGTTAAACGCCAAGTTTGAAAATTTTATTAATTTCATATTTTTTCAAAATTTTCTTGTTTATCTTTTTAACTTATATGTGATTTTAAAATATTTATATCTCAATAGAAAAAGTAACTTTTGTGATTTTTATCTGAATAGGAAGTAACTACTATATCCCAAAATTATCTATATTAAATATACTTATTTACTAAACTATAAAACCTAATCAATCTCTCTTTTTTTAAAAAAAATTATAAGGACATAAATATCAAATGATCATATTTAAGATATTTTTTGTTCATAAAAACAAACAAGATGCCACATATATTGAGTTATTAAAAAAAATAAAAACTTGTCATTTGGACATTTGTATTCAAACTTCAAAAAAATTTAGACCCATTCAAATTACAGACGAATGAATAAATGCCACCTTAGTGTTATCAATTATTATTTTCCCAATAATATTCAAATACTGAGAGCCTATTTGGAATTGCTTTTGGAAGACTTAAAAGTCTTTTTAAAAAGCTAAAAGGTAATTTTGATGTTTGATAAATTTTTTTAAAAATCACTTTTGGCAAGTCACCCTATTCTATAGCATATTTTGAAAAAGTAGGGAATGAATTTATTTTCAAAATCTGATTTTAAATCATTTGTATACTTAATATAATTTTATATATATCCTCACACATATTCTAAAAATCCAAAATCATCCTTATTAATTAGAAAAAATCATTAAAATTAAAGAGATTATTATTATTGACAATTACATTGAGATGCAAAATAAAAATCAAATTAATCACATAAAAATTTATTTTAGTTATCAATTATTATATATAAAATAAAAATATTTTACATACATGTTTGTAAATATATAAATAAAATTTATTTGACAACAGCTTATATTATTAGAGCAATTTAACTGTAAAATTTACTAACTACATATGATTACTCTCAGAACCCATAGTACTTTTAAAAATAAATATGATTTAATATTTAATTGATTCTCTTCACAACTAATTATTTCTACAACATATTTAACAATAATTATTTCAAAAAGTATATCAATATCAACTGGCTCTAAGATGATTGTATTCTTTTTTTTTTTTTTGAGAAAAATATAACTCCTTCGTAAGATCTCAAATTTCTTCAATCTCTAGTAATGTGATTAAAGTATGTCCTTATAAATACCCACCAAAATTCTCTAACAACAATTATTTAAAAAGCTATAACATTATCAAACTGGCTCTAAGATGATTGTATTTTTTTAGGAAAAAATATAATTCCTTCATAAGATCTCAAAATTCTTCAAACTCTAGTGCTGTGATTAAAGTATGTTCTTACACATACCGACCAAAATTCCCTAACACAAGAAAAAGGGTGTTTGTATTCTCAAATGTGTCATGATGAAAGGGTCACTACACTTAGCATTTCATGAATAAATACACAAATTCCTTTTCAACTTGGATCACTAAGATCAACTTCGTATGTGTGGTTCTATTGTTGTTTATTTCGTAACGTAAATCTCATCATTATATATATGCCAAAAAAAAAAAGATTATGACTGAATGTTTGATATCCTTAACATATATGATAAGATGAGATGTTTGTACTTTTTAAATCTCTTATTAATAAGAAATCAATAAAAAATAACTTCTTTGCATTTGTGGTAAAAAGAAGGTATTTTATAATACCTCTCTTTCTAGAAGAATATATATATGTATATATATGGTTCCTGTACGTTGCTTCCGGTATGGTACCAGCTCTCCTCGAACTCGTGATTGGTGACATGCTGAACATGTAGGCACCAAACCTACAAGACCATGTTGAGAGCTGGTGGTAAGTTGTCTCATAATTTTTGTTTTGGCCCCTAAAGTTCGTTATATTTTGACTTAAAAATTTTGAATTAAGAATAAATGATGAAATGAAACCAATGCTTGTGACACTAATTTTCCATATATTTTTTAAAAAAGAATTAAAACAATTGCATTTAAAACAAGTTATTTTTAAATACTGATGTTATATTTACTCAGTTATGATATTTTTTGTTTGTATCCTAACTAATGTATTACTAATAAAATATCACCAATTGAAATCAATATAATAAGATTTAATAATTAACTATTACTTGAACAAATCAAATAGTAACATCATTTGTCACATTAATTAAAATACAAATTAAACATCCTAACTGAGCATACATAACACTATTGATTTTCGAATGCCTCATTAATTTAAGTTGTATATGTTGACAATGGATCATAAAGGAGTTGAACTAAATTTAGCTACCAACCTTCTCGAACCTATGACCAAGTTATATGGTTCTTGAAGCACCATACGACCGAGTTCATAAGAAGTTTGGGGATATCAACACTCAACACACCCTATTTTTCGTTTAATAGTTAAAGCAACAAGTGTTTGATGGAAGTATAAAACCGTCTGATGAAATGACTCAGTGAATAGTTTCTTGGCGAGTATTTGAAATCAGGAGCTAAACAGTCACCGGCGAGCATACAACAAGATAGTTCTTGATGTTTCTAGGAGGATGAAATGTGTTAAGAATTAAGAAGATCAATGGTCAAGATTGGAATCAAAGAATTAAGGGGTCAGGATTGAACAGTTAATAAAACTGAAGTACATAACCAACCTCATAACCTTTGTATCAGTATTATTCCCTCTGCATTACTCTCTTTGATCTTATTGTTTCAGGCAATAGGCATATTTATTAAATTTTACACTGTATAGGCAGTAGAGATAAAAAAAGAAGAAACAAAATGCATTTAAAGTCTCTGATTACATTCTTGTTCCACTAACCCCTTTCCTAGGAGCTTCAGGATCAATTGCTTGACTAGAATCCTCAGAAGTCATATCACTTCTCATTCATTTGACCAAACTAATGATCATTTCCTCATTAAGCTGTATAAATCACATTTGTAAATATCACCTTTATGGTAACACTCCTGGTCTATGTATTCTGCAGTTCCGGCAACATTCAAAGCTTTGATATGTGTATGAGCAGCAGGCATCGCCTCTACAAGCACAAAATCTGTAATCCTGGAATCAATATCATTCAGAATCCCGTTTGCTTGCTTGAGATCTCGGTGGACAATACGTGGGCTATGCCACATATGAATCAGCTTTTATTCTGTTGCGAGGCAATCATTTAAAATAACTTAGCAAAATTTCCATTGCACTCAGGCTGATCCAGGTGAGGCTGAAAAAAATAAAAATAAAAATAAGATTTGTGTTATTGTTACATTTATTAATGTCCTTGGCACACGCAAATGCGAACATATCCTCTCATATTTGTGACAGTAATTAATATTCTTTCACATAATGCAAGCCAAATGGAAATTTCTAATTTTACAGGGCGTCGTTAACATTAACACCAGCCGCTGAAGCAAAGACTCCTAAACTAAGCTGCGGTGATGATCATGAATATATAAAGAGCGATGTAACAAAAGCAGGCCCATATTGTTTGATTACATAACCTTGCACAAAATACCCAATTCCAGAGCAGTTAAACCCTTAATGTAGTGTTTACTTGCTGCTGGAGTGAGAGTAGGAGTGGGAAGTGTAGAGTCATCCCATTTTAGTGTTTATTTACTTATTTAAAGGAGTGAGTTGGAGTGGGAATCCGTGGGCCCTACCGACTTTTGGAGCGTGGAGTAGAATTCCCACACCCATAGGGTCCCACTCCTACCTCTTCATTTTTTATCAATTTTATTAATATTATTTATATTTATTAAAATAAAATAATACTACATTTATTTAAAAATAATAATATTATATTTATTAAAATAAAATAAATAATTTTATATTTATTAAATATAATATGATTTATTAATATAAATTATTAATAAATTAATATAATTTATATTTATTAAAATAAAATAATATTATATTTATTTAAAAATAATAATATTATATTATTTAATAATATTAGGCTTATTAAATAAAATATTATTATATTCATAGAAAATTAATAATATACCATATACTATCTTTATTTGAAAATTTTTTTTTTTTTTTTATTATTATTATTATTATTATTATTATTATTATTATTATTATTATTATTATTATTATTATTATTATTATTATTATTATTTAATAGTATTATATTTATTTACTATTAATAATTAATAATAATAAATAGTTTATTCAAAAAATTAATTTTGTACTATAATATTAATAATAATGTTTCATTTGTGTTGCTCTTATCAATAATTTTTAATTTACATAATTACAATTAAAATTAATAAAAAAATTATGATTTACATAACTAAAAATATTAATAATAATTATTAATTTAAAGAATTAAAATTACTAATAAAATAAATTTTTTTTATAAATATATTTTTTATGAAAATGTTTTTTTTTATCAGGGTCATTCTATGATGCCGTGATTAAAGTTGCGGTATCAATACCGTAATTAAATATAAATAATGTAAATAAGACATAAAATTTATAAATTTAACATAAAACTTGTAAATCAACATTAACTATGAAATAAAACATAAATTTTAGAAATTAAACACAAGACTTATAAATGGAAGGTAAAACAAGTAAATTAATATAAAATTAGTAAATTGATGTATTATTAGTAAATGAAACAAAAACTTGCAAATATCACATAAAACTAGTAAATCAACATTAAGCATAAAGTAAAACATAAATTTTGGAAAAGGAACATAAAACTTGTATATGGAAGATAAAACAAGTAAATTAACATAAAACTGGTAAAATTAATGTGTTACTGGTAAACAAAATAAAAACTTACAAATATAATATAAAACTAGTAAATCAACACTAACTGTAAAATAAAACGTAAATTTTAGAAATGAAACAAAAGACTTGTATATGAAAGGTAAAATAAGTAAATTAATATAAAACTAGTAAAACTAATGTGTTACTGGTAAACAAAACAAAAACTTACAAATATAACATAAAACTAGTAAATCAACACTAATTGTAAAATAAAACATAAATTTTAGAAATACAACATAAGACTTGTAAAAAGAAGGTAAAACAAGTAAATTACTATAAAATTGGTAACTTGATGTATTAGTAGTAAATAAAACAAAAACTTATAAACATAACATAAAACTAGTAAATCAACATTAAGCGCAAAATAAAACATATATTTTAGAAATAGAACGTAAGACTTGTAAATGAAAGGTAAAACAAATAAATTAATATATTACTGGTAAACAAAATAAAAGCTTACAAATATAACATAAAACTAGTAAATCAACACTAACTGTAAAATAAAATATAAATTTTAAAAACGAAACATAAGACTTGTAAAAGAAAGGTAAAACAAGTAAATTACTATAAAATTGGTGAATTGATGTATTACTGGTAACTAAAATGAAAATTTACAAATATAACATAAAATAAGTAAATCAACATTAAGTGCAAAATAAAACATAAACTTTGTAGATTATGCTAAAAACTTATGAATAAAAGCTAAAATGAGTAAATTAATATAAGAGTTACTATTTAAAAAAAAGTTCAGTGTTGTAAAATAAAATCTCATTATAATGTTTATAGCTTTTATATTTATTATTTTTATTTAAATTGAATAATGCTAGCTTTGCATTTATGTAATACATATGAAGTTTTATTAAAGACGAAATATGTTCTCAAAATTGAATTTAAAAAAATATTAGTTTAATATCTTTTATAGTTGTTGTAAAATAAGGATATTTTGTATCTTTCTGCACTTCCTCAATAATAATCCCAAATAATCTATAAGTATAAGTAAAAAGTTTGAAACTATATGAAGTACGCATAAGATTTAAAATTAGATCTAATTCATTGATATATCATATACATCTATAGTAAAATAAGAATTTTTTTTATTTTGTTTTTGCTTGATTCGCATCAAGATAAACAATTGCACTTGATTAACTTGTGTAATGAATAGATATTATTATAAAAAATGAAGAAAAAAAGTACACAAATGTCCTAGAATAAATATAGAATTAATGGTTAAACCAATTCAATAAGACTTATTCTACTTTTTTTCAGTACAAATTTTTATTTAATTAATGAGTAATTTTTTTCATGTTTAATTAAAGAAAATATTTTTTTATAAATTTTTCACTAAAATTCTATAGAAACAATATTGATTTTTTAAATAATTAATAATCTTGTATAAATTTACTAGTTTTACTTTATATTTACTAATTTTATATATAATTTACGATAGTTATGTCTATTACGGTATTGATGCCATAATTTTTATTACGGCATTATAGAATTTTCCTTTTTTTATCAACATTATAACTAAAAACTATGATTTTTTAAATAATGGTAAAATTATAATTTGAAACTATTCACTCCCAATCCAAGATAATTTAAACACATAAATAGAATTCCGATTTTTATTCCACACTCTAATTTCAGTGTAAGTAAACAACCTACTCCCACTCCCACTCCCACATCCACTCCACACTTCTAAAATTCTTACCGCTCATGATTCTCAATCCAATCCGAAAAATTTTCTCCAATCTCAACTGATGTGATTAAAGCATAGCCTTACAAAAATAAAAAACCTTTTTAATTCTAAATTGGGAAAAGATATCTACACCTCTAAAGAATTTCTCTTAATATACAAGTTATTACATTCAATATTTCATGAACAAAAAAAAGTTTCTCTTAATATACAAGTTACTACATTCAATATTTCATGAACAAATGCATGAACTCCTTTCAACTTGAATCATCAAGATCATCACTATATGTGCTTTATTCACACTACTTCCGTGACATAAATCCCATTATTACATCTATCTCAAAAAATTAAACTCTGATTGTATGTTCGATATCCTTAAACAAATAAAAATGATTAACAAAAGAAGGTCTGTGCACATTTTTATTAACTTTTTTGCATTTGTGATTCAAGAAAGGTATTTTGTAATACCTAATTTGATGGCAAGAATATATACATCCTGTTCATTGCTTCTAGTTTGATAGCTCTCCTCGAACTCATGCTTGGTGACATGATAAACATGTAGGCACCATACCAACAAGAACATGATGAGAGCCGGTGATCAATTGTGAGTTATTTTATCCTTTGTTCTGTAAAATTTATTAGTTTACCTTTCCATTATGTTAAAAGGTCACTCACACCCATTTTCTTCACGGTATAAATATAATTCTTAGGCGTGCAATTTTTTGTGGTTTGTAATTTTTGTTGTTAATTTTAATAATGACACACAATGAGTATTTAATTCAAGTATCTATCGCTACTTTTCACATGTTGCACATCAAATTTATTTTAATTTTAAATTATATCAAATAGAATTATTATTTTATCCTTAAAAACTTAGATCAACAATTAAGAAATTGACAACATACAAACTAACTGAATAATTACCTCAAATTTTAAGACTAATTAAAAGAGTATTACCTTCTCCTCATGCATAAATGAAGCGAAAAGAAAATGACATGATGTGCATCATAATGCATTCATCTAATATATTTTGACTTGGGCGGTTTTAGTCAAAAAGAAATGATGAAATCCCATTAACTAGAAGATTAGTGATGCTAACATACATCTTTTTGGTATTTCTTTTTTACACACTACTTGTGTTGGTGGAACCAAAAATCAACTTCAAAAATATTGTGTAACACAAAAAATTGGAAAAAAAAAACACTTTCTACAACATTTCGTATTTATACAGTCGTTAAATAAAATAGTAATACATGCATACTTTTATATATAATATATACAATATACTCGATAGATGTATAACAGAGATATTTCAGACTATTGTTGTCTTAGCCATTTATTTTCAGTATGTGCAAAATTATGTTCATGAATAATAATACTGGGGAAATAACAATTATGGAGAAATTTCTGCATTTTTTACATAATTAAAAATATAAATATTTAAATTTTTGAGAAAAATAAATGTTGAATTCGAAATAGCATCATTGATTGTAAAGGTATACATTAATAAACAAAAATTGTTATTCCAGCATTTGAAATGTATAAGTTGATGCCAAAAATTACTAAAATAAAAAAAGATAATACTTACATTACCCAAAAAAATCTGCAACAAAGAAATGCATTTTTGATGAAGACCTAAACAATGGCTAAAATCTGATAGTTCTAACAAAATGCAAGTCTTTTAGATTTTGTTGTAAGCTTTGAAAAATTAAATTAGGCAAATAAGGTGACGCATTATTAAAAAGGGAAAAAGTGCTTCTCATCCTTGGAGTTTGATACAATAGCCATTTGATCCTTACATTTTAAGCAATAGTCCGTTTCATCCCTATTTTTCAAATAATAGCCCAAAATATCATTCCATGAATTTACAGTTAATTTCCTCTATAATTAATTGAAAAAAAATAGGATTTTCAGTTAATAAATGACAAACCATTTAAAATAAAAATCTCTAGACAATTAAATAACATTTAACTTTCTGCATAAATTTAAAATTTAAGAATCATTTAATAAAATAAAAATAGCAAAAAAATATGCAACATATATTATTATTATTATTATTATTATTATTATTATTATTATTATTATTTTATATTTTCAATTAGAAATCATTGTCTATATTAAAATCAATGATAAGCTAAAAAACAAAAACACACTCTAATGCAGTGTGTTTAATTCTGTAGTACCTTTAAATATGTGCTTTAAGTCATTCATGTGAATTTTTTTAAATAAATGAATGAGTTTGTGTTTACTTTTAGTTTGATAATAGTACTGATTGGTTATTTATTTATTTATCTTGATCATATTAAAGTCAAAGATAATCTAAAGAAAAAAAATCATTCTAACGCTGTGAAATCTATGTTTTTTTGTTATCTGTCCTAAAATATACTTTACATATTATATAGTGTTATTATTGTTTATTTGTTAAGTTATCCTTAAATTTTAAGTTTATGAAGAAAGCCAAATGTTTTTTAATTGTGTTCTAAAGTTTATTTTAAAATAGTTTGTATATCATTATTTGAAAATCCTATTTTTTCCTTAATGAATTATATAATATACTAATAGCAAAGTAATGAAAGAGTAGTTTGGGCTATTATTTAAAAAGTATAGATAAAATAAATTATTATTTAAATAATAGAAAAATACTAAGTGTAGAGAAAAATGAGAGAAAGATAAAAGAAATAAAGAAGAAAATAAAAGAGAGAGAGTGAAAAAAAAAAGAGAGAGAGTGGGTGGGTAAAGCTCATCTTTCTCTATACCAAGCACCATTCTAAATAATAACGATCAAATAAGTTATTCCATCAACTTAATAGGTAAAAAGAATATTTTTCCTTAATAAAAAAATATTCTCCCCTTTAGATAAATGTTATGTTACATTTATTATAACATACACAACTTACAAGAGCCACATATTTATGTGGATTCCACAATTTATGTGATTATTGTAAGTTAAATATGTTACATTAAATGTAACATAGAGATCCCTCTCCTTTAATATTAACTGAAGAGTATCAAGGATCATGTTTTCAAAGGGGTGTTACAAAAGCCAACAATTTTCTCGAACTCAAGACAAAGCGGAATAATGCCACAAGCATCACACCAGCTGTCAGTTGATCCATACAGAAGATTGGTGATCCCTGCACAAATCTTTTTATATTTATTATTTTCCTTTCAAGCGACCGAAACCAAAATAAGTTCTCTGACGGAAAATGATGTGACCATACGAAGTGAATTTATAATGATAATAGGCATTCAAATGAGGGGTTTATGAACTAAAATATTGAGAAATGCTTAGCGTCTAGAACCTTGAGAGAAGGGTGGGAGAAACAGCACATAAGTTGCTGTTTCGTCTTCCTCTCTCCCTCTCTCAAGGTTTTACATATTTTTTAATGTATAAAATGTTAAAAAAAACAGTAGAAAAGTTTGTGGGGGATAAAAAAAATGGAACAATTGATGGGCATCACGGGAACTGCTCTGAGAGATGGTATTATAATAATTTTTAATATTAAAAAAATAAAAAAATAAATATATAAAAAAGGATAGCAAAAATCACGTGCATCACTCTGTCCTTTACTCAAACTCACATTCGCTCCTTTGGTCATCCTCACTCACACTCATTCTTTACTCATCTGTGGTATCTATAACCAACATCACACTTTACGCAAATACAAAAGTGCATTTTGCTTAATGCTCTTGAAAGTAATTCTACACAAATTCACCAAGATCCCGATCTAGACCTGGAAGCAAAACCCAAAGCTGGTAATTACTTAATTATAAAGAGTGATTTTTTGTTTTGAATATTATTTTCTGTTATATCAGTAATAATAGAAATGTACCCACGTTTTGCTTAATACTCTTGGATGAGAGATGGAGAGGAGTGTCCTACTAGTTTTCTTTTGTGTTTTGAGTTTTGCGTTTTTATTTTTTTTTTATCTTTTTAATGATTAAAAAACACAAGGAGAGAGAGAGAGTGATGACTGATGCATGTGAACGAGTGCTGCTAATTATCCCCATCACGTTTTTTATTTTTAATAATAAAAAATTATTCAAACACTGAGAGAAGGAGAGAAGTGTGTTGCCATTTCTCTCACCCTTCTCTAAAGGTTTTAGACCATTAGCAGCACTATAAAATATTTTCTCAAGATTTGGAATGCAATTCATTTTAGAAATATAACATTTTGAAATATTAAGATTTATTTTGGGATTGATCTTATTCCATTTAATTATGAGAAAGATAATTTACTAATATCTTCTCAAATATAGTGGCATAATTTAACTAAAGCGGATTTTTTTTTAACATAAAAGTAAGGTATTTTAGAATACCTCATTTAAAGTGGAAACGAGTATTCAGAGGAATTGGTTTGAAGGGTGCTCAAAGGCCATATCAATTCTCTCGAACACCTGACCAAGTGGGTTGTTTCTATGAGCGCCCCCCACCACCGAGTCAGTGACTGGCGGTAACAATGTGCTTCACTTCCTATTTTTTACAATAAAGCCCCTCACGGTTCGCAGAGCGCCCAAATTTTTAAACTGTGTACTTAGTAGATATCTTGTCTATATTATAATTATATAAATTGAGTCCAACAGTAGACTCCAGATTTTTTAATGTTATAGATTATAACAATTTTTTTCTATAAAGATAACAATTAAAAAAAAAAAAGTGTTCATTGCTACTTGTAACTTGTAGGCCCCTAAATTAACTTGGATTATCCCAAAAAAAAAAACAAAAAAACAAAAGGAAAAAGCAAAGTTATTTGTTAATTTCTTAAGGCCAATGTATTAAAATTTTACAATTGTTAATACAATTTATTACAATTCATATTCTTTCAGTACAATTCAGTCCAATATAGTGCGATTCACCAAACACACCATTAATGTATGTCTTAAGACCAATGTGGTCCTTAATTAATTAATGAAATGGGATTGGATCAGGACAGAAAATAGATAGGTGCCAATCCTCTCGAACCTAGGACCAAGTGAAATGGAACAAATAAAGCCCCACCAACCCAGTCCATAAAAGAAGATTGGTAATGAAAAATTACACTTTTTTCTTTTGTAATTTGTGTAAAACTATAGAACAGAGAAAAAATATTCATTAAATTCAAAATTTTCTCTAGAAAGTTTGGTGAAATGGAAGAATCTAGAGTTTTTGAATTGGTGTAGTTTGTCTAATGAAGAGAATTATATAATTGCAGTGTGTTGAGTGAAGAAGAAGAAACTGATACTGAGAGACCATCCAAGCAGAGTGTTTTATATAGGGAAAGATATGAACTTGCCACCTGCTGTTGCTGTTCTAAAAAAATTAAAACCATTCTAAATGGATTATAATTACTTTTAAACTGACGTTCTGTATGATACAAAAAGAATGCCTACAATTGAATGGGAAAGGCAAAATTGTAAAAAAAGAACTTTAGTTGGATGTTTACTTATTGTCGCTTAGTGTTTGTTGTTTACTTGCTTTTAGTAAAAGAATAAAGGATTAATTGAAGACATCAATAACAGCATTATGGTGCTTAGTCTCCTGTAATGCTTAATTTGGCAATGAATTGATGATAGAGAATTTCTGATTAACAACAAGATGATGATGGGTTTATTTTGGAAAAGATGCTTTGACATTTTGAAATAATGAACGAAAAAAAAAAAAAAGATGTGATGGTATGGGAAATAGTCTCAATGAAAATTTGTTATTTTTCCCTTTTTTTTTTAAATAAAAGAGAGGTATTTGAGAATACCTCTATTTCAAAGCAGAAGATACAGACACTTGGATTTTGCTTTGATTGCTGTTGCAGCAGCTGGTACCAACGCTTCTCGAAGACAGGCTTAATGACATGGAGAACAAGCACGCACCATGCCACGAAGACCATAACGAGAGTTGGTGTAAAGTTATATCAACTTTTTCTATTTATTCTTAAAAAATACTATATTTGTTTTTCCATTATTTCAAATACAGAGTATATATGGATTGATTAAGTAATTTGCTATATATATATATAACTCAAATTTTTTTTTTCAATCTCAAGTGATGTGACTAGAGCAAGTCCTATAAATCTAATTAACAACATGAGAAAAGATTGGAAAATTTCCTTTTTCAATAAATAGTTTTGATTAGCGTGTGTGTATATATATTAATTGTAAAATATCAAATAAGCTTTCAAGTATTAATAAGTGGTCACAATGAAATTAAATTTAGCAAGTTTATATCATAAAGGAAAATATTACTTTTACTCTTTTACTGCTTGGAAAATCACTTCAGTCTGACTTGTTATCGAATAAGTGCATATGGTAAATTAATAAGTGAGCTTTGAATTGAAAAAGAGAAAAGTTAGCACAAACTCACAAAAGTATAAATAATATATTAGGTAAATAAATCTTAATTAATTTTGTGGGTGATTAGTAAAGTCTGTGATTGAAATAAATAATGAACTATCAAATAAATGATGTTAAAAAGAAGGGAAAAAAAAACTTAGAGGATATTTTGTATATTAATTATGAAAATAAGATTTAAGCATATAATAAGAGAAAGGTGTTTTAGAATACCTCTGTTCAAGGCGAACTAGCAAAGGAAGCGTTTGATTCAAGGTGGTTCTATCTTTCAGGTACCAAGACTTCTCGAAAGCAGGACTTGATGATATTCTGAACAAGTAAGCACCATGCCACTATGACCATAACGAGAGTTGGTGTTAGGTGTTATCATTAATTGCCTTTTGTTCTAAGTTATAATATTAGCCTGCCCAGCATAATTCATATGCTAAGATGATCGTACTTTTTTTTTAATATAATATAATTCCTCGCTAATAGCTCACATTTTTGCAATCTCAAGTGATGTGATTAAAGAATATTCTTTATATAAAAACCTCTTCAATTCTAATACAAGGAAAAGATACCTCTATCCTTAGGTGGTGTTTGGTTTGAGGAAACGATTGAAGGGGAGAGAAGTGGAGAAGAAAGGACTTGACAAGGAGGGAGAGAGAATTTCAATTTTAATTGTTTGGTATGGTAAGTAATTCTAAATAGAAAAAGGATAGATTATTTTCTACTTGGATAGGTTTATCACTTTGGGTTAAGATTTTAATATTTGTTATTAAGTAAAATTAATATATCAAAATATACAAAATCATAAAAGGAAAAAAGTCTAAATTATTAATCAATTATATTATTTAGTAGATTTGAAATTTTTCTAGAAAAATATTAAATTATAAATTAATTTAATCTAAAAATAGAAAAATAAAACAAGTAGAACTGAACTAAAATTTATTATGAATTGATTTAATCTTGTTAATTTTCTGCATTTATAGTTTACAAATAAAAGTATAATAAATATATATCATATAGAAGATAATCTTCATTCGGTTTTCAACATTAAAATGACGAAATTCATATTTACCTTCTTCAATTGCTTTTATCCTTATTTTTTCAGAAAAAAATGATTAATTAATTAAGTGAAAATCTGAAGTTTCTATTTTTATGATTATATCTCTCTTACACTTACACTGATAATGGTGAAAGAAAAAAAAATAGCCACATGCATTTTAATAAGTTTGCAGCAATTAAATGATTTTTAAGGGATGAATATGGAAATTTAAACTCGGCTGAGTTAGAATTCAATTTCCCCACTCAACATAGAGGAAACCGAATTCCACGGTTTACAGCAATTTGGAATTCCATAGAATTTGATTTCCCTTTCATTATTGCGAACCGAACACTGAAAATCTGATAGGACTTCGAATTCCTCTCCTCTCCCTCCTATGCTCCTGTCAACCGAACACAGCATTAAAATTTATCTTAGACAGAGCCACAGCCATCTTTTACAAACATATATGTACACACAAGAAAATTTCAATTTGACCCCCCAAGATCAAGCAATTCAACTACATATACGGAACCCTAATGACTACACACAAACAATTCAACAGAACCAAGATTCGTAATCAAAGAAAGCAAACCTCACAAGTAAAAGCAAAACTATAATCTGTGCAGTACAGGCAAGCTTACCTTTCCCTGTTATTGAAAGATACCACAATAGGTTTTAAGATCTCTATAGAAGCTTTTCCTCATGCTATGTCACTCAACCTAACTCTCTCTAGATACAAAGTTATGGCCACTTCAAGTTGCCGTAGAAACTAGCTTTTTATAAGCTGGTTGGTCAACGCGGGTGAATACTGAAGGTAAATGGATTGTTTGTTACGCCACGTCCTAACAAACTCTCCCGCCCACAGTTTGAAACTTCCCCAAATTGCTGACCAAACCCATTAAGTCCACAATAATTACAATAAGCTCACATCTAATTACAGAGCGACCTTAACACTTTAAAAAATTACAAAATGCCCCTACGATTAATCAATCCTGAATCAGCCTTCTATAAAATTTAGAACAAAAAAAGTTTTGGAAGAGTTAATTTCAATAATTCCACACACGGATCATAAATTTAATTGATCAGTTAATTTCCAATATTAATTGACTTTCGGAAATTACAATAATGAGTATTGTATCTTTGATCAAACAAATGTAACCCTAAGAATCGTACACCCTGAGTTTTGTTTAATGAAATAAAAATCTGGTAAAGATAGTACGAAAAATACTGCAAATTGATGATGCTGACAAAATTGAGTGAAGAAGAAGAAGCGACAAGCAGCAGCAGCAGTAGATGGGGTAGAAGGAAGCAATGCCAGTTTTGGGCTGTGTTTACTCACGGGGTGTATTGTAATTTTTGGGATCAGATTTTAAAACTGAGAGCTCGAGGGAACCAGAAATTAATGGCATTTTATTTTTTTCTTTGTATTTGTTTTTACACCCATTGTA
Source organism: Murraya paniculata (assembly GCA_030449075.1). NCBI lineage: Eukaryota > Viridiplantae > Streptophyta > Magnoliopsida > Sapindales > Rutaceae > Murraya > Murraya paniculata. Next base: position 1,230,917 of record JAEVFN010000049.1, on the reverse strand, counting down.
AATGCTAATTGCCTACTTAACTAACTAAAAATGTTAAAGATAAATATTACACTGATCACTCTATTAAAATTTATAGCCGCGACACTTTAGTCTTGACTTTGGCTATTGATACATTTATTTCATGAAAATTAGAATGGACTTGAATTGAAATAAGAAATATAGATCAGAACAAGTTGTTTACTTAAACTATATGAGTCGAAATTCAAATTAATTGTATTTCCATTGATGTTTTGATTAGAATAAAAAAGATTGTTTTAGGTTACTGAAAAACCCTCAATTGTTGTTGTTATTAATACTACTACTACGTTGCATACTTGTGGGAATGAGATTCTCATTTTTTATTCTCAAATTTGGTGGTTCTCACCATTTCAATTTCCATTCATTGATTCAATTTTTACAAATAAACACACACAATAGGAATGATTCCTCATTTTCATTTCCCAATTTAAGAAATAAACATGCTTTCATTGATTCAATTTTTACAAATAAACACACACAATAGGAATGATTCCTCATTTTCATTTCCCAATTTAAGAAATAAACATGCTGTAAATGTACAAATTGAATCACCTGTAAAGAGGATCAATGCAAAAGAAACTATAACTAGATTCATAAAAATTAAAGACACATGCACATTGTTGGAATACTTTTTCTTTTCTTTGATTTTTGTTGTTTTAATCTGTATGTAATGAATTGTGGATATTGTTTCTTCTCCGTATCCTTGACATATAGCTTTGAATCAATTCCTCTCCAATTTTACTAATCTACATTGTTGTGTACTGCGTTTTAATGCTCTTATAAGGTTCAATTTCAGATCAACATCTTGATGCCGGCTGTGAACAATGATTTTTTCACTTTCTTTATTTTCTTTGACAAAATTATAAGTTAATAGGGGTAAAACTTGTATAACTCATAAAATTTAGTTTTGATGAAATAATATTATGTTTTCTGTGTTTCTTCCAAAACCTTGATACTCGTTGAAGCACTTCAAACTATACACAATGTCACTTCATCATTGTTGTTAAAATAGTCCCAAAAAAAATTTATGTAATGCATCCCAAATACGCCAAATCATTATTCGTAGGATTTTTTTATAATGTTGTATGTATTTTTACAGTATTGATAGTGGGATTAATATGGACCATTAGTTTTAAATAATTAATGAAAAGGTAACAGGTAACTTACAAGTTCTTGGTAAATATTTTTTTTAATTTTAAATTAATATTAATTTGAGAAAAAGCCACACACCCCAATATTTACTTAAATAGTTATACAGATCTCCTTAGTTTCATAAATGGTAACATAGACCCTTTAATTTTCATAAATAAATATTATTCTTTTTTATTTAAACAACCTAAACAAATATAAATATAATAATAGGATAATAATAATAATAAATATCATATGATACAAATAAAATATTACAATAAGTATAACTGATAAAATAACTTGTATAATGAATTTTTTTTAATATTAAGTTATTATTAGTCTATCCTGAATGATTAATTAAAATCTACTAATCCAAAAATTGACTTTAAGATAGATATTAATATAGACATAATTAGAAAATATATTGTAAATAAAACACTGTAAATTTTTATAAATTACTATGAGTATTAGGTATAATTATTTTAATATTCTATATCATACATCGTGCTTAACATGTTAATGTTGTTGAAGTATTATGTTATTAAATATTAAACTTTGCATTTATAATGTGCTACAACTTTAATGTAAAATGTAATAAAACATATAAAGACATTTTTGAGTAGTCAATTGTAGTTGTCTTTTACAAAATACTACTATAGAAAGAAAATTGGTAACATGTAATAAAAAAGGTGTGGGAAAAAATTAGTCGAGGTGATTTTTCTTGTAGTTACTAAAACATATGAATTATATATATTGAGTATTTCTATCTACCCATGTTTATCAATAAAAGGGAAATTAAAGTCGTAATTACCCCAATGTATTATGATTGATATATGAAATATAAATATCAGTGAAAATTAATTTGTAAACTAATGAAGTAAACCATATTTTATAGGCATTTGATACATTAATTTAAGGTAAAATAAAATATATCACATGATATTTTATATTGTAGTCTAATTTTTAACACTTGCATATAATTTTGTAAGCTAGTAAGCCAATGAAATATACCACATGAGAAATTGAAGGTTATTATTTATATTTCACTATTGGACAAATATATATCTTCCAATACTTTTCCATGGCCATAGAATAAAAAAATCTCATAGTAGAGGCTATACCCATTTGCATGCTTTCAAAATAGATTTTGAAATTAGTTTCGTATACTTTCAAAATAAATTTTGAAATTAGTTTGATTACATGATAATCAAATTATCTTATAACATTAATGATATAATTTAAATACTATTTAGCAATTTTGAGTTTTGCATTGAATCTTCAAATTAATTAAATATTGTTATTCTTTCATGTTTGGCTTGAAAATACTATTTAATAAAATCATGAAAAGCTGATAATGAATGGTTTAGGGTACATCAGTAAGATAAACTTTAAAAGTCTAATGAAACATTCCTATGAATGTGGGTTTTGTATACATGTTCATATATTTCATTGAAATCATATATTTTATTGAATTTTGTGTTATTAAACGAAATATGTTATTCAAGTGAAAATGTGATAATATTTGAAACTATGGAGGTGGTCATTAAAATTTCCCATACTTTAGCCAACTTCACAATCCAAATAGTTTTTTCTAAGAATTCCCAACAATTTAGCCACTATGTTAACCAGTTATGTTATTTTAAAAATAATTAAAATTTTTTGTTAATAACTATAATATACATTATTGATTAAATCTAATGGTTCATATTGCTTATACAATTGATACTGTAAAAAATTACAGCATTATGGAGGGACTCTTATTCGTATTCTTACTAGGACTCAGTTGACTGTAAGCATAAACCACACTAGTGACTAGAGAAACCACGGCAAGACAGTCATAATTCATATAAATATATGGTATGTATAACTTTATAAGGTGTGCATATTTCCACCCCACTCATTTTATAAAACCATCCCACCTCTATAAAATGATTATAATAAGTCCACATTATTTTATAAAATTACAAATTAATAATATGTTTGAACAATTAATTAATTAAATCATTCTTATCATATCTTTTTGTCTTTTCAACTTAATCTTTTAATAATCTTTAACTATTTAAAGTTACTTTAAGATAAGTCAAATTTGACCATTTTACCCTTATAATTTGAAATAACCAAGTTATCCTAAGAAATATATATTATTGTAACTAATTGTTGGGCATTTAGTTTTATATTTTATAATCTAATCAATTTTATACCCTAAGAAATATGTATTACTCCATATGTCCTAATTATGTCTTGTTAGTTTAATGGAATATTAATAATTATACTAATAAAGTACTACTTATAAATCATTAAAATATAAAAAAATTGTATAAAAAATTATTGCATTTGAAGTAAATTTTTAGATTTTTTTGGTACTATTATCTTATGAGGGTAAAATAATCATATTAATTTATGTCAAAGAAATCTTCTTGATCAAATATGATCATAAAAAAAATGATATTAAGTTTTTAAATTTCTTCTTAATTTGAATTTTTAAAAAGTAATTTGTAGTTGTTGTAATAATTTTTTGAAAATTGATGGATTTATAAAATTTATGAGGTAAAAATATCATCACCCCAACTTTAAAAATTGAATCCTTGACCTCCTTCTCTCACAACAAGAGAGGCCAACCAAATGAGTAGAATATATCGAAATTTTGTTGAATTAAAATAGAACTGAATTGCATTGAATTGAATATTAGCAAGTTGTAGTTTAAAAAGTAGTTAATCAGCTGTATATATGATTATACCAAAGAGTTAGTAGGTTGATTTGACTTGTAACAATGGAAGCAAGAGGTGGACAAAAGGGTACAAAAAGATTTAAGTAAATATATATAATTAAAAAAAGATATTTTAGAATACCTCTATTTTAAAGCAGAGACAGATACTTTGCTAGCATGTAGTACCAACGCTTATCGAAAGCAAGACTTGATGACATAGTGAAATAATTATTAGTAAGTACCAATGCCACAAAGACCATAACGAGAGTTGGTGGTGAGTTATATCAGTTATTTCACACACACATGTATAGTATTTTTTTAGTACGATCACCCTTATTCAAATTCAATATATATGTTCGATTTTTTCTTTTCTAGTTTACTATTATTATTATGAATTTCTCAATTTTGATTTTCAATGGAATTATGCTAAAGAGAGAGAAATATGAGAGAATTTTGCTCCATCTCTCTCTCTACCCAGCTCACATACTCTCTTCCTTTACAATACAATTTCTCTCTCTTTAGCATTTTTTTTTTTTTTATCTCAAAGTGATGTGACTGAAGCAAATCCTTATATATCTTACAAGATAAGAAAAGATTGAACAAAACTTTTTTCATAATAGTTTTGTTTAGTATATACTTGACTTGTAATTGGAAAACATCAAATAAGTTAATTAATAAATGACCGCAATGAAATTAAATCTAGCAAGTTTATTTATCAAAAAGAAAAATTTTATTTTTGGTGCTCGGAAAATAACTTCATTTGTCTTGCCATCAAATAAATTCATATGGTAGACATAAGTGGTCTCAAATGAATTTAATTAAGTTTGTCTTAAAGAAAAATATAGTTTTGTAAACCACTCTTCAATTAAGTTTATGTCTTAAAAAAAAATGTCATCTGTTTGTTAAAAGTCAAGTATGAAATTTTATGAATTTCAATTTTTTAAATTTTTTTGACCTATGTTTGATATATATATATATATATATATATATATATATATATATATATTTAATGGGAAAGTAAAGCTTTTTATTAGATAAACTTAGAGAATAACATTATAACATAGTATGGGAAACTTTCCAGCCATAGAACATAATTCTCAAAACTTAAAGCTATTTTGGCTAATGAGTGGGCTATAGCATTACATCTTCTTGAGACATATTGAATTGTTGAGGGATTTTGGTTCTTTAAACTCGTCTTAAATTCGGTGATTGTCTAGCACATCTCAATCATGCATCCCTTCCTATTCAAAGAGAGATCCACTACCTCAGAGGAATTTGATTATATTATCATTGGCACAACATTTACTTGAATAGCATTTTGAATACCAAACAAAACAGCTTCAGCCTCCATACACGCCATATTCCCTTGGTAACAAACTCTCTTAATTGTTGCCGTTACAATGTTTCCCCCAGAATCTCTGATTACAACCCCCAAATCTGTGTGTTAATCTAAACTTTTGATTGCAGCATCTACATTCACATTGTACCAACCTTCTCGGGGAGAAGTCCAAGTCTGGTGTTTGCATGTGTGGTTCGTTGAAATAGCTTGATCCTTTGGACTCTTAATCCTCTTATAAGAAGATTCCACAGTGGCTACTGCCCTTGCAACTAATAATTAGGAATCTTCTTACTTGCCTTCAAAAAATGAAAGATTTCTTCAGTACCAAATAGCCCAACATATTGCAACTATCAGTTCCCTATCTTCCTTTTTTCTCTTCATTGCTACTTCTTGGAGCACACTTAACATATCTTGATGGGCTATTAGTTTCCCTTCCTCATAAAACTCTGTCAATTTCCACACCCTTCGAGCAGCCTTGCATTCCAGCAATGCATGGAACACATCTTCTCTATTGCATCTACATCTTTGACAAACTGACTCTTTTATAATTTTCCTCTTGTAGGGATTACTTGCTGTTGGCAGTAGATTTTTGGCAGCTCTCCACATAAAGATTTTCACCTTTTCTGGAATCTCATTTGATCAAATAACTTTCCACTATGATTTGGTGCTATCTAAAAAGCTTGGATTATCTATAAATTTAGCCTTTACAGCTAATTGGTAACCACTCCTAACCGAATAGTTCCTGTGCTTGTCAAAACACCATACCAGAATATCTTGCTGAAGAGTCCTTGGAAGAGGGGTTCCTAAAATTCTTTCTCAATCATCCTTTGAGAAGTGTTGAGTAATTATATCTTCTTTCCACTGATGTCTATCATTAATGAGATAAGCAACAACTACATTAGAAGGCAGATTTGGACAAAGAGCAGGCTTGAAAGACTCATAATTCTATATCCAATTACTGCTGTGAACTGATACTTGTCTCCCATTACCAATTCTCCACCATAAACCATCCTACAGTACATTTCTTCTCCATAGAATGCTTCTCCAAATAAATGAAGGGTTTGACCCCAACTTTGCCTCCATAAAACCAGTGTTCTTGAAATATTATGCTTTCAAAGTTTTTGCCATCAAAGATTCAGGATTGTGCAGGACTCTCTGCCCTTGTTTAGCAATTAGAGCTTGATTAAAGCAGGAAAAATCCATGAATCCTAACCCTCCTCTTTTCTTAGCGTGACACAACTTATCCCATCTTGACCAATGTATGCTCCTTTTAGTTCCAGCAGAACCCCACCAAAATGTTGTTATAGCCTTTTCCATATCATCACACAGACTTTGCGGGATTTTAAAAACATTCATTGCATACGTAGGTACTGCTTGTGTAACGACTTTGATGAGAACTTCTTTCCCTCCACTAGAAAAACATTTGGTTTGCCAACTAGACAATTTGCTCAACACTCTCAGCTTAATGTCATTAAAAAAATGTATTTTTTCCTACCCACCATGGACGGTAATCCGAGGTATTTCTCATGTTTAGAAACAATAGTCAAGTAAAAAATGCTCCTTATTTTCTCCCTCTGTCTTGGGCTTGTGCTCATATTGAAAAACATAGAAGATTTTTCGTAGTTGAAGACCTGCCCCAAGGCTACAGTGTAGAAATGAAAAATATTCTTCAACTCTTTATAGTCCGAGCTAGATGCTCTTGTAAAGACCAAGCTGTCATCTGCAAAGAAGAGATGAGTGATTGAAATCTCTCTGCTGAAACTCAAGCCCTGAATGAGGTTTTGATCTTCTGCTTTGACCAGCAAATTTGAAAAGACTTCAGCACACATAATAAAAAGATATGGGGAAAGAGGGCATCCTTGTTTCAACCCTCGTTGGGGATGAATGAGTCCTTTTGCCACTCCATTTATCAAAACTAAAAAACTTACAATGGAAATACAATTCATAATCAAATTAACCCATTTAACAAAAAATCCTAGATTTTGCAGAGTACCCTTTACAAAGCTCCACTCAATCCTATCATAAGCTTTACTAATGTTTAGTTTTAAAGCCACTAGACCTTTTCTTCTTCCTTTGCTCTGCCTAATCTTGTTAAGACACTCATATCCTATGATTATATTGTCCGTAATTAGCCTATTTGGAACAAAAGCACTTTGAGTTGGTGAAATAATATCATTCAGAATTTGTTTGAGTCTGTTTGCCATTGTTTTTGCAAGAATTCTTTAAATGACATTACAAAGGCTAATAGGTCTGAACTCGGTCACTTTCCTAGGCTTTGATACTTTCAAAATTAAGGCAATGAAAGTATGATTCAAGGGTGCAAGATTACCTCCCTCGTTTAGGATATGTAGACAAGTTGTGACAACTCCTCCTTGACAGAGCTCCAATGTTTCTGGAAAAATGCTGCTGGGAGGCCATCTAGGCCTGGAGCCTTCGTGGGGCACATTTGAGCAAGAGCTTCAGCTATTTCCTCCATTGTGAAGAGCTTATCCAGATGACTATTCATTTCCCTTGTAACCTTGACTGGCCCATTAGCTAAAGCTGCATTTAGCTAAAGCTGCATTTAGCTAACTCGACGATGGGCTCATTGTGGTGAAGATGTTTGTAAAACACTCACAAAACATCCTTTCCACTTCCTCAGCATCTTCAGTCCATTCACCATTCTCATCTTCAAGACCTAATCCTGTTTTTTTCTATTCTTTGCAAAAGCTTTTGAGTGAAAAAATTTTGTATTCCTGTCACCCTCTCTTAGCCAATCTGCCCTCAATCTTTGCTTCCAAAAAATTTCTTCATCAAGAAAAATGTTGCCAATATGATTCTCTATTTTTCTAATCTCATCCCCACTTTCGAAATGGTTGTACTCATTCTTTATATCCTTCAGCTTATTAACAAGTTGCTCCAGCTTCTTTTTCCTTCCATTGAACTCCCCTTTGGTCCAGAGCTTCAACTCAGCCAAGGACTCCTTCGATTTTCTCTGAAACATTTTTACTGGACAATTGTTCCAACAACATACCTCCTTCCATTTGTACCTTACAATTTCCTTACAACTCTTGTACGAACTCTACATATCTTCATAATGGAGTCTAAGGAATATTCTCTTCATGTATCTCCTATCCCTGCTTTTCTCCAACACTTCTATCAAGATTGGATTATGGTCTGAACTCCAAGAAACCAAATTCAGAGCTGCTTTCTCCTGACAACTTCCTCAATTGCTGTTGCACACGAAACTATCAAGCTTTTCTTTGATTATATGAGGCTTGAATCTCCTATTCGACCAAGTGAAAGGATACCCAATACTCCCCAAATCCCTCAAATCACAATCCCTAATAGCTTATCTAAACTCATTCACCATGTTTAACCTTTTATCTTTCCCCTTTATTTTTTCATTCAAATTCAACACTTCATTAAAGTCTCCAAAACATAACCATGGTAATGAGGATAGAATAGTTAACCTTCTAAATAAAGCCCAAGTGTGCTTTTTTTGGTAGATTTAGGATGGCCATAAACTCCTGTGCACCTCTAGTAACTCCCATTCTCGCTATGCACCACGACATCAACATGATGTTTACTAAAGGGTTTGATCTCTACTGTTACCTGAGCACTCCATAACAAACTACAAAGCGATTTGGAAATTTTAACCTTCTTGCTTTTTCTTGCATTTGCTTAGACTTCATTTTTGTTTCACAGAGAAACAGAACTTCAGGTCTATGCTCACGCAGAAGTTGCTGGGCTTCTCGGAACATTCGGTCATTCCCCAGCTCCCGAACGTTTGAACTTTTGAGTTTCATGGCTGTCAGCGGGGCTGTCTCCCAGCCACCGTCGATATCTCATTTCCAACATTTTGTATCTCCTCTAGCTTCTTTCTTCTCATCTTCAAAATTAAGCTTCTTTTCTATTGTAAAAGCTTTTTCAACCCGTTTTGTGCTCTCAAATTTCTGTGGGCTATTCATTTTGTATTTTTTTAATATTGGGCTTTCCCAGTTCATTGAACAACTAGGCCTTTCTAACCCCATTACCTCTTTATTTGTGCTCATATTCCTTTTCACATTTCAAGCTTGAAGTTTCCATTTCTTTTTCTTAGGCTTTGTTTTATCCACTCTAAGCCCATTATCTCTATCTTCCACTTCAGATTCCATTTGGGGTGAAAACACACTTGTATTCTATTGATAACCCCCATCATCCATGTCTCTGTTACTCTTATTTTCTTCCTGGTCAATTTCTCCCACTTTATCTAAGTTATGAAGTTTTGTTTTGGAGGTTCACTTCTCGCATTTTTTTTTCCATCCATAATTTCCGCTCTCACATCTATATCCCAATGTGTAGTTACCCCATCACCTAGATTTTTATGCACATTTTGACAATCAGCTGACTTTGCAAGCTTTTTTGCCTCCTTCATTAATTGCCTCTCAGCCCCCATCTGATCCTTACCCTTTGTTATACTCAAATTACCCATGCTCGGATCCAGTTGGAATTGAATTGGTCTATCTTCTATTTCATATTCGACTAATCTGTGTTGCCCCTCCTCTATCTTGTTCCTTCCTACATCCCTTTTTTTTTGGGGCTGAGGCATTTGCATGGTCTTTGTTGAACTCTGAATCCCATCAATCTCTCCTCCTACTCTGTTTTAATTTCTCAGTAATTGTGATTGCTTTGAGCCATGGACCATAAGCCATTTATCCTTCAACTGAGATTTAAAATGTACACACTCTCTATATTGGTGGCCTATACGCCCCAATAGTAATAGAAGTCTAACAATCTTTCGTACATCACACGCATAAGAATGTCTTCTTCATCTTCCCCATCCTGTTCAAGCTCAATTATCTTCTTCAAAGGCTTGGTAACATCGACTGAAACTCTTAATCTTAAAAATTGGCCTAAACATTCCCCTATTACATCGGTTTCTACTTCTTCAACTTTCCAATTACTCCACCCAGCTTTGTTGCCATCTCCTTTGACATACACATGAGGGGAACATTATTTATCTGTACCCAAGATGATGCATGACTAAAATTCTGCTTTTTAACATCTCCTATCCCAGCTGGTTTAGTGAGCACAATGAGTGCTCTGCAAAATGCCAAGGGCCACCCACCAAGATGCTTTTTTTGTTTGCCTCAGTACCAAACTTGAACATGAAGACATTATCCCCCAGGCTTTCTATTTTGACTTCACGTGACGTTCTCCACACTCTTTGCATTGTAGTCCTTAGCCCATCAATGCTAACTCCCCTTGTGTACAACACTTTCCCAATCAAACATCCTGCTACTATTTTTTCACCCCTGGCATTCATTTTACTCTTGAAAGATACCCTCCCTACTTCCTCGTCACTCAACTTAATAGCTCAACATCTCCTAATTAATTCATCTAGATCCATTTACTTTATGCCTACTGCTCACCAAAGCTAAAATTTAAATGACGAAAAAAGAAAACCACCCACACAAGAGTGACCTAGTGAGTCATGACGCCTCTATTTTTCTCTCTCATCCTTGTGAGTTTTCAGAGAAAAAACCCGAAAGGAGAGAGACTCCATTGGATATTTTAAGTTCAATGATTTTTAGATATTTACATCTAAATAAAATAAGTGAATTTTTATGACTTTTATCTGAATGAAAATTATATATTATATCTCAAAAATATCTTTATTAAATATACTTTTTTCCTAATCTATAAAATATAATCTTTTTTTTTAATTTACAAGGATATAAATGTCAAACAATCACATTTAGGATTTTTTTATTCATAAAAATAAACAAAATGCCACTTATATTAAATTATTTAAAAAAAAAAAAAAACAAGTATGCCATTTGGATATTTCGGACTTTAAAAAAATTTAGCCCATTCAAATTGTAGACAAAAAATAATAATAAATGCCATCTTAGTGTTGTCAATTATTACTTCTTATCTTTTAATATAATATTATTTTTTCCATAATATTCAAAGACTAAGGGCTCATTTGAAATTACTTTTGGAAGGCTCAAAAGTCTTATTGAAAAATTAAAAATTAATTTTGATGTTTGGTAAATTCTTTTTAAAAATAACTTTTGGCAAATGACCCTATTCCATAACATATTTTGAAAAAGTAGGAAATGAGTTTATTTTCAAAAATCTGATTTTAAATAAGTTTTACACTTAATAAAATTATCCTGATTAATTACGAAAAATCATTAAAATTAAAGAGATCAGTATTATTGCTAATTACATTGAGATAAGAAAATAAAAATCAAATTAATCATATGAAAATAGTTATTTTAGTTATCAATTATTATATATATAATAAAAAATTATTTTATATACATATTTATAAATATATAAATAAAATTTATTTGATATAATGTCTATGTTAATCATTTATATTCTTACATTAGTTTAATAATAAGATGCAATAAATATATATCACTAATTTCAAAATGTATAGTTTTAAAAATAAATATTACCGAACGTTTAATTGATCTCTTCATAACTGGAAAAAGACATCTATGCCTCCAAAAATTGGGGAAATGGTTGCCAACACCCCCAATTTTCTAAAAAGGGCACCAAGTTTCTCTTTTAACCATAATAGCCTTTACCGCTATTATACCAAAAAAAAATTGACTTTAATATTTCACAATAAATAGAAATATAACATTGATAAATGTAACAATATATATATATATATATATATATATATATATATATATATATAAATTTCAATATTTAAAAATATTTTAATATTTTAGGATCTATTAGATATGTTTTATTATATTAAAGTAAATTTTACGATAAACAGAATCATAATATTAAAATAAATATATTAAAAATTTAAATTATTTGAATATTATGTAAAATAATAATTTTAACATTATTAGTATGTGAGAATGTTTTTAATTGTAGATTGTATTTAATGCAAATATTTATTTAAAATCTCTACAATGATAAAAATAAATTATTAAATAAATATAATAATTTACATATTTAAATTTATTAAAATATTAAAATATTAAAATATTTTGATATTATTACTCTATTGCATATATTACACTATTTATATGATATTTATATTTATTAAAAATTTTAAATCAACTTTTTTTAGTAATAGAGGTAAAGGGTATAATGGTCAAAAATGGATCTTAGTGTCCCTCTTTAAAAACTTGTGTTGATGACCTTTTATCCAAATTTTGGTGGTGTAAATATCCTTTTTCCCTTCACAACAAATATTTTCTGTAGTATAATTAACAATAATTATTTTAAAAATTATAGCATTATCAAACTGACTATAAAATGATTGTATTTTTTTTTAATAAAAATATATAATTCCTTTGTAAGATCTCAATTTTCTTCAATCTCTAGTGATGTGATTAAAGTATGTACTTATAAATACCCATTGAAATTCTCTGACGCAGGAAAAATGATACTTATATCCTCAAAATTTGACATTATATAAAGGTCATTACCCTTCATGAATATATACACAAATTTCTTTTCAAAAAATGATTACGACTGAATATTTGATATCCTTAAACAAAAGAAACTAGATTTATATATAATAAGACGTTTATACTTCCTAAATCTCTTATTAATAAGAAACTATTAAAAATAATAACTTTTTTTCGTTTGCGATAAAAAAGAAGGTATTTTGTAATACCTCTTTTTATGGAAGAACATATATACATATATATATTCCCGTATGTTGCTTCCGGTTTCCGGTTTGGTACCAGCTCTCCTCGAACTTGTGATTGGTGATATGCTGAACATAGAGGCACCAAACCAACAAGATCTTGATGAGAGCGGGTGATGAATTGTATCATATTTTGTCTTTGTTCCGTAAAAATTTTTTATATTTGGCTTACAAACTTTTGAACTAAGAATAAATGATGAAACGAAACAAATGCTCGTGACACTAATTTTTCATATAGTATTTGTAAAAGAATTAAAAAAGAAAAGGACTTTGTATTTAAAACAAGTTATTTTTAAATAGTGATGTTATACTTACTCAGCTAATGTATTTTAGTTTCTATCCTAACTGATGTATCACTAATAAAATCTGACCATTTGAATTAAATATGATAAGACTAAATAATCAACTATCACTTGAATTAATTAAATAGTGACATGTCATTTGTTGCATTAACTAAAATATAAATTAAATATCCTAACTAAGCATACATAACATTATTAATTTTAGGATGCATCATTAATTCAAGTTTTTTAAAGAGTGATGTTATACTTACTTAGTTAACATATTTTAGTTTGTATCCCAACTGATATATCACTAATAAAATCTCACCATTTGAATTAAATATGATAAGAGTAAATAATTAATTATCACTTGAATCAATCAAATAGTAACATATTATTTGTTACATTAACTAAAATATAAATTAAATATCCTAACGAAGTATACATAACATTATTAATTTTAGAATGCATCATTAATTCAAGTTGTCTATGATGAAGATGGATCATAATGGAGTTGAATTAAATTTAGCTACCAACCTTCTCGAACCTAAGACCAAGTTAAATGGTTCTTGAAGTGCCATACCACCGAGTTCATAAGACGTTTGGTGATATCAACAGTCAACACACCATTTCTTTTTTCATAGTTAAAGCAACAAGTGTTTGATGGAAGTATGGAACAGTTTGATGAAATGCCTCAATGAAAGAGTCTCTTGGCGAGCATTTGAATTTAGGAACTAAACAGTCACCAGCGAACATTCAACAAGATAGTTCCTGATGCTTCTAGAAGGATGGAATGTGTTAAGATTTAAGAAGATCAATGGTCCAGATAGGAATCAAAGAATTAAGGGGATCTGTATCATCATTCCCCCTTAAATCTCAGCCCTAGGACTAACAGCAAGGGATGAAATACGAATTCAATACCTGCGGTATTCACCAGCTGTTAAATGTAGAACAAGGCCATTGTATATATAAAAATTGAACGGTGAAACATCAATATATAAAACAGTAAATTTTACACTATATACAGAAAATCCATCTTAAAGCCTCTGATTAGGTTCTTGTTCCTCCAACTCAAGGGCTTGACTAGAATTCTCAGAAGTCATATCATATCTCATCCACTTGACCAAACTCATGATCATTTCCTCATTAAGCTGTATAAATCACACTTGTAAATATCCCCTCTTTGGTAACACTTCACTACTCCAGGTCTATGTATTCCACAGTTCCGGCAGCATTCATAGTCTTGATATGTGTATGAGCATCGGGCACTGCCTCTGCAAGCCCAAAATCTGTAATCCTGGCATCAATACCATCATCAGAATCACATTTGCTTGCTTGAGATCACAGCGAATAATACGTGGGCTATGCCACATATGAAACCGTCAGCTGCTAATAGCTCGATCTTGTGCCTAGCCCATCGAGGAATCTAATTGTCTTTCTATTCTGTTGCGAGGCAATCAGTTAAACTGACTTGCAAAATTTCCATTGCGCTCAGGCTGAGCCAGGTGAGACTATTTTTTAAAAAAAGGATTTGGGTTATTGTTAGTTACATTTATTAATGTCCTTGGCATGTGCAAATGCGCCTATATACTCTTACATTTGTGAGAGTACTTAATATTCTTTCAAATAATGCAAGCCAACTAGAAATTTCTAATTTTACAGGACATCATGAACGTTAACACAAGCTACCAAAGCAAAGACTCCTAAATTAAGCTGCGATGATGAAGAGCGATGTAACAAAAACTGACCCATATTGTTTGATTACATAACCTAGCACATAATATGCAGTTCCAAAGCAATTTAACCACTCGTTGCAAATAAATCAATATGGTATTCTTGTTCAATTTTCTTTAAATTAACTAAAGCAAGAAATTAAGATGACTTACTAAGCAATAAGTAGCACCTTCCAAGATCCTCCGGCCAGTGGAATTCACTGAAAAGAGTGACTGATATATACAGCTTAGTTAATTAACAGAGGCGGTATGAGGTCGGTTCAGTGGATGAGAAATGTTATGACCTCTGAGAATTCCCTAGTCAAGCCACTGACCTAAGGAAACGGATTGGAGGAACAAGAATCGAATCACTAATAAACTGAGAGGCTTTAAAACTACATTTTCTTCCTTTCTTTCTTTCTTTTTTTTTTTTCCTTTTTGCTCCATCCTAGCTAGCTATATATATCTTGAAATATTGGTGAAAAGGTAAAATTTTCCTGAGAAAGAGATTAAATTTAAAATTTTCTCGAGAAAGTTTGGTGGAATACTGGAGGAAGAGAGATGTGAATTGGGGTAGTTTGAGTTGGAGGAAGAGAATTATCTAAATTGTAGCGTGCTGCCTGAAGAAGAAAGAAACTGATACTGAGAGCCAATCCCAACAGAGTGTTTATGTAGGAAATTGGTGTGAACTTATCACATGCTGCACTCAAAAATTAAAAACAGTGTGGTGGTCCCAATGAAATTTGCTCAAGTGCAATTTTGCTTTCACGTGTTCAAAATTTTAAACTTACCACACCCGCCCCCCTCTTTTTCTGGGTAACTCCATTATGCAATATGCATTGCCTCAACTCGGTTTTGGTTTGTTTAGAAGGCCATGACCTCACTCATTAGCTGATTTGGTATAATGTGTCTATATATACATGTGTAAATAAGTGATAATCAACTTACTTTTGTCTCATGGTAATTAAGGTAACGTGACTCACTCATATACTATATATATAAAAGTCCGCAGGCCTAATTCATATATAGATATAGAGATATATATATATGTGTGTGTGTATAAAATTGAAATAAAAAGAGTTAAGAAAAGAAAAAGGCAACAAACGTAGAGAAATTAAGGGACCACACTGGGATGAAACTAGAAGTAATGAGTAATATTATTATTTCAGCTTTGCTAAACTAAGTAGCCATATTAGTGAGTTTCTACTCCTTGCCTATTTTTGCGACTTTCCAAGATATAGTAGATTGTATAGCAGAGCTGAAATCAAAGTAAATTGTCAAAAGATTCTTTTCGAGAAGAAATCGAAGCCACCAATATCAAGTTGGATGTTTATTAATTTGTCACTCAGTGTTTGTTGTTTACTTGATTTTCAGTAAAAGAATAAAGGATTAATTGAAGACATGATCAACAGCATTATGGTGCTTACTTTCCTGTAATGCTTATTCTGGCAATGAATTCATGATAGAGAATTTCTTATCAACAACAAGTTGAGTTTGTTTACGACAAGATGCTTGGATATTTTGAAACAATGAAAATTAACTCTACAACTAATGAAAAGAGAGGTATTTTAGAATACCTCTGTTCAAAGCAAAGGATGCGTTTGGTTCATTGTTTCTCGAAGGCCGGACCCTGACGAAAAGTAAAGCAACATACCACCATGACCAACGAACATTGATACTAAGATGTATTACTTACATCCTCTTATTCATAATATTACTTTTCCTAATATAATTCAAATAGTAAGATGATTGTATTATTGAAATATAATATAATTCCTTAGTAATATCTCAAATTTCTTCATTCTCAAGTGATGTGAATAAAGCATAGCCTTATAAAAATAAAAAGCTCTTTTATTTTAAATTGCGAAAAGATATCATTCCCAAAGTTTCTCCTAATATATAAATTATTACATTCAATATTTTATGAATGGATGCATAGAGTCCTTTTCAACTTGGATCATCAAGATCATCCTTATATTATGTGTGGTTCTATTGTCATTTTTTTCGTTGACACAGGTCTTATCATTGTATATATCTTAAAAAAATAAAATATAATTGTATGTACGATATCCTTAACAAGCAAAAAAGATTAGCAGAAAAAAAGTTTGTACACACATATTTAGAACGTTAGAGATTTGTAAATAATAACATGTTTATACTTCTTAAATCACTTATTGATAAGAAAACAATACAAATAATATGTTTATTGCATTTGTGACCAAAAAAAAAAAGGTATTTTGTAATACCTTATTTGTTGGCAAGCATGTAAACATCCAGTTCATTGCTTCTAGTTTGATGATGCTAGCTCTCCTCGGGCTCATGATCGGTAACATGATGAACATTTGGGCACCATGCCAGCAGGATCATGATGGGAGCTGGTGATGAATTGTGTCTTACTTTATCCTTGTGTTGTAAAATATATTAGTTTATTTTTCCATTATCTTTACAGGTCTGTCACACCCATTTTCTTCATCTCGGTGTGAACATAATTCTTAGTCGTGCAATTTTTTGTGACTTGTAAATTTTCTTGTTAATTTTAACAATGACGCACAAAGAGTATTTAATTCAAGTATTTATCGCTACTTTTCACGTGTTGCACATCAAATTTATTTTAATTTTAAATTATATCAAATATAATTGTTATTTTATCTTTAAAAACTTAGATCAACAATTACGAAACTAATGACATACAAACAAACTGAGTAATTACCTCAAATTTTCAGACTAATTGAAAGAGCAGTACCTTCTCCTCATGCATAAATGAATCAAAAAGAAAATGACATGATGTGCAATATAATGCATTCATCTAACATATTGACTCTATACTTGTGATCGTGCCTTCTCATATATTATTTGAAAAAGAATAAAAGAACTTTTCTGATAAAAAGAGGGTATTTTCGAATACCTCATTTAGGTTGGAATGTTGGATATGACGACGATGATGGGATCATATTGGAGTTGGACTGAAATTAGCTACCAATCTTCTCGAACCTACGACCAAGTTATAAGGTACTCCAGGCACCATACCACCGAGTTCATGAGAAGATTGGTGATGCTAACTTACATCCTTTTTATTTTTATTTTTTACACACAACTTGTGTTAGTGTGGAACCAAAAATCAACTTCACATTACTGTGTGACACAAAAATTTGTAAAAAAGAAAAAAACACTTTCTACAACATTTCGTAAATGTACGGTCATTAAATAAAATAATAATACATGCGTACTTTTATATATAACATATACAATATACTCAATAGATGTATAACAGAGTTATTTTAGAGCATTTTTATCGTAGCCTATTTATTTTCAGTATGTGCAAAATTATGTTCATGAATAATAATATTGGGGAAATAACAATTATGGAGAAATTTTTGCATTTTTTTACATAATTAAAATATATAAATATATAAGTTTATGACAAAAAATAAATGTTGAATTCAATAAATGTTGAATTCGATGTAGCATCATCGATTGTAAAGTAAAGGTATACATTAATAAATAAATAAAAATTGTTATTCCAGCATTGGAAATGTATGATAGTTGATGCTAAAAATTATTAAAATAAAAAAGATAATACTCATATTACAAAAAAAAATTCTAAACTATAGAAATATATTTGATGAAGACATAAATGATGGCTAAAATATGATAATTCACCTAACAAAATATAAGCGTCGTAAGTTTTATTATAAGCTTCGAAATAATATATTATCAAAAAAAAAAAAAATCAATAATTTGCCTAATGGGATAACAATGTCACTCTACAGAACAGGAGAGAGATTCCATAGAAAGAGCTGGAGAGGAGGGGATCACAGTTCGTTTTGCATTCTCAATTTTCAGTTGAGTCCTCTCATAGACATATTTGTCATGTATTATTTAATAAAGGTACTTTAGAATACCTCATTGGATTTTAACTGAACAGTTCCAAGGAACATGTTATATTTTCAAAGGGGCGTTGCAAAAGCTACCATTTTTCTCGAACCCAAGACCACGCAGCATGATGCCATACGCACCACACCAGCTGATTCATGGGGAACAATGGTGATTTGTGCGCACAGCTTCTATCATTTATTGATGTCTCTAACAATTAAAAAAAAAAAGTCTCTAACAAATGAAGAATGATGTAACCGTACGAAGTAAATTTGTGATGATAGGAAGAACAAAGTGAATTAATAACTTGTGATACGAACTTTAACAAATGAGGGGTTTATATAGTAAAACATTGCCTCAAGAATAATTTGGAGTGTAAATCATTTCACAAATATAACATTTTGAAATGTTAAGGTTTTGGGATTGATCTTATACCATTTAATTATAAGACAGATAATTTATTAATATTTTCTCAAATATAGTGGCATAATTTAATATTTTCTTTCTTTTTTTTTAAAAAAAGGTAAGGTATTTTAGAATACCTCGCTTAAAGTTGGAAAGGAGTATTTTGAGAGGAATTATTTTGAAGGGTGCTCAAAAGCCATACCAGTTCTCTCGAACACGTGACCAAGTGGGGTGGTTTTATAAGCACCACACCACCGAGACTGTGGAGAGACAGGTGGCAACAATGTGCATCATTTTCTATTTTCTATAATCAGGTCACCTCACGGTTCGCATGCAGACATTTGTGAACTATGTACTTAGCAGATCTCTACTCTATATTATAATTTTATAAATTTTGGAGTTATTTTTTTTTTGACTTATTAACTTAATTGATTTAACTTTAATCAGTTCAATTATTAAATTTGTTTATTTTTCAATTTAATAAAAATTTTCTTTCATTAAGTCATTAAGTAATTAAGCCAATTTTTTTTAGATTTTCGCTTGATTTAAAAAGTAATTAAGCCAATATCCCTATCTAATTAATTGATTTTCATCTTACCTAAATGAAATTTAATAATTAGCATTATAACCTATTTCTATAATTTGTGATAATATAGTGCTAGACTACTATTATTTTTATCCTTTTAATTTCTTCAAATTAACATTATTTATCTTCATAATTTTTTATGAATATTTTTATATAAAAACATCATAAATTATAATAATTGATTTAATATATACTAATTTAGAATATTTAATGGTTGTATTCAAATGTCAATTGAACATGATTTATGTTATGATAATATATTATCTTATTTATGTTCTTTGAGATGTTTATTATTTGTCTAACATTTATAATTTATAAAGGCACAAATGTAAAAGTACTAATATTTAGATTTTTTAAGTTAAAAAATATCTTAATATTTATTTTTAGTCATTCAGACAAAAAAATAAACATATAATTCAAGTCTAGACATTCAGCTCTATTCAGATTTCAGACTAATGGATTATTTGTTTTTACCTGAAGTCTAAATTTTTTTTATTTTCAGACATTTTATAATTTTTAATTTATTTATTTTTTACCATTTATATCTGATTATAAGGTGTTTAGGTTTAAATAGAAAAGTTAAATATTCTAACTTTTATCAATGGCAAAATATCTGAATGAAACTTTAATATTCTCTCTCATTAATATCCCCATAAATAAATTTATTTCCTATTATATAAATTATCCTTTCATTATTTTTTTATTTATCCTTTTTTTTGTTATAAGCGTGTATTCAATTATTATTATTATTATTATTATTTTGAATGAGAATTTTAAACATAATAGAATTTTATGTGAACGTATTTTATAACAGATCCATCTCTTTATATTTATATTTACTATTTTTATAATAAATTTTTAATCTTATTTAATACATTAAAATTAATTCAAATGATTAAACAATTATTGATTGGCTTATGTCATTAACAAGAAAAAAATATCAATATGATATGCCAAAATATCATTATAAGTATCATATATTAATGTAAAAAAAATAATACGTGTTAGATATATGTTTTATTTTTCATGCTTTGTTAAGGTAAATATTATGAATTTCTTTTAATAGTCAAATAATTTTTTTATAACTTGTCATGTATTTAACTGATAAATATAAATATTATTAATATTTATGAGGTTATATATGTCAAAATATCATATTTCATATGTTTTCTTTTTTAAAAACAAACAACTTAACGCTTACATTCAGATATAAAAAAAGAGAAACAAACAATTATTTATATATATGTATTCATACTTCAATTTTAGATAATAAAAAAAATACTACATAATTTAGATTTATTAAGATTTCAAACAAACGTCATCTAATTCCATCAGAAAACTCTAAATTTTAATATTATAGATTGAAGCAATTTTTTTTTCTATAATGATAACAATTTTGAAAAAGAAAATGTATTCATTGCTACTTATAAAACCCTAAATTAACTTGGATTATCCCCCCCCCCCCCCCCCCGGCCCAAAAAAAAAACTCTTTTTCAACATTATTTGTTAGTTTCTTAGGACCAATATCAAATTTCCACACCTCTTAATACAATTTATTAAAATCCATACCCTTTCAATATAGTGTGATCTACCAAAAGCACCATTAATGTATGTCTTAAGGCCAATGTTGTTGACATACTTGCTCTGTTTTTGCAGAAGGGAAGAAAATAAAGCTTTTATAGGAAAAAGAAGATATTTTAGAAATGACAATACCGCAATTAATTAATGTAAAGGGGTTTTGATCAGTATAGACAAAAGATAGGTACCAATCCTCTCAAACCTAAGACCAAGTGAAATGTAACAAATGAAGGCCCATCCCACCCAGTCCACAAAACAAGAGTGGTTTTCAACAATTGAATATTTTTCCGCTTGTATTATAATTTGTGTAAACCTATAGAAAACAGAGAAAAAAGATTCATTAAATTCAAAATTTTCTCCAGAAAGTTTGGTGAAATGGAAGAACAGAGAGATTTTGATTTGAAGTAGTTTGAGTTGAAAGAAGAGAATTATATAATTTGCAGTGTTGAGTGAAGAAGAAGAAACTGATGCCAGAGACCATCAAAGCAGTGTGTTTGTATAGGAAAAAGATATGAACTTGCCACATGCTGCTGCTGTTCTCAAAAACTAAAACCATGCTAAATGGGGAAGGCAAAGTTGCAAAAAAAGAGCTTTAGTTTTTTCTGTGTTTCAAGAATATAACAAATGTGACTCGGAGAAGAATGACCATACCAAAACTTCAGGACAAGCAATATGCATGTGTGCATCAGCCAGAGAAGAACCGAGGTAAGTTCATCGTGCAATATGAATTGCCTTAATTCGGTTTTGGTTTATATAGAAGCCCATGACCTCAGTCATTAGCCGATGTGGAATAGCATGCATAACATACTCTATTATACACATACAAATCAATCACTTTATTTTGTTTTTGTCACGTAGTAATTAAGGTAATGTTGCTCACCTTATACCATATATTAAAAAGTTCGCAAGCCTAATTCATATTCGAAACTAGCTCAATAGTTAAAAATTGTCTTAAACTTTAAATATATAGTCTGAATTTCATTTTCAAGCAATGTAAGATAATATCTCTAACGGTTCATACTCTAATATCAGGAGAAAAAAAAAGCTTTGAAATTGAAATAAAAAGTGTTAAGAAAAGAAAAAGGCGATAAATATAAAGAAATTAAGGGACCACACTGGGCTGAAACTAGAAGTAATGAGTAATTGGGTTGCCATATTCGTGTTTCTCTACTCTTTGTTTAGCAAGGCTTAAATTAAAGTAATTTGTCAAAAGATTCTTGTAGAGAAGAAATTAAAGCCACCAATATCAAGTCGGATATTTACTTGTTTGTCGCTCAGAGTTTGCTGTTTACTTGTTTTTTGTAAAAGAATAAAGGATTAATCCAAGACATGACCAACAGCGTTATGGTGCTTAGTTTTCCGTAATGCTTATTCTGGCAATGAATTGATGATAGAGAATTTTTTATTAACAGCAACTTGATGATGATTTTGCTTTGGAAAAGATTCTTTGGTATATTGAAATAATGAACCGAAAAGTGAAAAAAGGACGTGCTAGTGTGGGAAATAATCTCAATTAAAATTTGTTACTTGTCCTTAACTTTTTGACAAAAGAGAGGTATTTTAGAATACCTCTATTTCAAAGCAGAAGATACAGACAACTTGGATGTTGGTCTGATTTCTGTTGCAGCTGCTGATACCAGCGCTTCTCGAAGACAGGCTTAATTACATGGAGAACAAGCAAGCACCATGCCATCAAGACCATATCGAGAAGTTGGTGGTAAGTTATATCAAGTTTTTTTATTTATTCTTAAAAAATAAATATATTTGTTTTTCCGTTGATTCAAGTACAACGTAATGGTTTGATGAAGTAACGCACACAGTCATTCTCTAGTGCGGGTGACCTTTTTTTAATTTTTTTTTTATGCCAACATACTTTTAAGCCATGAAATTTAATAGAGTCAGTTTTTAAACATATTAAATTACAACGACTTTTTAATGTATTCAAAATTAATTCGTATTAAGCCGCACGGCTTAATAATATATCCGCATTAAAAAAAATGAAGATGCTTGTATTTAAAATATATATATATATATATATCAACATGAGAAAAGATTGAAAAAATCTTTTTCAATAAATAGTTTGATTAGTGTATATATACTAGATATATTAATTGAAAATTATCAAATTAGCTTATAAGGTAAATTAGTGAGTGTCGCAATGAAATTAAATTTAACAAGTTTATATCATAAAAGAAAAAGTTACTTTTAGTGCTTGGAAAATGACTTCAACTTGTGATCTTGTTATCAAATAAGTGTACATGGTAAATTAATAAGTGAGCTTTGAATTAAATAGAAGAAAAGTTAGCACTCACTGACAAAAATATAACTAATATATTAGGTAAATAAATCTAAATTAATTTTCCAGGTGATTAGTAAAATCTGTAACAGAAAAAAATAATGAACTCTCAATTAAATGATGTTAAAAAAAAAAATTGAGGATATTTTGTACATATTATGAAAATGAGATTTAAGCATATGATAAAAGAGAGGTATTTTAGAATACCTCTATTTAAAGCTAACTAGCAAAGGATGCGTTTCGATGTTCTTGTATCTTTCAGGTACCAAGACTTCTCGAAAAGAGGACTTGATGGTATTGTGAACAAGTAAGCACCATGCCACCATGACTATAACGAGAGTTGGTGTGAGGTGTTATCATTAATTGCATTTTGTTCTTAAAATATATTATTAGTTTTCCCAATATAATTCATGTACTAAGATGATATGTTTTTTTTTTAATATTATATAATTCCTCACTAATATCTCAAGTTTTGCATGATAAAAGAATATCTTTATATAGAAACCTGCCCAATTCTAATATAGGAAAAAGATATTTCCATGTCTTTAAAGTTTATCTTAATATATAGGTTATTACATTTAATGTTTTAGAAATCGTTACATTGACTTGTTTTCAACTTGAACCATCAAGATCAACTCCAAATGTGAGACTCCATTGTTATTTCTTCCCTAAAATAAATTTCATTATTATGTATATCTTACAAAATAGTCTGACAATATGTTTGATATTCTTAAAGAAATTAAAAGAATTAATAAAAGAAAGTTTGTGCACACATTCCTAAACATTAAAGGTTTGTATATAGTAAGATATTCTTATTGATAAGAAATTAATAAGAATAATAGCATTTTGTTTTGCATTTGTGATAAAAGGGAGGTATTTTGTAATACCTTACTTGATGGTAAGATTATATGGATCATGTTCTTTGCTTCTGGCTTCATACCAGCTCTCCTCGAACTCATGATCGGTAACATGACAAACATGCATGCACCATACCACAAAGATCATGATGGGAGCTGGTGACAAGTTATGTCTCATTTTTCTTTTTCACTACGTGAAATTTATTATTATCATTATCATTATTATTTTGGCTTTTAACTTAAAGCATCACTCACACCCATTTTTCGTCATCACGGTGTATATGCATACTTCCTAGTTTTGAAACTTTTTGTGGTTTGTAAATTCTCTAGTAAATTTTAATAGTGACTCACAATGACACAATGAGTTTTTAATTCAAGTATCATCATTATTTCTCACATATTACAAATTATATTTGTTTCAATTTTAAGTTATATGAAATAAGTTTGAGTACCAGCCATTTTTGAGACTTAACTCTCATCTTTAGTAGGGGTTTATCTGTCTTCCCACATATGGGATAAAATAGATCTCCCTCTAATATTAAAGTGAAGGTCGATCTCCCTCCAATATTAAATGAAGGTTAACTTTCGAGTTGTGCTATAATATAATTATTAAGGAAAGTCCTGACCAGTCTTTGATTATAAAATATCAATAGAGATCATATTGTAATATATCAGTATATCAAAAAAAAAAAAACAACACTATCAGTAAGCTCTGGATTGTAATATATGTATATTGTGATTTTTTTTTTTCTCTAAAGAAGTACTTATTAGTACTTACAAATAGGGATGGACCAACTTAATCTAACTTATTAGACCCAATCCAATCCAACTCAACCATGTTAAATTCAGATAGATTGATTGGGTCAATTTTTTAACTTGGTTAAATTGGGCTCGGGTTGGATTCATTAACATGAACACACATAACCCAACCAAACCCAAGAACAATAAAAACATAGAAAAATAATGTCAATTGTCAATTGTGAACCATAAATTGCTAAATCTAATACTGAACTTTTTTTTTAATTCTTTTATAAAAGAGATTCTTGTCAATTCCTCTTTTTTAACCCTAATAGTGATTGAATCTTCTAGATACAAATTAGAATTCAAACTCAGAATTTTCACTAAAAATAATTTAATAGATATTCAAACATAACGTCATGTTGTTTATTAATAGATTTTGGGTATAATGACCAACATTCAATGTTATGATGAAGAATTAATGAGTTTTTTTTAATTATTTAAATTTGATAATGAGTTTTTTTTTGGTTATTTAAATTTGGTTTTAAATACCAAATAGCTTTTTCCTTACTTTTACTTTTATATTTAAATTTTCTGAATTTTAAATTTTAATCAATCCGATCAATCCAATCTAATCCAACCCGCTCCAATGATTTAAACATTGGATTGGTTGGGTTAGATATATTTATTTGGTTGGGTTAGACTTTTACAAACCCGATCTAACCTAACTGATGCCCGCCCGTACTTGCAATCCCATAAATTAACTTGCATTGTCCTTAAAAAGAAAAAAAAAAATCCAACATTATTTGCATGTCAATTTCTCTTTTAGTAACTTTTTTTTTTCCTCCAAAGGCTCTTATAAGCAAACTTAAGTTTGATAGAAAGTCATGGTGATCGTTCAAAATTATTTCTTTCTATTTTATACATTAATAAAGCTTTTATAGTGAAAAGAAGGTATTTTAGAATACCTCAAATTTATCACTAAGGGTTTCATGGTTAGAATTTAGAAGATACCAATACTCTCGAACTTAAGACCAAGTAGGGTGGGTAAAAAAGCTAGCGATGGCCCGGGCCGAAGCCCGAAATGGGCTTAAGAAAAAAAGCTCGGGGTAGGCCCAAGCATGCTACTTTTTAAAAAATAAATTTATAAATTAGAATAATAAATTAAAACTGAAAAATAATAATAAAAAAAGAAAACTTAACTTTCTAATTCTTAAATCAATTATGATTCAAAAAAGTTAAAATTATAATATTAAACTCTCTTTTATGTGTTAATTAATTAAGAGAATGCTTGAATTAGAGAATCCAATATTAAAAAATTAAATCTCTAAATTTTTATTTACTTTTTTTTCTTATTTATTATGTTCCTTTGTAATATTTATTTTTCTTAATCTATTGTTGATTATAACAACTTATTGATTATTAATTCATTTCAAATTTATAATAATTTAAAAATAAAAAATAAATAAAAGTCTAAGCTCAGCCCAGGCCCGCAATGAGCCCGACCCTAACATTTATCTTACAGTGGATTTGGACATGGGCTTGGAAAAGCCCAGCCCAAACCTGCTTTGGCCAACCCTAAGACCAAGTGAAATGGTAACAAAAGCCCCAGGCCATCCAGCGCATAAAGAGGATTTTTCCATTTTATGACGTTTGTGTAACCCCACGCAATGCAATATTAGTTGTGCATTATTATCTGTTAAGTGTAATTATTAACTCTTTCAAAAAAAAAAAGTGTAATTATTAACAATAAGCTTTTACGTTTGTTTACTTCTTTCATAAGAAAGAAGGTATTTTAGAATACCTCATTTAAAGTGAAAGGAGTATTATGAAGGAATTTTATGAGGGGTGCTCAAGAGCTACCAGTTCTCTGGAACACAAGACCAACTTTGATAGCTAAGTGCATAATCTTTTATTTTCATGACAAGTCCCCTCATGGCTCAACGGCACAAAAATTTAGAATTTTATTAAAGTTTGTGTATTTTATTCGTCCTCACTTTAATACGACTAAGGTCCGTAAGTGAAAAATTATTCTACTAAATACTGTTAGCTTAATTAAAATAATAATTTATACTTTTACATATTAGTTTATTCCAAGAAAAAAATTCTTATTATTGTGCTTTTCCAGTTTTTTGAAATGCAAAAATCCTAATGAAAATGATAATTTGTGAATAATTAATTATTTGTCAATAAGAACAATTGAGTAGTTTCACTTAACTCTTATATATTTCTCCATTTAAGGGTTCTACAAAATTTTAAGAGCTTTGCAAACATTTGGTCTGTAACACTATCCCATGTTTTTTCGTTGAAATTAATAATTTCTCTTCTGATATTTTAAAAACTCATCGAAATTCTCTTGTAATTAAAAATGATATATTTTCGTTTTTTAAAGTCTTTTATGATTTTAATCGTTGAAGATTTTATTGAATCAACAGTGGATTTTATCACATTAGTGGTGAAAGAGTAAAAACTCAAAAAGGTTGAAAGTTAACTTTATTTTATTTATTTATTTATTTTTTTTTATGAAAAGGAGGGTTTTCTTATAATTCTCATAATTGTTCGCATAATAAAAATAAGAGTATACATAAGAAAATGAATTAAACAATATCAATATTTTAATATTGTAGATTATAACAATTTTTTAATTAAAAAAAGTTGTATTTAATTGCTACTTGTAAGTACTAAATTAACTTAGATTATCACCAAAAAAAAAAAAAAACTCGTTTTTCCAGCTTCGTTTGTCCATTATTTGTTAATTCCTCAATGTATGTCTTGACTCTTGAGACCAGTGTGGTGATCATGCTTAATTTCTCCAATCTTGCTGAAGGGAAGAAAATAAAGCTTTTATAGTAAAACAGAAGGTATTTTAGAATACCTCAATTAAAGTAATGGGGTTTTCGATCGGATAAAAAATATATAGATACCAAGTTGTCACGGGCCGCCTGCACTAACCACGAGTGAAGGCTAATTTGGCGCGCGCACTGCCACACTCCGCAACAATCCACCCAACGGCTAGACATACGCAAACCGTGGGTCCGATTAGCGCCGGGCCTCCTCACACACACTTGCCGGCCCGTGATAAAGCCCGCATCTCAAGCCCAAGCGCCAAGTTATCGCCCGAGCGCCTAATCATCGCCCGAGCGCCAAGTCATCGAAGCCCAACGGGCCAAGATCCACCAAGGCTTGCTTGCTTGGCCCATCTTCTAGAATTCTCTACACCCTTCTTGTAGATAAGCCACTTGTGCAACTTGCCAACTTGTAAATGAGCCTCTAGAATGCTCCATCTACATCTATAAATAGGGGAAGGCACTTAGCATTTGAGCCATCACCCACCAACAAGCAATTGTAAAACTCTCTCTTGTAAAAACTCTGTTGAGTAATAAAATCTCTCAATTGGCTATATTGCTCTCTCTTTTCACTAACTTTGCTCTTAAGCATTTTCACTTAGCTAATTGAGAAACTCTCTAAGGCGTACTTAGCGACTTTGTGCTTGAAAGTTGCCTAAGTGCCGCACGGGTTGCTGTGCATCAAACTCACCCCGTGACAAAGTGCTCTGGAACATAATCGCCCCACACCACTCGTCTACGAAAGAAGATAAGTAATGAAAAGCAAATTTTTTTGCTTTTGTGTGAATTTTGTATAGACCGATACAATTAGGGAAAAAAGAAAAAACAGATTCACTAAAATTCTGATATGTGTATATGTACATACTTTAATTTCGTATGTTAAATTTTGTACTGTAATCATACTTATTTGTGTTTAATGCATAATAAACAACAATTTCGTGTAATATTTTCCAAATAAGAAATCAACTCCAGAATTGAAATTCAACTCAAGGGTATTTTGTACTTTTTTTAGTGTAAGGGAATGTTTGTTTTTTTTTTTTTTTTTAACTTAATTTTAGTCAGTTTTATATTTAAGCCGCCAAGATGGTGGGGGGTTAGGTGGGAGCCCTACCTGTAATATAAATAAAAAAAAATAACAAATATATAAGAGAGGGACATAAATCAAAATCTTTAAAAGTAAATACAAGTACATAGCCCAGAAAGAATAATGAAAAGCCACCAAAAGGAACAACAAAAATCAACAATCTTATTGCCTGACATGAGGAACTATCTGTGTATCTAAATGAAGAATACCGGTTAAGCCTATAGGAAAATCCCAAGAACCCAAGAAACACCGACTAACCCAATAATTGCAGGCCCAATTGGTTAGAAAATCAGCAGCAGAAGTGGCTTCCTGAAGAACATACCTAACCAAGATAGAAGAGGATGATATCAAAGCACATATCCGACGCAAAGAATAAACATGGTCCCAACAAATAGGACCCTAGGAATGAATCCATGAAATCATCGTGGCCGAGTCCAATTCTACCTAAAGCACAGAATAACCGAGCTGAACTGAAAGCTCCAACCCCTTGTAAATAGCTATAAGCTCAATATAAAGTATTGGTTGGCAACCAAGAAAAGATCTAAAAGCAGCCAAAACTACACCCCGATGATCATGGAGAATACCACCTAAGGCAGCCATCCCAGGATTGCCTCTAGAGCAACCATCAATAGTTTGGCTTTGCAATCCCAAGAGGCAGCCACATTCGGGAAACTAATGAAATTGGCCTCCTGGATGGAGCTAAAACTTGCAATCCCAGGAGCAATCCAAGAACCCAAAACTCCCCGCAGCTGGGATGGCTTAAAACAAAGGCGAAGCCAGTAAGTCGGGGATATGAAACCACCCGATAGATAACCGCATCAATAGAGAAAGGCTGCGAAGCAAATCTGAGACTTAATTTTAATCTCAACCTAATAAAAAATTTCATTCATTAAGTTATTAAGCTAATTTTTTAAACGTTTTGCTTAATCTAAAAATTTTGAATGATATAATTAAAACATATTTCCCAAAATATCCCCATATAATTAATTAAATTTCATCCTTACCTAAATGAAATTTAATAATTAGCATTATTATCCATCTCTATAACTTGTGATAATATAATGGTAGACTATTCTTATTTTTATCTTTTTATTTTCATCTTTTTATTTTCTTCAAATTAGCATTATTTATCTTCATTATTTTTTTGTGAATTTTTTTCATATAAAAACGTTATAAACTAAAATAGAATTTATTTATATATACTAATTTAGAATATTAAAGGGTTATATTCAATTGAACATGACTTATGTTATGATAGTATATTATCTTATTTATATTCTTTGATATGTTTATTATTTGTTTAACATTTATAGTTTGTAAGGGTACAAATGTAAAAATACTAATTTTTAGATTTTTTAAGCTTAAAAAACAAACAATTGAATATTTATTTTTAATACTTTAGATTAAAAAATAAATATATTATTCAGATTTAAACATTCAGCTCTATTTAAATTTTAGAGTAATTCAAATTTATTAAGATTTTAGGCAAAAAAAAAAAAAAAACACACGCTGCGTAAGGGTCGGAGAAAATAAGTTTAGAAAAAGAGTGTTACATGCCTCCATTGGCAAAGCGCATCTATGAGTACATTTGAACAAATCTTCAAAATCTAAGTGTATTTTTCTCGGAATAGAAAATAAATAAAAAAATAAATAAGCATTTGTAATAAAAGAGAGGTATTTTGTAATACCTCTAATTGAAGAGCAATTATTGGCATTGCTATTGTTTTTGTTTGTTGTTTGCTACTAGCTCTGCTCGAAGCTATGACTTCTGAGCCGGCAAACACAGGCAACACGCCACAAAGCCAGAAACGAGAGCTAGTGCGAAGATTGGAATAAATTATTATTTATTTTATAAATATTATAAACTATTGTACTTTTGCACCTTTTGAAACGTTAAATAATAATAATAATAATAACAACAATAATTATTATTTGTATTTGTCAAGGCATGCATCAAACACCTTTTTTTTTTTTTTTTTGTACAAATTCACAAGAACTCAAGAGAAAACAATTATTCCTATATCTTTCTCCATTTAAGTCTTCTAAAAATTTTAAGAGCTGTGGAAATATTTGATTTGCAACACTGTCAAAATCCTCAGGTCGTTCGTTGCAATTAATAATTTCTCTTCTCATATTTTAACGATCCATTAAAACTATATTGTCATTAAAAATGATATGTCAATTTTCATTTTTCTGTATCTTCTATGATTTTAATCATAGAAAATTTTCTTGATCAACATAGATGATCTTCCGATCTTACCACATTGATAGTGGAAGAGTAAAAGCACAAAAAATCGAAAGTTAATATATATATATATATATATATATATATATATATATATATTCTTTTATGATATAGAGATTTTGACATATTTAAAATATAAGAAAAGAGATGATTAATTATGGCAAACAACAAGAAGATTTTATCATTTTTTTCTTATATTAATTCTCATAACAAACACCATCATTCAATCACATTTCCAATTTAATTGTCTAATTAATCCTATAAATAAACACATCATAATTGAAATGGTTGTTTTTTTGTAAGTCAAAGACATATTTATGACACCAGTTACATATATTAATTTAAGATATTACTATTATCTGCCATCAATGTTGCTTATTAACTCAGTAGTTGCTTGATCTCAGTATTATGCATGTATATATTTATTAATTACAAATAAATCTTAAAATTGTGCTTATTTTTCTCTTATTTATTATCATTTTTCCCAAAAAAAAAGGTATTTCAAAATACCTCCTTTAATGTTAACTGGAGACATTGTTTTGAAGGGGTGTTGCAATAGCTACCAATACTTTCGAACCCATGACCAAGTGCAGTGGTACGATAAGCACCACACCAGCTGATCCGCAGAGTATTGGTGATTTGCGCACACATCTTTTTTAATTTATTGAATCATGCAAGCGACTCAATTAAAAAAAAAAAAACTTCACTAACAAATGCAGGTAAAATAAATATATTTATCTAAATATTAACAAGAGTATATATATTTCAATTGTGTAGGATTGATCTCACCTGTCTATTGGGCATAAATTTCTAACCTATATACTCGAAGAACCTCTAAATCATATTATAACAAAACTATTGAAAGACTGTGGTACTTGCAAGCCCCATAAATTAATTTTGATTGTCCCAAAAGGAAAAAAAATTATTTTTCCAACATTGATTTTTTTTTTTTTTGGTTTCGAAAGAAGGTAATTTAGAATACCTTAATTAGAGTTATTATTAAGGGGTTTCATGATTAGAATTTAGAAGATACCAATCCTCTCGAACATAAGACCAAGTGAAATGGAACAAAAGCCCCAGACCATCCAGCCCATAAAGAGGTTAGGCAACAGAAAATTTTGCTGTTTTTTCGTTTTATAAAGTTTGTGTAACCCTACACAATACATTATTAATTATGCATCGTTTCTCTGTAAAGTTTAAATATTAACAATAAGCTTTTACATTTATATATTTCTTTCATGAAAAAGAAGGTATTTTAGAATACCTCATTTGAAGTGGAAAGGAGTATTAAGAAGGAATTTTATGAGGGGTGCTCAAAAGCTACCAATTCTCTAGAACACATAACCAACAGATCAAGTGGAGTGGTTCTTAAAGCACCGCACCACCGTGTCTATAGAGAGAGTGGTGGCAACTTTGTTCATTATTTAACTTATTATTGAGGTTGGGCAGTTACAGTTTTTTAAATTATAGCACTAAAGTATTTAATAAACACTAATTGTTATGACTTAGAAGTTAAGTTAAATTCAATCCATTACTTATGCGATGAAAAAACCCATAATATTTTTACTATTTTTATCAAAATTATTATTTATAAGTAATGTTTACTAAACACTAACAATTTTTATTTTATAATTACAATTTTTTTATCACCTCTGCTAAGTTATAATATCTCAATACTAACGGAGTCTTAATGTATGTTTTAAGACAAGTGCAGTGGTCATGCTTTCTTGCAGAAGAGAAGAAAATTAATAAATCTTTTATAATAAAAGGAAGGTATTTTAGAATACCTCAATTAATTGTAAAGGGTTTTATAAGGATAGAAAATAGAGAGGCACCAATCATCTCGAACCAAGGAGCAAGTGAACTGGGATATGTACACATATAAGCCCCGTTCCACCCAGTCCATGGACGATTGGTAATGAGCAATTACGTTTTTTCCTACACAATACATAGTCAAGAAAACAAAATGAGCAAGTAATTTTGGGTATTGCTTTTGTTGATGCTTTTTGCTTCTTATTGGTACCAGCTCTACTCGAGGACTCGAGGGTACGACTTGTGATACTGTACTCATTCGAGCAACGTCCCACAGCGCCATTATCCACGGCATGTATATTATTTGATTCTATAAAAATTACATATTATTTTACCCACCACTTTTGAAACGTAAAAACCTTAATTAAAATAATTATTTGTAGTCTGTCGAGGCATCCATCATACACCAAACCTTTCGTGTTTTGAGAAATTTTGATAGAGGCAAGAATTGTCTGGAATAAGAAACTGAATAAAATAGAAAAGAGTAAGTGGTGAATGAGTTAATTCGAGGAACCTAAACATGCATGAATATATTTTTGGTACTCTAAGAAATTAAGTACTTCATAATATAACTACTCAATTGTAAAATAATAAATTATAGACTCCTGATTATCAGTGGTAATGCTAGTTTAAATACTAGTTTACAGAACTTAGACCTAAAGATTAGGAGCACAATAGATCTCATATTCCCTAGAATTATGTAAATGCAACTACTACTTTCTGCTTAGTCAAAATAAACTATGATAACAAGTCAAAAGAAAAAAGATAATTTAAGAATAAAATTATCTAAAATTTATTTTTTGAAAGAATGTATCAAATTCCGATTCTACTTAATTATTTTTTACTAATAATTAAGTTTTTTTTAATGTTATATAACAATTTGTAAATATGTATATAAAGTTATGAAAATAAATATACAATTAAAGTCCAATACAGATGAGCTCATAGAAAAACAATTACTCATCTTTCTCCATTTAATTATTCTATAAAATTTAAAAGAACTATGGGAGTTTTTGGTTTGTGACACTACCAAACTCGCCGTGTTATTAGTTAAGATTAATAATTCCGCTTCGATATTTTAAAAACCCATCAAAACTATATTGCCATTAAAATTGAAATGTCAATTTTCATTTTTTTTTATGTCTTTTACGATTTTAATTGTAGAAAATTTTATTTATTAACAATTAATGGATTTACCAATGATAGAGTTAAAAAAAATTATAAAAAAAATTACAAGTTAACATTATTTAGAAGAAAAATAATTACTTTCGACAAATAAACGAGATCAAGGTCGAATATGATTTTATATTTTGATTTATTATGCAAAAGGGAGGTATTTTGAAATACCTCTCTTCTTTTAAACTTATTAACAGTTCCTTTTACTGTCAACCTTTGAACCTCGACCTTAGCACTCACGTAAGTGAGTTATGACACTAAGGTGCTGTTTGTTTTTTAGTCTGAAGTCTGAATTTAATTTTTTTTCAGACATTTACTTATTATAGGTTGTTTGTTTTTTTAACTTATCACTTATTATCAGACAATTTTATCTGAATAGAAAAAGTAAAAAAAAATCTACTTTTATCTGAAGTCTGAAATCTAAATGAAAAATTTTAATTTTAAATCTCAAAAATACCCTTAATAATTCATGTATTTCTAATATTATATATAAACATAATTTTTTGCATTATCCTTAAAGTTGTTTTTTCTTTAATTGCTTAAATTTTTTATTCACATGGTAACATAAACTAAACTAAAATATTGAACAAATCAAATTATATCCATTGTGATTAATCAAAATTAAAGCAACAATATTGACTTTATAATAAAGGTTAATGTTATAATTACATTTTTTATTACAAAATTAAATTAAGATCAACAATGAAAGTATTTTTTTAAATGCTATTAAACTAATCAACTTGTGAAAACTATAAATTATGAAGAATAAATATATGTACCACTTAAAAGGATATTTATGTCAAACTACTAACATTTAGATTTCCCTGTTCAGATGTTGAAAAAGAAAAAACAAACATGTCATTCAGATATTTTCATTCAGACCTATTCAGATTTTAGCTAAATTCAGACCTATTCAGATTTCAGATAAAAAAACAAACGCAACCTAAGGAAAAAAGGATGTTGAGAACCTCTTTTAACAATTATCTTTTTACTTTTAATAAATTTTTGCAACACATCAATTAAAAATATTCATTAACCTCAATTTCACAATAGTTGCAACTTGTGATACAAAAATCAAAATCACCACAAATGTAAACATTTCTTTGGTTTTCTTAATTATATTTCTGAACCAATTTGCTAGTTAGTTTAATTCATCTCTATTAATCATCTAAAATGTTAAATAATGGAAACAATTTAACATTTAGTTTCCATATTTAGTTTCATTTAAAAATTAGCTTCCTTACTTATCATCATGTAATGCCTATATAAACGTTTATTTACTGTTTTATTTATTAATTCATAATGAAATTAAGAATAATGATACTAGATATTTTAATTTGAGTCTCAATATTATGCGTCACTCATCTATTAGATGCTGAATATAAAATTATTTGATACTCAATTCTACTATCTAATTGATGAATGTCATATTAGTTGGAACTCAAATGTTGAGATCCTTAATATTACTCGTGAAATAAAGCGTTTTTATTTTTATTATTTAATATGATATTAGATCACGATTCAAATTCATATTTTTAACTGACTTTAGAGATAATTGGGAGTGAGTTACTTTTTCAAAGTGAAATATGCTTCGACCTTGCCATCTTTGAGTTTAAGGGAGATCATTAAAGGTAACAATCATCACACAATAAAACCACCACGAACTCTACATTCTATTACAATTTTAATTTTAATTTCGGATAAAATAAAAACAATCGATTGCAAAGCTCGATACATTAAACAAAACTCACAACAGATGAAGACATTAAAATATACTGAAATCACTGTTGTTCTGCCTTCTTTATATTTGAATACGTAACATTTGAGCTATTATTTTTAACAATTTCATCCGCCATTGTTGACATAATTTTCCCCTACGATTGAAATGAACTTTGCACAAGCACCTCAAAACTACTACATAGCGAGTAGCTTTTGGTTTGGAATTTGTTTTCTTTTATAAAAGGTATTTCGAAATACCTCATTTTAATGTTGTAGTAGTAGTGGAGCTAAGGATAAATGTTTAGAGCCGTGTTAAATATCTACCAGTCTTCTCAAACACAAGACCAAGTGGAGTAGAGCCGTAAGCCCCCAACACACCACCAGAGCAGTAAAGAAGATTAGTGTTTACTCCTTGGACCAAAACTTTTTTAATTTTGTGCTCAAAATCTGTGTCACTTAAAAGAGTTAAGGTGGTGTTTGGTTTTAAGAAAGGGGAGGAGAGGAGAGTTGAAAAAAAAAATTTTGAGAGAGAGGAGTGGAGAGATGATAAGAGCTGAGGAGTGCAAAAGTTAATTGCTATTGTTTGGTTTCACATTAAATTTGAAAGGAAAAGAAATTACATATTTTTTATTTGGACAAATGCACCCATTGTCTTTAGTGTAAAAATGTTGATATTAATAATAAATATAAAAAGTAACTAAACTACGAATTAATTTAATCTAGAAAATAAATTAATAACAAAAAATTTAATTTTATATTATATTTTAAATTAATTCGTTATCATTTTATAATCAAAATAACTAATATTGTATAACTAGTTATATGTTCAAATTAGTTTCTAAACATATATGATTATTGAATACAAATAGTATATTATCCTATTGAAATTATCTAGTTAAATCGAGAATTTTATTTTGTAAAAAAAAATTACAATAGTAAGTCTTGGACAGCAGTTGACTGCCGCCACCTCCGACCACCATTGACCACGTAGTTGACCTCCATTGACCGCTTTTTGTATCGTGTTAAATAGATAAAAATGATTAAAAAAAATGGACAATTTACTCATTGGAAGTGTTAATTTTGCCTAAAATACACTATGTGGTTGGAAATATAAGAGTTAGAAATATGTTCTCAAACATTTAAACAAGATTTGAGAGAAATAACAACATTACTAGTATTTCTAACTCCGTAGAGTTGAAGATCAATTCTTGAGGATTCCATTGGTACTTGTTTTGACAGTGAAGCGCGTCTCTAGCGAAACTCTGACAAACCTCCTGTGATTGTCCCGTGATCCACTTTGCTGCTTTATCTTTTTTCAAATAATTTTATCCTACTAATTTAAGAAAATAAATGTAAATTATTTACAATTTAACTTATTTAATACTAATTTTATTTAGAGGAAAATATTAGAATTTTTGCATTCCAATAGATGAGAAATTTGAAATCTTACCCATTGACAGGGAATATAAATTCCCAACTTGATGGTAGTTGAACTTCAATGGAAATTGAATTCCATTAGATTTTGGGCAATCAAATAGTGGAAAGTGAAAAAGAAATCAAATTATTTTCCTCTCCCCACTCCTCTAACTCCAACCAAACATGGCCTAAAGGGTGTTTATCTGATTCTCTCTCAAATCTTAGGTGTCAACCAACACTTGAGTGATGCCATTTGGCATCTCAATACAAAAATTTTCCTCCCACAAATAAGTTTAGTTGAGTAGAGCTGCTGCTTGGCTGGGAATAGATTCTGTGTTGTCTCAAATTAATTACACTATTACAGCTTTATTAGCTGAGATAAAATCTAATAATTTGTAATTGCAAGATATATGAATGAACTCTAAGAAACCATAAACAGTCATATTGTATGATAAACAGTCACCACAAGGGTAGTCGTACATGAACAGTAACTAAAATCTACTCTCTTATTTGACAAATATCCAAAATTCACAGCAAATGAGAGCATAAATATATTTAAATCACTTGTTCTGTCTTCTTTAATTAGTTACTATATGGGATATATATTTGCATATATAACATTTGAACTATTATTTTTAACAATTTCATCCGCCATTAATTAATTGATATAATTTTCCTCTACGATTGCAACGAACATTGGACAAGCACCTCAAAATTACTTTACATTAATATATATGTTTATAAATTTTAGGCTCTATATAGTTAATTAGTGGCCTTTGTTTTGGGAAATTAAAAAAAAAAAAGAAAAAGGTATTTTGAAATACCTCATTTTTGAGTTGATAGTAGTACTTGCAGTAGCAAAGGATAATTGTTTAGAAGGGTGCCAATATCTAGCTACCAGTCTTCTCGAACACGAGACCGAGTGGAATGGTAAGGCCGTAAGCCTCCCACACCCGACCAGATCTGTGAAGAAGAGTGGTGATAACAACGCACATCATTTTTTATTTTGTGCTTAAATCTGTGTCACTTAGGGCGTTCTCTCAAGTGTCAACCAAAAGCTCAAATACCACAAGTCCATTTTAGAGGATTGGTATTGTAATCACATTTTTTTTCATTTTGCGGGAAAATGAACTAAGACAATATTAAATTCACCCTACTAGGTGAAACTAAAAAGAAGAATGTTGGACTTGATCAATTTCATCCATTGTGATCAAGTTGATAGTTTGGATTTTTGTCAAAAAGAAAAGAAAGTTACTGCATATATTGTACTATCTCACATCACTTGGATATGGTACAGTTTAATATAAATACAGTTTAATATAAATAATGTGTATTATATATGTTAATTGACAATATGTATTTTGAGATGTATAAACAACCTGAAAATAAAACTGCAAAAACCTAAACCCAAAGTAAATAATATCTTAATAGGTTTAAGTTGGAATCGAATCATAACACAGAAATATATGTAATATCTCATAAAAATAATATGTGCTTGATATCTTAAATGACTATGTATTTTAGGTGTATGGACACCTTAAAAATAAAATTGTGAGGACCTAAGTTTAAAGTAGATAATATATATCTTAATAACACAAAAGACAATATCTTAATAGACCTAACTTAGCAATTGGCTGGCTAACGTACCAGCGACTACTGATTACTAGTATAATAATGTTCGTACCAGCAATTCGAAACGGTGAATTGTGACATTTACCAGCAATTCGAAACGGTGATGATCATGCTCGAGCCTTCTTCCAAACAATTCCACCATTTGATTTAACTATTTTTTACAAGAAATAATTCACCCGTATGCTGTTTGTGAATTGCTAGATTTGAATCACATACGTCGTCTCTGAAAAATAACATAAAAACACGATGCAATTATAATTTTCGCCATTAAATTAATTAATATGCATATAGATACGAAAATTAAATTAATTTAGGGCACCGACGCCCACACGGCAGCCTTGAAACAGCTCAACTGATTTTACTGCTCCTTTGAAGTGTGTATGGTGGTGGTGGGACTTAATATCAAAAGTTTGATCTGGCTCTGCCTTTGCTTCTGACTTTTTGCGAAATGTGCTATGGCTCTAATTGATTCTAGCCACTCATAATTTGAACTCGTGTTGTGGCTTTCAATTCTTTGATCATTTTCAATATGCCATTTTCTTGAATCTTTCAGTCTTTTCCATGCGTAGATTTGACGGGCGCTGAGTGGTTGCAAAACAATTGTTGTTGGCCTTTAGTGGAAAATTGGACCCACTTATCTTAAACTTCAAATTTTGAATAATTCTTTTGCCTTTTTCACACTGTTGTGTTGCATGCATGTCGTTGGTGGCAGCCGGCAGGCAACCAGTGGGCATTGCTGTGTCAACTCATTATTTGCGTTCTTCTTCCAGCATCACGTATATATTATTAATTATATGTATAAGTATAGGCTTTAATTTTATTATTATTATGAACATATATTATAGTTAATGTGATTTGTGGTGACTTGTCTATTAGATATTTATTTGAAAGCTATCATGCCACCTTTATTATTATTTATAACAATTCTTCAGCGCGATGTCCACATGTGGAAAATCACAAATTTCATGCATATCTATAACTAACAATTTTTAGTGTGTTGTTTTACAGATACGACGTTATTATTATACGAATTTACCTTTTTAAATCCCAACAGAGGCAGGATTTAATATACCATTTTTAATTTTTATTTGTTGTATTTTCTTTCTTCGTCCAATGTTCTTATTAAAAATGTGCTCGATTATGCATTTGTGCTACGTTTACTTGTAGTAATCAAAATAAATTGAAATCAGAATGTGTTGGAATGGAAACGAGTTGGAATGAGAATAGAGAATGAAAATCAGAATAAATTTTTTACTTGAACTATAAGAATTAGAATCGAAATGAGCTGAATTATTTCAAGTTACTAAACTGTCCTTACTTAATAATAATAATAATAATAACAACAACAACAACAACAACAACAACAACAACAATAATAACTGAATTCCATAATAATAATAAAATTTCAGTTTTGTTTTTTCATTTATATTTTTAATTTCTAAATAGGATATTTTGGGTATATTTAAAGTGTGGTGAGGATATTTTTATCATTTTTGGGAATGGGTTTTCCATTCCCAACCCCCTCAAGGAATCACATCTCTAGGAATTAATCCAAAATTTATGTGGGGTTCATGAAACTCATTCACATTCCCAACCTCAATTTAATAAGTAAACTCTCATTCCGAGTTAGTAAACACACCATGATTCTCATTCTGAGTTAGTAAACACACCATTAATATTTGGCGGTAAGAATTCTTAAAGAAGGTACTACTTCAAATTATTTAATAAGGATTTATTTGGTAAAGGATCTAGGAATAAGTTGGTAGGAATAGGATAATAGTTGAACATGCATTTACTCAGCCTTTATATACCAATTGGCGAAATAATTAAATTATAATCACATTTATAGGAAGGATATATACAATAGTCAAATGCAATTAATTATCACCTCATTTCTTTAGATTGGGATCCGGTGTTAGAGCTGATTTTTTACTTAACTTTTAAGGATCTTATTACACCTGTCCACTTTGGCTATTAATGGCTAAGATTTGTTGTCTATTTAATTTTTTTTCTACTTTTCCAAAAATGCATCGTATTGAAATAAAATCTCAATTCTAACATCCCGCTTTTTTATTCATGCTTGTTTGCTTTCAGCCTCATCATGCATAACTGAAAAACACTTCACTTCCA
Organism: Murraya paniculata; assembly: GCA_030449075.1. Taxonomy (NCBI): domain Eukaryota; kingdom Viridiplantae; phylum Streptophyta; class Magnoliopsida; order Sapindales; family Rutaceae; genus Murraya; species Murraya paniculata. The sequence goes on along the minus strand of JAEVFN010000049.1, from coordinate 1,189,685 downwards.
TCGTGATCATCATGATATCAATTGAAGAAAGTTTGAAAAGAGCAACATTCAACAAGCTCAGTTTTATTATTTTGTGCGTATTTTTTTCGTTGATCAAAATGGCTGCAATAGATATTAGTTCAGAAATCTTATCAACGTTGTCAATCCTCATCAACGCTTCTCTCCGTCAAAAATCTCATTCGGCAACTCTTCATATGACCTGAATCAGAATAAATATTAAACATGGCTCACTCTTGTTTTCTGTAAGGACTTTTATCAAACATGTGGCACGCATGAAATACATCTAAAAATTATCGCAACACAAATGCATGTTAAAACCACAAAAATAATCCTAACCCTTAATATTAAAAATGTACGTGTGTAATAAAAATTTTAAAAGCCGAGCAAGAAATCAGCTCAGCATGAAATCTAAATCCCATTTCTTAATCCAAAAAGTTTTAAATATTACTCTTTTTTGGCACTCCGAAATCAAATTCGATTCCCTGTGGCTGCGCAATATTGACTGCTTAAAGTTTTATCGTCACATATGATTGAAAAATTAAAGCTTTATTATTCTGCTGTGTGCAACATCATGTACGGCCCGAAATAAGTACACATTTTCAGAACAAAAGAAATAATATTCTAGCATAAAGTTCTCAATAAAAAGAAAATGGTTTTTTTTTTTTCTTTTTAAGACCAAAAAAATTAAAAAAAAAAGTAGAAAAAATTGTACAAAATCAATGAAAATTTGCGTAAGCTGATATATGTGAATTTCCCTAACTGTGCTTGCTTTTTCTTAAAAAAAAAATTAAATATACTTGCTTATTTAAAATATGATCAAGGCTCACGTTTGTAAATACTAAAAATTGTGCATTTATTTTTAATAAGAAAAAGCAAATCTTTTGCTTTTAATGTTCCATTTTAAAGAAATATATAGGGTTAAAATAAAAATTTTATATATAAGTTATCATATTTTATTTAAATATTCAAAGATTTTGTCAAAGTCTAAAGGGCAGGGCAGGGCACCCAGATTTGATTGTATACATAAATTGCACCTACCTACAATGTTGATCTAAATGTATGTAACTCATCCGAGTTTAAAGATTGAGCCAACTCAATCATATTAAAAGGCCAATTGAGCCGAAAATATTCGATTCAAATTCATGATATAAGCTCATTTTTCTTCGGTGAAGAACCAGAAACCTTAAGAAAGAACAAAGTTGTGAAAATAATTATGCTATTGATAAACGTTGTCAAACTTTATATCCATTTTATGCTAAGAAGAGATACCCTAATACGCAAAATTTCTCATGCAAGGATTCATTTGTCTAATAGAGTAAATCTAAATTATGATATTTTGATTCGATTAATAAATAGATCGAATCTGAATCTGAGTCAGTTAGAATTCGACCCACCCACGTAGATAGATCTGCTCGCTAGCCCGAGTTGAAGCATCCGGAGTCATGCATATTCGATTCATATTATCCCTAACAGTTACTTTATTCTTGGACAGATTTTAGGGAGGCTACCAAATCAATACCCTCGTAAAATTGGCAAAAACGAGATACAAAATGAAAAATACCTACCACGTCCCGTAATTAGATATTAATTTCATTTTGCTACCACATGCGCAGGTCACAGTGTCCCCGTTTTCAGTGCGCGTCTCCTTTCTTCTCTCTCTCTCTCTCTATAAAATCCCCCCATTAATCAATCATCACTTCAACGTCAGTACGCCACCGTTTTCTCCAATCTTTACACCTTTTAAAGTTCCAATCTTGGAGCGGAAAGCTCAGACTTTTTTTATTAGTTCGTTCGTTCATTCGAAGATCAAAGATCACAAATAACAATGAAAGCTGATCAAGCTGCAGTGCTGGTGGACGACGAGTATATTTACAAACAAGAAACCCATCTCACTGTTTTTAAAACCTCTCTGTTTTTCCAAAACGACGGCTTCACTGTTTACAACTGCAAAGGTGAGTTGGTCTTCCGAGTCGACTCGTACGGCCCCGACACCCGTGACAGGGATGAACTCGTTCTCATGGACGCCCACGGCAAGTGCCTCCTCACCGTCAGACGAAAGGTATAATTTCAATTAATGGGTAGTTTTCATTTCAATTAATGGGTAGTTTTCATCTTTCGTTATTTTTATTCATGGGCATTGGTTTTTTAATTTTCCTTTTCTTATGAACTGAGTTGACTCGGTGAGTTTGACGATGTTGGATATTTTTATTTTTCTTGATTCGAGCAGAGGCCGAGTTTGCATCAACGGTGGGAGGGATATTCGGGGGAGCGAACGGACGGTCAGAAGCCGATATTTAGCGTGCGTAGATCCTCGATAATCGGACGGTCCAGCGTGACTGTGGAGGTGTACGAGAATCCAGGGGAGGAGTACCAGATCGAGGGCAGTTTCGGGCAAAGGAGTTGCACGATTTTCAATGCCGTGAGAGAATCGGTGGCTGAGATCAGACGCAAAGTGGATGCATCAACGCAGGTGTTGCTGGGCAAAGATGTCTTTTTACTCAGCGTGAAGCCTGGGTTTGATGGAGCCTTTGCGATGGGACTGGTGCTGGTTCTTGATCAGATCAACTGTGATGATTATGTTGAAAGTAACGGTGGTCGGGTGGATCCGGTCACAGAGGATTAGGTTGGCTGGCGGTCGCTTTGATTCGGAACTTTCTTCTTTTGTTGTATTTTATAGTCTCACTTGTTAATTGAAAATGATATCGTTACATCTATATGTGCAGTTTATTATGTATTTTATTGTATGATTAACGAGATATTTTATCATACGAGTTAGTTATACACATCATTATTGCACGTATTGGCTTCATGGCTCGATTGCTATCTTTCATTATTGATTTTACTATTTTAGGATCCTACTCTTTTTTTTTTCCTTTAATTTTAAGTTAGTGTTAATTTTAAATGTCAATAATCTTTTAATTAAGTTATTGATATCTCTTCATATTAACTCAAAGGTCGAAGGTCAGAGTCTCCCGAACAATAATGTGGGTTTGTTACTATGTCGAATTTTAGTTGTACAATATGGCATATAATATTAAAAAATTTTGTTTCTAAAGTCACGAGTCCGCTCTAGAGAGATGACAATCGAACGAGCGAGCTGATGAGAGAGAATTTAACGATCAGAATTCAAAATATTCATACTTGAAAAATAAAAATGGAAATTGTTACCCACTTGACTCTTAAGGGTATTCTCGTGGCTATAATCCCATTAAGCTAATACATTTTCAATGCCGCTAGTCCGCTAGAATGTTTTGAATTTTGGAGGCATTACGTACGTATTGTTTATGTGGCTGTAAAATGAAGTTAATTAATTTTGTTTCATATTTAGTATTTACAATTTCATGTTAGGTGGTGAGGCAGACAAAAATTTCGTAACTTTGAGGCTGAAAAAGCTGCGGAGAAATCATAAATTAACGCGCACATAAATTGAGATCTTTGAGAGAACGGCAAAACTTTTAACCAGCTTGCATCAAACCCACAATTTTTGAAAATTTTGGTCATATTGATATTGACGTCCCAATTCCTATGGCAAATTCTTTAACCTTGTATCAAAGCCATAATTTTTTAATCTTGATCCAATTGATGTGGACGTCCCAATTCTTATGGCAAATTTCGTAAAGAATATCTATTCTCAATGAAATTTGAGGTCTAGAGACCCCTGGCCGAAATTTTGGCATGCATGCTATACGCCAAATTTGTTATATTTAGTATTTTTTCATGTTTATTATTATATATATGATTTTTCAAAGGGGTCTAAAGCTACCTGTTAAGTTCAATTTGCAATGCAAACGTGTGCATTTATTACCATTCATATTCAAACAAGATAAGCTAAAATATGTGGGAAGGCTCGAATTCTCGTCTTGTTTTACCCACCACTTAAACCAAGAACTGATTTTTTATTATAATTGTTCGTCGTTATTAAAAATTTAATTATTTGTACATTTTTATTTACTAATTCCACCATTAAATATTTATATTTTAGAGTCAAAACTTAGATTTACAAAGGAACGAAATGTTATTATATTCTTCTATATAATATAAAACCAAAATCAATATTAAAGCAAAGATTAAGACAATTGGAAGAACTTATTGACAAGATTCAAAGGAGTCGCTTCCCTTTTTGTTGCATGACACTTCAAAAGAAAATCAAGGATTGACCCACCAGCTTGAAGGAGGATTGATAAGAATGAAAAAAAAGATGAGGACAAAGCCGATTAATCGCTAAGAGTGATCGTCTAAATTTTTTACCAACTAATTCTAAGATTGATTGAATCAATCTTTGTATATCAATAAAATTTCCAATTTATTACAAATTGTAACTTTTTTTTTCCGTATTTTTTAATCCTTCCTATAAATTGACGAGGCATAATTTTATTTGTACATCGCGAACAAGATGAGAGTGAAATTTATTTTCTACTTGTTGTTATCAATTCCCACATCACATCATCTTCTCGTTACTTAAGATAGCAAAATGCAAAAATAGAAACAATTAAGGTATAAAACTTAAAAAGTACTCGAGAGTTAAATCAAGTGACCTGACAAGCAATTGGATCGTCTACTTCCCATTGTGGCGTTATGCCATATTTTCAAAATTAAAGTGACACAAGTCACTCAATCATTAGTTGGACTGCTAAAGTTAAGCTGTTTGTAATCGATTCAGCGAGCTTTTGTAATTTGTGGTGATTATGGCCGCCAGTTTAAGCAGAATAACTCATCCGAATCTTTGTCGGTACACAGTCTTCAATTTTCTAGATTTTCTTTCGGTGGATATAAACGTTTCTTGAAGCCGACAGACTCATTTAAATCGACACACAGAAAATTCTTTCCATGTAGCCCAATCTCTTCAATTTGGCACCATGCACGGCATGCAACTTATGGGTGAAGGCAATTCAAAAGGTGTGATTCTCTTTCCCTAAACTGAAAAAGAGAAAAAAAAATGGATAAAATAACACTACTTTCTAAAAGGCAGTTGCTAATTGCTAAATTGGAATGTTTAGTGGTACTTTCTGTTTGTGTGGCCGAAATTTAATTGCCGCAAAGGGAACCAAAAATTAGAAGACAGGTGTTCCTCGGAACTCACGATTAAGTTTGATGGAGTTGTTGTTGAGTGTCTGTTGTTTCGTTTAAAACATTCCCTATTATTTTGTGGGCTAATTCTCCCTTTAACATATTTTAAACTGATTTTAAAAGAATTGACCCAAAAAACAAAAAGAAAAAGTGCGGATTTTTTTAATTATAAATTCTTTCTGGTAAAACCGTCGAATGACCAAAAAACTACTATAGCTACACACATAAGGAGACTTGCTACAATTAAAGCGAAATAGTGATTGTTGATCATCAGGAATAGAAGCTTCCACTTTACAATACTGGTTTTAATGACATTTTTAAGGAAAAGGAAAAATAAAAACCTTCAACGATCTTTTATTTGAGATTGATAATTTATCTTTTTTTTTATTATTATATTGAGAACTTGTAAATCGGTTTCAAGGAGAAAATTCCTCTATTATATTTCTTACTTTTAAAGGTTTGTTGAATGCGTACACTATTACTCATGTATGATTAAAATTGATTTATTTCATTATTTCCTCTTTTTTGGGAAAAAAATTATTTCCTCTTTTATTCACACTAATCATATTCATTTATATATTTTTTGAAGTGAACAAAGCTATAATATGATAGCCAAAAAGTAATTCCCTAATCAATAGCACAAATTTATTTTTAATAGTGCTATGACTATTAAAAGTAATCGTGTGTGTCTGGTAAATTTTATTGTTAAACTGCTGGAAAAATATAAATGGTTGAATTAGACGTAATTTTGAATAAAATTTATTTACACATTTATGAATATGTATATATAATATTTTAAATTGTGTATATATAATAGTTGATAACTAAAATAAATATTTTATATTATTAGTTTTAATATTTTGTTTTGTCATCTCAATATAATTAGTAATAATAATAATATCTTTAACGTTAATTATTTTATTTCCTAATTAACAAGGATATTTTTTAATTTTTTTTAAATATATTCAGAAATATATATGGAATTGTATTAAGTATAAAATCGATTCTCAAAATCAGATTTTGAAAAGTTAATCATTCCCTGAAAAAATTGACTTATAAAAAAATTTACTAAATACCAATATTAACTTTTAACTTTTCAAAATCGCCTTCCAAAACAAATCCCACGTATAGCTGACGGGCTACGTGGTTGAGATGACTTCAAAAAGAAAGAAAATTTAAAAAGGAGTGTTTGCTATATTGGCACTTGAAGTCTAAGATTATTATACATGGAGGAAGTTAGGTACTTTGCATAAAGTCGGCTCGCCATATAATGAAAAATCCTAGCCGTTTGATCTTCATTTATTGTGGGATCCATCTTCATCACAACGAAACTTTAGATGCAGAAAACCTTGCCTTCAATTAATTATAATTAGTTTAAAATTCAGACAGCCTTTTAATTATTTCTAGCTAAAACTGTGGGAACTTTATTGATTTTATACGTGTGGCTCGAAACAATGCATAATTTTATCCATCAAATACAAAATTCAATCACGTACAAATGACTCATGAAACGTTTATTCTCTAAAACATCATGTAATAGATTAAATGCAAGTATTGCACAACTATAATATATATAACCCTCTATCAATATGTCTAGAAGAACAGACCCTGCATGACAATAGCCAACATGGAGACCAAAACACTAGCCAAAACCAGAGATGATGAAGAATTGGGAATGCCGGTGGTGGCGGGAACATTACTCGTAGGTGTAGCGGGACCTGTGGGGCCGCCAGCTGTGGGACCCGAAGTTGGAGCCGGAGTGCAACCTGCCGGGGTGCCAGAATTGGGAGAAGGGGCTGTGGGAGTTGTTGCTGTTGGTGGAGTAGGATTGCCAGTTGGGGATGGTGAGGATCCTGGAGGACCGGAGACTGTAATGGATAGCTTCTGGCCAGCCTGGCAGTGCCGGCCGAATGTACAAATGTAGTAGTGTTCGCCGGCTGAGTCGAGGGTGATATTTGCAGGGCCGGTGGTGATGGGATTTCCGATAGGGTTCGAGGAAGTGCATCCATCGTATGATGCTTTTGGTACTCGTAGCACGTCATGCTCATTTGTCACAAAGTTGAAAGCTATTAAAAGAGGGAGAAAGAAAAAAAGAAATAATATGTAAGAGAGAATGATGGTGCAATTTGATTAACTGAATATAAAATAAATAGAACTCGCCCGTTTCTAAAACTCGCCGTTTATATGTAATATTCTTTCTTTCAAAATGTTTCGAAGGAGCGTCGATACCTCATCAACTAAACATTAACATTTATTCCATTATCACTCAAGTTAAGTCATTGTAGGCGCAAAATGCATTAACAGCCACTCGACCTGACCCTTAAAGGCTAATATCTAAACAGTTTTGTGGATAAAATTTAAATAAAGATCGAATCAGATGTGAGACACTTACTTAGAACATCACCAACAACAAAATTCTTGGTAGCAGCCCAAGTGGCATAAGCCCCAGCACCACCAATCATCGGAATAGACCATCCCGTGCTATCTCCCACCACATGCACCGTCTGCGCCGCTGCACATTCCGTTAATAAAACCACCGCAATCAAGCCAACAAAAGCCATGGATACAAACTTCTCCATCTCTCTTTCTCTTGCTAACAAGGCTCCTCTCTAGCTAGCTTCGATTATGAACAATAAACTAATTTTCTGAATGATGAGATCAATGGGAAGGTTTTGAAGTGTGTATATAGTATATTAGTGCAGTTGTGTTTGAGTTAAAGAAACGCCAGCTTTATAGGAAGAAGAGACGCGAGCGGGCAACTATGTGAAAAATAAGCATTGATGCCGGTCTTGCTTAATTTGTACAAGAGGCTACATGCATGCAAGTGGAGGCCACTAACCGAGACCTTTATCTAAGTTGACTTTTAACCCCAATTTGAAACTGTCAACTTAAAGACTAAATATGCATGTAAATTGATTCGATTTTTTCATGGCGGCCATGCAGATTCTGCATGTCATTCAATGAGAATTTGACTCTTCCCTCATAGGAACGTAATTGGAAGCCAGCTACGTACTTCTTCTTCATTTGTTTGACTCTTGATCATCCCCACACATGAGGAAGACTTGGCAGGAAGTGAGAGACGCATAACATAAAATAACTAATCTGCGTTATCATTATTAAAATCAAGATCGATGAATTCATTAATTTCAAACTTATATAATGTGTACTTGCAAAGAAAATGGGCGTAAAGATGACGTGATATGCGTGCTCTCAGTTAAAACTTTTTCCTCTTCTACTGTTACTGTAAGTTTATTCTCTTTGCGTATTCATTCATTACAGTAATGTATATTTCAACAATCGATCAATTTCATTTTTAAAGAAATTGAGTCATATGTGCACTATTGCTCATGTACAGTTAAAATTTATTCGTTTAATTACTATCTTTAGCCTTATTAAAAACGATTCCCTTGCATATATTTTCATAAAATATTGTGCCGTGAGATGAGAGGATACCGAGTTGGGATTAAAATTATTTACCGATCTAAAAGTGGCGAAGCCAGTAACATTTTTTGGGGTGGACTGGATTATTTTCTAATTAAATGCTCTTCTATTGTATGAGAGAATTTATTAATAAGAAATTTAAAAATACACGTAGAGCATGTTTGGAATTGGCTAGGCATGCCTTGGTTTGGACGGATTAGTAGGAGTTGTGTTTGAGTTTTGTGATATTGAGAAATTGGATCAACAAATTAGGTTGCTTGTTGATTTTTTTAGTTTTATTTTTATTTTTCAGTATAGGTTTTAATAAAGACAATTTGTACTTACCTAATTTTTTTCTCCCCAAAAACTTACCCCGCTACAGCCTGAGTTAGTCCATTCGCAGCTTTGCCATGGCGATTTAAGTTTTATATGATCTTTTTATGCTACCCTTGTATTTATAACCATGACCGGTTAAAATTTTATAATTACATAAATATTATAATATTCAATAACTATCTCTCACAATGCAGCCACGCAAAACGTCAGCATTGAGTCCAAACTGTAAAGATTTTAGTCATCATTTTGATGTTTTCTTTCTATGATGGTGGCATAGACTATGTCATATCACTGGAGCTATAAATTGGGACCTAACCTATGAGGCTGGTCCAAAAAACTTGGGCTATCTTATTCATGCTTCCTGTCGTTGTTATGGTACGATTCGTACCGTACTGGGTTCTGGTCTTCTTTCTCTATTTTTCTTTTAATTTCTCTTGGTTCTTAGAATTATTAAAATATTCATCAAGGCATCAACCTGTTGTTATGTACAAAATAAAATTAATTAATGAAAAAAGTGAACTCATTTCTCATTATCAATATTATTAGGTGTGGCGTCACAGTACGACACGAACCCGGCACCAAAAATTTCGTGCACTCAAACACTAAATTAGATTACTGTTGATAATATGAATCGATGAAAATTAATTGGAAACTTTATTAATGTCATATGTGTGTGTGTGTGCACGGGCGCTCAAAACAATACATACCTCAATAAAATACAAAATTCAATGATGTACAAATGAATAATCATAATATTTATTCTGGAAAAAAAAATTGAAGACATGATAAATTAAGTGTAGTAACTATATGTAGTCCTCTAAAGGATTCTAAAAAAGCAAACCCTGCACAACAACGGCTAACATGGGGGCTAAAACACTAGCCAAAACGAGAGATGATGAAGAATCAGGAATGCCAGTGGGATTACTATTCGATGGCGTGGTGGTTCCTGTGGGGCCGCCAGCGGTGGGGCCAGATGTTGGAGCCGGAGTGCAGTCGCCGGGGGTACCGGAATTGGGGGAAGGGGCGGTGGGAGTAGTTGTTGTTGGTGGAGTGGGATTGCCAGTGGGGGATGGCGACGATCCTGGAGCAGCAGAGACTGTAATGGCTAGCTTCTGGCCAGCCTGGCAGTGCCGGCCGAATGTGCAAATATAGTAGTGTTCGCCGGCGGAGTTGAGGGTGATGTTTGCAGGGCCGGTGGTGATTGGGTTTCCGATAGGGTTCGAGGAAGTGCAGCCATCGTATGATGCTTTTGGTACTCGTAGCACGTCATGCTCATTTGTCACGAAGTTGAAAGCTATAGAAACAAAGGAAATAATATTTGTTTTAGGCAGGAGAGTCATTAATGTCTATAAAATCATTATGCACATGTGTTATAGAGCAGGAATGGCAAAACACGTGAACTGATTTCTAATTAAGATTGGAGACAAAAGCTCGTATTTAGGTCAAAGGACAAGAGTTCGAAAATGAGTTTAGAAATTGAAGAAATGGGTCGAAAAGCATGAGCTCCAAATTGAGCCAATATTTCTTATTAAGATATTAATCCAAAAACTTAAATTATTAGGTCAGGGTTGATGCCTTTTTTTTCCCCCCCTTAATTCATCCTATGATTTGATTGGTATCCTTTACAGACCACGGAGTACAGGAACACCTGAATGGCACAAAGTTTATGCTAACAATAATAACAAAAGATGGAATATTTAATTATGAGAAAAATGTGAACGACACTTACTTAGGACATCACCAACAACGAAATTTTTGGTAGCAGCCCAATTGTTATAAGCCCCAGCACCACCACTCGTCGGAATACTCCATCCCATGCCATCTCCCACCACATGCACAGTCTGCGCCGCCGCGCATTCCATTAATAAGGCCACTGCAAGAACGCCAACAAAAGCCATGGAAACAAACTTGTCCATCTCTATATTCTCTTGCTAATGAGGCCGCTCTCTTTGATGATGAATTATAATATATATAACTAATTAGTGTTCTTGTGGTTGTGTATTTGAGTGATGAGATGATCATTGTGAGGATTTTGAAGTGTATATATATATAATGCTGTAGCACTTGTGATTGAGTTGAAAGAAACGCGGGCTTGATGGGAAGAGGAGACGCGACCGGGCACCGACGTAGAAGGTAATTAAGGGTGGGCGCCGGTCTTGGTTGCAATTTGCTTGTGAGGACCATTAACCAAAAGTTGAAATGTCAACTTAAAAGACTAATATGCATTAATTTTCTTCGTGGCATGCAAATTCTTCCGTTCATTCAATGAGAATTTGACTCTTTGTTCACACGTACTTTGAAAATAAGCATATCTTATGGCAGATTATTGATATTTGATTCGAAAATTTTAATAGAATATATGATGATAAAACAACTGCATGATTAATGGTGTCGTAATATTAAGTGAAAAATTAACACTATAAAATTACAAGATTTTTATTTTTACTTCTTTTATCATCATTTTGTCACCGTTAGGATTTTTTTATCAATTTTGCTTACATATACATATAAACATATGTGCATGTGTGTTACATCTGTATGTATGTATTGTATACATATGTATGTACGCGTGCGCGTGTGTATATATATATATATGTATGTATGTATGTATGTATAATCATTCTCAGATGAGAACATCTGTATTTTTATAGACACACTTTTAAACAGTGCAATTTAAAAGAATTAATTTTTTAATGAATTATAAAACAGTGGGGTTTAAGAGAGTTAAAAAATAACTCTCTTAAACCCTACAATTTTAAGTGTATCCACATGGAAAAAAAAAAAAGAGAGCCCCCGCACTATAAAAAGACTATACATACGTATATGTATAAATGAAAATCTTGCAAAATCTGTATGACTTGCAGAATGGGTACACCTGCTATGGTTAAAATTTATTTGTTTTGTTATGTTTATTTTACTAACAATCAATTATTACATTAAGAGAGAATTTAAGTCCTTACGTGTTGGTATCAATGAAATAAGTAAATAAATAATAACTATATTTGATAAATGGAAAATAAAATTGTTAAAATTTTGGACTTTACCGTTAACCATTTAGAACTTTCATATAATATACCATCTTCCTCTTGACATTAAAATTTTTTGAACAATAAGTGGTTATTTTGTGACTGAGACAGGTTTTATGTGAAAATTTTGACATAAAGATAAAGGAGACTCCTATTACAATAAAAAAAAAAGAAAAAAGGAAGAGGGTATTAGAGTATTTTAAAAATTATACGAGGGAATGTAATTCTCCTAAGGAAGAAAGACTTGGACTTCTGTGAAGTCAATTACAAAAAAGTATCTTTTTATAGTTTACAAACTTTCTCCCGGGCAAAACAGCATAACGTATTTTAAGTTTTTAACCGTTCAGTTCCATGGGGTCATTTAAAATTAAATGTACAAATATTTTTCTTTTTGTTCTTTTGAAAAAAGAGAAAAAGTGCAAATTTATGGGTGCGCAAGAAAATTCTCACAATTGACACAGAGATTTCTGTATGAGACGAAGTTTCCAATTTAGTCTCAAGTCAATAAATTAGGTTTCCAACTAATAGAAAATTATCATAATTCACACAGTTTGAAACTTTCCCAGCTTTTATTTTCTTCTCATTTATAAGACTTTTGATTCAAAACAAGAATCCATTTTGCTTAAAGTCAGCCACAGAATAATTGGAAGGAACCTTCAATCGAGTCCCCACCTCCATGAATCTTATTAGATTTCATACCCAAATCTTTGATAATGTCTAAATTTCACCAAAATCTTTTTTTGGGTATGAACATAACAATCCTCTGTTAGAAGTTGTTTCACAGGATACTGTGACAAGTAAATTCATCTTTTTTTTTTTAAATACTAGCACTATATCATAATGAAGAACTAAGATAATAACATTTTTACAATCAATCATGGATTAAAAAAATACAATACAGTGTAAGTATTGAATCTGCTGATGCAATTAAATGATGCCATTTTCTTCATTAGTTGTTTTCTTGCTTTACAAGACATTGCTGAAGATGATTGAAAAAAGACCATCAGCAAATTTTTGTACTTCATACAAGTTAAGAATGAAAGTCAATTCACAAGAATGGAATATAAATTACTTGCACATTGGGTTATTATGTTACAACTGTACGTGTGAAGTCAAGAATTCTCAAGTGCTTTGCTTGAAAGCTTGTTCAATTTCCGTATCAGATGGAACAGGGGACACATCATATCTTGCAGATTTTGATCAATCATCATACTAGAACATTAGTAAAAAAGCAACAGCGCAAGTCATTAGCCAGCCTCCAGCTCCAAATCCAATGCCCTGAAAGTTAATCAAACATGTTAATTTGGTTAAAAAAAACATAATTTAAAAACCAAAATGTGAGAAGGTTTAGGAAACACATACCTTGAAAGAATGAATAGATCGTGATGCAGCACTGGGCACAAGTCCAGTGAAGCCAATATCATAAGCGATGCTACCATCAGCTTTAAACAATCCAAAGTTCCTCTCTGATGTTGGTCCAGGCTTCAAATTTTCATTGAACAATGCAAATATATAAGCCTTCACAGGCTTCTTTGGCCTATATGGAGTCCCCTTCTTTTTGAGTAGCCGTTTACGCAGATTCTTGTTGTAAGTCTTTGCATTTTTCACATTAGCACCAGCTTCATTTTCGTCCCCACGCGAAGCCCAGCCTGTCTCGGAGACTATGACCTCCATCTTGGGGAATCCAGCCTTTTCCAATGCAGCATAAGCCGCATCAACCATAGCATCAAACATGTTATCGTAATGCAGATTAGTCTTCGCATCATGGATCCCGCGACTTGATTTGAAAATAGCATAATTAATATCAATATGCTCAGGATCATTCTTGTAAGCCAGAAACGGATATGCATTGATGTAAAATGGGGAACCAATTTGTGAGAAGAACTGCAAAAGTGGCTTCATGAATTGGTTCACATCTTCCCTGAAAACACAAGCTGATGGTGGGAATGAATCGGCAAACACAGCCTCTGAATGCGGGCTTGAGACCTCAATAAGTTTAGACAAACCAAGCCTTTCGAGGGCACTGTAAACATTTTTTGCTGCAGGCAGCAAAACCTCCCATAGCTCCACATCAGTACCTCCCAAAATTTCATTTCCCACAGCAATTCCGCGGATTTTAGTCTCGGGAAGATATGGATCCACATTTGCCTTAATCCAATTCATGGCGCGATCCTCGCCTACACTTATGTCTTTCAAGTACTCATTGCCAAGTCCAACGATGATTTCTATACCGGATCCTTTGAAGGCCTTAAGGACTCCTTGATCCGCGTCATAGATTCTTATGTTCTTGATCTTTGCTGCTTTGAGAAGTGTCACCACACTTTCGGGGGGCGGTATATTGTCTGCTATCCTGCCATAGTTAATCCCATATGTCCCAGAGAATGCATTAACTGTGAAAACAAGCAATGCAGAATTGAAAAATCACAATTAGCTAAGCAACAACAATCTAAATTATACTGAAACTTTGAAGCAAAAGAAAGTTTCAAGAATAGATTTTATTGCAACTAATGAAGGCAAAATCATGTTAAGCAACAAGCATAAAGACAAGCACCAAAAACGATCATTTGATTCATTGCAACAACATTGAATAGATGATTCCCAAACAAAACAGATAAAGCAAAATTTAAAAATGCAGCAAACCCATTTCAACTCTTTCATAACAGAGCAATTCACTATAAGCTAACAGAGCAGAATATGCAACTACAAGATTAAAAGGAAGGGACATGCCATGAGAAGAGATGACAGAGAAGATAAGGAGGAGCCATAGAAAGAAAGAAGAGAAAGTCATTTGAGATGAGGGAAAATGATGATGAAAGAAAGTGAATTCCATTTGTAGAAAAAAGATTTTAGTTGTGGAGGGTGCTGCTCATTCTTTTTGTAACTCAAAAGCAGTACCAAAAAGGTGGCATTAAGAGTTGTTCATGAGGCATTGCCCTTGCCCACAATAAACTCATGCAAAAGAAAACAAGATTCTTAACCTTTGTTAAGAGATGATGTCAAAAACTTGGAAGAAAGATTTGAAGATTCTTAACCTTGATCAAACAAATTTGCTCTTGTTTGCACCATCGCATGAACTTAGAATTAGATTCTTCCTTTACTCTCAAAGTATACCCTTTTTTCGTTTTCTAATACTTGGGTGCTTTCTCATTTCTTTATAGAACTTTGTTTTTGTTTCTTTCTCTCTCCTTGAAGCACTAGCTTTGTCTTGAGTTGTACACTTTTCTTGGAGGAGATTAAATTAAACCACCGGGCAAGCCATTTGTACTTTGATACTTATGTATGTGATATTTAAAGAACATATATTTTTGAGATATATTTTTGGTATAAAGGTATTTTTGAGATGTATTATAGTCCACTGTTATCGTCTCGGGTCTATGGAGATAGTTCAAAAAGTAAATTTGTGCAAAATATAACATTTATTTATTTCAGACCAACAATTTTGATTTTCAATGGGTTTCTCTGTCATTGGGTTGGGCTTTAAGCTAACAATGCAACGATGTAATTTCAATCCGGCAATTTCAAGCTTAAGAATTATCAAGGGCCTACTAGTAATCTTGCATCAGCACTAAAATTGTTTGATGGGGAAGCGGTTTGTTAATCTCCAAGAACATTCAGCGACTATGAGCAAATAATCGGCGAGTTAATGATCTATAAGCACCTAAAATCACAAAGGATGGTAAAAGGCACCGGAAGCTTTTCCAGCGTGAACCCTCCTACGCTCAAGTTAGCAATTTGGGTTTACTTAAAAAAACTTGTACCACAATTCACGTAGCTTATTTATAATTACTTTAAACAAAAAGTTTTTAAGTAAATTTAAGGGAAAATAACAGAAAATAATCAATCTTAAAGAAAAAGAAACTATGAGAGCAAGAGAAATTTCTCAATGGTAGAGAGAGAAAAAGATCCCATGAGTTGCCAGTCCAAGAGAGAGATAGAGAGAGAGCCTCCCCCTGGCATGATTTTTCTGGCGTTTTTATAAACACCCAAATCCCACGTTCGTAAATCGTGGCAATAATAATTAATAAATCAAACTTGTGCCCTGACTTTTCGGAGAAGTGGTTCGTTTTAACTGAATCTTGCTTTTTGGTGAACTCCTAGTCGAGACGATCTGCTCAAGGTTACTATATAATTTCTTAGTTGAGGTGATGTGCTTAAGATGACCAAATAATCTCTTGGTCAAGGTGATGTGCTCAATATGACCAAATAATCTCTTGGTCGAAGTGATGTGCTCAAGATAACCATATAATCTCTTGGTCAAGGTAATGTGCACAAAGTCACTAAATAATCTCCTGATTGAGGTGATGTACTCAAGGTGACTACATAATCTACTGGTCGACATGATGTGCTCAAGGTCACCAAATAATCTTTTGGTAGCCTATCAACTATTTGCTCGCATATTACTTTGAGAAGAGCACGAGTCACCTGATAATATCTGAGCAAAACTTTATCGTGGTCACCCTATTTCATTCCCCAAACAAGGTTGGGCTTTAAGCTCAAAATGCAAGGACGTGATTTCGATCCAGCAAATTCAAGCTAAAGAATTATCAAGGCACTGTTACCCCCCATTTCATATTGTAATAAAAGAGTTTTTAATTATATTTTTTAATAATTGCAATTTTTAATAATATTAAAAAATATAATTTTTAGTTTTTAAAAAATATATACAATATTAAAACTCAGTTCATAATCAAGAAATGAAACAAATTTTTTTTTCTCTTTGTGTGATTGTTATTGGTTGTCTATGTGTTAAATAGTAATTAAATTTATTATCTGATTAATAATGTCAAGAGATGGGCAAATTCAGGTTTGGATCGACCCAATTAGATTTTAGATTAATCAGGTTGGGAAAAATGTCTTCCGAACTTATAATCCAATCCGATCAAAATGTAGTTCGTATCGGATCGGATAAAAAAACTTGGGTTGATTTTAGATCAAATCGGATTTGCAAGGTATTAGAGAGAATTATTTTCTTTTTTCGATCACCCCATCATAATCATGGATCTGATAACTTAAATTTGGAATCAATCAAAACATAGGCTATAAATTGGATTATAATCAGAAGAACTTTATATCTAATTTTTAATTTCAACACGCCAAATTGAACAATCCAATGCTGAATACATATCATTTCAACAAATCAAAAGAACAATAAAAATCATAAAGAAGACTTCTCATACCTTTCACCAAGATCATACGGTTCACAACACCCCTCATGTCAACAAAACAATCACAAGCCTCAAAATAATTGACCAACCTCCACAACTCAATATCACTAACATCATCGGTTGGGTGCTTCACTGGAAAATACCATTCTGGCAGTAGAGAGACAGGCTGCTAACTTGGCGGCTTGGTGCTACCATGGCTCTGCTGTTCTTGGTGGCGACTGGTACAATCAAAGCAGAGGCTGATGGCTTGGTACAGTGGATAGTGATGGTGTGGTTTGTCGGTTTGATTTTGCAGTGGACCGTGGCAGTTTAGTGGTGGGACTGGTGCTGGTGCGGTTGCTCTTTTGGTTTTTGTTTTTGTGTGTGTGGACTGTGACAGCTTAATTAACATATTATATAAAAGACAAGCACCAAAAAAGATCATTAATTCAATGGAATAACATTGAATAGAAGTAAACAGATAAAAGAAAATTTTTTAAAAATGCCGCAAACCCATTTCAATTCTTTAATAACAGAGCAATTTACTATAAACTAACAGAGCAGAACATGCAAATACAAGACTAAAAAGAAGGGACATACCATGAGAAAAGATGACAGAGAAGATAAGGAGGAGCCATAGGAAGAAAGAAGAGAGTCGTTTTTGTAACTCAAAAGCAGTAACAAAAGGATTTTTTTTTTTGTTCCCAAATTTCGTTGGGGGGGGGGGAGATTAAATTAAATTAAACCACCGGCTTAATCATTTGTCTTTGACTCTACGTCAAGTGATGTTATGCTTTTAACATATATGCATATTGCATATTTAAAAGAGGATAATTTATTAACATATATATTTATATTTGAGATGTATTGTTGGTACAAAGGTATGTTATCTTGTGTTAGAGAAATATACACAAAAGCATGAAATAATTTCATGGGGAATTGAAATTATTCAAATAAGTGGACTAAAATGATTCTAAATGGACTTCTCTGTCGTTGGGTTGGGCTTGAAGATCCACAAATTCGCACCACAAACTCGCAACAAGCAATTTCAATTCAGCGAAGAGTCGAGCTTCTAACACCCTTCAAAACTCTTAAGAACCCCCTCCCCCAACATCTTTTTTTTCTCAATAATATTGGAGATTCCAACTTAAATCTCAATACTCTTTGTCACCAATCTATTGGATGTTAGATTTCATAACTTATATAATTATTTAGCCACAATTTAATAGATGAATATCACATAAGTTGGGACTCAAATTGTGTTAGAATTATTAACATTGCTCTTTTTTCCTTCAAATTTATACATCTTTTATGATAAAATTATAAAAAATGACATAAAATTACAATAGAGTTTAATTAAATTTTACTATCATTTAAGATAAATTAATTAAAATTATAAAAAAAAATTTCATAGTAAAAATAATTGCTAGGTAATTTATTGCTTCATTATTTTCAAATTATTTTTAATTTTATCAATAAAATTAATTATGTCATTATTAGGATTAAAAAAAATAATTAGCGATTCATGATTTGTAAAGATATTTTAGTTTAACTAAATTCATACTTCTTCTTTTAGATAATTTTAGTAACAATAAAATTATGATTACTAAAAACAAAGGTGCTATAAGGATGTTAAGGGGCTGTAAGAAGTATTACTCAATAGAAATTTCACGCTCAAAAATTCTCAAGGCCTGATTATGCCCATTTTCCGCAATGTCATAAAAGAGTTTTCCAATACAATTTTTAATTATATTAAAAATTACAAACTATAGTTTTTGAAAGTATATTCTAAATTTTCAGTTCATAATCTGGAAATGAAACAATTTTTTTTTTCTCATTGAAATTGATTAAACGTTATGGGATTTTAAGTGACATATATAATATAACTGTTATTGTTGTTGTTATGTGTCAAGTAATAGTTAAATTTATGATCGGTCTAATTAATATAATGTATTAATTACTAGTACCAATCAATAAAAAAGCACATATTAATTGGGATATGTACATACATTATTGATTTTGTATCTCAACTTGTATGTGCTACATTAATCTCTGGAAGAAATATACATATGCAATTACGTTTATACAGCCATTTCACACTAATAATACTACAGATTGACACTTTATCAATTTCTATGCATATGTTTCAAAATGCCCCCTTATGCTAACCGATTTTATTTATAACCTGATCAGCTTTATGGTTTCCTCTTTATAGTCCTCGTAATGTCGTTGGATCTCCATTTTATGGAATTTCTGTTTTAGCCCATAGAAGCTTATTAGTTTTCATTATGGCCCACATCGAGTGAAAGATCCTGGTGTTGTCTTCTTACTCATTTCTATTAAAATCACACACCAGAACCAGCGATTCACCAAATCCTTTCGCAAGAAAATCATCAGGGAAAAACAAAAGTCCACCATGTCATCTCTCTCTTTCTCTTTCTCTTTCTCTTTCTCTTTCTCTCTCCCTTTCTCTTTCTTCAGAGCTTCACGGAATCAAGAAGAAGAAGAAAATCAAGATTTGCTCATCAGTCAACCAAAAGATATCCTTCAACATATCTTCTCTTTTGTCCCCACCAAAGACACCGTCGCCACCTCCGCCCTTTCCCGTCAATGGCGAGATTTCTGGAGGCCCCCTTCACCTCAACTATTACTTACCCACCTCGACTTCAACGACGTCGTATCCCTGAGGCAACCTACCCCAAACGACAGAACCCTCTTCATCAACTTCGTAAACAATGTTCTTCGAAGCTTCAACTTGGCCGGAGTCTCAAGGGTCACCTTCTCTTGCCTTGAACAGTACTGCTCTGCATGCAGAAACAGATGGCTACGTGAAGCATGCATGCATGGCAACATCGTTGAGCTTCAACTCTTTATAAACTTTGATGAAGGACATCCCATTGAGCTTCCTCCGGAGATTGTCACATCCTCCTCTCTTGTCGTTTTAAAACTAAATGCTGACGTCAAGATTGATCTTGATCTTCGTTACGATGGGATCACCATTTTCCCGAGCCTCAAGATTCTTCACATTTTCGTTCATAACCAACAAGATCTTGATTTGACGACGAGGCTTTACAGTAGATGCCCTGTTCTTGAAGATTTGTTCTTAGAGTCACTGATGCTACCCAAAGAATTTGAAGATCAAAGACAAGTTAAATTCGAAGTGTGTTCTGCGACTCTGAAGAGGCTGAGAATTGAATTCACTTTGGCGGATGGATTTACTGACATTTATTGTTACTCCCTCGTGATTAAGGCTAAGAATCTTGAGTGGCTTGATGTTTCCAATAATTTCATAGTGGCGTACACTTTGGAGGATCTTGACGATCACCATGTTCTTGATCAAGCAAATGTTCGTTTTGGGCTCCCTAGTTCGAGCCATATGGATGCTGATTTGGGATTTGGGAATCAGTATGATTATCAAGTGTTTTTGTTTGTTAAACAACTCTCTCATCATGTTAAGTGTCTTTCACTTTCTGGAGGCGCTATATGGGTAAGTCAGTTAATTCATTTCTCAATTATTGTTTTGGTTATTAATTAATGTTTATCAATTAATTAGAGCTCTGTATAGATCATTCACATACTATATCATTTGATTTTGTGCTAATAATTAATTTTCTTTCGAAGGTTCTCCGCTTTGCCATTGAGAAAATACTTTATTCTGAGGAACATCCAGATGAAGAAAATTTACAAGGCAATATTAGAGTTCCTCAATTCACATGTTTGACAACTTTGGAGCTGGGGTTTCGGAGTCTTCTTAGCTGGAATGTTTTGCCATTTATACTTGAGTGGTCGCCTAATCTTGAATTTCTAGCATTGGAAAAGGTATTATTTGGATTCATTACATAAATTGAATGAATACTTTCTCTTTGATTGCATTATATATACTGACCATTTGGTCTTATATATCACTAGGAAGTCTTAGATGGGGATGTGGGTTTCTATACTTGGCTGTGTATAGATCCAAGGAGGCCCGTGCCTATGTGTATGTTACAATGCCTTAAACAGATTGGTATCAAGGGATTTCAAGGGAAGCTGTATGAGTTGAGAGTAGTAGAATTCTTTTTGAGACAAGCATTAGTGTTAGAAAAGATGATCATTTGTGCTCCACCAATGCCAGCAGGTCAAGAAACGATGCTGAGGGAGTACCTCCTTGGCTATGCAACAGGTTCTGGAACTTGCCAAGTCTTCTTTTTCATAGATGATTCTTTGGAGCCTTAGATAAGTACTTCTCCCAGCAGCCACAAATGTTGTTCTGTTTTTGAATCAAATAT
This sequence comes from Murraya paniculata, assembly GCA_030449075.1. Classification (NCBI taxonomy): domain Eukaryota; kingdom Viridiplantae; phylum Streptophyta; class Magnoliopsida; order Sapindales; family Rutaceae; genus Murraya; species Murraya paniculata. Next base: position 1,168,424 of record JAEVFN010000049.1, on the reverse strand, counting down.
GCACTATGTTGTTGTAGACTGGAATTGATGATTTTGCCATTCAGGCTTATTGCTTCTTGTTGTTTCGGTTAGGTATTGTTGAACGAACGAACCCATTGTAGTATGATCACACTTGTCATTGGTTCCATGGTTTTGAGGGGATATTATTTCATATTGTGTAGATTTTGCTTCTTCAATCTTCTTTAAGCAGAGAGTTTCATTGTTGCTTCTTCTGTCATAGTTGAGATATAATTGGCATACATGGGAGAATTGGTGTCTGTGGCAAGCATTCTTGCCATTTAATTGAAGAATGTGAAATCATCTGTAAGGTTCATAGTGTATGTGTAATTGCAACAATCACATTAGTTAATTTATAAGAAATGCTCTGAGAATTCTTCTCAGGAAATTTGAAGAGATAAGGAAATGGTTGGTGTGCTTATTCTCTGGGTTTACTTGCCCAAAATCAATTTTTGTTAGGTTTCTTTCTTAGAACATTTTGGTTTCAGAGTCTGAGCTTAATCTGCCAACTTTCAAGTCCATTAGGTACTTATGCAATCAGATAATAGATTCAAATTTCGACATATATAGCTGATTTTCTCTGCAGTAAGTACAATTAGCAGCAATGAACCTGTTCGAGTAATCTCAGCACCGATGACATAACTGTTTGAATCCTCATCTTGATGCGAAACTATGAAACTTCCTAGTGATGATGTTTCTGTTCTTGATACTTCAAGTTGCCACAACGGGAAACATAAGCTGATACTTCAGCAAACTCCTCAGCCTTTCTTAGCTATCTATTTATCACATTCTTTTATACTCGAAAAAGCTGGGGTTGTGTGAGAGTGAGAAAATCAACTAGGACAATCTTCAGGAGGAAAAATAATTCACATGTATCAATACCTTAAACAAACCGGGTATTATGTGTTGTTACCTTGCTTCCCTTCTGACCTTGCTGAATGAGAGTGCTTCAGTTTGAAGTTGATCACCTCTCTCGCAAGTTTCGCATTAATTGTGTCCGGATGAAACCAGAGACTTCAGCTGGGTTGCACTGAAGTGTTTTAAGTTGCTGTTGCATTGAAGTGTCAGACTTATTGCCAATCCCAATTTCATCATATTGTTGGAAATTTTCTTATGATTCTGAATTCTTTTATCATGGACACTGAGGATTCCAGGATACAAAAGAGATTCTGGAGAGTCTTTATGCCTGAGTTCAAGGGTAAAACTTGTGAAGCAGAGAAGTGCGGGCATAGTTACGAGTAAGAACAGTTTTGCATAAACTTATAATGGCTATAAGAATACAAGGCAATAGCAATTCTGTGATTCAATTACTAACCATAGACAATACAAGGATGTCACCAGGCAGAAGTCTACAATCTGAGTTCCTACACAATGTAACAGAAGCTGAAGCAGCCTCCGCGAGTGACAACATTAATTCTACAGTCATCCGACCCAAAACAAAAGTTACAAGGACATATAAGTAAGATATAGCAATATTACACTGGGCTAAGAGCAATGAATATGATATGTAGAATTTGTAATAAGCAGAGAAGCAGGGATCGAAGAAGAAAGAAGAGAAGCAGTATTGCTTTAAGCTTCAACTTTCCATCCCTTTATTCCATTAATCCCTATATAGTCTCTGGACTTAACGCACTAAGCTAGAAGATAGAACAACAGTAGCAAAATGATCTGGAAAATAACTAATTTGCGCTGAAAATCAGCACTCAAATATTATTCAACGGAAACCACTTAAGTTCTTAACGAACAGAGTATTAACAAACTTGACCAAGTTTAATGATGACCAAATCTTCTACTCTCGCTCTCCGGCTCTAAAGCATGAAGAGGTGCATGCAATCCCCATGCGTATTCATACGTGCACGCGATCTCCAAGCGTACTCATAATGAGCACTTATCAGAATGTTAGCACAGTACATTCAGCAGCACAATGACTACTTCTTGTTTCTCTTTGACCTCTCCATCAGTTGCTGGGCCTGATCCATTGGCAGCCTCTGCCTGTGCTTCAGAAGTGACAGTGCTGAGATTGCTCTGTTTGATGTCAATGGCATCATTCTCTTTGTCTGCCTCTTTTTGAGTTACTTCAGCAGCTGACACTGCATTAATTTTCTTTAGCAATTAGCAATGGCACCTTCTTTTTCTTCATTGCTATTAATTCTTAGTTTCCTGAGCATCATCTTGTGGTTACCGTATAAAGCATAGTATTACTTTTACCGTTGGCAGTTCATTTTTACTCTCCCACTAAGCCTGTAAGTCCCCAAATTCTTTCTGATCAACAAAATCACCGAATCAAACCATCATTTCATCATCTTTCTCTTTCTTTTTTTCTTGCAAGCTTCACAGAATCAAAATACAAGCCAGAAAATGACTAGCAGAAACGGAGAAAAATGGGAAAAAAATAGATTTCGTAAGCATTCATTGCAATAACATTAAATAGAGATTCCCTAGCAAATGCAAAACAGATAAATCAAATTTATATAATGCAGCAAACCATTTCAACTCTTTAATAACAGAGTAATTCACTATAAACTAATAGAGCAGAATATGCAAATACAGGAATAAAAAGTAGGGACATACCATGAGAAGAGATGCTCAGAGTCAGAGAGGATAAGAAGATTCAGATAAGATAAGGAGGAGCCATAGAAAGAGAGAAGAGACACTCAATTCCTCTTTCAGTGCAAAAAGCAAATATATTCAGAAAGAGTGGAGTTTCTAATACCCTTTCAATTTTGTTTTCCAAGATACTAGGAAACTGACTCATTTCTTGTTTATGAAATTACAACTAATGGTGGCGGAATTTTGTTTCCAGTCATTCAATGATTGCTATAATTAAAATTATGGCATCAATATTGTAATTTGATATAAATTGTGTAAATGAAATATAAGACATGAAAATTTAATATAAAATTTATAAAATAACATTAAATGTAAAACAAAACATAAATTATATAAATAAAATATAAAACTTGTAAATGGAAGGTAAAATAAGTAAATTAACAATGAGTGGTAAAATGGTTTAATACTGGTAAACAAAACAAAAACTTATAAATGTAATATAAAACTTGTAAATCAATATTAAGTGTATAACAAAACGTAAATTAAGTAAATAAAATATAAAACTTGTAAATAGAAGGTAAAATAAGTAAATCAATGTAAGAGATGGTAAATTGATGTATTATTGGTAAGTAACTAAAAAACTTATAGATATAACACAAAACTTGTAAATCAACATTAAGTGTAAAGTAACACATAAATAATGCAAATGAAATATAAGACTTGTAAATGAAAAATAAAATAAGTGAATTAACACAAGCGTACCAAACTGATATATCTTGGTAAATAAAACAAAGACTTATTAATATAACATATAACTTGTAAATCAACATTAATTGTAAAATAAAATATAAACTAAGTAAATCAATAACACCTGTAAATAGAATGTAAAATAAGTAAATTAAATAGAAAAGGTAAAATAATGTATTATTGGTAAACAAAATATAAATTTACAGATATAATATAAAACTTGTAAATCAACATTCAGTGTAAAATAAAACATGAATTAAGTAAATAAAACATAGACTTGTAAATAGAAGGTAAAATGAGTAAATTAATATAGAAGTGATAAAATGATGTATTATTGGTAAACATAACATAAATTAACAAAAGTAATATAAAATTTCTAAATCAACATTAAGTGTAAAATACTATGCAAATTATATAAATGAAATAGAAGACTTGTAAATAAAATATAAAATAAATAAATATTGTAAGAGTAATTGAAAAATAAAAACTTTTATATATGTCTAGTAATATAAGAATGTATTTTTATTTTGTTTTGTCTTGATCTACATCAAGAAAAATAATTTCACTTAATTACCTTGTATAGTACACAAATACTATGATAGAAAATGAAAAAAAAAATTATGAATGTCTTGGCATGAATATGAAACTTATGGTTAAACCAATTTAGTAAAACTCATTTCAATCGTTTTCAATACAAATTTTTTGTTTTCAATTGATGAGAATTTTTTTTCTTTGCTCAAATAAATTAAATAAGTAAACTATTTTTCAAATTAGAGTTTAATGTTGATTTACAACTTTTATATTATTTTCCAAGTATTTATTTTGTTTGCAATTTTAAAACACCAATTTATCCCTCTTATATTAATTTACTTATTTTATCTTTCACTTATTAATCTTTCGTTTACAAAATTTATGTTTATCACGGTAGTGATGCCGTAATTTTAATCACAGCATCATAGAATTTTCCTTTTCTGATTCTTCAGATTCTGACCTGTTTGGGACGAGATTCTGTATAAAATTTTATCCCGATTTATTATTTAGATCAAGATTTAGGACCCCAATTTTATCCTAATTTACCATTCGGGGCAAGATTTGATACTTGAAAATCCTAATCAAGATCCCAAATAGCCTGAAATATGGTTTTTAGAATCATATGACAAGTAAGTTTATTGAATTATACATATCTAACATGTCGGTCATATATATATGACAAGTATGTTTGATAAATAAAAGATATATGACATATCGGTTATAGACATAAGACATGTTATTCATAACAAAATTTGTAACGTATGACTGCAAGTTCATATTATCTGAAACAATTCATGATCTAGTTGAGATTCAAGATTTTAATCAGGATGGGATTTGGGACATATTTTTCGTTCTTATTATCAGTCTAGGACTGGATTAGGATCAGCAAATCTCGTTTCATCCCATTGCCAACCCTAATTACAATTAATTCTTACTTAATAAAATTCTTACTAATTTTCTCTCAAATAATTTTTTTATAAGAACTCTATTCATCATATACATAGTAATAAAAGAAATTTCAAAAATTCGAAAAACTATATAATTAAATCTTAAATAAATTTTTGTTTACATTTTAGAAAATATATTTTTCAAATGGAGTTTAAAAGATAAATATAGTATATGAGATGGGTGGGTGTAAAATATAGATTATTAGATAAGGTGGGTATAAAAAAATTGTTAAAAAATTAAATTCTATGAGTATTTAATTAATTTTTTTAAAAAAATTTAAATTTCTCTTTAGTTGTTTATATAATTTCAAATGAAAAGAGGCTTTATGAGGCTTAAGAGAGATGCCAATGGAACAGCTCGACCTGAAATTCAGGCTCACAAATTTATCACGGCCCATTTTCTGTAATGTCTAAAAGAGATTTCTAAGTACAATTTTAAGCTTAAACAAAATACATATAAAAATTTTAAATTCAGTGACTATTATTTGTTGTCATGTGTTAAACACTAGTAAAATTTATTATCTAATGATTAATATATTCACGTAAAGTTAAAATATAAAATTTGTATCTAAACTTTATAAGTGGTAATCATAAAATTACAGTTTTTTTTTTTTTTTTTAAAAAAAAACTACATATTGATACAATACACTTGCACATATATGAAAGATAAGGACAAATTTGACATTTTATTAATTTCTTCACTTATTTTACTGGCACCCTTGTTCTTACATATTTTATTTATTACCGGATCAACTTATGGTTTCCCCTTAATAGTCCTTATAATATTATAGGCCTCTCCATTTTACGGAATTGATGTTATAACCCACTCAAGTTCATTATTTTTTATTATAGACCACTTCAAATGCAGCTTTTCAAATCTCTCTCTCTCTCTCTCTTTCGATTTCAACGACGTCATGTCCCTCAAGAAACCTACCCCAACCGAGGATACCCTCTTCACCAAAATCGTAAGCAAAGTACTTGGAATCGTGAACTTGGCTAGAGTCACAAACCTCACCCTCTCTTGCATCGGATCCTGCGACAGTTGGTGTATAAACAATTGGCTACGTGATGCATGCATGCATGGTAACAAGATCGTTGACCTACAAGTTTATGTAAACTTTGATCAACATCCCACCGTGATAGATTTACTAGTCTTTATCATTACTCAGTCGTGATTTGATGTTGAGAATCTTCAGTGGCTTGATGTTTTTAATAATTTCACAATATTTCATTCTTATGAGATCTTCATCACCGTGTTCTTGATCGTGCAAATGGGGCACCCTTCTTTCTCTTATGATCACCTTGATGGATATGAATATGATGATTATGCGATTGAGTTTATCGAAGGGCTTTCTCAACATGTCAAGTCTCTTTCACTTTCTGGAAGCACTATGAATTTAGTTAACTGATTTTCTCAATTTATTATTTTGGTTACGAACTTTTATTTGGTTGCGAGCTATAGATCATACACATGTTTTGATTTTGATTTTTGTGTCTACTAATTTCTTTTCAAGGTTCTTAGCTACGTCATTGAATTTGATGGAGCCCAATCAATTCCAACATTTTGACAAATTTGGAGCTAGGGTTTTTGAATTATCGTAACTAGACTATTTTGCCAAATATATTTGATAGTGCCTAATCCTACACTCATGGGAGATTTTCAGCCTATTCCCTGCTTCAATACAATCTATAAGTGTATTTACCAAGTAGATTGCTAATAGGATCAAAGGCTTGTTTCCCAAGATCATTAGCCCCGTGCTCGCCTAATCTTGAATTCCTAGCCTTGGAAAAGTTATTATTTTGATTCAATAAATTGAATGAACTAATTTGATTGCATCCATATGTACCCTGACCAATTGGTTTTGTATTTCATTAGGAAGTCTTAGACGGAGATCAATTTGTTTTTGATATTTGGCCATGGAGAGAACCAGAGGAGAACGTGCCTGTGGCCGTGCCCATGTGTATGAATTGCCTCAAACAGATTGGTATCAAGGGATTCCAAGGAAGCAGTATGAGTTGACAGTGGTGCAGTTCTTGTTGAGTAATGCTCTAGTCTTGGAAAAGATGATCAGTTTGTGCCCCAGCATTGCCAGAAGGTGAGGAAATAATGTTTCGCCAAACCATATTTGGATATTAAAAAGGTTATGAAGCCTGTCAAGTCTTCTTTTTCACAGGCGGTGCTTTGTTGGAGCCTTAGATAAGTACTTCTCCCAACAGCCACAGAAGTTGTTCTGTTTTTGAATCAAATATACTCTGCTATTGTAGAATGACAGGTTGATATCAAGGGATTCCAAAGAAGCAGTATGAGTTGACAGTGGTGCAGTTCTAGTTGAGTAATGCTCTAGTCTTGAAAAAGATGATCATTTGTGCCCCACCATTGCCAGAAGGTGAGGAAATGATGTTTCGCCAAACCATATTTGGGTATTAAAAAGGTTATGAAACTTGCCAAGTCTTCTTTTTCACAGACGATGCTTTGTTGGAGCCTTGGATAAGTATTTATCCCAACAGCCACATAAGTTATTCTGTTTTTGAATCAAATACACTCTGCTGTTGTAGAATGACAGATTGGTATCAAGGGATTCCAAGGAAGCAGTATGAGTTGACAGTGGTGCAGTTCTAGTTGAGTAATGCCCTAGTCTTGGAAAAGATGATCATTTGTGCCCCACCATTGCCAGAAGGTGAGGAAATGATGTGTCGCCTAACCATATTTGGGTATTAAAAAGGTTCTGAAGCTTGCCAAGTCTTCTTTTTCACATACGGTGCTTTGTTGGAGCCTTAGATAAGTACTTCTCCCAGCAGCCACAGAAGTCGTTCTGTTTTTGAATCAAATACACTTTGCTGTTGTAGAATGGAATTGATGATGTTGCCATTCAGGCTTATTGCTTGTTGTCCTTTACATTGTAGTTTGATCACACTTGTCGTTGGTTCAATGGTTTTCCGTGGATGCTACTTCATGTTGTGTAGATTTTGCTTCTTCAATTTTCTTAAAGCAGAGAGTTTCGTTGTTGCTTGTTCTGTCATAGTAGAGATGTAATTGTCATACATTGTCGAAATGAATTTTGTGGCTGGCATACTTCTCATTTAATTGATAAATGTGAAATCATTTGTAAGGTTGATAGTGTATGTGTAATTGCAACAATCATATTAGCTGATTTGTAAGTATGCTCTGCGATTTGTCTCACGCAATTTGAAGCAATAAGGAAATGGTTGTATGCTTGTTCTCTGGCTATCTAGTATCCATTTTTATCAGGTTTCATTCTAATGAAACATTTTGGGTTCAGTGTCTGAACTTAATCCGCCAAATTTCAAGTCCAGTAGACATGCATACAATGAGGCAATAGATAGATTCAGAACATATATACAATACTTGCACTGCAGTAAGTACAACTAGCAGCAAGAAACCTGTTCTAGTCATTTCGGCACCAATGATCTAACTGTTAGAATCTTCATCTTGATGTGAAACTGCGAAAGTTTCTAGTGGTCGTGCTTCCACTCTTGATAATTCAAGTTGCCGCAGCTAGAATGCTTGAGTGTGTCTTGGAATGAGAAATATAAACTGATCCTTCAGCAAACTTCGCAGCGTTCCTTACCTATTTATGTAGCACATTCTTTTATACTAGAAAAAGCCGGATTTGTGATGAGAGTGAGACATGATTTTGGTTATCTTCTTTTATTTTTCTTGGGCGTAAAAATCCTTGGGCTTTTGCTCGAATTTGTTCTGACTTACTAGTACGAGTTGGAAACTGTTTGACAAAATCGGCTTCTATCTTAAGCACAAATTAAATAGACCAGGTACAGTGTTGTTGCCACGCTCCCATTCTAGACTTCCTGAAGTAGGGTGCTTCACAAATGGTGTTGTTTGAAGTTGATCACCTCTCTCGCAAGGTTCGCATTAACTGTCCAGATGAAACCGGAGACTATTGTTAGGTTGCTGACGTGTCTTATGTTGCTGTTGAATTGAAGTGTCAGACTTATCCCCAATCCCATTTTTCATCATTTGGTTGGAAATTCTGATATAATTCTGATTTTTTTTTTTCATGGACACTGAGGTTTCCAGGATACAAAGAAGATTCTAGAGAGGCTTTATGGATGAGTTCAAGGTTAAAACTAGTGGATATTGAAGCAGAGGTGTGTGCAGAGTTACGAGTAAGAATAGTTGTGTGTAAACTATTTGTGATGGCTTTAAGAATCCAAAGCAATAACAGTTGTGATATTCTGATGGTTAGATTGATAACGGAAAAATAATGTCTTCAGATTCCTAGGGAGATAAGCATAAATAAGTAAACCTGGGAAACATATCATGCTGCCAAACGAAAGAACAAATATCAGAGAAAACAACTTTGTGCTAAACTCAGTGGGAAGTGTCCTCCAGATTCTGAACTTGAAGATGATAGTCAAAACCTGTACAAATATCTCCATTTTACACAATTAAATCTAGTGACAACATTAATGTTACTGTCATCCAAGAAATCCAAAAATTTACAAGGACAAATCAAAAGATACAGGAATATTACACTGGGCCTAATGCAATTAAATCAGTCACCCCACCCCGTTTGGTCGACTTTGCCATTTCAATCACCTCCCCATCAATCGCCTTGTTAACTCCTTGTCTTGCAAGTTGGAATTTTCATTAATCTCTATCAGTTTCTGGGGGGTTGATCCCTTTGCTTCCTCTCTCTCTGCTCTGTCATTTCACCAACAGTGACAGTGCTGGTTTTGCTCTCTTTCTCTTTCTCCACCCCATTTTCACTTTCTCCACAATTAGGCAATTAGCATACTGGCAGCTTCTTTTTCTTCGTTGATATTATTAGCTTCTTCAGCATCATCTTGGGCCTTAGTATCCTGTTTTGGATCATCAGTTCTCGGTTACTTCTTCAGCTATTTCTTGTGATTCATAAAAAATGGATAAAAATTCATATAAAAGTGTCCTATTACTCTTACATTTCACCGCTGTTAATTCATTTCAACTAGGGAAAGCTCACCAGAGAATTTCATTCATTTCTTTTGACACTCGCACTAAACCAGAAAGTCCCCCATTCTTTCTCAACAAAAAATCCATTATTTCATTAGTACTGGCAGCTTTTTTTTTTCTTTTTTTCCCCCTTCATTGCTGTTCGTGATTAGTTTCCAGAGCATCATCTTGGCCACTAATGTAAGGTGTAGTAAGTTTTACCTTTTTACCAGTGACAGTTCATTTTAATTTTAACTCTGAAAAAACTCATTAGCATTTCATTACTTCAACACTCACAGTACTAAACCTGCACGTCCCAGAATTCTTTCTGATCAACAAAAACCAAATCCATTATTTCATCTTTCTCTTTCAAGCTTCACAGAATCAAGAAACAAGCAAGAAAATGACTACCCGAAACGAAACAATAGCTGAAAAGATTACAGCAATCTCCCAATAGAACTGCTTCACAAAATCCTCTCTTTGCTCCCCACCAAAGATGCTGTCGCCACCTCCGTGCTTTCCGGTCCATGGCGCGATCTCTGGAAGTCCGCTTCCACCCGCCAACTTCAACGACGCCGTAACCCACTGGAAAACTAACCCTAACCCGGAACCTGACCTCGATGATAAAACCCTCTTCATTAACTTCGTAAACAATGCACTTCATCAAAGCAAGAACTTGGATAAACTCACAAGATGGTCATTTGGGCTCAGCCATTATCATCAGATGAAGAAACGATGCTTAGCAAGACAATACTTGAGTATCCAAGCGGCTTGAAAGATTGCCAAATTATATTTTTCTCGGACAGTTAGATTGCTACTTTTTCCTGCAGCTGACACAAATGTTGGTTCTGTTTTCTGATCAAATATGCAGTCTGTTGTAGACTTGAATTGATGATTTTGTCTTTCAGGCTTATTGCTTCTTTTTGTTTCAGTTAGGTACTGTTGAGCAATACATTGTAGTTTGATCATACTGGGATCATTGGTTCCATGGTTTTAAGGGGATGCTGTTTCGTATTGGCGGATTTTGCTTCTTCACTCTGTTTTAACAAGAGAGTTGCATTGTTGCTTGTTCTGCCATAGTTGAGATATAACTGCCATGCACAGCAGAAACCGAATTCTAGTTAGAATAATCAGTCATCTAGTGGATATATACGAAATCATTTGGAATGTTGATAGTGTAGTTTTAATATCAACAATCACCTTGTTGATTTGCAAAAATGCTAAAAAAAAGCTAAATGAATTTGTCTCTGGCAATTTGTAGAAAGAAGCAAATGGTTGATAGTGTCTACTATCCACGAGGGAATGTGTATCATTTTGACAAATCAAAGTGTTATGCTTATTCTCTGGATCACTTTCCCAGAACTCAATTTCTCAGGTTTCATTCTTAGAACGTGCCCAGCTTCTAAGTCCAGTTTGTTATATGCTATATTACTGTATGCAGGCAATAGATAGATCCAACAAAGATGACCTGCACTATAATAAGTACAGTTAGCAGCAATGAACTTGTTCTAGCTAGTTATGTAAACATCAATAACTTAATTAGCCGTTAGAATCTTCTTCTTGACATGAAACTGTCCAGTGACAGAATCTTCTTCTTGACATGAAACTGTCCAGTGACGATATTTCTATTCTTGTTATATACTTCAAATTGGTACAAGTGGAATGTTTTAAAGTGTCTTAAAATGATGGATATGAGAAGAATCACCACCTGAAGCCATTAGATTGTTTGTTTCACCTTAAGTGCTTCCTAGGTCTGAGTTTTCCTCGAAAAACCAATTTAGTCTTTCGCATTCTCATTACTATTTCCTCTTATATAGAGATGCTACCAACAAACAATGTTGCCATGTGAAGCAGAGGAGTTCATCCTGAAAAGAGTCTAGAAATAAAAACTGATCATTCAGCAAACTTCTCTGCGTTTCTTTGGCCATACATTTATCACATTCTATTATTCTAGAAAAAGCTAGAAATGTGATGAGATTGACACTCTATTTCGCTTATCATCTTCTCTTTTTCTTGGGTATGAAATTCCTTAAGCTTTTAATCAAATTTGTTCTGACTTTCTAGGATAAGTTGGAAACCCTGTGAGAAAATCAACTTCCATCTTGAGCACTGTAAAGATGAAAGTTTCCAGTGTTCCAAATCCTCTGGTTTCAGATCCATCGCCATAGGTGACATTGCACAGGCAGTCTCCTCCTAAGCATTGGAATGGAGCCTTGCAAGAAGCATCATAGCAAGGAATCTTTCTATATGACTTGGAACTTCTTGAGTCATAAATTGGATCCTTTTGCTCATAGCTAGGCTTGAAAGGTCTGCCTTGTGTCCTGAGGAAACCAGAGACTCTTAACAGGATCTCGCATTAATTCAAATTTTCACTAAGTATACAGAATTTTGAATCAAGGTAAACGTCGGGAGGCATTTTTTTCTATCTGCAATTACAGTGATTTATAGATATATTATAAGATTAAAACTATGAGTGCATTAATGCGATGATATATACTTTCCAATGCAGAGAATAATTACTTATTTATTCTTATTATCATTAAGTGTCAATTAAAAGAGTAGTGTTTTGGTAGACTACTACCGCATAAAAAGATAGATATATATTTTTTACGCTCTTTATCTTGTCTACTTGGCAAAATATTATTAGTGCCGTCACATACTTAATCTCGAGTAATTATTATGAACAGTTGAATCTCATCCAGTAGATCACTTTTTTTCTATTACGCTTACCTTTTACCATATTTAACTCGTTTCAATTCATCTTTTCTCCTTCACAGTTCAGAGAATCAAGAAAGAAGAAGCGTGAAAATGGCTATTGAAAAAGAAAAAAAAGCAAAAATTGATTTCTTCAGAAAACTCCCAGGAGATATTATTCATCACAAAATCCTCTCTTTACTCACCGTCGAAGAGGCCGTCGCCACCTCTACGCTTTCCCGTGAATGGCGCGATCATTGGAAGTCCGCTTCTCTCACTCATCTCAACTTCAACGACGCCGTAACCCGCAAGAAACCTAACCATAACCCTGACCCTGACCACGATCCTAAAACCCTCTTCATCAACTTCGTTAACAATGTACTTCGTCAAAACAAGAAATTGGATCGAGTCTCACGTGTCACCCTCTCTTGTCTTGAATCTTACGGCTCTTCGACCATAAACACTTGGCTAAGTGAGGCATGCATGCAAGGCGAAAACATCGTCGAGCTTGAAGTTTACGCAAACGTTGATCATCGAGATCCCATTCAGCTTCCACCTAGGCTATACAGTTCCACCTCTCTTGTGGTCTTAAAACTAAATGCCGACGTCAACCTTGGTGGTCTTGATGATCCTAACATTAACGTCTGTTTCCCGAGTCTGAAGGTCCTTCATATATGCGTTCATAATCCAGAAGATGTTAATTTGACACAGCGGCTTTACAGTAGGTGCCCTATTCTTGAAGATTTGTTCTTGGAGTCACTGATGCTTGAAAAAAGACGAGTTAGGTTCGAAGTGTGCTCTTCGACACTGAAGAGGCTGAGAATTGAACTCACTTTGATGGATAATAAAAATCTTCACCTTTATGACTACACAGTGTTGGTTAAGGCTGAGAATCTTGAGTGGCTTGATGTTTCTGATAATTTCATGGTGAAGTATCTTTTTGAGGATCTGAATGTTCTTGATCGAGCAAATGTTCGTATTGGACTCCCTTATGCCACTTATGATCGGGAGGAACATGTGTTTGAGTTTCTTAAAGGACTCTCTGGTCATGTTAAGTCCCTTTCACTTTCTGGATGCACCGTGTGGGTGAGTAAGTTTAATTAATTTCTTAATTTATTGTCTTGGTTATTAATTAGTTAGTTAGAGCTATGTATTCATTTTGTGGTAATAATTAGTTATTTTCTTTTGAAGGTACTCCGCTATTGCATTGAGTCAGCACTTGATGAAAATTGGGATGGAGATGATTTCACATTACCTGCTAAATTCACTTGTTTGACAAATCTGGAGATGGGGTTTCGGGATTTCAATAGCTGGGCTCTTTTGCCAGACATACTTGAACGTTCACCTAATCTAGAATCTCTAGCCTTGGAAAAGGTACTATTTTGATTGAATGAATAAATTTTAGGTTATAGGAAAATTATGAATGATGCCCTTTTATTGCATATATATTTGATCATTATTTGGTTTCGTACATCATTAGGAAGCCGATGTGTCTGAATTTGATCATGAGGAATGGCGCGAGCGATGGATAGAACCAAAGCCCACGCCTCTGTGTGTGTTGCACTGCCTCAAAGTGATTGGTATTAAGGGATTTCAAGGCAAGCAGTATGAGTTGACAGTGGTAAAGTTCTTGTTGGAAGAAGCATTGGTCTTGGAAAAGATGGTCATTTGTGCTCAGCCATTATCATCAGATGAACAAATGATGCTTAGCAAGACCATATTTGAGTATCCAAGAGGTTCAAAAGATTGCCAAATCATATTTTTCTCAGACAATTAGATTAGTACTTTTTCCTGCAGCTGTCACAAATAATGGTTCTGTTTTTGAACCAACTATGCACTCTGATGTAGTTTGATCATACTTGGATCTTTGGTTCAATGGTTTTAAGGGCACACTATTTCGTATTGTGTTTTTCTTTAAGCAAAGAGTTGCATTGTTGAGATGTAACTTTCAAACAAAGAATACTTATGAGCTAATTGAGATATGTACAAATAATCTTGATGTGAAACTGTGAAACTTTCTAGTAATGATGTTTCGACTGTTGATACTTTAAATTGCTACAAGTGGGAGTGCTTCAGAGTGTCTTAAAGTAATATGTGAGGAAACTTCACTACCTGAAGTCATTAGATTGTTGTGTCACCTGAAGTGCTTCCCGGTTCTGTGTTAAACGATATCAAACATATAAATTTTCTGGAAAAATCAACTTAGTCTTTTACCTTCAGATATACTTTTTCCTCTTTAGAGATGTTACAAACAACGTTGCCATGTGAAGCAGAGAAGGTGTTTATGCCGACAACAGCAAGGATGCAGTCATTTTAGTCTTTAAATATAAACTGATCATTCAGCAAATTTCTCTGCCTTACTTTAGCTATAAATATATCATATTCTTTTACACTAGAAAAAGCTAGGATGTGATGAGAATGAGACAATATTTTACTCATCATCTTTTCTTATTCTTGAGTTACATAAATCCTTAAGATTTTTTCAAATTTGTTCCGATTTGCTTGGAGAAGTTGGAAGCTGTCTGAGAAAATCAACCCTATCTTCAGGAAAATTTCCAGGAATAAAACGGAGTTTATGTTATTTCGAAGCTCCCATTATAGTCTTCCCTTTCATATGTGTGATTGCCGTGAACAGATTTTCTACTTCTATTTCAATGTCAGCTACTTAAAAAAGGTAAGTCATTAATAATTTCAAATTCCATGACAGTTCGAGCAGATGCTGAGTCTATTATGCAACCTCCCTGTTCATCATGTTTGATTTTGAAGCTGTTTGGTGGCAGAATCAATCCTTTCCAAGCATAAAATTTCTGATCAGAAGCAATGAATTCGATAGGGTTCTTCACAAATGGAA
This sequence comes from Murraya paniculata, assembly GCA_030449075.1. Taxonomy (NCBI): domain Eukaryota; kingdom Viridiplantae; phylum Streptophyta; class Magnoliopsida; order Sapindales; family Rutaceae; genus Murraya; species Murraya paniculata. The sequence continues at coordinate 1,153,156 of JAEVFN010000049.1, read as the reverse complement.
GTTGATCACCTCTCTTGTCGTACATTTTGTCCCCAAGCTTCAGCTAGCAGTGAAAAGACTTATCGGTGACTCAACCAAGAAGAGAAGCAGTTTAAAACATTCCTGCCTGGTGCATTATCAAAGAAATCAGAAGGCACAGTCGGCACTAGACGTTCAGTTGCCTAGGAAAAGTAACTCCTGCTGTCAAACCAAGAACAAATATCAGGTAACAGAACTTTGGTTTGTATTCACTTGGGTGGCTTCTGAGCTTGAAGATGCCAGTGAAAATCTGTACAAAATCTGCACAAAGACAAAGGATGCACCCAGAAGAATAGAGCCCTACAGTCTTAACACAAAATTCAAAGTAACGTAGATTGAAAAAGAAAAACTATCCAAGCAATTGAGTTTCAGTTACTAAGCATAGACAATAAAAGGATATGACAAGTCTACAATCTAAGTTCCTGAATAATACAACATAAGCTGCAGCTAGCATCTATGAACTAATGCAAAAAGATACAGATTAATCTCAGCACATGCACAATTAAATCTAGTGACAACATTAATGTTACAGTATCCAAGAAATCCCAAAAGTTACAAGGACAAATCAAAAGATACAGAAACATTACAATGGGCTAAAAGCAATTAAATCAGTTCACCCCCCTCCATTTGCCACCCCACTCCATTTGGTCGAGTTTGCCAATTTCATTCACCTCCCCACCAACTGCTTTGTTTGTCTTCTTGTCTTGCAAGTTGGAATTTTCATCAATCTCTATCAGTTTGTGGTGATGATCCATTGGCTTCCTCTTTCTCAGCTCTGCCATTTTCACCAACCGTGTCAGTGCTGGTTTTTGCTCTCTTTGTTGTCGTCGGCACCATTCTCTTTCTCTGCCTCATTTTGAGTTACCTCAGCAGCTGACTCTGTATTAATTTTCATTAGCACACTGGCAGCTTATTTTTCTTTGTTGATGGTCTTAACTAGCTTCCTAAGCGTCACCTTGGGCCTTTGTTACTATCCCGTTTTGGACCAGTTTACTGCGTACTGGCATCTTTGTTCTTTGTCATGTTACTTGAGATTAATTTGGGTATAAAGTGTAGTGAATATTTCTTTTTTCACCACATAACAGATGAAAAAATTCATTGGAGTTTCATTTCTTTCACACCGACGGTACTAAACCTGCAGGTGCCTAAATTCTTTCTGATCAACAGAATCACCAAACCAAATCCATTATTTCATCTTTCTCATTCAAACTTCACAGAATCAAGAAACAAGCAAGCAAATGACTACCCAAAAAGAAAAAATAGTAAAAAAAGATTACAGCAATCTCCCAATAGAACTGCTTCACAAAATCCTCTCTTTGCTCCGCACCAAAGATGCTGTCGCCACCTCCACGCTTTGCCGTCCATGGCGCGATCTCTGGAAGTCCGCTTCTCTCCCCAACCTCAACTTCAACAACGCCGTAACCCACAAGAAACCTAACCCTAACTCCGACCTCGATGACAAAACCATCTTCATCAACTTCGTAAACAAAGTACTTCATCAAAGCAAGAAATTGGATGAAGTCACAAGTGTCACCCTCTCCTGCCTTGGATCGTGCGCCTCTTCAATCATAAACGAGTGGCTACGTCGTTTATTCATGCATGGCAACAACATTGCCGAGCTTGAAGTTTACGTAAAGTTTGATCATCGAGATACCATTCAGCTTCCACCTAGGGTTTACAGTTCCACCTCTCTTGTGGTCTTAAAACTAAATGCAAACGTCGAGCTTGCTGGTCTTGAGGATCCTTACATTGACGTCTGTTTCCCGAGTCTCAAGGTTCTTCATATATGCGTTCATAATCAAGAAGACGTTAATTTGACACAGCGGCTCTACGGTAGATGCCCTGTTCTTGAAGATTTGTTCTTAGAGTCACTGATGCTTCAAGAAATGTTCTTGAAGATTTGTTCTTAGGTTCGAAGTGTGTTCTTCAACACTGAAGGGGCTGAGAATTGAACTCACTTTGACGGATACAAACAATCTTGATCTTTATTATTACACAGTCTTGATTAAGGCTGAGAATCTTGAGTGGCTTGACGTTTCTAATAATTTCTTAGTGAAGTATCTTTTTCAGGATCTGAATGTTCTTGATAGAGTAAATGTGCGCATTGGACTCCCTCCTTATGAGACTCTTTGTGGGGAGCATCTTGCCTTTGAGTTTCTTAAAGGACTCTCTCATCATGTTAAGTCTCTTTCACTTTCTGGAGGTACCATGTCGGTAAGTAAGTTAATTAATTTCAGTATTTATTGTTTTGATTATTATTCAATAATTAGTTAGAGCTATTTATAGAGATCAAATGGATTGATTTTGTAGCAATACTTATTTAATTTTCTTTTGAAGGTTCTCTGCTGTGCCCTTGAGTCAAAACTTGATTTTGATGAACGTTTACTTGAAGTTGATGTTGTATCTGATTTCACATTACCTGCTAAATTCACTTCTTTGACAATTTTGGAGCTGAGGTTTCGGAATTATTATAGCTGGACTATTTTGCCAAATATACTAGAGTGCTCGCCTAATCTAGAATTCCTAGCCTTGGAAAAGGTATTAATTTTGATTCAATAAATATTAAATTATAGCAAAATTATGACTGATGCTCTTGATTGCATATTTTGATCATTATTTGGTTTTGTGTGTGTTGAGTCATTAGGAAGTCCTGGATGAGGTTCAATTTGTTTCCGAAGAATGGCGCCAGCTATGGAGAGAACCAAAGCCCGCACCCATGTGTATGCGGAATTACCTCAAAGTGATTGGTATCAAGGAATTTCAAGGGAAGCAGTATGCTTTGACAGTGGTAAAGTTCTTGTTGGGAGAATCATTTGTCTTGGAAAAGATGGTCATTTGTGCTCTGCCATTAACATCAGATGAAGGAATGAAGCTTAGCAAGAGAATACTTGAGTATCCAAGAGGTTCTAAAGATTGCCAAATCATATTTTTCTCTGAGAGGTAGATTAGTACTTGTCCCTGCAGGTGCCACAAATGTTGGTTCTGTTTTTGAATTAAATGCATTCTGTCGTAGAGTTGAATTGATGATTTTGCTTTTCAGTTTTATTCCTTGTTGTTGTTTCAGTTGGGTACCGTTAAATGCAATCCATTGTAGTTTGATCGTACTTGGATCATTGGTTCAATGTTATTAAGGGTGCGTTATTTCATACTGTGCGGATTTTGCTTATTCAATCTGTCTTAACAAAGAGGGCTATATTGTTGCTTGTTTGGTAGTGGTTGATATAGAACTGTCATTCACAACAGAACTGAAGTCGAGATAGCATACTCATCATCTAATGGATATACGTGAAATCTTTGTAATGTTGATAGTGTAGTTGTAATTTTAATAATCACGTTGTTGATTTGCAAGATGGTTCAAAGAATTTGTCTCTGGCAATTTGAAGAAAGAAGCAAATTGTTGGTATGCTTATTCTCTTGATTCACTTTCCTAGAATCAATTTCTCAGTTTTCATTCCTAGAAGTTAGATCGTGCCTGAATTTTCAGTTTGGTATGTGCTGTATAACTATAAGCAGGCAATAGATAGATTCATTTAAGATGACTTCCACTGTAATAAGTGCAATTAGCAGCAATGAATAGTGTCAGCATTGACGATTTAGCCAGTAACGTCAGAATGGGACATTATTTTGCTTATCAATTATCCTTTGAGGTCTTCATCACATTTGTTCTGACTTAATAGGACAAGTTGGAAATTGCTTGAGAAAATCAACTTTGATCTTAATTCTTGAGCACACCTTTCATGAGCAAAACAGAGTTCAAATGTATCAAGATCATAAACGAACCCCATATGAGGTTAGTGCCATGCTCCCAATATAGTCTTCCCTTTCGTTGATCTGATTGCTGGGGAACAATACTAATTCTGGCTATTAACAATGAACACATTTTCTGGTTCTGTTTCATAAATCAGTCAACTTCTTCGTTTAATAGGGTTAATAAGGCTAGGAGAATAAACAATGATGATGATGCCAATAAAACCTGAGAAACAAATATGATGCTGCCAAGCCTGAAAAACACCAAGGAAAACAATTTTGTGCTAATTAAACTCACTTGAAGGGCAACTTAGCCAGCTTCTGAACTTGAAGATGCCAATAAAACCTGCACACGCTCTAGAACATGCAACCCTCCGGTCATACCATAGCATTAAAAGAACATAAAAATTGAGAACTAAAGGCTATGGCTATCCAAGCAATTGAAGTTTCAGTTAAAACTACATATCTAATCACTTTTGGGTTGCCCTGTTGGTTTGACACCCGGCACTATTCTCTTTGCCTCATTTTAAGTTACCTCTTCAGCAGCTGAACCTGCATTTTCTTTAGCATTGGCAGCTTCTGCTACACTTACTTTTTTCACCACCGTCAATTCATTTAACTGTGAGAAGGTCACCAGAGCAGAGGATCATTTCTTTTAACACTCGCACTAAACCAGCAAGTCCCCTGTAAATATCCTTTCTCAACTAAAGAAAATCACCACAACAAATCCATCATTTCATCTTTCACTTTTTCTGCCTCCCCCACCAATCAAATCAAAGCTTCACAGAATCAAGAAACAAGAAGCAAGAAAATGGCTGCCAACAAAGAAGAAGAAAAGGAAGAAGCAAAAATAGATTTCATCAGCAATCTCCCAATAGCAATCCTCCTTCACATCCTCTCTTTACTCCCCACCAAAGATGCTGTTGCCACCGACACACTTTCTAAACATTGGCACAATCTCTGGAAGTCCGCTTCTCTCCCCCACCTCAACTTCAACGATGCCGCAACCCACAAGAAACCTATCCCTAACCCTGAACCTGGCCACGACCCTAAAACCCTCTTCATCAACTTCGTAAACAAACTTCTCCACCAAAGCAAGAACTTGGCCAGCGTCACCCTCTCTTGCCTTGAATCGTACGGCTCTTCAACCATAAACACTTGGCTAAGTGGTGCATGCAGGCGTGACAGCAACATCGTTGAGCTCGAAGTTTTCGTAAACTTTGATCGTCAAGATCCCATTGAGCTTCCACCTTGGGTTTACACTTCAACCTCTCTTGTTGTTTTAAAACTTAATGCGAACGTCAAACTTGATCTTGATCATTACGATGCCTGTTTCCCAAGCCTCAAGGTTCTTCATATATCCGTCCACAACCAACGAGACCTTGATTTGACGAAGAGGCTTTACAGTAGGTGCCCTGTTCTTGAAAATTTGTTCTTAGAATCACTGATGCTTCAAGAAAGACGAGTTAGGTTCGAAGTGTGTTCTTCAACACTGAAGAGGCTTAGAATTGAACTCACTTTGACGGAAACAGACATGCTTGGTCTTTATGATTACAAAGTCTTGATTAAGGCTGAGAATCTTGAGTTGCTTGATGTTTCCAATAATTTCATAGTGCGGTATCGTTTTAAGGATCTGAATGTTCTTGATCGAGCAAATGTTCGTATTGGACTTCCTCATGAATCTTTATTTGGGCAGACTCGTGCGTTCGAGTTTCTTAAAGGGCTCTCTCATCACGTTAAGTCTCTTTCACTCTCTGGGTGCACTATTTCGGTAAGTAAGTTAATTAATTTCTCAATTTATTGTTTCGGTTATTAGTTAATTAGCTAGAGCCATATAAATTAATTATTTTCTTTTGAAGGTACTCTGCAATGTGCTTATGCCAAATATTGATTTTGGAGTCATATCTGATTTCACATTTCCTGCTAAATTCGCTTGTTTGACAAATTTGGAAGTGGGGTTTCGGAATTGTTATAGCTGGACTGTTTTGCCAATTATAATGGAGTGCTCGCCTTATCTAGAATTTCTAGCCTTGGAAAAGGTACTATTTTGATTCAATAAATTTTAAGTTATAGCAAAATTATGAATGATGCTCTGTGATTTACATATTTGATCATTAGTTGGTTTTGTATGTTCTGCGTCATTAGGAAGTCCTGGATGAGGTTGAATTTGTCTGTGATGAGTGGCTCCAGCGATGGAGAGAACCCAAGCCTGTGCCCAAGTGTATGTTGAATTGCCTTAAAGTCCTTGGCATCAAGGGGTTCCAGGGGAAGCAGTATGAGTTGACAGTGGTAAAGTTCCTGTTGGGAAATGCGGTAGTCTTGGAAAAGATGGTCATTTGTTCTCCACCATTGTCATCAGATGAAGAAACGATGCTTATTAGCGAGACCTTATTTCGGTATCCAAGAGGTTCTAAAGATTGCCAAATCATATTTTTCTCAGACAGTTAAATACTTCTTCCTGCAGCAGCCAGAAATGGTGTTACTGGTTCTAAATCAACTATGAACTCCGTTGTAGATTGGAATTGATGATTTTGCCATTTAGGATTATTGCTTTGTTGTTGTTTCACTGGGTGTGGTTGAGTGAACTAATTGCGTTTCGACCATACTTGGATCATTGGTTCAGTGATTTTAAGCACATTTTTGCAGATTATGTTTCTTCAATCCCTTAAGAACAGAGTTATAAGTGGCTTGTTGTGTAGTAGTTGAGATGTGATTGTCATATGTAGCAGAACTAACTTCTATCTACTTCCTTCGCATTTAACTAACAAACGCAAAATCATTTGTAATGTTCATAATGTAGTTTATAATTTCAACCGTTACGTAGTTGAATTGCAAGCATTCTCTCTTTGACAAGTTGAAGAAATAAGCAATGGGTTGTGTGCTAATTCTCTAGATTCACTTTCGCAGAGTCGATAGATATTAGGTTTCATTCTCAGAACATTTTGGGTTCAGTGTTTGTGTTTAACGCTGCCGGCTTTCAAGTCAAGTTACAAATCCTCCCTTTCACGCCTGTAATTGCTGGGAAAATCTGTCTTTAAAGGTCAGTTCCTTGAAAATGGTATGTCTCCAAGGAAGAGAGTTGAAACCTGCTGGCAGTTCATAATGGCTACAAGAATCCTAAGGCAATAGAAATTCTTAGATTCTGATGGTTATATTGAGAGGGGCAAAGGAGTATCTCGCACTCTGATACGTAAGGAATTCAAAGGTTAACCAGCTTGATCAGTTTTAACTTCTTTGAAAATCTGTCCACATAACTGCTCAAGGAAAATGATGCATCCACTCTAGAATCTAGAACCCTCTGCCAGAGAGTCTTGACAAAACAGAAAAATAAACAAAGACTGAAAAGTAAAGGCTATCCAAGCAATTCAAGTTTCAGCTACTACGAACAGACGAAAAAAAAGAAAGGATGTCACAAGTCTACAATCTAAGTTCCTGCACAATATAACATTAGCCGCAGCATCTACAGCCTACACTGCTAAGGACACAGATTAATTACCCTACATAGACAATTAAATCTAACGACAACTTTAATGTTACAGTCATCCAAGAAATCCAAAAAGTTACAAGGACAAATCGAACAAGATACAGGGATACTACACTGGGCTAATTGCAACAGATAAAAGCACAATACATTCAGCAGCTAACAGAAGCTGGATGTTGAGGGGTGGTACCAGTTCGCCCCATTTGGTCGACTTTGCCATTTTCAATCACCCCCCCGTCAATTTCCTTGCCTGTCTCCTTCTCTGGGACTTTAGATTTTTCATCATTTTCCGGCCCATCTTGTTTCTCTTTGACCTCTCCATCAGTTGCTGGGTCAGATCCATTGCCTTCCTCTTTCTCTGCTCCGCCATTTTCTCCAACAGTGACAGTGCTGGGGTTGTCCTGCTTGTTGTCAGTGGCAACATTCTCTTTCTCAGCCTCATTTTGTGGAACATTTTCCACAGAGATCTCTGCCTTCTCCTTTTCATTTTGAGCCACCTCTGCAGCAGTCTCTTCATTTTCTTTAGCACTGGCAACTTCTCTCTCTTCATTGCTATTCTTAATTTCCTCAGCACCATCTTTGGCCTTACTGTCCCGTTCTGGACCAGCTTCCTCCATATTGGCATCTTTGTTCTCGGTCAATTCAGCTTTTTCTCGTGTTTCACCTTCCTTCCCAACTTGAATCTCAACAGAAGCATCTTTTCCCACATCAGCTTCTGCCTTTTTCTTCTCAGTTTCTTCCGCATTTTGCAACTCAACTTCTTTCTCACGCTCAGCATTTTCAGGAGCTTCAGTTTCTTTATTATCCTTCTTCGAGGCTGATGTCGATCTTCGGCCTCGCTTCTTTGGAGGCTCCTTCTCAGGAGTTGGAGTTGCCTTGGCCTTTTCGCTGATCCTTGATGATCTTCTGGGGGTCTCACCAGTGCCCCAATCAAACTCTGTTATAGCAGGATTACCAGGGTGAGATTTTAGGTATTGCTCCAATTGTTTCCTGTTATGGAGCTCCTCTCCGGTTGGAGCAATGAACATGATCTCACTCTTCCTTGGTGTACCTCCTTTCTTGGGCAAATACTGCACAGAAACAGAGAATATCATGTGTTATACAATGCGAACCAGACACTATAAACCGACAACATCCAATCTTATATGCACAAATAAGGAATAGAGGGAAAGAGAATATCACACGAAGATCAAATATGTATAAAACGAGCTTTTAGTTAGACTCTTCAATGTATATTTGAGAAATAAACACAATCAAATAACACAGAACCCATGGTATCTTCATACAAGAAAATGCTTGGTTCTTAACATCTTCTCTTAATTCTTGAATTTTTCCTCCAGGAAAAGAATCTACTTAAAGCTTGATTCTTAACATATATCCAATGGTTTAACATGTAACCGTATGACTTTCAAGCTCTCAGTCATAAAAAAATCTCCTTAAGCTTATAGAAACCATGATAGAAATCTGCATATAGTCTATAACAAATGGCCTTAAAATATAAAATCTCAAAGTTATATCCCTAATATGGCATACAAGATACATGCATCAACATAACCTAGACTTCCAAATTGATGATAAACTGTACCATCCACACTCCATTTCTTACTGTTGAAATGCTGCTGACCCTAATTCACATCCCACCTACATGCTGAATCAAGCAAAAAACATGATAAGTATGACTCACATGTGGCATGCATATGTTGGTTTTACAATCTAGCAAATATAAATTCTTAATTGGCCGGCCAAACAAGAGTAACATAAATTGGTTAACTGACTAACAGCTATCTAACTGAGTCAAAAACGACAAAATGCAATCCAAGTAAGCAATGAAATTTGTATATGCTTCAACCGAACGAAAATATCTCATAAACTTAAGCTGTGTATAATTCTTGCATCTGCATCAGTACAAACATTACTTCTTACATAGACAATCTACGAATGTAACTCATACTAAGCAATAAAATTTAAAATTTCTTGATGGATGCTACCTTGTCTAGAAGATCTTAGACTTTGTATGGGCGAATGCACTTAGAAAGTTTCTTAAAAATCAAATAAAAAATAAAGACTAACAAAACATGCAAGGACAGGGGCAAATTATTTAAAGAGAATATTGGCGCACATTACTTGGTCATCAAAATATATAATTCAGCATGAAACTAAATATTTCCTTGCTTTAAACTCAATTCCAAAAATGGAAAACTTTCACCTTTCCTCAAACATAGCATACATACTTCCTTTTCCTGTCTACTTATATCACTGTAACCTTTAAATTTATTGTCTAAACACATACTGACACATGCATAAACACTAGTAGTTGATACATGCTAAATCTACTAGGATCTAAGAAAACAGAGGGAATTGAGGATTAATTACTGATTTTCAACCATTCAACAAATATGCTAATACATGCAGTGATAATAAATGATGGCAAACCCAAACATCCGCCAGTAATATCCACTAGCAATAAGAACTTGAACATATAACACATCCCAACACCAGCCTATTCCTAATAACTGCAAAAACCAGGATGAAAGTACTTCACATTTCACCAAATCATTTGATAGAATGACTTTTCAATTCGGTTGTTATTAGGAAAGTTATTTATTAAGAGCATTCAAAGGAAAGCACAACCCCGTAGATAAGAGCTGCATCAGGAAAGGTAATTTTAAACAATAAAAACCCAAGTGTTTACAATTTAGGGGAAAAAAGAATACCATTGTGTTTGTAAACTCAAATGCATAACCCAACGAAAACCAAAAAACCCAATAAAATTACAGAATCGATGATATTTGAATAATTAGACACCCATTTTCAATTGTAATAAACACAAAATCACCGACAATCAACCAAAGCTGACATGGGACTAAAAGCGATGCACAAAAATTTAAAACCTTATTCAAGCAGCAACGGATGGTTCTTTTCATACACACAGTAGCACACATGATCTGTATCAAACAGAAATAGGTTGCCCAACATGATGACTTATCTACATGTGTTACAAAATGATACTCTTGTAGAACTATATAAGCACATACAAGAACACTCAATGACCTCCCATCACATTATCTTTCATCTCAGCAAAAATTTTCGTTGGTCAGCTTACTAGAAAGTATTGCTATTAATCATTGCAATGATTTTTTTCACAAAGTACATACATGAACAAGGCTTTTCAGCACTAAAATTCAAAGCAAATACAAAAATGCAGCAAAATTCAGCATGAAAATCAAGATGATCTCAACTAGAAACTTTAAAAGGGCTAGGAGAACAAAGCTCATTTTGGCATGGAAGAAAATTATCAGCAGAGGCTTCCATAAGAAGGATTACACCCCCCCGCCCCCCAACCCACCGCCCCCCAAAAAAAAAAAAAAAATTTGTTGACCAAAAGAAAAGAAATTGATAGTTGACCCCAAAATAGTGAAAAAGGTTAAATTGTTTTAAACACTGTAATTAAAAGGGGAAAAGCCCTTATTGCAACGACCATCACTACCACAAGTTAACACCTTTCAAGAAAACCCTAACTGTGGAACTCCTATCATAAAATACAATTATGAGAAAAAAAAAATACAATCCAAAAATCCAAAATTCAAAAATTTCTATCAAAGAATTAGACAAATCAACATATTTAAAATGGTAATCAACCCCAAAATACGGCTAAAAATTATTTTTTTTCAGTGAAACCCTAGCTACAAATTAGTACCAACCCAAATTCTACAACAAATAACAATCCATACCTAAAAAATCCCCAAAAAATAAACATACCCAGAAATTAAATCACACTCACAAGTAAGAATATAACAACTTTACTAATCAAACATAAATTTTGAAGCTCCAAGAACATGAACATAGCCTATTCATACACATGAATATAAAGAAAAAAATATAAGCTTCAAAGAGAAAATTAAAAGACCATTTTCTTCCAAGCAGCCGGTGCTGGTAGCTCAACCGAAATAACTTCCTCCTTGCTCTCCATTTTGTTCACCTGTAAAAGATAAAACACACAAAACCAAAGACAGAAAACAAACCGTTGAGAGTTTTTTAGATATATGCCTTGTTGTTGGTTAGTTCGGTTTTTATTTCCCTTTAAGGAAATAACAAATAAATCCCTAGCTTATTACATTTTCTAATTAAGGTCATAAATTATCCATTTTATTTTAAAAAAGTACCTGATGCCAGTGATATTACCAATTTATCCTTACTAAAATGAAGTTTGATCTGGGGACCTATTAACACAAACTTATAACTATGTAATTTTTTTGTAATATGTAAAATATTAGGGATCGGACTATACAACCCATTAATATTTTTGTTACTAAAAGTGTTCACACAATCCATTGGGAAGAGACAGAGATACAATCTGAAGCACGGTATTTAAGTGAAATTTTGGAAAATTATCCAATGAGGACTGGACAGGTGTCAGTTGAAAGGCGGATTTACCTCGTAATAAGAAGACACAAGAGCGTCTTGTTGGGCTATAATGTAACTCGGTCTACTGTTAACACGTGTGCAGCGTTTGCAGTGGATTTTGGGACTTACAGTACAGTATCTAGAAGGTAAGCGTGAGATCCAGTAGGTGGTAGCAATGCGCTCACGCTCTCGTCAATGGCGCGTGCGCACAAAACCTATGAATTATAGAGATGCCTCTTGAAATTGAAATTCACGTATTTTCTAATTAATTTAATTATTCAAGTCAAAAGAGCACCACAAATATTTTATAGCGCCTTTGTGATTTTTTTTCCGTAGTTAATAATCTTATGAAAGAAACGTGACAGTTTATTATTTTTGTTTAGACTAATTATAGGCTAAGTGAGTTTTAGACTGATCATTTAATTTTTGATGAATTAGTGAATTAATAACGTGTTGGTCGTTAAAAAGGAAAAAAACGTAAAAAATTCTTATTTTTGTTTGGTTTCGACGAACAATCTGGATCTAATTAATTTTGATTAAGGAACCTCCACAGCACATTATTTAAATAATTACATTTATATCAGTAATTCGTTATCTAGTTATCCTATAATTTTTTTTTAATGTTCGAGATTTTTTAAAATAAATTTTGAATATGCATATTTAAAATAATTGAAAAAACTTTATTTTCATTCTTATATTTTTATTTTTTTTGAAAAATTAAATGAGGGGATAAAATTTAAATTATTTTTTGTATCCTTTTACTTTTCTCAAGATTCAAACTCTGATAATCAACTAAATAAAGTTATTTAAAAAACTATTTTGTGAAGTACTAAGGACTTAATATAAATATTACCTATTAGTTGTTGCTTTCTCTTTCTTTTATTTTAAGATAATTCTCCAACCGGACTCTAAATATAATCTCTTAATCTACATTCTCAAAGAGCCAAATAGAGTGGCTACTCAAACAAAGGAGTAACAAAATGGATTGACATGTCATTCTTGATTTTGCTAATATTTGCAAACAAAGTCACAACTTTAAAATATCAAGTTCACCTGCCAATGATGCACATAGGATTCATTGTGGACCATGTAGCAATGACAGATAACCACTTGTCATGTGCTCAGCTAAAGAATGGGATAACATTCTTAAATTAACTGAACTCGAAAGTAGGTTTCATGTTCGAACGTGATTGTTGATATGAAAGTTAGTCACTTCTACCACCTCGAGGGAGTGAGGGTCTCCAACGGGGAAACTTTGATCCCTTAAAGGCAAGGACAAAGATCATCAGGTGGGAATTGAGGATCTCTCGAGGTGGGAAATAAGGAACTATCGATCGAGGTTATGAATTGGTTAAAGACACGGAGCCAGCAGGCCGAAAATGTAGGGATAACAATTATCAATGATAGAAAATCACAAGAACACTAAGAAAACATATTTAGAAGTTGATTACAAGACCAACAAAGCACCTAAAAAACAAGGACATGATCCCCACTCCAAAAACCATGCTCCACTTTTTTCAAATTAATGTATTTATCGAAGGATAAGGCACCAAAAAAATGTATGAGAATTCAAACACACTCAAGACTTTTTTGAATATAACTCCAAAAGTAATATAATGACTTAAGCATTAGAGTGGGATCGCTGGAAACCCCATTTTCCGACCCTATTTACCATTTTTTGTTTGTTACTGCTTACGCTGGTAAATCTCCATCTGTTGCACTTGGTTGGATCCCAAGCAAGAAAAAAATCAAGTATCAACAGATGGCGCTAGAAGGAGGGCCTTCTGCCAACACAGTTTTGTATTCGCCATGACGCAATCACAATTGATACAATCTCTAAGTTCCTATCAGTCGACAGAAAAAAGCTGACCAAAAGATGATGCACCGAATGAAGTGGAATAACAGCCACCACATGACCCATAGGGTTCCTGTCAAATCCCAACTTGATGATCTTGTTCTGGTTTAATGGAACGAGAATGGGAAAATCTGTTTAATGAGATGGAAAATAAAATGGAACGATGGATGCAAAAAATGGAAGACAGAATCAATGGGCCAACTTCAATCCAAATTCAGAGGCAGCAAGGTGACCACTTAGAGAGAAATTCAAAGCGAGATGAGATGATGAAATAAAAAAAATAGACCGTGAACCAAACTCAGTCGTTAGGAGATCACACAGGGATGCGAGCCACCAAACCTAGTTCAGTGAAACAAGAAAAGCACATTAATGAAGTCGAAGTCAAGATGGAAGAACTAGAGTGGAAAGACGAGTTGTAGGAAATGAAAGCCCAAATTCGAGGAATGAGAAACAACGCTTATAAGGGAGCCAAGGACTAGGAAAAAATGGATGCTATAGAGCTCCCATTCACGGAAGAAATCATAAAGACGCTATTAGCACCAAGATTCAGGCTGCTGCAAACAGGAGTATATAGTGGTTAGGTCAGGGGGACCCCACTAACCACCTGGAATCATATAGATCATGGATGGAATTGCAAGGGGCCTGAAAAACAACAATGTGCAAGGCCTTTTCACTTAAATTAACGGCATCAGATAAACAATAGTTTTGGCAACTCAAGCCACATAATATTAGCTTATTTTCTCAACTCTCAAAGCTGTTTGTGGTGTAATTTATTAAAGCAGAGCAGCATAAGAAACTATCAACTCACTTGTTATCGTCACCCAATATAGGAATGAAAGTCTCAGAGATTATATCAAACATTTTAATACAGGAGCGGTGCAAGTGGAAGGATATAGCGACGGAGTAGCATTAATAGAGGGGTCTTCAACTAAGAAAATTCATGTGGTCACTTTCGAAAAAACCCTCCTCACACTTACACAGACCTCCTGCGCAAGACACAAAGATATTCAAGTGTCAAAGAACTCGATTCTACTAGGCGGGGATTTGAATTAGCTACACGTGAAAAATCATCGAATCACAAAAGGGCAGGGAGGGAGCGAAATCCTACAAATGATAAGCTGGGTGGGCAACACACCCTACAGGATAGGACTTGATCGATATTTCAATCATGCTTCAATCATTTCACTCCACTGAACACTACCTAAGAGCATGTCTTATGCATATAAAGAATAAACCTTACCTCAAGTGGCCGAATCCGTTGAGCACCCCACCTTAAAGAAGAGATAGGTCAAAGTATTGTTATTTTCACAACAATCGCAGACATGACACCTCTGACTATTGGGCACTTAAAGAGCAAATCAAAGAATTGATTAGACAAGGGAAATTGAAGGAATTCATAAAGGATGCCAACATTAAGAAAAGACCTCGTAAACATGAAGATAACAAGGAAAAAGGGAAGGCTCTAATTTAAATCAAAACCATATTCAGAGGATTGACAACAAGAGGCATATTAAACAGAGCAATTAAATAGCATGTTAAAGAAGTGATGCATAACTACTATCCGCACTAGGAGAATATGGTGATCACTTTTACAGAGGCGAAGGCAACAGGAATAAACTTACCCCACAATGATGCATTAGTAATTATTATGATGGTGGCAAATTCCAGATTCATTAGATACTAGTTGATAACGGAAGCTTCGTAGACATACTTTACATAGAAACATTAGGAAGGAAGAACATTGGAAGAGACAAGCTAAGGCTGATGAAAACATCTTTGATGGGCT
Source organism: Murraya paniculata (assembly GCA_030449075.1). NCBI lineage: Eukaryota > Viridiplantae > Streptophyta > Magnoliopsida > Sapindales > Rutaceae > Murraya > Murraya paniculata. Next base: position 1,137,865 of record JAEVFN010000049.1, on the reverse strand, counting down.
TTGGGGGAAAAAGTGTGACAGCTAATTGAGCCATTTAATTACCAGTCGCGGTAGAAGAAGCACCAAATCAAGTAATGTCTATTGTTGATTTTTTGGTTGTAAATTACCCTTCCATTTACAATATGATTGCAGGCAGACCATTCTTGAACTCAACAAAAGTAATTACGTCCAGGTGTGCCCCAGCCGTGAAGTTTTCAATAGGAAGCAAAGTGGGCATAGTTAGGGGAGAACAACAAATTGCAAGAAAAAGTTACACTTTAGTAATGAAGAAAATCAACCTCAAGGTAGGAGATGTACCAACCTCATCGAGAAAGCAGAAAAACTGGGTCCTGTGCCTCAAAAAAGAAGTTCCTCAAAAATAACTAGACGTAGGACCGGATGAGGCAGTAGAGGAAGTGAGCTTGGAAGAAGATGAAACTACAGGGTGATAAAAATCGAAGAAAGCCTTAACTAGGGAATGCGAAAAGTTCTGGTAGCTTTCTTAGAGAGGAACAATGATGTGTTTGCATGGGGTCACAAGGACATGCTAGGAATATCAACCCAAAATACCTACTAGTAAAAGAAAAAAGAGGAACTTTCAACCAGGAATGCAAAGAAGCAATAAAGGCAAAGGTGCACGCTATATTAGAAATGAAATCCCCCTCGATTAAGAAAAAGATGCAGAGTCTAGTAGGAAAATTAGCTACTTTGAGCTGTTTCATCTCACGGCTGATAGATAAATACATTCATTTGTTTAAAACCCTTAAGGGCACCACCAGTTTCACCTAGTAAAGAGTGTGAAAAAGCATTTTGAGGCACTAAAAGAATATCTAATGCACACGCCAATCCCAGCGAAACCACAAGAAGGAGACATATTGGAAATATACTTAGCCGTGTTAGAAACAGCTGTGAGTGCAGTGTTGTTACGGCATAAAAAGGATGCACGATTTTCTATTTACTACGTCAACCATGAATTTGTCGAAGCTGAATCCCATTACCCAGAATTGGAAAAACTAGCATTGGCATCAGTAATGTTAGCCAAGAAATTGAGGGTGTATTTTTTAGCTCATACAAATGTAGTTTTAACAGATACCTTACAGAAGCAGGTACTATGGATACCTAGCACCTAAGATAGGATAGTTCAATGGGCAATAGGTAAGAAAGCATGAAAGCTTATTCAGAGAAGATAAGAATGCTAATGGAAAAGCTTGAGGAATGGCAATTGACCCAAATTTCTTAGGGGAGAAAATCAGCATGCTGACATGCTGCCTAAGCTAGCATCATCTACACCAGTTGAACTTGTCATGTCAACCACAACTGAGGCGGTCAAGTCTCCTAGCATAAGTGAGGGTCTATCGGTATTGCCAGTGGCTTTCCGTAATATTAGGATGGATCCAATTATAGCGTACCTGAAGGAGGAAAAGTTATTGAAAGACAAAATTTAAGGTGAGGAAATTGAGATTAAGGGCAGTTTAGTATGTGATTATTGGGGAGACATTGTATAACATAGACTTTTCGATGCCTTATCTAAGATGTATGCTGCCAGAAGAGGTGGAGTATGTTTTGAGAGAAGTGCATGAAGAGATATGTAGTAGCCACACAACGGGCAAGTTACTGGCACAGAAAATTGTAAGGCAAGAATATTATTGGCTAACCTTAAAATACAACTGTTATAAGGCAACCACCCTAGATGTTAGCACCAATAAACAGCCCATAGTCGCCTTTTGCCCAGTAGCAGTTAAATTTAATTGGCCCTCTCCCACCAACGAAAGGACATGTGAAATATGCCATTATCACAGTTGATTAGTTCACAAAATGGGCAGAGGCGGAACCACTTGCAAGAATCACAGAGGAGAAAACTACACATTTTGTGTGGAAGGCTATAGTGTGTAGATTTGACATCCTGCACACCATTGTGTCTGACAATGGCAAGCAACTTGACAACTCTAAGTTTAGAGAATTCTGCTCTATCTTGGGTATAACGAATGCCTTTTCATCTCCCACCTATCCTCAAGCTAATTGACAAGTAGAGGCAATCAACATGATCATCAAGTTCCACTTAAAAACCAAACTAGAAAATTTAAAAGGTGTCTGGGCAAAAGAACTACTAGCTGTATTGTAGACTTATTGGACATCAATATGTACATCAATGGGGGACACTCTTTTCTTTTTTGCTTTTGGCACAAATGTTGTAACTCCAGTCGAGGTGGGATTAAACTCACAAAGGATCATCTATTATCGACAGGAAAAAAAATCAAGAGGCTTTAGAACTATAAAAGGATTTAATCGAAGAAAGAAAGGGAAGTGCTTCAAAAAGGCTAGCAACGTACCAAAATGACTCATCAGGTATTATAACTCCTGAGTTAAAGTACTAGGTTTTAAAGTACGAGGTTTCCAGTTTGGACACCTGGTATTAAGAAAGATAGAAACAGTAGGGGTAGAGGGAGCATTAGGCCGCAACTAGGAAAGTCCTTACAAGGTTATCAAGGAAGTAACCTTAGGAACGTATATTTTAAAAGAGATGAACAGAAAACAATTAGTATACCCATGGAATGCAAGAACACTTTCAGTACTACTATGTCTGAGAACATGAGTAGGCCTTTCTTTTCCTTATTTATTATTCTTTTTCATACTAGTAATGATCCACTTTAGTGATGGTCAATTGAGAAGTTATCGTGCTCAAAATGTTGGATGCAATAAGCTAATTGTTGTTTATATTTTGTTCACGGCTTTAGACCCCACACTTATACCACCTGTATCAGAAGGCATAGTTCAAGTCAAAGGAAAGTGTTTTAAGTTATTGTCAGTTGTTTGTTATTCGCGGCTTCAGACCCCACATTGATGCCATCTACACCAGTGGCACAATTCAAGCTAGAGGGACGTCTTATTTCAGATTTTATAAAAATAAATATACTATTGCATTTACTCATATATTTTTGCATGTTGAGTTACAACTTTATCATAAAAAATCGCTTAAAATCCCAGAACAAGTGCAAATAGGAACAAATTCAACTGCCTACAGGTAATTTTATTGCATTACAAGGGACAAATTCAACTACCATCAAGACATGAATTATACAGCCCTATGAGACCCAACTTACATGGCCCATCGAGGCACGAATTATACAATCTCACGAGGCACAAGTTACATGGCTCATCAAGGTATGAATTATACAGCTTTATGAGGCCCAACTTACATGACCCATCAAAGTACGAATTAAAACAGTCTTATGAGGCGCAAATTATATAGCTTTATGCGGCATGAATTACATGGCCCTTCAAGGTATAAATCAAAATAGCGTTACTAGGCATAAATCAAAATAGCCCTACGAGACCCAAATTATCTAACCCTACGAGGTGCGAATTATAAAGCCCTATAGGGCATAAATAATAACTAATTTCTATTCAGTATGCAAATGGTCACGAATTTTGATTGCCCATTGAACAATTTATGGATAATTGTAACCTACTACTATTTAAACAGAATGGCACATAGCCACGAATTATCACCGTCTGGCCAACGTGTACATAATAGTAAGTTATTGCCAACTGAGTAAAAGTAAAAGTAATTACGAGATACTATAATCTAAACGAATGCACGAATTATTCATACTTTTATAAGAAGGTGTGAGTAATTAACACTTGAGTATGCATGAATCATCACCACATAAACTATGAAATGGGAAAATAAAGTTATGATCATTTAAACAACTACATTGATAAGCAAGAATTGTTGCTACCTCAACTGTGGTGCAGTCAAATGGTGACCGTCATTGTCTAACTAATAGTACGGATAGATACAAGTTATCATCAATAAAGAGAAAACACAAAGTACTTTAAGTCCAATAACGAATGGACAATCAAGAGCTCTAAATATCTGAGTGACAGAAAGATAACTATGAATTATCCACTACCTAGATGATGTGAGCTAACAACAAAAGAAAGCTTTACATTCAAAAGTACCAACTAACAGTTAAAGATAGTACACAAAATATTGATAGCAAAAGTTTAGAACATCGTTATAGAAAGCTTAAAACACCAGCAAGAAAAGACTAAATAAGTCCTAATTGCCCTTTGGAAAGTCATTAGGGTAGAAAGTAACTAATAGAAGAATATTCAAAGAAGACTCATCTCTCTTTGGTTGTTCTCCCACTATAGGACCAGAAGTGGTTACAGCATCAGCAAGTGGAACGAAGGGAGGTGGCATATGACTTGGGTCCACATGTTGGTCTGTCGGCTTGTCCTCATCAATCCTGACTGTTTTGTCTTCCGATGGTAAGTCGAAAGCATCAACCTATGGAGCTATAGAGTAATAGTCATCCACAAATTTCAAGTCTCATTCATCCACAAATTTCAAGTCTCATTCAGGATGATGATCCTTCATCACTCTCTTATAGTCATCAACCCAGCAAAGAACTCCTTATCCTTCACCTGCTTAAACTCAATCAATTAAAGGTAGGCCTCAACATGGCTCTGATAGTTGTCTTCAAGTTGCTGCCTCTAATGGATCAACTCCTCGTATTGTTCTTGATTATTCCACTATTGATGCCATGCTCCAATTTGAGAGACTATGGACGGACTTGAGGGAAGTAAGTCCAAACTCCAACTGGGTCACTTCATTAGCAACTTTGTTCTTTTCACTCCTGACCTTTGAACATTTGCTTTCCTAGTCACAGTATAGATTGTACACCTAGATCATGTTCACAGTAGCATGTAAACAACCAAGGAAGAACTTTGTTAGTATAAAACATCAAGAAAACCAACAATAGGATCAAAGAATGACGTTAAAGATAAGCCTTATATGCATTGCTTATGAAGGCAGTAAATAGAGCCTCTGGGTCAGTGTATCTCGAGCGAAGGCACTTTTGGTAGGAAAATGCCATCTTTAAAGAGGAGAGATTAGCCAAATCGTGCTCAAGTTCGCTATGTTGAAAAGTTCAGTTGGCCAAATCCTCGAACAAGAAAGTTGAATATACTCAGGAGATCCAAACCCAAACAGCAAATGGGTTCTTTCCCTATTTTATGAAGCACCAAGAAGAACAGACTAAGTTGAAGGAGCTTCAGAAGATTGAGATTGAGTTGAAGAGAAAGCAATCCCACTCTTTTGAGGGGTAAGACACCCAAAGGCAGGGGTAAGACCCCCAGACCCCCTCTTTCTATTATCAATTTAAGACATGACAACTACTCACCCAAAATGGCAATTAAATACAAAGCGATAAAAGAGGAAATCGAGATTGATCACGAAGAAAATTAGCACGCTACTTACCAGTGGGAATACGACCAATTTTTTTTATAGGATGTTCTGTTAAAGAAAGAGATCATGTTCAGCTGTAAACTACTGGCTCGTGCACATTTGATATTGTTAAATAATTCCTCAGACAAAATGGGGGGAGAATGCCAAATCCCTTAATAAAAAACGAAATTAAATAAGAAAAACAATATGCTGGAAATCACAAAGACAAATAAACAACCTGGAATTCAAAAAAAGATTGGAAAAAGGTCGTCGACATTGGGGTCATTAGAGTGCCAATTTCTAGACACAAAGAACCAAGAATCTTTCTAGCCTTTAACCTAACCAAAGAATTCAGGAGCGATGATTGGAGCAACACTAGCCTAGTCGACTAAGGAATACCAGCCACTTCCTCTAACCACTAACTTAATCTAGTACAATCTTTTGAACTCGCCAACAGAGAAGTCAAAATCGATCCTCGAATGTTTCCACAATACATAGTGACAAAAAAGAGCCTTGTAAACCACGGGGTTAAGCTAAACAGGGGCAAAGTTGAGAGATCTCAAAAATGAGTGAAAAATGGGATGCAAAGGTAACCCGACACCTGCCTTAAACATGGAAGGATACAAAGCCATCGAGCTTTTAGGGGATTCTGCCATATTCTAATTTGGGTTTGGTATTATAAGCTCTACAGAATCAGTGGAGCTTTATCTTCCCACCGATTAGCGGAAAACCCCTCTACAAGGGCGTCTTGGTGGTCGTTGTCATCATCAACTATGTTGATTGTGACAATAGAGAGAGGAGAAATAGAGGAGGAGCAGTGCATGAGACTCTCAGTGACGCGTTTATATGACCCCTTACTTTTACTCAATTCGTTATGCTCAACTTCAGATGAATCCATAGAGGGCACGAAGTAAAGTGAAAAAACAGAAAATAAGATAGACAAGAGAAACATTCCTGAATTAGACGAGAGAGCGAAGTGAAGGCCTAAACGCCACAGGGGAATGATGATAAGTAGAGCTTGGGAATGATGCGTATCCCGAGGATAGTGTTTAATTTTGAATTTTAAAATCTAAATAAGGACACATTTATTTCTTAGTCCAAATAAGAGATTTTTGAATTTCAAAAACTCTTATCATGAACTAGGGGCTTGTTTTGACATGGAAGTTAGTCACTTTTACCACCTCGAGAAAGTCAAGGTCTCCAGAAGAAAACTTGGATCCCTCAAAGGTTAGGACAAAGATCGCCAAGTGAGAATCGAGGATCCCTCGAGGTGGGAAATAAGGAACTCTCAAGCGAGGCCATGAATTGGTCAAAGACATGGAGCCAGCAGGGCGGAAATATAGGGATAACATTTATAATGATAGAAAATCACATGGACACTAAGAAAATAGATGTAGAAGTTGATTATAAGACCAACAAACCATCCAAAAAATAGGGACACAATCCTTACTCCTAAAACCATGCTCGACATTTTTTAAATTAGGGTATTTATAGAAGGATAAGGCATCAAAAAAGGTATGTGAATTCAACCATACTCAAGACTATCTGGATATAACTCCAAAAGTAATACACTAACTTAAGCATCGGAGTAAAATTGCCGAAAACCTTTTTTTTTACCCCATTTCACTGCTTTTTATTTATCCCATTTGTTACACTTCGTTGGACTCTAGGTGGAAAAATATCAAGTATCAACAGTGACGATCTTTCCTATACAAGATTGCTGAAAGATACCGACCGCAACAGTACCATTCAAGCGACAGTCGGTCAAGTGCAGCAATGAGTAATAAATAAACGTTAATAAATTGGGGAATATGCCATAAGAAATAAAAATAAAATAAAAAAGAATATTCTTATTCGACTTTTTAATTCATTTTCAGTTTGCCGTGTCCCTCTTGGGCCCGGTGGGTTTTGCTCACGGGGTTGGATTGCCACCTTTTTTTAAAATCACGTAGGGCCACTAAAGTCAACGTGGCCTTAATTAAAAAAAATAAAATTGTTACTTATCAAATAACTACGGTCTATAGCAAATTACTTTTCGGTCAATTCTTAGTGGCTTCAATTGTTTTATCGAGATAAAAAACAATTATCGGATCCCAATTGATAAAATATTCTAATTTTTTAATATTAAAAAATGTCAGCAAACTGCAATGTGAAATCATACCAACTAAGATGTATTTCGATTGGTTGTGGGATCTGCACCCTTATCGTGAAGTCTTAATTTCATGGACAGCCATTGTCCTCTAAAAACTCACTCGAGTGAAGAAGACAGGATTGGGGGAAGTTCTGATTAGTGGCTTTATGATTAGATGCAACACCTTGGTATTAATTTATTAGGATCATGCATATCTCAGTTGAACAAATTGTGTTATTAAATAATTGATTGAGCCAAGAGTTTAAGTTGCTAAAGAACGATTTTATATTAATATTTAAGGTGTAACAATTACTCAAAACTCAAATGTAATATTGCTGATTGTATTATTAATTTGGGTTTATCTCATCCATCATTTTCACTTGTGAGCCCAAACTCAGGATCCATTAATTACAAATCAAGCTAGTGGCTGTAATTCGTACAGCAGCAGTGAAGGAGCATACACAGTTCACAAGCACTGTGTTCTGTATCGAATAGATTGACACTAACATTAAATATTCAATTGTAACAAAATATGTAAATTGTTGCATTAGAGACGGGTATCCAGTACTTCATGTCTGATCGTAACAGATTTAGAATCTCCCCTAATCTAATTTTTGCTAAAGGTTTAATATTTTACACCTATGGGTACATGAAATAAGATTTTAACATAAATAAAATAAAGGAACCGCTAAATTACAACTGTTATAATTTATAATCACAAAAAAAAATAAATAAACAGTAATCACGTAATATTATTCATTTATTTTTTTACTGTTGTAAATTACAACGGTTGTAACTTACGAAAATTCATAAAATAAAGGTACCACTTACTATAACATCAAAGAAAATGAAAGTAAGCTCATCTCACCCAAAAAATTTTACGAATAGAGGGTAACAAAAGTCTGAAAATTCAAAATATAAATAGGGAACGACATGCAAGAAAGCACACAAAAACACTGGAGTTGGTGGAAACTATCGTGATAAAATTGACATTTGGAATCTCACATGCGGTGCACATAGATAAGAAACAAAGCAAGTGAAAGAAACTAGAAAGGACAAAGCGCAACTAGACATGAATTAACACCATTGTAACTAAAGTCCTGGTTGCAGTTGCACAATCAATTTGCATTACCTGCTTTTCCAACTTTCTCTTCCTTTTTCTCCCTACAGAAAGAAAGTGAAAGAATTGGCTTCTATTTCCTTAAAATGAGGGAAAAGCAAAAGACCCCAGCTGGGCAGACCCATTTGTTTTTGTAACACAATTGAGGTCAGTTACCATGTTTTCAAATTTTTTGCTCTGGCTCTATTCTGCCTAAAGGAAAGATTTTTAACTCTTTGATTCACGCAGCTTGTAATTTGACTGGTTCTTTATTTAGAGGGTTTGCAGAACAATTGCTCTTCATATATTTTCAGTCTTTTTATGATTTTTTGTGATATAATTTCAACACACTTTGTTGTGCCTTAAAATTCTCCTGCATTATGTTTAAATTTTAAGAAATATAGCAAAATTCTTAAATTCTTTTTCTTATTTTGAGCTAATTTTTGGCTGTAAGTTTCTCTTGTGTTTATTTGGGAAAGTTGAGTGCGTTTTTGCAGTTAAAGAAATCATGAGTTTATTTAGATACACGAGAGCCTTGTGTTTTTGTCTATTCCTTGTGTTCAAAACCTGCATTGCTGGCTCTCAACATATTGGCAAGCTACATCCTGGGTTTGAAGCAACCCAGATTGAGTGGATCAATAACAATGGCCTATTTCTAATCTCTAATAACTCAGTTTTTGGTTTTGGCTTTTATACTGCCTTGGATGTTCAATTCTTTTTGCTGGTTGTTATTCACATTAGTAGCGCAAAAGTAGTTTGGACTGCTAATAGAGGCTTGTTAATTAGAGATTCTGATAAGTTTGTGTTTGAGAAGAATGGGAATGCGTATTTACAAAGGGGAAATGGTGAAGCTTGGTCTGCAAATACTTCAGGACAGAAAGTTGAATACATGGAATTGCAGGACTCGGGCAACTTGGTGTTGCTCGGGGTAAGCGGAAGTATTCTTTGGCAGAGTTTTAGCCATCCAACTGATACCCTTTTACCTGGCCAAGAGTTTGTGGAAGGGATGAGGCTTAAAAGTTTTCCCAATAGCAATAACATGAGTGTTTATCTTGAATTCAAGTCTGGCGATTTGGTCTTGTATGCAGGGTATCAAACTCCACAAACGTATTGGTCCTTGGCTAATGAGAGCCGGAAAACCAATACCAGTGCAGCTGCCAAGGTCCATTCTGCTTCTTTGGTGTCCAATGCATGGAATTTTTATGATATTAAGAAGGCATTGCTTTGGCAATTCATCTTCTCAGTAAACAATGATGAGAATGCTACCTGGGCTGCCATTTTAGGCTCTAATGGGGAAATTATGTTTTCTAATCTTCATAACGGAAAGGCAGCTACTTCTGAGGCAATCAAGATACCGCAAGATTCTTGCAGCGTTCCTGAGCCTTGTAACCCGTATTTTGTGTGCTATTTCGACAATTGGTGCCAGTGCCCTACTTCTCTCAGATCTCAATTCAACTGCAGACCTCCAGTTGCTTCAGCATGCAATGAATCCATGAATTCGGCAAAGCTTTTCTATGTGGGTGAAAAGCTTGATTATTTTGCACTTGGGTTTGTTGCACCCTTTCCAAGATATGATCTTAATACATGCAAAGAAGCTTGTCTACATAAATGCTCCTGCTCTGTGCTGTTCTTTGAAAATAGTACAAAGAATTGCTTCTTGTTTGATCAGATAGGTAGTTTGCAACGCTCTCGGCAGGGTTCTGCTGGTTTTGTTTCATATATGAAAATATCAAGTGGAAATGAGGTCTTAAACTCTAAAAGTCGAGAAAGTGATGGAGGGAAAACCGCCGTACTAACTGTTGTCATAGTTGTTGCAACAATACTTGTAATTGCCAGTCTACTTTATGCAGGACTCTGGCACCACAACAGAAAGAAGAGATTAACGGAATTTTCTCAAGAAGACTCAGAAGAGGATAATTTCTTGGGAAGTCTTTCAGGTATGCCTAGTCGTTTCAGCTACAGTGATCTTTGTAAAGCAACTAAAAACTTCTCTACAAAGCTAGGACAAGGAGGGTTCGGCTCAGTCTATCTAGGCATGCTACCAGATGGTATCCAAGTAGCAGTCAAAAAGTTGGAGAGCATTGGGCAGGGGAAGAAGGAATTTAGTGCTGAAGTCACAATAATTGGCAATGTACATCATGTTCATCTGGTCAAACTCAAAGGCTTCTGCATAGAGGGAGCTCACAGGCTTCTTGCTTATGAGTACTTGGGAAACGGGTCTTTGGATAAATGGATCTTCAATAGTTCTGAGGAAAGTCGGTTTTTGAGTTGGAATACAAGATTTAATATTGCATTAGGTACGGCAAAGGGATTAGCTTATCTTCATGAGGAGTGTGAGGTAAAGATTGTTCATTGCGACATAAAACCTGAGAATGTTCTTCTTGATGATAATTTCACTGCCAAAGTTTCAGATTTTGGTCTGGCTAAGCTGATGAACCGTGAAGAAAGCCTTGTATACACGACACTGAGGGGTACAAGGGGGTACCTTGCACCAGAATGGATAACAAACAATCCTATTTCAGAGAAGAGTGATGTTTACAGCTACGGTATGGTCTTACTAGAGATCATCGGAGGCAGGAAGAGTTTTTCTGTTGGGGATGATTCAGAAAAAGCTCGATTTCCTTCCTATGCCTTCAAGATGCTAGAAGAAGGTAAACAAAGAGAAATCCTTGATCCGAGGCTAGATATGGATGAAAATGATGAGAGTATTGCTACTGCAATTAAAGTTGCATTGTGGTGCATACAAAATGAGATGCAGTTGAGACCACCGATGACTAAAGTTGTCCAAATGCTTGAAGGTCTCTGTCCGGTACCTCAGCCTCCAACACCTTCTCAGTTGAATTCATGGGCTTACTCAAGTTTTTTTAAGTGGAGCAGTGACGAGGGTACCTCTTCAGGAGTAATTGACGACACTAGTGGTGCATTTTTGTCAGAAATTCAATTATCAGGCCCGAGATGATGGAAACAAATACTATAGAAAACAAATGGAAATATCTTCACTCAACTGTGGAAGGTTAGCTTTTGCGTCCACAGAAGAAACTTTCCAGTTTTCTGATCCTTTATATGCAAATTCTTAAATATGCTTACCAGTTAGTTCTTACAAATTTGCTTTAGTGAATATGAGCTTTTAGTCTTGCCTTCGGTGAAGTTTCCGATCACAATATCATTACTCTTGTTATCCTTGTTCTACTTCTGGTTTTGAAAAAAGGCTAGTGATCTCTGATTTAAGGTACCAGTAGTAGTTTGGACTGTTTGCAACAGATGAAATGGAAACTGTCCCATTTAATCTTAGTTAGATCCATTTAAACTTGGGAGATTAATATTAGCTTCTATAATTTTCCTTCCTTCAGCCCAGCTTCAAGTTTATTACTGTTTGCTCTCAATGCCACTCAGATTACAAAAAGATTGTTCATACCAGTATGCTATTATTACATCTAAAATTGATCTTGTTATTTGATGCGTTTCTACTATTTTTTGACAATCCCATATATAAGATATGCGGAAAATATTTTTATGATTATTATATAGAGATATTTAATTAGTTTTCAAGTAAGTAATCAATTGAGGACATATCAAATCAGAGATTCAAAAGCAAGACAATTGTTACTAAAACCCATCTGCCATTTGCTTAATATCACACACTGTAAATTGAATCAGGAGGACTCAAGATAGTCTAGTGTTTCCATTATAATTTACTGTAGCTAGTGAGTATTTTCTTTGAATAGGATATATGTTCGTTTAGTCTTTATATTTTAACTAAGGCTAATGCTAAGTTACAGCAGCTATAACTTAGCATGAACAGTAACATACATATAGTTACTGTTCATGCTACAGTTACAGTTACAGCTGCTGTAACTTGCAGCAGCTGTAACTTAGCATGATCCTTTAACTAAAGAGCCCATTATTCTTTATATTTTAAATAATACCGCAAAACACTCATGCTGTTTAATATATTATGTTCCTACCTTTAATTTTTCTTTTTTTTTTTTATAATAATATCCTTATAACAATATTCTTGGAGATATTACTGAAAAGAATAAAAATTATCAATTCATCAAATTAGCCTTAAAAAAATAAAACTAATGTAAATTTTTATGTTATTATTTTACTTTTAGAATTAATTTGGTAAATTAAAATTTAATATACAATTATTAGTAAGATTGTCGCAAGGATATTAAATATTTATTTTAAGTTGGCTAATATTAATTTATTTATAAATAACTATTAGCAAGACTATTGCAAAGATACAAAAAATATTAGTTCTAATATAATGATATTTATTGGTTAATTTGTTAACTAATATTTATTGGTTCATTTACTAATTAAATTGTTTTTATAAATTAATTAATTAATATTAAGAATATTGTTGTTAGGATATTATTGTAAAAGTAAAGAAAAAGTAAGGATAAGAATGTAACATAATTAATAATAGTGATATATTGAGACACTTTTTAAAATATAAAAATTAAATAAATACTTAAATCAAAATATAAGGATTAAACGAATATTTATCCATTTTAATATCTATGATCAACATATTAAAAAATTCTCAATTTGCTTGCAGATTATCAGATTTTCTTTTTGTTGCTTTCATAGATAGGCTTTGCAGATTGAGTTGTGATAAAATAAAATAATGCCAGATTACATCATAAATCATTTTTTGCTTTTGGCTTCATTACCCCTGCAAAATAGTCCACAGGCTTTCACAATGAGACCATTCACAAGCTCTTCTGATGGAGGTTTCTAGTTAATTTCAAGAGAGATTTTTTATGAATTTTAAATCATATTTATGAAGAAATATCTATTAAATTTGGCAACTATTCACATCCACCTAATCTTAAATGGTAGATATTGGTTTTGTTCCATGCTACCAAAGCCAATTCTAGTTCAATGATTGAGAATTTTTTTTCTGTAAAATGTTCTTGGATCATCAGCTTGATGTCTATCTTCCAATCACTTTCTTGGTGATGTTATGAAAAAATAACTTAGGAAGACACGTCATTCATCCAACAAGGCCACCATGTATGTAATCATAACCAAAAAATAAATAAATAAACAGACATAGAAGTCTCTGCAGCTCCACAACTAATAATTAATAGTCAGAGCTTATCAACTTATCCTCCGACTTACAAGAAAGGAAATGAAATCTAGTGACCCACATAAATCGGTTGAAGGATGAAACAAAGAATTTTGAGCCACAAGAAGAAAAAAAGGGGAAATGAGAGTGATTTTGTTGGCAATTCATTTACCTATTCTCCCTTGTCTGTTCTAGATATTTTAGGGCTTCGAGATGGTTGTACTTCCAACTTAAAAATTATAGGAAACAATGAAGATCTTGAAAAGTGACTCTCCATAATATACAGAAAAAGGGGCAAGTTACATGGTACATGGGAAGATAGAAAGATACATATATGATAAAAGAGTTATGTGGTACGCTTTCTGCATTTTACATATTTAGGCATAGTTATTTTCAGGATATTACAGTGTGGAAGTAACTACGTTAATAATTTTGTTGGCTGTGCATTAGTAATATGTTGGCCTGGCTATCTTACAACTCATGGCAGCTATTACTGACTTTTCATTCTTTTATGCTTCTTAAGATGCAGCAGTTAAAGGAGAATGATGGGAAGCTCCATGGAAGAAATTAGGTGGTGACGTATGGCTGTGATCAGTTTGATGATGGCCCTCTTCATTGTCTTGTTGTTCTTCTTCATCCTCTTCAGCATCCCACAGGAATTTAGCATATGATGCAAGCACATAACTGCACAAAAAATTCCAATTTTCAACATAAGATTTCAGTCAAAATTACACAAGCCATATCACAAGTGGGAAAGCGCAAACCAACTTCTGAAAGTATCATCTAACTAGACATTCCAAGTTCCAAAAAGATCCCAAACAAATTGTTTTGACCAAATTCCACTTCAAAGAACCTACATGGAGTAATAAAGTTTACTACCTGCCCGTTGGGCATTGAAATGTCGTGGCTTTTATAACCACTAACTATCAAGTAAAAGCCTGAGAAGTTGTCATGCAGTCACTACAATTAACAAAGTCAGCATTTAAATAACAATCGAAGCTACAATTTAATCAAATTGAATCAATGCATATACTGATCTCTTACCAATCATCAGGGGCAGATTTAACAGCTTGATCGAAGTAACTCTCAGCTCTTGAAGCATCTTTATGAGCTTGCCATATTAGATCCGCATAGAGTGACAGGATATTCCCATCACTTGGGTTAGCCAAAATTGCTCTTCCACATAACTCCTCTGCTTTTGCAAAATCTCCTCTGACCTGTCCATTCATAAGCAAAGAAATGTCAGCAAAATTCAATTTCTTCTTCTTCTTCTTCTTCTTCTTCTTCTTCTTCTTTTAAAAAAAAAAACAATATTGACAAAACTAATAACATTACCTCTTTCAAGAACCTGGCATAATTTCCAAGCAACAAAGCATTTCCAGGATTTGCTTCTATCATCTTCTGATAATAAGCATCAGTGCTACTACTCCCATGATTGTTATTACTATAATTATTATTACTCCCAAAAAACCCTGACCCCCCACCACCACCACCAGAATCTCCGCCGCCACGGCCGCCGCAGATTTTCCCCCCATTATTTCCCAAACCGCCACCCATGACCATTGTTTGCACATTACTACCACCACCGTCTTCAACTTCACAGCCTTCTTTTTCTTCATCATCATCCTTCTTCAGTAATTTCTCCCCCAACCCAGAACTTGAAAACAGTCTTTGAATCCTTGAACTTGATTCTTTTGCTTGATGATGATCATGAGAATGACCTGCCAGTGGTGGCTTTAAAGCTTTGATACTGCCTTTCTTGTTCACTTGTGAGTCCCTTTTTTCTTCCCTTTGGTACGTTGTAGCTAAAAGCTTGTGCTTTGTTGACTGATGATGATTATGATGATGATCATCTGATAATGAAATTGATCTTGTTCTCTGAAGAACTTGAAGCTCTGGCTCTGGTGATGAATTTGATGATAATGATGATGATGAGTCTTTGCTATACTGGGGCAGCCATGAGTTCAATATTGGCGTTGACGAGCTTCTTAGCAGCATCTTTGTTTAATGTAGTCGACACAGAGGAAAGCGCTTTTTGAGAAAGTGCTTTTGAAGAAGTGCTTTCTTTTAGGGAAATAAGCAGAGGAACAGACTCCTCTGTTCAGAGCTACCGACTATTATTTGAGAATGCTTTTATAGAAGAATGAAGAAACCGGGCGTGATGAAATCCCCGCCGTTGATTTTAGTTAATGATAAGAATCAAACGGACTGGCAGAGAGCACACAATTACCATGCGGTATCTTCAGCATATAAGAAACCAATAGTTGTAAAGTTGCTACGGCCTCTAATCAAAGGACACGTTGACTGCCTGTTTATAGCTTGGGACCCAGCGGCCGCATTTGTTTATTTTGTTAATGCGGAGGAATTGACGGTCGAAAATTAAGCTTGGGGAGTGACTCAAGTGGACATCACTGTAGTTTAGCTTTGCTCAATGTTTCCACCAAAATATGATCGACACGTGTCAGTCTTTTTTGAAAGATAAATTGGAAAACGACTTGGGAGGATTTTTCACTTTAATACCGGTGAAATTGAAATTACGCCTGCTTAGTTCACAAAGCGTCAATTATTTAGAATTATTGAGCCGCGGAGAAAGAGAACGAAAAAAATTCACAAGATTGGCCTAAAATTAGGTTCTCGATCATGATAAATCATGCTCATCAGATTGCAGTGTATTAATATTTGCAATCAAAAATTTATTAGAGACTCTTAAATTTATTCAATGATGGTACAATTTAAATATTTAAATGTACAACGACACATATGTACTTTTAAAAATATTAAAAATTAAAAATAATTTTCGCAATGCATACGAGAGGACTTAGAATCTCATAACCTAAAGAGTGAGGTAAGAAAGTGGTCATTACCCGATCACAAAATAATTTGCCAACAAGAGCAACTTGGAACACCAAAAATTTGGAGACAAGACAAAATCTTAGCAGGATCAAGGAAAATTCAACATTGTTTGATCATTTAAAAAAACAAAGAAATAATGGTAAGAACAAAAACAGAGCAAACAAAAAGCCATCCTTCTTATCATCATTCGACAACTGTTCCACTCCATCTTACGCAGCTGGTATCCATTTGGGATTTTCACTTATGCAGTAAATTAAAAAATATATGTAACAAATATACATTTGATAATTATGAACTGCTTGATGTTGAAAGATAAAGAGTGTTGATAAGCCTTTGCTTGTACTTATATCTCATCATTAAGAATTATTTCTGGCTTCATATGCGGACTCCTGACTGAGCCAAAATTGATGTTTTGAAAATTTGATTTAGTGGGATCACTGAATGACAATGGGATAACAATAAATTATGGTTTTCAATTATTTATTGGTTTTGAGTGCAAGTTGGTAGCTGTTTATGATTTAACCACTACGGAGATCGTTTCAACCCCAGTGGCTTTGATATTTTATCAATAAGCTTAATATATGAGTGTTAAACTCATTGAACTTGTAGAATTTTTTATGTATGTACGTATGTAATACATCAAATGACATATAGCAATTTTCAAATGTTTTTGCAAATACATACATTATAGAATTTAACGCTTGGGATAAGATTAATTTACCTTTTGTTTCTTGTGATAAGTTAGATAGTTCATTGATCTTGTGTTAGGTATGAAGATTACACTTTAATAATCAATACTAAAGTCGTAATCATGGCCATTTGTTGATATAAGATTATTCATCGGCCAGTTTGAACGAGAAGGAGCATTTGGCTTTTTGTTTGTTTGTGGGTCTGATAATGGCATCTTTAGCTAAATCACTATATTGAATTATTTTCATGTACCATCACTTATTATTTTCATTCATACGACATCATGTGTTGTTCACATGGAATTCTGATTATGACCACACCAATATTTGCTATTACATGTGAATGATAACATGTTAATAGGTAGACTGATGTTTAATGTTATGTTAATGTTTGATTTTACGTTTCATGTTATCACCGACTACGAGTATATTTGTAACTACTATGCTTCTGATTAAATTTTCAATAGCACAACGAGCTAAAATGACTAATACCATAAATAAACTCATAATCCGTGGGTTTACCTAAACTCAAACTAAATAAAATGATTTGAATTAGATAAATTATGAAATGGGTTAAATTTAGATTTTTATGTAAAAAATTATTTCATAATAATTTGGGTATAGTTTACCCATGGGTCATGGATAAATTTAAGGTGTCATGTTAGTGAAAAATAAATTAAATAAAATAAATAGAAACTAATTAATTCTAAAATTTCGCATTCAAATTGAGCAAATCGAAGCCAAAGTATTAACTATTAAAGTAAAATATCTATTCCTTAATGACTATCTTAATGACTATTTTTTTTAATGTGCACTCCACTCTCTGTTATTTGTTTATTTATTCATTTTGTTTTGGAGTTTATACCTCCAACATCTCATTATCTTAAAATTAAAAAGATTTTTTTCGATCTGCTTTAAATTAAAAAGATTGAGATGAGATTTTATACTAGAGTTTTTGCCATGTATCTTATAATACATAAAATAATCTAACCACTTACAAAGAAAAAGAAATTTCCTTTGATATGAAAAATTTTAGACATACCAAATTTTAGAGTTTAAGTCTTTATTATTGTTGGATGGTCATTATTATTGTTTTAAAAATAATAATTTATAAATTAATAATCACTATTATATAATAATTTTTTACAATCTCAACTTGAGTTAAAAGACTAAATTAATATTTAATAAATTACTAAGACAATATTTTTATGAAATCTTCTAATATAATTTTATAGTCCTATTTGTATTGTAACTTACTAAAATTAAAAATGTAATTAATTATATCATTTTATTAAATAAAATATAATTCTATAGTTATTTTTAATAAATTTAAATCTAATTAGATTTCATATCTATTTTTTCTTACTACATTTAAAATTTTGGAACTTTTTCGAATTACAATAAATTTTAGATTTATTTCTCAAAAGATTTAAATTTATAAAATTAAATAATTTAATTTAATTTAATTTTAATAGATTACTTTGATACTTGAGTTGAAATGACTTATATTGTTTTGATTTGTATTGACATTATTAGAATTTATATTATAATATGATTAATATTTAAATACGAAGTTATTGTAAAATCTATTATTTATAATTTTTATCCACTATATTTTTTTTCATATTTTAATATTAATTTAATAATAATAATAATAATAATAATTATTATTATTATTATTATTATTATTATTATTATTATATAATTAAATTTATCAAAATAAAAAATATTTTAATTATAAAATTCAAATCAAATCCAAATTAATTGATTTGAATTGAGTTAAAAATATTTGAGTTGGTTTGAATTGAATCTAAATTTTTATAATTTAATTTAAATTAACTTAAAACACAACTGAAGCCAACCCATGCCCACTCCAAAATATATGTCTACTTGTATTGGCATCTAGTGTTTACCGAGTATTCGTTAACTTATATGCTAAAATTAGTCAAATTTCATTTTACGGAGCTGATCACGCGTGCAGTGCATGTCAAGCTCCGATTGGGGGGCTGTGGGCTCCACAACTCAGCTCCTCGTAATGAAAACTTGACATGAACACAGTCGCCCATCAAATCACACTCCTCCATTTTACAGCAACTCAGCTGGGAGCGACCTGATCAGCAACTAAGTTGGCATACCCTAAATCTTCCAGATAATTTTGGACCGTTAATTCCAGGGTCACTGGTTTTAGAAATGAGACAAGCTCAAGCATCAAGTCATGAGTGACTCTAGGAACTACCAAAGGGGTGTGTTATGCCCAGGCAAGATATTTTCTAGGAAAATCCTGGAGACAATTGGCCGAAAATCTATAAATGGCCTGCCTTTGATTGATCTAGGACCACTCAAATCTGAAGTTATGCAAGCAAATCCTCAAATACCATAAGTTGACAAGAGCATTTTGAAATAATTATCAGCCACACAAGAAATTTAATACAAACGTCCAACAATGGAGAAGCATAACACATTGATACCCTTGTTTGAGACCAAACGTATCATTGCTGAAAAGAGCAAATATAACCTGCTAAAGGAAATCTCTCACAAGCAAAGTATTGGGGGGTAAAAAAAAAAACCTGGAAGTTTTTTCCATTTTGAAGTTTGTTTCCTCTCGTGATACACAAAAGTGGATATGTATCTTCAATGAACTATCAGATGATGATTCATACAAGTTTCTGAAAACTATGAATCTAAACAACATTGAATTTTCTTCGTGTATTTCTAAACCTACTCCAAGTCTTACATATATACACAATAATGTTTCTCAGTTACCTTCTAAATCTTGATCCCTTGTTAGGTCTACCATTATTTCTTTTATCAAATGCGGATGCCCAGAAGAACAGAGACATCCAGAAAAGAACTGCAATGAAGATGCGAATGCGGTCTTGAAGTTTAGAGAGACCTGTTCCATAATCAAAACATGTAATTTCAAAGCACTTCAATAGTAATTTTAAAATTTAGAATGGAATAAAGAAAGAGAAGAGCCAAAGCCAGACACTAAAGCACCGGGTCAAGATACTATAATTCCTGCTACAACAGTTTGCTTGTATCTTTCTTATGACATATATAAGTTTGATAGGGAACTCTAGCAAACCTCACTGTTAACGTCTTGGCTAAGGGCTTAAAAAATACACTATTTCCTACACCAACATCATACTATACTTTCTAACATACAGTAAGTGTTAATTCATGTCTTTTTCTTTTTCCATTTTCTTTTCTTTTCCTCATGTTATGCTCTTCGACCAGATCAGTATAAAAAGGTGATGGTACACTAGTGCATGTATAAGTTTGTTACTAGTCAAATAGCATATGCATCACTTAGCAACCACTTTGTGGAATGTAAAATATGAGATTATTTATTCTGATGACAAAAACGCATAAATTTTATAGCTAGACCAGATCTAACAACTAAAATCATAGGGTGATGTCAGCGATTACCTCTGGTAGGACAGTTACCATTATGTGGTACTATTTAATCTTGGGACAGATTACAAAACTCAACTTCAGAAAACAGGCAGTGAAAAAGCATATTTATTCTTTATAAAATCAGTGTAATTCACTATATTCCATTCTAGTTCATGAAACAAGTTTATATTCCTTGATGTCCTAAAAGGTCATTTACAATGTTTCCCTTCCTTTAATGATACAGAATCCTGTTCAGACAACAGCTTAGATTTTAGGCCTAAACTGAATGCTATTTAGATTCATTTTGCTTCAAAGTTGCAAAATAAAATGAAGACAGTGGATTTCAAAATGACAACTTTAGAAGACTGTACATAGGCAGCTTGACTTCTTCCACTTATTATTGAATTAGACTACCAAAGAAGAAACTAAATAAATACATACTCGCAAGCAAGAAGCTATGCAATATTATGTATAAAGAACTTCAAAGACTCATCTTGTCAAATTAACACTCATGGGTCATCGTCATCACAACAGCCCATCACAGCAAAACTAGAAACTAGAATATATCCCTTGTCTCCAAAAACAGAACTCTAAGGATCCATTTGGTATTGTGTAGAGAAAAATTAAAATAAAACCGTAACTGTGAAATAAAAGTGGAAAGTGTCAGTAAAAATGATTTTTTAAATAATAATTCTAATAAAAATAGTAAAGATATTATACGTTCTACATCATACAAGTGTAAGATAAATTCATCTTAGCTTGCAATCCACAGCCGTAAGTGTTTACCAAACACTTTAGAGCTATATCAACATCGATACCAAACGCATCCTAAATATATTGAGCATTATACATTTAGGCTCTGTTTGGTATGCTAACAGGCAACTGTATTTTTTAAAGCTACAACTCTAAAGTGTTCAATAAACACCAGCAACAATAGTTTGAAAGTCAAGGTGATTTTACCCTCGAGTTGTTTGATTGCCTTTACTATTTTTTCAAAATTATTTATTATTTAAAAATCATACTTACTGAGCTAAAACTTTTATTGCACAGCAGCTGTAACAGCTAAACAGAGCCATGTAATATTATGCAAAACCATGGTAAAATATTTTTTCCCCCTTTCTTTCATTCATTTCCACCATACACAAGTCCTCCCACGTTATAAATTTAGAGGATAAGTGAAAAATACAAAGGTTCAACAAAATATGAACATTTACAATTGATATAACAGTGCTAATACTCTATAGTTAATATTCTTTTGAGTAACAACAATATGCAAGAAAAAAAAAATCAACATAATGAGCTAATAAATTACACACGGACCATTAATTCAATTTCAAAAATCACATAGCCATTCATCAACAAACTTAAATTGCGAAATGAGAATATTTTACCATTCAAATTTCAGTTAAAATAACTGACCTGTGGGTCGAATTGGGTCATCTGGCGGAGGCGGGTTGGATTGGGGAGCCGGGCCGCGGCTGGCTGCGAGACAGCTGCGGAGATGCGGCGTACCGGGAGTTTTACGGAGGAGCGTGAGAGACGGACGGTGGGGATTAAACGGCGAGGAAATGATCGGTGGAGGTTGATTTGCGTGGACATACTTTAATGGTGGTTTAAGGCGTGTGCGTGTCAGCGAAAGAACCTCCATTTTGGTTTTGTTTTATTTTCGTCTGAGATTTTTGGATTCGGAATATATAGTGGGACTCTGAATTGGGCCCGGCTTCGGGTCAATATTAATTGGGCCTCCAGTACTTTTAAGTACACCCCCAACAGAGTTCTAATCAAGGAAAGTTTTATTGGACTTGGATTTAGTTCTAACTAGACTTTTTATAATTTGTGATCGGTAGTTATTAGATAACAAATAATTTATAACTAAATCTTAATAATGCCCTTGTTATAATATACTTATGGCGAAAGATGGGGGTTAATCAAGTGAGCATCATCGCTCGACTGCACAATTCTCCCAATCAAAACTTGCCACGTGGCATGTCGCTATCATAAAGGATGGTGCTCACTATATCACTACTAGGTAAAAGATTATAAGAAACTCAACTTGACACGAGATTCAAATTCTTCTATTTTAGTGTTACTATTCTGTTTGTAATTTATAAAGTTTGAACGTTTAATTTTGGAGAGTTAATAATCAATTAAAAAGAGTTTAAATAAGACAAAATCTATTAGCCATGGAACGCATATACCATATTTTAATAGTAGGAATAGGAGTTATATTACACTTACAAAGTTGATATGCGAAGAACCTTGTATTCCAATTTATTACATATTGATGGGGATGGAACCAAGTACAAGTTGAAAAAAAAGTTATAAAGAAAATCAGGACACAGTTGAAATTTCATCATATTTAAGTAGATTTTACGTTTTCCCCCTCAGTTTTATATAAATGTATTTCATCCTACTATATTTTATGAATTCTCCATTCTGGCCCCCACTATTTGGCCTCCTGAATTTTAGTGACATAATGTTACATCCTTCTCCATTCTGGCCCGTACTACTCACACTCAAAGAACACAGAAAATAATTCAGCAGTTAATTAATTCACTAACGGATATTACAAAGGAACCTTAGAGACCAAAGTCACATTTCCTTCTCCGGACTGCTTTTTTGTTTTTTTCTTTTTTATTTTGTGTCAATGTTTCTGTTGTTAGATTGTTTTGTTGTTGTTGTTGCTTGCGATTGCATTTGTTGTCGTTGCCTAGCGGTGGGGGAGTTGCGGTTGGTGTTGGTGGTGTTATTGTTTTGATGCTACTCGCGAAGGCTGTTCATGGGTACTAAGGCAGTGTCGCTAAAGTGTTCGGATTAAGAGGGTATACCTGCATTGAGGTTGGTGGATGGCTCCAATAGTGGTGCATCGAGATTCCGATGACCTAAGGCGAGGGCTTGTGGAGAGTTATCCGGTGAATAGCCTTGAGGGTAGCTGTATGTTTTGTTATTCTTTTAGTTTCTTCGTGTTGTTTATTCTTGCGGTATTATTTGTTGTGTTGTAGTTTTGTTGCTGCTCCGATTGGGATGTGGTTTTCACTTGTAATTGCTGAGGTTGGTAGATTAGGTCAGTGCCGTAAAATTCCTCTAGCACTTCATAAAATTTTACTGTGTGCAGCCATTTAGTCTTTTTTCGATTTTAAAATTTATAATTCTTAATTACTTTGTGACTGGTATTCCCTAACTTAAGTTTGAGTCTTAGGCATTATCCTATATATCATATTTAAGGTCGATCTTGTATTTACACGTATATGGTGATGTATTTATTGGTGGTCTATTTTTTAACTCTAATAATACATGTTATAATTTTTTTTTAAAAAAAAGTCATAAAACAATGATTATCAATTGATGCTTTATGTTTTTTGGTCCTCTACTTGCATTGCTAGCTACTCATCACCGTCAGAAATGGTAATGTTCCAAATTAAACCATCACTCTGTGCTGGCGCTTTTGCATTATATGAATCTTCATCTCAGCTTTTATGAATGTATGTGCAAACATGACATTATATCCAATAATATTGACCTGTCGTTTTATCACATCCAGAGATTAGTCTTTTCATCATCTTCATGTTAGATTGTACGGCTCGCTGATCATATTATTGTACAAATACGTATAAAATCAAGAAAAGATCGAAATGAGAAGTATGCGCATATCAAATCTTAAGCAAATAACTAACTAATCATTAAACATCTTAATTATGCGTTCATCACATATAATACCTAATATTTTTCATAAGCACACACACGATACCAGAAGTGAGATTTAATTAATTAATAAGCTGCTAGCAGCTAGCAAGTCAAGGTTGAAAGAGCTTATTCCCACATCTGCATTTCCACGAAAGGAGATAATAACTATCATCATCTCCGTGAGAATTAGATGATGCTTTAATAAGATTCTTGTGAGAAGGCACAACAAGAGTGGCCACACAAGGCCTGCAACTCGAGCACTTGTTGACACAAGCAGGTGGCTTTGATCCCAACACCATTTTCTTTTTAAACAAACTCTCATATTCATTACCATTTTCACCTGAAAATTAAAATAAAATTACCCAAATCATTAAAACTCCAAAAAAAAAAAAACGACTATATATAATAGATGCAAATGTGGGAAAGAATAATTTTATTATACCTGCTGATGTGAGAGGCAGCAGCAGGAATATTATGAGAGAAATGATGAAAGCCACAGTGACATGTGGGAGTTGATCATTTGATGATCTTGATGCTGTACCCATGATGATCAGCATAGGGGGTGAGTGTTGAGAGAGAGGAGAGAAGTTAACAAGAAGAGATGTCATGTGGGGGTGAATGGATAAAAATTGGTTGATATATATACAGTGATTTTTTAACACTGTTGAGGACTGTTGCCTGTGGAAGAGGGGACATGTCTCTGATTCAATGGCTTGTTAGCCAATTAAACAGTTTTTACCGTCTTGACAAATAATAAATTCTTCTTTTCCCCTAGTCTTTCTTTGGAAACTGGTGAGGTGATGACTGATCAGACATTGGTTCATCAACCGTTAGAAGACTTGACTGTACTACCAAAAATAGTTACCATTTCTCACTCAAATCCCATTCCTCTCAAGCAAAAAACTTGTTATTATGTATTCATCCATAGGTTGTGCCCTAATTTTTCATTTGATTTCATGTTTTAACAAGGGAATAAGGACTATCCCACAAATTTTGAATTTATATAATCATGCCTCACTACGCATATTCATACTTGACAACCAATACATTTTTCAGAATTTTTAACAATCTCCAATGATTTTCGAGATTTTTCTATGTGAAAACTCACCAAGTATAACAAATCTTATGTTGTCTTTCTAAAATATCTTAGGTTCTTTATTTATTATAGCACTGAGATCATTCCTTCAAATTTCAATCAGGGTGTTTTATGGATCATAATAATATTAAAAGTATTATCCCATATGTTAGATCGAGTAAAATCTGAATAAACTTAACTCAGAAGCTGCATTTGGATAAAATTTGGCCGGTGAACCACTGCTATTGATCATGATTCATGCTCATTCATTTATCATCTCCCAAATTATCAATCGTCACAAGGGCATTTAATGCTATTAATTGTGACTACCACCAATGTCTCGATATATCGGTATTGGTCTGATACGGCATCGAATCAGGACACCTTGGGATGATGCCTTGGACTTCTCAGTAAGCCTTTTTTTCACCTTTGAGATAAAATACGGAAGCTGGAGAGTAAATTCAGGGTGAGTTTCAAGATTCAGCTATGGCAATATTCACAATGATGAATAATATTCAAAGTTTCAAACTTCATAATTAGAATGAATGAAAAATAAACAATAAATCATGAAATTGATGATCCAAATTAAAATTACTAAATATATATTTGTTATTTAGAGTAGATTATGTTAAAGGTATACATATAAACATTTTAAGAAGACTTTCGATCTTTAAGTCTTGTTAAAAGACAAATTCTATTCTTTAGCATAACAATTGCAACCACCTCATTTCATCGTTGAAGTCGAGGGTAACCTCTCGCTTCATCATTGAGGATTACTAAAAAGTCTCGGAGCGTTCGTTTAAAATTGAGTAATGATACGTTTTAAAAAATTTATATCGTAAATGACGTGGTACTTATCAGTTCATTCTGGATACAAACGTTGTCTCTCGATTTTATAAGTATATCATCATTCATTAAAATTAAATATTATCCATATTTTAGTTATACCACGATTCCTATTTTCGACTGCTTCTTCTCTTATAAGATGTCTATACTGTTTTCTCATTTTATTCTAATTGTATATCCATAAATAACTTGTACCCTAACACAAAGATGATTATTACCTTATGATAGTTTTCATGGTATTAAAGTCAGATCATGTATAAGTGAGTGCTAGTTTTTGTTAGATTCACAGTTTTGAGTGCCCCTATACATGTCTTGAGAATAAATTTTTTATTCCTATATTGGATTTGAATGGATTTGTGGTCGTTGGACTCTACCGAAGCATATTCGAGCTGGGCAAAATTCCGATGCAATTGTCAATAGATTTGTTGTAACGGACCAGATCTGAAATGTAGACATGTTAAAAATCCAACAAATCAAAGTGTACACTGGATCTTTCAAAGGGAAAAAATGGTGAAAATGAAAATCAATATACTATTTTTTTCATTATTGAATGTATGTAGGGTCAAGTACAACGTAGAAGATGCATGTCGGTGGCAGCATTAAATTCTAGATCCATTTATCTCACTCCGAAAATCAGACATATATATTTAGCCAGTAATAATAGATATTTTAAATTTTTTATTTCAAATTTAATCTCAAATGATGTATTATTAATTGAATAATTAGTAATTTTATAAAATTTAAGTGAATTAAATGTATTATTTCACCAAGTAATTAGTGAATGTCACATCATTTGAAATAAAAAATTTAGAATGTGTAGCACCATTCATATTTCGCACACAAGCAACCAATTGAGGTTTCTATTAACTCCTAAAATTCTAAATTTAGCTGCCTTTTTCTTATCTCTGGTAATTAATTAACTTACTACATTCATTTGTGCTTTGCGTATAAGGCCGTGATTACAATATCTTAGGATTTCATACCGTCAAGTGATCAAATTTTATTAATTTTTATTAACTTTCTAATTGGTGTCTGGATTGTGTGAGGTACCACCGTACTTATAGTCAACCCCATAACATAAATAAATTTGCAAGTAAAACTATTTTGTTTATTTATTTATTTGTGTGTGTCTGTGTGTGTGTGAAAGCAACCAAACAGAGCAGAACTTTAACGTGGAAACTTAATTGGAAAGGGCAGAATAAGCAGCGAAATTGTCACTTTGGACAAAAGAGAGAGATCAATCTGTAAGTGGTAACTAGTAAAGTCAGGTGGCGTTCAGAAAAGGCCACTTTTACGAATGCTTGTCAATTTAAAGTGTCGGCTAGCTAAGCTGTGCTCGAACTGTAGAAACAGTTCTTACAGTCTGCCCAAGATAAGATTAAACAAAATCAACTTTTCTTCTCACTTTGTAAAAGCAAACAAATAGAAATGAAACTTCAAAACACTTTTGCTTTCACCAGCTACAACAATTTTTTTTATTATTATTATATACTATTGTAATCCACAGTTAGATCCGATGAGTGCCGATGTTTTAAGGATATTATACCAAGTGTGTATTTAAAACAATGTACGGATGAGATTTATTTAACTTAACTATGTACGGTACTAAAAATTTATTTGCTAGTGAGATGCTATGTAGGGCAGCTGTGATAAACAATAATTTTTTTGGGTTAATTTTTATGTCTAATAATTATCAGACATAATAACTATTAGGGAGTCTCTAACATACAGCAGCTGTATGCTAGTAAAATCCTATTATAAAAAATTAAAAAAAAAACTAGGTTTTGGTGCCAAAGCCCAGCTTCATCAACCAAAGACCCCAAGGCAACCCAGCTGCTGAGAATCGGATTCGAAACTCCCTTTCAAGCGGGCAAATCGAGTTCGAATCTAATAAGAACCCTTCAATCAAGTCAATAAATATTTGATGATATTGCTTTCGTTTTCCACTTTTCCGAGCATGCGTTGAATGAAATTAAATCAAAAGGAACAAACCATGCTTCTGTTGATCCGTCAGTGTGTCTCTGCGTCCGTATTTCAGACTTCTAATCTTCCCATTTTCCATTTTCAGATGTAATATAATTTCATGATTTGTTTAATAGATCATTAATTATTCTATGTACATTATTTTTCATTATTTTTTATCAATTGAAATGTACACTTTAAAGAAAATATAGCTAATAAGATGAGTCATATTGAGCTTAATAAAATGATCACAGTACACCCATATTTCACCAAAAAATATATAGTAATTATTTTTCAGATCTAAATCTGTCAAACCACCTTATGATGTTGTGCCCCACTCCTCCATGGTATACAGAAACTTCATACTTTCTCTTAAATTCAATGGACTCTTTTTACGTTTTTGATACGACTCCAAGAAGTAAACATAGTTATTACATACTTGGGAATAAAGATGCTTCTAAAACTCACCAGGGTCTTTCACAAATTAAACACACGT
This sequence comes from Murraya paniculata, assembly GCA_030449075.1. Lineage (NCBI taxonomy): Eukaryota > Viridiplantae > Streptophyta > Magnoliopsida > Sapindales > Rutaceae > Murraya > Murraya paniculata. Next base: position 1,109,345 of record JAEVFN010000049.1, on the reverse strand, counting down.
TAATTATCTTTTAATCACAAAGCAAAGTTACAGACTTATTTCCATGTCAAAACCCTCCACAAAAACATCACAAACCAGGCATAAACTCCTCTCCACTAATGGATTTTCACTTCCTTCACATCCTGATTAGGCTTTTCAGTCCTAGGAATTACAATATTCAGAACCCCGTGTTTCAACTCAGCCTTAATTTCATCAGCTCTTGCATCATCAGGCAGCGCGAGGCTTGTGTTATAGTAACCATAGCTCCTCGCTGACCAGTAATCATCATCGGAGGCTTCCTCTTCCTCTTCCTTGTGTTCACCCTTGATTGTCAAAACCCCATCGTGAATGGTGATCTTCACATCGTCTTTGCCTAGCCCCGGGACATCATACCGCAGCTTGTAGCAGTCGTCTTGCTCCTTCACCTGCCCCATGAGTTGTGATGGTGTTATGTTCCTGTTTTCGAATAGCCTGTTAATGTTTTCTGTTGCTTGCATAAGTGCATTTCCGAGCCCTGAAGGAAAGAACTCTACAGGAGAGAGTAACACAGACAAAGTTAACACTCGTTTGCAATATGAAACGTAAAACTGTAACACGCGAAAGATCAGAAAGAAGTATCACCGGAAAGTAGGGGAATGTCGTTGTTCCTCCAAAGACTCCCCCTCCTGCCTCTTCTCCTTGGAAAGAGCCTTGATCTCTTTTCAGTCACGGCGACTTCTTTGTCTTGTTTTTTCTCATCATTGGCAGCTGTTGCCATGAACCTCTTCAACAACTCATTACTCCACTTTTGCGTTTGTACGCCACCAATGGTACCGGCACTTCTCTTACCAAGATTATGCAAATTTGCCAAAGAAGGTGAAGAAGTTGACACCCTTTGTTGCAAGTTCCTCAAAGCCAAACGAGCCAAAGCCATTTTTGTTCGATAACTTCGGAGTTTTTTGAGAACTTGGGTTGTTTGCTTTCAGTCCTCTTGTCTTTTTTGCCTCCTCTTGAAACGGAGAAAGGATACACGAGAGAATTTAAGGGCTACGGGTGAGTTGAGCTTTGGATAATTTGAGAAGTCTCTGAGATGTTCCGGGGGCTAGTAGACACATCAAGTAAAGGTTCATTTCTGACTCTGAATGATGTCATGACCGATAGATGATTCTTGGTCTTTCTCAAACTAACTCGCGTACCCTATTTAAATTAAAAAAAAAAAAAAAAACTTTTTATGAATAGAGATTATTTTAACATTTATTTATTTATTTATTATTATTATTATTTTACTAATATTGTTGCTATTGATGCGAGGAGTGTTCCACAATCCAGAGGGAAATGAATCGGATACCAGATGGCGTTGCTTTTGGTCATTTTTTCCCCCTTCAGTACATGGAATAAAAATTAAAATTATGCCTCACGTTACTTATGCTCATGACTGAAAATTGACTGCAGGATCCGCATAGTCTAGAAGTGCTCCTCTTTAATTTCTTAGCACATGAAGTCTCTCTTTCTTGGCTTGGATCTAGAAGAAACTCATCCAAATTTGACTTTGAATTTAATCCCCAAATGGAGTTGAATTTCGAGCTTCAGTTGTAGTTCTTCAAACATATTACATATCCACCCGCGAAAATATCTGACTGCAAGTACAAACACATTATGAAAGTACTCAAAATTTGAATAGTAGAGATCTTCTACGAGTAACCATGTGTTTTAACCATTGAAACAGATTCTCTTAACCAATATGAAAACCTTGAAACAATTTCAAGAATCCAATGCGGGCGGATTAATCTTCCCAGTCCTGGCATGATGAGGAGAATTTTGCAAACTAGGCAATGTTTCACACAGCATTTTCATGTTTTAGTGTGTACAAACACACGCATATATAAACACATTGGCGTGTGCACACAGAAGGGTGCAAGAGAAAGATATGAATCATGGTGACTTTTAATCAATGCAAAACATGTTTGCTCTAAAAACAGAGCAGCAGGTGTTTTTTCTTTTTCTTTTCTTTCAATTAGTTATCAGTGCATACAAGGTCATCCAGAAAGGCCTGTAAAGCAAAACAAGAATCTGCCATAGTGCTTATGACAGTTCAGTTTACAATTGACGTACACTCCATGCTTCACCATAGAAGCACATCAAATGCTACTGCAGCTAAGACGGGGCTTCAACATTTGACCAACCTTTACACACTTTATACTTCTACAGTCAATCATACATTCCCTCCTGCTCCCAAATGTCCACAAGAAAATCTACCATTTCCTGCCAGTATTGAGATCGATGAATGATCATTTTAACTGTATTATCTTTAGAAAAGGAAAAACAAGGCTTTAGAAAAGGAAAAACAAGGTCATGGAAGTGGAACTTACTGAAAGAGGAATAGGTTGAGGAAATGGTTTGTTGCTCCCAAGCAAACTTTCATATGTTGCGTTCCAACTGCAAAGCCAGAATTTTTTAACCAGGCAGAGACAATGAGTGCTGACAAAATAAGAAAAAGGAAATTCATGAATGATCAATGTTTACTTAGAGAAGAAGTACACAATCCAGAGATCGTTTCCTACTATATACATGGACACCTACAAGAGACTCCTAAAACCTACACATGCAACCAACATATCTAAACTCCAATAGCTTGGCCCACTTTTAAAATGACTGTCCTGAACTTAGCATCTAAATACATACAGATACTTCTGAACGGCAATAGCAAAGAAACTATGGCTGGTTCACAGCGAATGAAAATGAACTACTGTTTTCTTCCTCGTTTCATATTCACAGCGGTTATGAACATAGAAACACTGGAGTCGTGATGAAATGATGCTACCCTTCTCCATAATTTAGCAAGGAAATTGCAATTGCATTGGTCTCAAAGAAACATTAGTTCAGGATTTTTCATTTTTTTCGGTTTATTTCATATGCCAAACCAGAAAAGGGAATGATTGTTAGCAGAGGAGTTGAAGTTGAAGAGATGTGAATTTCTTTAGCTATTAGCATGTGTAAACAGAGAGAGTGAAACCATTTCCGATAAGTTTGAATCATTTGTAATTAGCAGTGTGTGTGGGGCCTAGAAATAATTAGCACAATTGACAGTTGTCAACATATTAGTTTCTCTACAAGCGAAAATTGTTCTCATGAGTAATGCTATTATCCCCTCTCCCCAGGTAAAAAGGCCAACCAAAATTGAAATTAATGGTGTTCATCTCAATATCTACATGCACTAATGACTTCTTTGACATAGTTACCTCTAAATGCCCTTTCCAGTTGTCTTCATATCATCACCTACCAAACACAAATACCTTAGAAACCCCAGGAAGGAACATTACATACTGACATAGAATCCCTATCCAAATGGCACTCAGTCGTGAGAGCTATGGACCGGCATTTACACTAACATGCAGGTTTCTCTATAAGTGACTAAAATAAATCACCTGGTCAGTTAAGACTGTGAATTTGTATCTTGAGCATGTGTTGATGCCAAGTCCCTTGTCAAAAACAAGTGCAAAAGGTATTGCAAGCAGATTGTTATATGGTAAGCATGTTTGACTGATTTAACTTCAGAAATTCAAGAAACTCACTTTAACTTGGGTTCACGAACTTGATGAGTTCGGTTCTCAGCCTTTTTATTTCCTATCCAACGCTGCCTGGTCTGATTCCAGAGGAGAAAACCTGCAACCCAAGAGGTTGTGTAAGGTACTGCAAAGACAGTTTAGTCTTGTTTGGTTTTCAATAGGGAGCCATTACTGACCAATAAATGGTGGTATAAACTATATCTTACAACATATACAGCCTGCTCAAATATATTAGCATGTATGTATAATCAATTCCATATACATCTGAGGAGATATAAAAACTTGCCATGGTTAACAAACTCAGAAGGTGCACTAGTACTTCCAGCGCCACCATTAGTGTCAGGAATCTGATTGATTGTGCCAAGTGATGAGATGCTTCCTTGTGACTGAACTGCACTGTTGTCCATGTCACAGGTGCTGGTGGTCCAAAAATCTTCTGATATACTACGTTTCGTTGCCGAATGACCTGGAACTCCCAATTCTTTTGATAGGTTACTTGCAGAGTTATTTACTGGGAGCCTAATAAAGCATCCAAGACAGCCACTGCTCTGTTACAAATGACAAAAAATCATGACTGATTAAAACAAGACACCAGAGTCTCAACTACCAAAGCTTATACCTAATTACTTCATATGGAATTAACATTCTTGAGTACTTCTATTTAAATGCTCAAAAGGAACCATGATGTCAGTTTACCAGTGTCTGAAAGCTATTCTTGTCTGCAACTTCTAAGAAAATTACAAATAACTATATGCATAAAGAAGAAAGAATAAGGAGACAGCAAGAGTGAACTGTAAAATAAAAGCTATTAACAAGTAGGCAACATGTTCATGTGTGCAACACATCCTGATATTAATAGAAGACACAAAAATATTTAGCACATAATGAGAAAAAGAAGCATCTGAAATAGCACACAATTGGTGGACCTAGAAATCACGAACAGACATAACTTCACATCCTAACTTATTACAGGCTCTATATTCCCAAAAACTGCAAAATGCTTAGCACTGCTATCACTTGAACATGCATTTAACTGCCAATTCAAAAGAAGGGAAGGAGGAAGGGGGGGGGGGGGGGGGTGGGGGGGGTGGGGGGGGTGGGGGGGGGGGGTGGGGGGGGTGAGGGGGGTGGGGGGGGGGGGTGGGGGAGCCGGCGGTTGCGGGGGCCGTGTGGGGGTGGTGTTGGGGAGGGAGAAGAAAGGCTATCACCAATCCTGTATTTGGAAAAAAGTGTTGGGATGACTGCTTGCATACTACTTACAATTACACAGTAATATCATCATTGTCAAACAACGAATTTATATGTAAGAATGGTGACATTCATATCAACCATTTCTTACAGAAAGAACTACTAAAGATTTTCCTCAACTTGTACCAAAACTTTAAATTCAAACACAATCTGTACCAAAATATTCTCAGCCGTGGGAAGTACTGTTAGAGGATCAAAATGTTTGTTCAGAGCTCAAACAACTCCTTCAGGATAATGATAAAAATGGGTTTCAGCTGCAATTCGAAACATTTAGATCAACCTTGAAAAGAAAAATAAAGGATATTTACAGACTACAGAGATAGGTTTACATTTATGCATCCAATATCTTCTGCTCAAGGAAACAAATCTTATTTTTGAAACCTAAACTGATGGCGAACATATGACTTCCACAGTGACATCTAGCAAGCAAAAATAAATGATTTTATTTGATACATTAAGTTTGAGGACGAGTATTACCAATTGAAATAGAGCTAATCACGCATAACATATTACAAGAATGCCAGAGCCATAAACTAATACAAGCCATTGATATTCCCAACATTTTGCAGCAAACAGACACTTAAAGTTGCACAATCAAGCTATAACAAAACCAGCAAAACAGAGCACTGCTTTACCATATCTTATCTCCATTGACAACATCGAAAGGGCTCCTAGAATGACAAAAACAAATCCTATATTCTCAAGACTAAATTCACTCAAAACAAGTCCCATGCCTATTTCATTTCAAAACTTTCTAAGCGACAAAACACAGGGGCAAAATGGAATATTTTAAATCTCATCTTTTTCTTAGTCTTCTCAGCAACCAAACAACAAAAGAATCAAGCAAAACCAGACGACAGCTCACAGAACAAAAGAATCCCACAAATCTCAAAGAACCCATCAACGTATTCCCCTTCAAGATCACAAATCCATAACATGAAATGAAAACGCTTACCCCATGCATGCAATACAAGAACCACTCACAAGCTGCAAAACAGATCTGCAGATAAACACTTATCTTGCAAACAAAACCTCAAAATAAGTATCCAATCCCAGGAAAGAAGGATCAGAGAGAACTGAAAAACAAAAAACAGAATAAGTGAATGAAATCAAAATACAAGCTTCGCCACAAAATAAAAATCCAAACTTGTAAATAAATTGACCCAAAAAAAAATTACTTTTTTTATTGCCTCTCTGTATCTCTTTTTCCTGAAATTTGCGAGAAAAAGCTCGGATGGGTTCGCTGATTGGCCTTCTCTGGTAATTATTGCGGGCAAAAGAGAAGAGGGAATGAAAGCTTCGATGCTTAATGGAGAGGCTTATATACAGTGGCGTTCAGTTTGGTCTCATGTCATTTTTTTTTCAATTATTAGTATTATTATTATTATTATTATTATTATTATTATTATTATTATTATTATTATTAGGGTTGTGTTTAGTGCCTTTTAATTAAAATTTAATTCTTTCAAAGTTTGCTTAAAAAAACATATGTAATCAGCATCTTAAATAATAAGAATCTTTTAATTTCAAAAAAATAATAATAATACGAATCTTTAGTTTTTATTATGGCTTTTTCATGCCTTACATATCAAAATTGAACTTGAACTTAATAAATGTTAAATAAATAAATAAACTCTCACAACCACAATGAAACTTAAACTCGTAACTTAAAAAATGAGATGAAAAGATATCGATAAAGTAGAGTATCCTTCGTGCGTTGTCCTTGCCTCTTTTCTTTGAATGAACAGGAGAGGGGTTTTGTATAGACACCCTTAAGCTATGTTCGTGCCTTAGACTTATCATCATTCTATTTATGGGTTTTAACAAAAAACATATACATGGAGTTATGTCGACTTAAGTACCTCTCGTTGATCAAATGCTTAGGTATAACAAGCCACATGAAACTGTCTAATAAATAAAACGAAGAGGTGTAGAGTTACCTCTTAACCAACAGAGATCGTAAAATAATAAATAAATAAATTCTTACATAAAAAAAGATACTCCTCCTTAATTAAATTATTACCTTAAGAAATAAAATATATGTTTATCTACTAAATAAAATTGGCTTACGCAAAAATATTTTAAAACGTCTGTTTAATATTTTTATATTAATGTTAAATTCAAAAAAATAAGTAAATAAATAAAGTTTGGATTAGCCGATTAGTGGAATTCGAACCCGCTGATGGAGGGTCCCAAGTTCCCAACTCCCCCACACGTAATTTCTGGTGACCTTTCAGAGAACGAGACGCAGATTTCAAACTGGTGTAAAAGTCGGTGATAAAGCATTGTCGTTTTGGAAACTAATAAGGATTTGTTTGAACCACTCCTTAAAGTTTGGTTATTGACCCAATCAATAATCTTAGGACTTGTAAATTTCAACTTTCAAGCTCCTCAAAAAAAAAAAAAAAAAAAAAAAAGAATAAGAATGGTCAAAAGTAGGGGTCCAGCTACCGTGCAACTGTTACACGGTACCACCCATTTTGTTTTTTTGTGATTTCAATTTTTAACCATTGGATTTAATGAAAAAATAGTCTCAATGGCAGAGATTTGTCCATTTGAATATTAACATTGCACTACCCGATATTTAGTAGAAACTCAAAAACGTTAAAGAGTTAAAATTTTTAGCACATAAGTCCAGAATATTTTAAATTTATATTATTTAATTAGTGGTCAGTTTTAAAAAATAACTTTTATGTTTAATATTATATATTTTTGTAAAATAAATATTATTTAATATTATTTAGTCATAAGTTTATTATTATATTTATTCTTTAAAAAATTAAATAATATAAAATAAAATAAAATAATCACTAGTGGGTCTTAAAAATAAATATTATTTTTAATTAATATTGTTTATTTTCTTTAAGAGGATAAATTTTTAATTTTATTTATTTTATTTCATTTAACGTTATATAGTCATAGGCTTATTATTATATTTATTCTTTCATAAAATTAATAATGTTAAATAAAATAAAATAATCAGGGGTCTTAAAAATTAATAATATTTTAAATATTATTTATTTTATTTTTTATATTATTTAGTCATTGGCTTATTATTATATTTATTCTTTTAAAAAATTAAATAATACCAAATAAAATAAAAGAATCAATAGTGAGTCCTAAAAAATAAATATTATTTTTAATATTATTTATTTTATTTCAAATATTTTTTAATATTATTTAGTCATAGGCTTATTATTATATTTATTTTTAAAAAATTAAATAATATTTAAATAAAATAAACAGTAGTGAATCCTTAAAAAATTATTTTTAGTATTATTTATTTTATTTAAAAGAATAAATTTTTAATATTATTTATTTCATTATAAAATAATATTATTTAGTCATAGACTTATTATTATACTTATTCTTTCAAAAAGTTAAATAACATTAAATAAAATAAAATTATATTTTAGAAGGTCACCAGCCAAACCATATAAACTTATAAATAAATGTAAATAAAAAAATGTAAATAATATTAAATAAAATAATACATTTTAAAAGTTCACCAGAAAAGTACATAAATTTATAAGTAAACTGTAAATAAAAAGGAAAGTAAGGGGTTAAATGAAATTTAACATCACAAAAGACAAAAACCTGTGGTACCTTACAACAGCAAAAGTAGGGCTATGTTTTTCAAATTTTATTATAATTATCATATCAATGTAATTTATTATCAATTAATCATACTTTAATGCCTCCTTCCCCATACACGTGCGTAATCGATCTGTTTGGAACCTGGGGATTCAATTTGCACCATAACAGACTTCAACAGGGAAGCCTCAACAAATTTATGATGAAAAAATAATTTATCATGACAAAATATCAATAAATTAATGTAACACACACACATATTAAAAAAGAAAATTAAGAATGTAACACACACACACATTCTGTCTTTCGTCAGAATGTAAGGTTAATAATATGATATCTCTCTAGCATGGGCGGATCTAGTTAAGTCATTAATTTTTTTTTTAAATATACCCTAAGTCTTTTTTGAATGAGTTAAATAAAAAAAATTTAGACATACTTCTTATATTGTAAAAAACTTATAATTTAATGATAAAAGTGTTATGTGACGGTTTTAGAGTCTTGGTTCAAATCCATATAACTACATTATTTTAGTTTTTTAAATATTTTATGAAAATTACTTAGAAAAAGAATACTTTCACGCATGTAAAATAAATAATTTATTACAATTATTATTTAAATTTTAAAAGAAAGTAATGAAACTTGAGTTTATAAGATTTAAAATGTGCTCGAGTGAACATTTAAAAAAACTTAAATTAAATAATTTTTTTGAACCAAGACCCTCCTAATTTAATTGTCTGGGTCCGCCACCACTCTCAAGCATAAATTAACTAATTGCTTCTCTCTAAAGTTGGTCACTTGGTCTTTGGTAGACCTTGTGTCTCAACCCATGAAGATGAACTTTATTAGAGTGGACCTTTTATCACCCCCTCGAACTGGTCATAACACACATTTTGAATTTTATTTCTTAAAATACCTATAGTTTAATTAATAAAATATAAACTATTTTAAAATTAACCATCTTCCTATAAAATCTCGCACTAAAAAAAATTTCTTTTTAGTGTTTACTTATAAAAAACGCCCATCCTAAAATCTTAAAATATTTTCTCGTTATATAGTTTATATCTCCATAACTCTAAACTCTAACATTTGTTTTAAAAAAAATTATTTTTCAATTAAAATTTAAAATATAAATATAAATTATGAAAGCGGCAGGTGTAAAGGCTTGTTAAAATAATAATTTATTTAAGTTTTTAATTAAATTTCCATTCAAAATAAGAAATCAATGGATTTGTCTTCGGTTGTTTATGTAATTTCAATTGAAAAGGGGTTTTATTGGAATTCCAAGGGCTGTCAAAAGACCTATACACTTCATTAAGCAAACTGTATCGTCCTAAGGCCTGACCCATTTAACTCCCTTAAGAACACTGTTGGGCCACACCCAATTACAAGAGCGCATAAGAAGATGCATTTTCATCTAACTTTGATTAAACTGTAATTTAAACAATGGAAATTTGCTTAGTACGAACTAATTACCTGGAAGTACCAAAATATTTTTCAAATATAGCCAAGTTATCGGGTAATAAATATCACTGCTACTCCATCCAAATTCTTTAGCTTTCACTAAACAACCGTGCTTTAAATAACTAATATGTCCCTAGTCATGTAAAAAGCATATAAGAATATGGTTATACTTTACCCCTTAATATGTTCATAATGACATTATATGAACAAAAGAGATTTATTTTATGTATTTTGTCAATGGCGGACCCATACACTTAAATTGGGGAGGGAAGGGCTTAAATAAAAAAATTTTAATTTAGTTTGGCATAGTTTTTCTTTTAATGTTCACAATGAGGTTCAACATTTAAAATAAATAATTTATTATTATTCTTTTTAAAATTTAAGAGAAAATAATAGAATTTGAGTTTTGGGAACCAAATATCTAAAGAAACAAAATTATATGGCTTTTGTGATTTGAACCAAGTCTCCAAAACTATTAAAGCGCAATCTTACCACTAAACTAAAAGTATTTTATTATATAAAAAATGTGGTCAAATTCTTTTTATTTAACTCTTTCAGAATGGGTTTGTGGTACATTTAAAAGACAAAAAAATAATGGCTCACAAGGGACTGAAGCCCCTCGTAGGCCTTAACTAGGTCCTCTATATATTTGATCCCTGAATTTAACAAAATTATTTATAGAATATTTTAATACTCAAACTAGTTATTTAGGTACTAAGTGTGGTATTTTAACTTAAATTTTTACTTAAAATTTCAACATAAATCTTGAGCTATTGATTTTTAACAATTCAATAGTAAATATTGAACGTCAAAGTAATATTTAGCGATAGTTAATCCTCTATCATTAGATTCCTTTTTTTTTTTTTTAATTAATCAGTGGCTTAATATTTGTGTCAAAATTTTAAATTAGCAATAACCTAAGGTAGTGTTAGCATTTTTGTCCGGTAAACTTTTTCTCTCTTTAATTTATTTTTGTTTGAGTCAATAGGAGCTACAATGATGACATTCAATTATTTATCCTTAAAAATTACTTTAATAAGGCCGTGCTTGTACTAGCACGGTCCGTTGGCTATGGCCATCTTTACATAGGATTGGTCGATAAAAATATTAAAAAAATAAAAATAAAAATAAAACATACTATGTAAGTCTTGCTATGTTTTTTAAGATTTTAAGTCTTCAAACATTTGTTAAGAGGTTTGTCTAAATTACAACCAGGCAAAACAATGTGAAAATGAGCAACAAGATGGTAAGGACAAGTGAATCAGATTGTGAATTTTGGCTAGCATCAAGTTAAATGTAACTTTGTCAATATGTATAAACATATTTTATTTTCATGATTTTCTTAAGATTTATAAATAAACAGCCTTAAAGGTATTGGGCCTTCGATTGGGTGTGAATTCTTCGGGCAACTGCCTTAGTTGGGCTTGGGCCTAGGATTTGGCCGGGCCTTGCTTTTATTGCTAATTGCTCTCTCTTTGTATCGTCCAAAATGTTTCGTTTGTAGAAGAATAATTATCATTATATTTACCACTTGGATTCCATTTGTTTATATAGATTTTCAATATCACAATTCATCTCTGACTTTAAAATATTAACGAAAAATGTCATTATTGAAGGGTAAAAATGACTTTTTATATTAAAATTAATATTAAATAAAAGGTTTATTTTCTTTTTACTACTTAAGTTATTATAAAATAACAAATAGGTGCGATACGTATTGCAGTGACAGTTAGTTGAGTTGTAAAATATTAATTTTACCCTTGCATAAAAAATGCAACCTAAAATTTATGTAATATTATAATAATTTTTTCATTCAATTAAATATCAGTTTAATATTAATTATTAATTATCGATTAAAAAAAATTACAAACATACATACAAACACATGCATACATAACATGACCAATCATAGACATTTCAAGCATTAAATAATAAAGTTTTTATTTAATTGATGACATACAAATTTATAATTTTTAAATTTTTATTGATAATCAATAATCAAAATAAAATTAATATTTAACTGAATGAAAAATTAATTAGTACAATGATTAATATTTAGCAATAATTAATTTTTATTGTTAATTAATAACTTTTTTCCTTAAAATAAAGGTAAAAGTAGTATTTTATATTTTAACTAACGGTTAACCAACGAAAAAGCAGTAAAATACAAGATCTTTTAATTCTTTAGTAATAAAATATTAGGGTGCAATACTTGTTGCATATATTTGTTATTTCACAATAACTTAAGTAGTAAAAGGAAAATTGGACATACTAACATGTTGAAATTATGAGCACATTTACCATTCAATAATAGTTTTTTTTGTTTATTCTTATGCCAAGTAGAAAATGGGTGTAAAAAGTTGACGAAGATGTCGTTATTCCTTTGTTGTAGCATTTTGCAGCAGGATTCTGTAAAATTCTTTGTATTATTATTGTTTCTTTCCAAAACGTACGCTTCGATGAATGTAGTTTTCATTTTATGAATAAACACATTGAAGTCTTCAATACCTTCGAGCTGGCTCACCAAGCTTCTCCGCAACAAGTTGCTTCTGCTTCTCCTCGATCTTGAAAAAACAATGAACCGATAGGTTCCTTTTGCCTCGAGCTCCAAAAATTTTAATTTGCAGTCATCACACATAGGCATACCAGACAGCTGCGTTGGCCATTTTTTTCCGGCAAACGACGAGGGTCATGTTTCAAGTAATGGTGCTTAGTGCTCGCCGATTGTGCGCAACGCTACCATGAACTTTCCTGCTGCAGCCAGAATTCTCGGCAGCAACAATATGTTACTGGGTTTCAATCGCGTGTACGACCTAGTCTTTGCTTTTTCAAATAAATGACAATTTTAACTCTATGACATCAGCAAAGTTATAACAGAACTAATGTAAAAGTGAACAAGTGAAAAAATTGCTATCTTCAGGTGGAATTGTACAAAGAGAAAAAAAAAGATTTGTGTATTTTTGAAAATACTCAAAATATCATATGATCGGTGGATAATTGCTCTTAATTAATTTGTCTACATTATTGAGGGTTATTGATGGAGTGCTTTGTTAAATGTCGATGATTTTAGACAATGAAATTGTAATTAATTAAATAGATTTAGCTCGGTTCGGTTTAAAACATATTAACAAAATCATGATGAGTTATATTCTTAGAATTAATAAATAATACGTACTCAGTTGATAGGTCGTACTGTGTGCTAACGGCATACTATAAGTTTTTTTTTTTTTTTAAAGAAAATATGTTTTTGGTTCTTTGATTCCAAACCAAACAAAAGATGATGAATATCCTGCACAACATTTGATGGTAAAATTTACCAGTTTATTTTCAAAATTTAAAGCAATGAAATTTCCCAAACGCCTGCTTATTTATTAAGAAGGATAATTTAAAAACATGCAACAGATAAAATGACGATCAACTAATGCGGCGACACAATGTAACCCCATCAGCAATAGAGAGTTGGCAAATCTCGATCCTTGGATCATTAGCCACGGCCTTGTTGAATTCCAACACAAAGTCCCTGTTATCTCTGATTAGCTTCACCATTTTTGCATCAGGTGGTGCAACCACAGATCCTGCCCATAGGGTGTTGTCGTAGCCAATCACTCCTCCAACCTTCACAAGTTCAATAATCCTCTTGTGGTAGTTAATGTAGTTATTCTTGTCAGCATCAACAAAGATAAAGTCAAATGCCCCACGATGCTTTTCCTGTGAAATTCAAACATTAATAATTTTAAATTTTTCAAGTCAATTGAGCTCTAATCTTCTATATATTAAACATTTCTATATGAGGAATTTGTGCTTACGTCTTGGATCATTTGATCGAGAAGAGGGAGAGCTGGGCCTACTCTGAAGTCAATCTTGTGAGCAATACCAGCCTTTTCAATTATGGGGAGACCCAGTTCGTAGTACTCTCTAGTGATGTCAATGGCCAATATCTATACCAAGATCAGTTTATTAAAATCCGGGGTGAGTTACAAAACGGACTTTTATTGTGTTGTAAACTAGTTTACAACAACACAACAAGCTGAAAAAGACAACTTATAATGTTGTAAACTCGTTGTGTATTTTAATAGTTTTCTCGAATTTTAACAAAAGTTTAGATCTCGAATTGAAACATTTATATATAGATATATATAATTCGTTAGATTAGTTCTCGATCTATATTATATGTATGATAAATTAATTTAACACCGTACCTTGCCATCGTCGGGAATAGCAAGAGCAGTGGATAGGAGAGAGTAACCAGTGTAAACACCAATTTCCATTGTATTCTTGGCGTTGATGAGCTTGAGTAGCATGCGCAAGAATTGTGCTTCATCAGGTGTGCTCAACATGTAGTTCCTGCGCATTCCATTAATTTGTTGGCAATTAAATATAACAGTAAGGATTGTCCAGTAATTAGAAAGCATAAATGTCTTATCACCAGACATGTCCTATATATAAGAGTAATTATGTAACAAGAATCTCACTCTGGATGCTTGGCTGTCAACTCGCGGATCCCCTTCAAACATTCAGGCTCTGTTGGATATACACTAGTTTCAAGTATATACTGCGAGATAAACAATTAAATTAAATATACAGAAATTGCAATAGCTAGCATAATTAATTGAAGCCATTGCATTTTCATTTGAAGGAATTTGGACTGAGGAAACAGGAAACGAATTGTAATTTAAAAATTATACACCTCATAAAGTTCATCACTTCGTAAAAGACTCTTGCCATGGCATTTAGCAGCTTGGTTATGCCGCCCTTCCTGATTCGGAGCCATTACTTGGTGTTTATTTGCATTGAACATCAACGACACTACGTACTTATAGTGGTGCAGCCACTGATCCCGCCTTCCCATTTTGACCACACATCTTAACTACCACCAACAGATATGCTTTCTTTACTCAATTGTTCTAGCCGCACCAAAAATGAATTTTTTTTAAAAAATGAAAGCCCATATAAGACATATCAACTGATTTTTATTTTTTTTTTTGGCCTGAACGGCTGTTGTTAAATATTGTGATTGGATAAATACAGCTTAAATAAATTATAATATTAAAGTACTTATGAAATATTTATTACTGTAATTTAAAAATTGAATTGATTTTATTTCAAGATGAAAAATGTACAATAATTGTATTATTTTATTTAAAAATTATTTTACCATTATAAATTTTCTTAATTCGAGGAAGTCAGTGAGGTGGACCACCAGCCATCCAACTTGTTCATTTTTCTTGTGGTCACTGTTCGTTTTACTATTTCCACGAGTCTTTACACGTTTAGCATGTGCTCTCCTGACTTTTCTTCGTAAAACGTGAGATGATTTCAAACAATGAAGGGCGTTTTCTTGCCGGATATAGTTAATATAACTATAAATTATTGTACAATTTTTTTCTATTTTTACACCTCCTGCTTGTCTGGTTCCAAGCAAACTAGCCTATATCTTAACACGCAAAAAAAGGAGTGAGCTCAGCACAATAGTAGAATGCGCTCAACAGCGGAGTGCACTTAGTGTTAGGCCACCTCACACAATTAACTGGCCGTGGTGCTCTCAACGATCAATCTAGTTTGGTCCAAAATCTAAAATTTTCTGCAATTACCAATTATCTAGACTTTTTTAGAATTGTGCATTTAAGTCACATGAGATATTTATGCAAGTTGCTAGGAAGCTTCAAGAACTTGGCATCCCCATGGCACTTGCTATTTTTGCACACCACACCAACCACACCACACACACACACACCCCCACCAGCACACATACAAGCTCTCAAGCTCTTTTGTAATTTACTCTTTAATGAGTAATAAAATTATATTTGGTTATATTACTCTCTCTTTTCTCTCGCATTTATCGTAAGCATTCTCGCTTAGCTAGTTTAAGCAGTGTTATAGGCTTACTTAGACGACTTTTTGCAGGCTTACTTAGCGACTTATGTGCAAGAAGTCGTCTAAGTACCGCATGGGTTTGTCAGGCCATGATTCTTACTTAAAACAGATCAAAAACAAAAGCCAAACAGAAAGATAATTGTTAAGCAAAATCCTAAACGGGTGGCTTATCGTCGAATTTTTGGCAGGATTGATGGACACAACCATTATGATTCTTGGCTTTGTATCTGCACGAGTGGTCTCTTATTTGTTACAGAATTAGTAATCTTTTTAAACAATAGAATTTGGACTAAGTGATGATATTCCAAAAATGGACACGGATGAGCCTTAAATATCAGTGTCAAAAAAAAAAAAATTGTCATTTTACTCTTTTCAGGTCGGTTCTCAGGGAGTGTACCCGCGTACTAAGCGCATCCCGCTATTGTGCGAAGCGTATCCCGCTGCCAAGTACATCATGTTGTTAGGTGGACTAACGAACTTTTGCTGAGCGCAATCGCATGTGCCAAATTAACCTCCGTTTGCGGGTGATTTGAGCGGCCCGTGACACTTGACTCTCATCTTTCTCATTAATGTACTTCTGTAGCATTCCCAAACGACCTTTAACAAAGGATTATTTAGATTCAACAAAGTACTAATCATCATATTGTCAGATTTTTAAGAATCTCTTCAGGTTAATAATTTGTCTAGATTATTCAAGGTCATTGATGGAGTGCTTTGTTAAATGTCGCTGATTTCAAACAGTGAAATTGTAATTAATTAAGTAGGTTGGGTTCGGTTTAGAACATATTTAACAAAATCATGATGAGTTGCATGCTTAAAATTAATAAATAATATCTACTCAATTGTAAGGCTGTATACTGTGTGCAAACTGCAAACCATTAGTTATTTGTTTGATAAAAATCTATTTTTTCTTCTTTGATTTCGAGCCGAACAAAAGATGATGAATATCCTTCACAACATTTCACCGGTCGGTCTAACCACCACCGACGGACTGTTTTCTCTGCGTAATCTATTTTTCTCATGAATTTTTTTTTTGGCGCTTTTGAAATTTCCTCTAGAAAAAAAATAGCATTCATGAATGCTCTTTGTCGTCATTGTCCATTTTTTTTTTCACGGTTTCAAAGAATCCCTTCATCTTAATAAATAATAATTTTGTTTAGATTGTTCATTTTGTTATATTGATCAAGTGCTTCGCCCGAGTACGGGGTCTACCCACTTTTGCCCGGTAAATGTCAATAATTTTTTAGTGCGTTTGATGATGATATTATTTAACGTACTCCATCGTCGCTCCAACAGAGGGAAAAAAACTAAAAAAAAAAAACCAACAAGCTCATATGAAGAAACTAATATATGACGATGAGGATTGTTAAGTAATTAGAAAGCAGAAATATCTTATCACCAGACGTGCTACGTGCAAATTAATTTCGTAGGGCAAAAGCGTACTTCTGTACTCCAAAAGGACCTAAAAAATAATGGTCGTCGCATTGTCAGAACTCTGAAAATGCTCAGGTTAATAATTTTGATAGAATGCACTGTTTAGCATGTGCTCTCCTGACTTTTCTCCGTAACATGTCAGATGATTTCAAACAATGAAATGGGTCCGCCTTTGCCAGTGTTTAATTTCAAACAACAGCTTCTGTCTTTTCTGACTTGGTTTCTGTAAAGTTTTGTTGAGCCCCTTGAACTCTATTTTATTTACAATTATTTAAAGTATTATGAAACTTTCTGCTTAACTATACTATCAAAATTTAATTTATCTCCTTACACTCTTTTTCATTTACTATTTTTTTTGTAAGTATCAAAAGAGTTTCTATTTACAACCACGACACATTAAACATCATAACACATTAATATTAATAAAAAGATAAAAATATCCTTAAATTAGTACTGAAAAAAAGGCTTTCCTCTCTTGAGAAATTACGGTATCTCATCTTCCATCACTCATTATCAACAAAATTTTCAAGGATATGACCATTCATCTTCTTTATCATATAATCTCATAATAATTAATACTTAGATGATAAAAGAATTAACAAAATAAAAAATAAATTCCCTTTGAATCCATCCCTCTCCACCATCAATTTCTCTTCATTAGCAACCTTTATCGACAATTGAAGCCACCATTAGGCTCATCACAGAGAGAGAGAGTGAGAGAAGGGAAGAAGAAACGGGAAAAAAAAATAAAACGTTTATAATTTTATAGTGCGTTTACTAAACATAAATCGGAATGAGTTAAAATCAGAATAATGGCTCATAAGGGGCTGAAGCCCCTCGTAGGCCTTAGCTAGGTCCCCCATGTATTTGATCCCTGAATTTAACAAAATTATTTATAAAATGTTTTAATACTCAGACTAGTTATTTAGGTACTAAGTGGGGTATTTTAACTTAAATTTTTACTTAAAATTTCAACATAAATCTTGAGCTATTGATTTTTAACAATTCAATAGTAAATATTAAACGTCAAAATAATATTTAGCGATAGTTAATCCTCTACCATTAGATTCCTTATTTTTTTTTAATTAATCAATGGCTTAATATTTGTGTCAAAATTTTAAATTAACAATAACCTAAGATAGTGTTAGCATTTTTGTCTGGTAAACTTTTTCTCTCTTTAATTTATTTTTATTTGAGTCAATAGGAGCTAAAATGATGACATTCAATTATTTATCCTTAAAAATTATTTTAATAAGGCCGTGCTTGTACTAGCACGGTCCGTTGGCTATGGCCATCTTTACATAGGATTGGTCAATAAAAATATTAAAAAAATAAAAATAAAAATAAAACATACTATGTAAGTCTTGCTATGTTTTTTAAGATTCTAAGTCTTCAAACATTTGTTAAAAGGTTTGTCTAAATTACAACCAGGCAAAACAATGTGAAAATGAGCAACAAGATAATAAGGACAAGTGAATCAGATTGTGAATTTTGGCTGCCGTCAGGTTAAATGTAACTTTGTCAATGTGTATAAACATGTTTTATTTTCATGATTTTCTTAAGATTTATAAATAAACAGCCTTAAAGGTATTGGGCCTTCGATTGGGTGTGAATTCTTCGGGCAACTGCCTTAGTTGGGCTTGGGCCTAGGATTTGGCCGGGCCTTGCTTTTATTGCTAATTGCTCTCTCTTTGTATCGTCCAAAATGTTTCGTTTGTAGAAGAATAATTATCATTATATTTACCACTTGGATTCCATTTGTTTATATAAATTTTCAATATCACAATTCGTCTTTGACTTTAAAATATTAACGAAAAATGTCATTATTGAAGGGTAAAAATGACTTTTTATATTAAAATTAATATTAAATAAAAGATTTATTTTCTTTTTACTACTTAAGTTATTATGAAATAACAAATAGGTGCGATACGTATTGCAGTGACAGTTAGTTGAGTTGTAAAATATCAATTTTACCTTTGCATAAAAAAATGTAACCTAAAATTTATGTAATATTGTAATAATTTTTTCATTCAATTAAATATCAGTTTAATATTTATTATTTACTTGGACTGAAGGAACCGAATAAAAATGAGCTGTATTGCATTGATGTGTTTACTTTATCTTAGAATCAAAATTGAAATGAGTTAAATTGTAACAAATTACGATAAAAATAATGGCTCATAAGGGGATGAAGCCCCTCGTAGGCCTTAACTAGGTCCCCCATGTATTTGATCCCTGAATTTAACAAAATTATTTATAGAATGTTTTAATACTCAGACTAGTAATTTAGGTACTAAGTGGGGTATTTTAACTTAAATTTTTACTTAAAATTTCAACATAAATATTGAGCTATTGGTTTTTAACAATTCAATAGTAAATATTGAACGTCAAAGTAATATTTAACGATAGCTAATCCTCTATCATTAGATTCCTTTTTTTTTTTAACTAATCAGTGGCTTAATATTTGTGTCAAAATTTTAAATTAGCAATAACCTAAGGTAGTGTTAGCATTTTTGTCTGAAATTTAAATGTCTAAATTTAACTTAAGTCTAAATAGTTCTTAATACAAATGTTTGAATGACAATTTTTTTTTTTTTCTGTATGTGAACATAAGAGTTAAGAGGCATCTTATTTGTTTTTATTTTTATAAGTAAAGAAATTTTAAATATAGTTATTTAATATTTATGTTCTTATAAGTCAAAACGCATAAAGAAATTAAGAAATAAGTGTATTTAATAGTGATATATAGTATTTAGTTTTGGAACATGTTCAAAGACAACTTTAGACGCAGCACAACTTTAGACGCAAATTTTAATATTTTTAGAGTTAATATTTTATCGTTCTCATCTCTCTCCTTCTCGGTTTTTATGTTTTATCTCCCATCTCTAGCATCTCTCTCTTTCTACTGTGCATGCAGCCCTCGGGCCATGAAAAGCCTAGTAAAAACATGACAAAACATCATGGTTTCATTTTACTTTAAAATAAATTTAAAAAAATTTAAAGCTTAGACTAGGTCTTTTATTTGTAGCAAGGGAGGAGTCAGTAATTTGTATTTTTTGTTTTGATCTAATTTGTACCCATCAAAGTTTATCTTCAATGATTACCTTCAAGAATGGAAACTAAAAACTCAAATTTTGTGTACCATGATTTTATTAACCAGGCTTAATCAGCCACTGTCCTAAATTCACCCATCGCACCAAGCTTTGCTTTTACCTAATTATACTTTCTTGCTGTATGAGCAAAACGATTTTGATAGTTGGACTCCTATTTGATTCTTCTGGCTTGCGGATTCTGCTGGCCAAGCAGGTTGTTTACATTACCGTGGGTGCCATGATAGAAATATTGTTTTGGCGGTCGTGGCTTACCTTGGTGTGATAAGGCATTTAAAAGTTCTATCTCTTGAACCAGTCTCTTCAGTTTTATAAATTAAGAAATAAGTGTATTTAATAAAGAGATATAATATTTACATTTTTTTTAAATTAAAGTCATAAAAATTTATTTTTTTTATCTAAATATAAATATATGAAAATCAAACATAAGTTATAAAAATAAACAAGTAAATATTAAAAAAAAATCTAAAACTCATAAAAACTTTAAATATTTAACAAATAATTCCTAACTCTTTGGAATTATGCTAGAATTTTTATTGACGGTAAGACTGGAATGCATCTCTCAATTTTCAAAATCTAAGTTATCCCACTAACGTCAAAGCCCAACGATTAAAATTTAGGTCGTTGAGTGATAATTTTTAAATATAATTTTTTTAAAAAAAAATATTACCATCAATACGATCTACTATATAGTCCAAGGTCGACCATTAATGCAAGTCTTTGAGGTCTAATAATTGGATAAAAATTCAACGTTGAGCGACCTTTTTTTCAGCATTAAATCAGTGGTTATTTGATAAGTAATATATATATAAATAAAATTAAAAATAAATTTTAATCAATAATTTAGTACTCAATAAAGACTCGACTCAACTCAACAGTCAACTTTAGTCTCCAATAATTAAATGAATCCATACTGTTAGCTGGTTTGCCTTTTGCTCCACGCTACCACCCACCTGTCCTGGAGCTGCTGGTTGAACTCAGAAATTCTTAAGAGCCATTAATCCAAAATATCTGTCCTTTTGAATATATCCAAAAGTAACAACAATAAACAAGTTAATCAAAATAAACACCAAAAAGAAAAAAAGTTATAAAAAAATGAGAGAAAACCCATTGTCAGTGGTCCAGTTGTTTGGTCAAAATTGTTAGGCTCCTCGTTGGATTATTATCTTTTCCTTTCTCTCATGCAACTCTTGTACTCAATAATTGAAAGCGATCATCAACTCCCTCCCCTTCAGTTTTTCCGAGTGTACCAGGTACCAACTTGCAAAAGATTTCACATATGCAATGGGCTCCATTTTGTTTGTGTAGCTTCATTATCCTAATTTACACATGATGCGCCTGACATTCCACCGAAAGTGGATTGAATTGATTGAGCGGACATGAGTATCAAAATCATTCAAAGAAATAAAATGTATGAATAATCATGTAATCAGACCAGTTAAAAGATTAACTCTTACACGAGAAAGTCTTTGATCTTTCTAGAGTTTTACTCTTTATTCATGTAAATATGTACATATAATTATGATTTATTAATACATATAATGACATAACTAACAGGAAATAAATAAAAAATAATAATACCCCACTAAGACTTACTTTTTTGTTTTCACACATGCATACATACGCGAACAAACATATTCATGAACACATACATATTCGATTTTTTTTTTTTTTTTTGCCGAACCAATGTTAAATTTCGTGTCTAAACATTGCAATCTTTCTCACATGAATAGAACTATTAGAAGCAATCGTCAAATTTTATTGGATTAGCCTGAATTGACTAGATTCTTCCACTGTTGCGTGGAGTTATATTATATTATCATTTGTTAATCTATACATATTAGATAATGCCTCGTGCCCAAGTGACGAGATTCTTCTGATTCCAATTTCAAGAAATGCAAGTCTGATTAAAATATAAATAATTTCAGAGGGAGGACATCATAACACCAAAGACGTTGAAAAGATATAGATTAATTTATAACTTGTCAAATTGTACATACAGAACTTACAATACGAAATCTTTGTCCAATTTTTGACATTAAAAACTAGCATTAATTGGGCAAGATTAAGCTCTATTTATGACATTTACATACAATTACTTAATCTAAAAATTTCAGTATGAGTATTCCATTCTGTGAACCCTGTCTCTAAGGATTCCACTGTACAAAGCAACCCTATTAGCAGGCATCCCTTGAATTTGATCATTTCTGCAAATTCTATCAAATTGTTTTGTAAATTTCTTGTTGTGTTCTTTCCTGTACTCCTCTCCGTTCCCAGCTGTGTCCTTCACATTCTCCGCAAATTGCACCCTCTTCTTCTTCCTCCCCCTCTTCTTCTCCTCTACAAAAAATACAATACAAAAAAATTAAAAAATGTAAAAAATGATCATAAAGTTTTCTTTGCGAAAAGAAAGTTTCGAGTTACAAAGTGTATATCATACCTGAATACAAGCAAGAGCGTAGGGTTTCCTCTGGGGGTTCTTTAGAATCATTTTTTTGCTTGGAGAAAGCAAGGAAGAGGACAGTGCTGGAGACGACCATGGCGGTTGCTAAGACTAGAGATTGAGTAGAGTTGATAATACAAGTCATGCTGAGAGATGATGAACACTTAACGAAACAATTAAATTAATATTTGAAGAAGCTTTCAAGTTAAGATTGCTTGCGCACTAAAGAGAGCGGCTAGAAATTTATATTCGCGTGAAAAACTGACGTGGGAATCTGGAGTTCTCGGTTGCTTCCGGGGAGGGTGTTTGGTGCTGGGCTTTGTTTTTGTTTTGCTTTTGGCTTTCGCTTTTGGTTTTGGAATGTGATTGTTGTTGTTTGTGCACCGCACGTAAAAGCTAATAATTAAAGAGAGGGAAAAGCACTTTTGGGTGAAGTCAAGTGGTCAATAAATAGCAGTTGTTGGGTTTCTAGAAAATTGGAATCGGTCAAAATTTGGGAGGTCGGGGAAAGGAGTGTTGATTGTGTGTGGAAAGTTTTAAGGTAGTGAGAATTTATGGACTCAGGATTCAGGAGCCAATGGTTGAGTTGTTTGGTTTGGATTTTGGAAGTTGGTTGGTTGTGAGTGCAAAGGCAGAAAAAAAAAAAAGGAAAAAAACTATTTGTGTTCCCTTCATGTGTTAAGGCTGTTGCCTGTTCGCAGAAAAATCATACCAAATAAATATTAAATATAAAATTTTTTTAAAAAAATATACAGCCACACTTATAATTGTAATACAACAATAATATATTTCACATTTTTCGCTTTAAGGGTGAGTAAATTTGGATTTAATTCAAAAAAAATTAATGAATTCTTTTTTTATTTTCTAGTTTTAATTGGAATAAGATAAACCATAATATTAGGATGTGTTTTTCTAAAAAGTATTTTTTATATATATATATATATAGTATTTCTCTAGTGTAGATTTTTATTTATTTTTTATACCTATATACTATTAAATTGTATGATTTAACAAAGCCAATATGACGCACTATTAAACCACACTGTTTTATAGTGTATTGAAAAAATAATTTTATTAAACTACACAATTTAATAATGTGTCCGTATTAAAAAAATGAAAATATTTGTACTTAAAAATAATTATATGTAGTTGATTTTATTCCAAATTTAATTTTCATCTTATCTAGATAAAAGTTCTAAACCTACACATAGTATACAACCCAAAAATCTTTATCAATTAAGGTAACTAACATTGATGTTCTTTTTTTTCCCCCTTTAAGGTTAGGTATTCTACCTATAAAAAAGATCATAAAGGACAATAATTGAAAATTGAAGGATTGGACGGTCCATAGCACACACAAAAGGGGGTTCTCAGGTCTCACACAAGATAGAATCTTATCATCAAATCACCATTAATTACACGTGTCTGCAGGTTAGTTTGGGGACCCTAAAGGGATGCAATTAAGCAAATTATCAGTCGCCTTGTGTCCAAGCAATCATGTCGTGCCAGACATTGGTTGATTATGATCCCTCTACACGTGTCCTTCAGACAATGACACCTTTGAACCGCGGAACTCTTTGTGCGTGCACCAAGTTCGCCACATGAGTTGCACACGTGCTTGTACATCGTATGTATTTATTAACCTGTAATCAGAATAAATTAAAATTAGAATGATTGGAATTAAAATAAAAAATAAGAATTAAAATAAATTATTTATTTTAATTATGAGAATTAAAATTAAAATAAATTATATTATTATTAATATATTTATTTTTTTTAGAATTACAATAAATTATGAATTATGACAAATTATTCAAATAATATTAGTTAATTATTGTTATTATTTATTATTATTATTATTGTTGTTGTTTTTTTTTTTTTTAAATCATCATCATCATTATCATCATTATTAGTATTAACAATAACAACAACAATAATTACAAAATAAGAATGATAACAATAACAATAATATAATAATATTTTAATTGAAGACAAAAGTGAAATTATAAAATTTAGGTGAGGTAAAATAGGGAGCATAAAGAATGAGAATTTAATTTTTAACTTCCCATATAAATCAAATTTTCATTTCTTAATCTAAAAAATATATATGGGCCCAATATGTTTCACTCACACTCTTATTTTTATTTTAATAAATAAATATCATCAATCATCTTATTTCAAATTGTAATTATCAAATTTAGAAAGTTTTGAAAGTAAACACATCGTAAAAAAATTAGTACGTATTTGATCTAATTTTGAAAAGGGTGTAAGTGTTTTTTTTTAATCCAAGAATACTTATACAAAAATACTTATCAAAGTTCTTTTTGTAGTGTTTGGTTGAAAAAAACAAAACAAAGAACAGTAGAGCTTTGGCTCTCCAAAAAGTAAAAACACAATGCTTGCAATTATATCAATATATTAAATACATTTTTTTCTTAGAAACTCGTTACACAATCTATCATATGTGTATTGATTAGTGATAAAAGGTATATATTTATCAAACAATAAAATTGTTATTTTACCCTTTTGTTGTAATCAACCTTTGTAATTATGTAATATTTTATGAATTTATAATTATGTTTGTAATATTTAATTTTATGTGATTTTTGTGTGTTTATTAAGTAAAATATTAATTTCAACTAAAGTTAATTTTTAGGGACCTCCCTGAGATTATGGTATTTGACATTTAGATAGAATGTATTGTTGTAATTACAGACACCTTTCCTACTGTTAATTACCAGTTAGTTTAACTGTTAGTGGACTATTAAAATTAGAAAAATACCCTTGCCACCAAAATAATAAATTACTAAATAAAGCTTTGGGAACCGAAATTTGTTGGGATCACAAGACATCCAAAACGACAAAATTATCCATCTATGTAAAATAATTGACAATTTGACATTGCTTATTAAAAAAAAAAAACTAAAACTAAAACTGAACAAAAGCTGCCATTATTACATTTGTAAATAACTGGTAATATTTTGAGGAGCAGCAACAATTGTAAATGGAGGCTTTCGCAAGTCAGCAAATCACCACAGCACAATCTCTTCTTTATCTTCTTCCTAAGAAATCTTTGCATCTGTTTTAAATTATCATCCATTCAACTCATCAACAAAAGCATTCATCATCATCGTTATTATTACTATTATGAGCTTATTAATTTTTTTGTATGTATTATATATTAAAAATTATTCAGGTTGAAAAAGATTGATTTGGCTCATGGAGGAGGACCATTACTTACATTGTGGTTCACCAAATAAATGCAATAAAATTCATTTACGAAATTAATCAATAAATTTTAAATTCAATTAATTACATCGTGAAAATCAATTAATTAAATAACGATATAAAATACCTTATTAAATATAACAATTTCATTTAGATTCTTAACAAAGGCCAAAATCGCCACTCGATTCTTCCACTAATCGCCACTCTTTTGTTAAGGAAGCTCATTCATGCGATGTGGTCAGCAAAGCAGAGGATTATTGCAGCAGCAACATTCAGTTACGGATTGATGACATGGCTTGCTAGCTATCACCCGGTGGTTATGTAGTCAATTGTGCATGTATTAATTAGCTTAAGCTGTTACGGTTAGTTAGCTTAGTTAGTTATTCAACCATGTATATAAGAGGACTACCTGTACATATCTCGTGTGGTTGTATTGAAGGACTTTTGTGATTTCAGAAAATTCTTAGATCCAGTTCTTATTTTCTTTCAACTTTCTTTGCTGCCAAACAATATTTCATTCTTCAACTTGATATCAGATCCTAGCTATGGCTTCAATACACCTCGCTTCATCTTCTCAAGCACCATCTAATCACACAACTAGTAATTCAACAAATGTAACGTTTACATTTAACACTCCTGTTAAGCTAGATTAATCCAATTATTTGACCTGGAGATCTCAAGTTCTGGTCTCAACACGTGGCAATAGACTTGAAAAATTCATTGATGATTCAACTACTCCACCTCCTTCACACATTACTCTAGAAAAGATACATGATAAACTCAACTAGGAAAGATGATATGAAAATTATTGATTACTTCATTAAAATGAAGAATATAGATGATAATGTGGCTGTAGCAGGAAGTGCTTTAACTGATGATGATTTGATCTTGCATAAACTCTCTAGCTTAGGCCCTGAATATAATTTTGTTGCTACCTACATCACTGGACAAGTAGAATGTAGGAAAGACGAATGTGAATGAAGCTTATGCTATGCTTTTGACTCAAGAGGCTAAGATTGAACAGCAAGCTCATATGTTAGCTAGAATAGATGTGAAGCAAAATTTTGAAGCTAATCTTGCTCATAACCGAGGTTATAAGAGAGGAAATTTGTCAGGAGGAAAGAATTTTGGTGGTTTTGGCTATAATTCTGGCTATAGCTATGGAAATAATGGAAATCCTAGTAATGGTGGCTACAAGGGAAATTATGGAGGTCCTGGATCTACTATAAATGTTGGAAATGCTTATGGCAGTAATCCTCAGTTCAAAGGTTATCAAGGTGATAATCAGAGACATGGAGGAGGCAATTGAAATCAAAATGCTGGAAATAAAGGATATACTAATGGCAGATCATCAGGAAACACTAAACCTCAGTGGAATGCTTCTAAGCCAACCTGCCAGATCTGTCTCAGAATAGGTCACACTGCAAATATCTGCTGGAAACTTGAAGAGTTCATTACTTCTGGAGCATATAGACTTCCACCAAATAGAAATCCAAAGTTTGCATTTCTAGCTAATATGGATGGACCTTCTGATACTAACTGGTACCTGGACAGTGAAGCAACACATCATCTGACAAATGATATCAACAATATGCATATTGTTGAATCCTTTGCAGGTACATCTAAACTTGTTGTTGGCAATGGTGCTGGTTTGAATATAACACATATTGGAAGTGTTGCATTGAAGCTACATAATTCTAATATTTTTGCTATACTTAAGCTCAAAGATATACTTATACTACCACAAATCACCAAAAACCTTGTCAGTTTTTTTAAACTTACAAAGGATAATGATGTTGTGATTGAATTTACTGATTAATTTTATTTTGTGAAGGACAATGTGAAGAATTTGATCATACTGCAAGGCAAGACTGAAAAGGGTTTATACAGATTGCTATTGGTTCTATCCAATAAGAAACACTCTTCTACCTCTGATCATAGTGATTGTACTACTATCAAGTCAGTTGTGCCAGCTATTCCTTTGTCAATGTTTTCAGTTGTTAAGTCTGATTTCTCAAATAAAGCATCTTGCTTGTATATTGCAACAACTTCTTGTAGAAATTCTCAGTGTTTGTTGAGCACCTCTATACTACATCAAAGATTAGGACATCCATCTTCTAAGATCTTAAATCATATAATCAAATCATGTTCAACTTTCAAGACTATCAATAGAAATAAAAACTTTGATTTCTGTGATGCTTGTTAGTTGGAAAAATTGCGCAAACTATATTTTCCAGTCATTGATATCAAATCAAAGTTCTCTTTAGAAATATTGTATACTAATTTGTGGGGACCTGCGCCTGTGAATTCATTACAAGGCTATAGATACTATGTAAGCTTTGTTGATGATTTAACTCGATTTACTTGGATTTTTCTTTTGAAAAATAAAGATGAAACACTTTCAGTTTTCAAAATTTTCAAAACTCAAGTTGAAAAACAACTTGACATGTCAATTAAATGTCTTCAATCAAATTGGGGTGGAGTATTTAGACCATTTGTTCAATATCTTCACACAGAAGGGATTCATTTTAGACATTCATGCCCATATACTCATAATCAAAATGGTCTTGTGGAAAGAAAACACAGACACATTACTGACCTTGGTCCGACTTTGGTTGCACAAGCTAATCTACCTATCAAATTTTGGTGGGATAATTTTCATACAGCCACATATATTATCAATAGACTACCTACCCCAGTTCTGTCCATGAAATCTCCTTATGAATCCATCTTTCATCTTCCTCCAGACTATAAATTTCTAAAGACCTTCAGCTGCTTTTGTTTTCCTTTTCTCTGAAGTTACAATCAACATAAGTTTCATTTTCACACATTCAAGTGCATCTTCTTGAGGTACAATCATTTACAGAAGGGTTACAAGTATTTACATTCCTCAGGCAAAATCTATATAGCCAGTCATTTCTTATTTGATAAAACCTCATTTTCATATTCATCAGATTTCAGTTCAACTTCACCATCTCATTCCTCTTATTTTCAGAACAATCTTCTTCAATTATATATTGTACCTATCTCCAATAGCAATATAAATCCCTTTATAGCTGATGCAGCAGGTAATGATTCTCATTCTTATCACCTTGACACAAGTACTTCCCTACATTCTCACAACACATCATCCACATCTTCCTCATCTGACACTCAGTCTCAACATCTTACCTCTTCTTTTCAAACTCCATCAACACTCCCTATACCTTCATCAAATGAACCATACTGCCTATCTCTTACACAACATACTTCTTTATCTCAGCCTATCACATCTTCCACTCAAATCCTATCAACACTTTCTTTACCTTTCTCACAGATTAAACCAGTTCTTTCTACTAATAAGATGATTATTAGAGCAAAGGCAGGCATATTCAAGCCAAATGCCTACTTAACAATTCATAACAGCTTAGAACCTTCCACTGTCATGGGAGCATTATCTGATCCAATGTGGAAAGCAACAATGCAGACTAAGTATGATGCTCTCATAAAAAATAATACTTGGAGTCTTGTGCCTATGTCATCATCTTATAAATCAGTTGGATGCAAATGAGTGTTCAGAACTAAATACAATACTAATGGCTCAGTCTCCAAGTATAAAGCCAAATTGGTTGCCAAGGGATTTCACCAAACTGCAGGTATTGATTATTCTGAAACCTTCAGTCCTGTAGTGAAGTCCTCCACAGTGATAATTATTCTAAGTTTGGCTGTCATGCAAGGGTGGAAAGTGAGACAAATTGATGTCAATAATGCATTTCTAAATGGAGAGCTATCTGAGGATGTGTATATGACTCAGCCTGAGGGTTTTGTATCTAAAGAAGGCTATATTTGCAAGCTTAATAAGGCATTATATGGATTGAAGCAAGCTCTAAGGGCTTGGTATGATAAGCTAAAAAATTGTCTTACCACTTGGCAATTCTTTAATTCCAAAGCTGACTATTCTTTATTCATTAAACATGATTCCAAGAGCATAATCATTTTGCTTATTTATGTTGATGATATTTTAGTAACTGGTCCTGATTCAGCATCACTTGAGAATTTTATTGCTAAACTCAGTAAGGTCTTTGCTCTCAAAGACTTAAGACTAGTGACTTATTTCCTTGGAGTGGAAGTTTACTATACTACTCATGGAATGCATATTTCCCAGACAAAGTACATAAAGGATCTGTTAAATAAAGCTTCAATGTAAGATTGCAAAGGTACTAATACACCTTTCAGCACTGGTTTTAAATTAGAAAAGTTTGTTAGAGGTCTTCTGGAGCAAGAATTTAAAGATCCAGCACTATATAGAAGTATTGTTAGGGGTCTTCAATACTTGATTCTCACTCAACCGGAGATTGCTTACTTAGTACATAAACTTAGTCAGTATCTCAGTGCTCCTATACTCCAACATTGGTTGGCATGCAAGAAGGTTCTTAGGTATCTTCAGGCCACAATCACTCATGGCCTTTATCTTCAGAAGGAGGGATCACTTGCAGTTGCTGGTTTAACAGGTTACTCTGATGCAGACTCGGCTTGTGATGTTGATGATCGAAAATCTATTGGAGCCTACTGCATTTATCTTGGTAATAATTTGATTTCTTGGTCATCTAAAAAGCAAGCTATTGTGGCCAAGTCAAGCACTGAAAGTGAATATAGAGCTCTGTCTACAACAAAGTCAGAGCTCTCTTGGTTGCAGTCCTTGCTATCTGAACTTAACATTGTGCCATTACCGACTCCAATTCTTTGGTCTGACAATCAGAGTGATGGAGAATTAACTCGAAATCCTATTCTTCACTCTAAGTCTAAGCATATTGAACTGGATGTCCATTGCACTAGAGACAAAGTGCATAGAAAAGAGTTGGAGGTGAGATACATCCTTAGTAAAGAACAGGTTGCTGATACTCTTACAAAGCCTTTACTTTCGATCCAAGCTCAATGTCATCAGTAGACCTTTGAGCTTGACGGGGGGTGTTAAGGAAGCTAATTCATGCGATGTGGTCAGCAAAGCAGAGGAAGCTCATTCATGCAATGTGATCAGCAAAGCAGAGGATTATTGCAGCAGCAGCATTCAGTTATGGATTGATGACATGGCTTGCTAGCTGTCACCTGGTGGTTATGTAGTCAATTGTGCATGTATTAATTAGCTTAAGCTGTTATGGTTAGTTAGCTCAGGTTGCGTTTGTTTTTTTATCTGAAATCTGAATAGGTCTGAATTTAGCTAAAATCTGAATAGGTCTGAATGAAAATATCTGAATGACATGTTTGTTTTTCTTTTTTAACATCTGAACAGCGAATTCTAAAAGTTAGTAGTTTGACATAAATATCCTTTTAAATGGTACATATATTTATTCTTCACAATTTATAGTTTTCACAAGTTGATTAGTTTAATAACATTAAAAAAAATATTTTCATTATTGATCTTAATTTAATTTTGTAATAAAAAATGTAATTATAACATTAGCCTTTATTATAAAGTCAGTATTGTTGCTTTAATTTTAATTAATCATAATGGACATAATTTGATTTGTTCAATATTTTAATTTAGTTAATGTTACCATGAGAATAAAAATTTTAAGCAATTAAAGAAAAAAATAACTTCAAGGATAATGCACAAAATTAGGTTTATACATAATATTAGAAATACATGAATTATTAAGGGTATTTTTGAGATTTAAAATTAAAATTTTTCATTTAGATTTCAGACTTCAGATAAAAGTAGATTTTTTTTACTTTTTCTATTCAGATAAAATTGTCTGATAATAAGTGATAAGTTAAAAAAGCAAACAACCTATAATAAGTAAATGTCTGAAAAAAAGTTAAATTCAGACTTCAGACTAAAAAACAAACAGCACATTAGTTAGTTATTCAACCATGTATATAAGAGGACTACTTGTACATATCTGGTGTGGTTGTATTGAATGAATTTTATGATTCCAGAAAATTCTTAGATCCAGTTCTTATTTTCTTTCAACTTTCTTTGCTGCCAAACAATATTTTATTCTTCAACTTCTTTGATTCAAAATAAGTACAAAGATTTCCATAATTAACAAAACCAATTGATCTACACAGCTTAAAAATTCATTTACTGAAATAAAATCATTAATAAGTGAACACAAAAAAAAAATGAACTAGATCGAATCAAAACAAATAGATCTATCAAATCAGAAACAAACCCAGATACCAAAATTAAATTTAAAACAAACCTATGAAAGAAAATCACAACCAATCGTCAAAAAAAATCAAAACCAAGAAATTGAAAATGGATAATAATTGAGTAAAAACTAAAAACGAATAAAAATATTTTTAGACCTTGCCATCAACAGAGAGAAATCAACATTCATAGAAAATTTTCAAAATACAAAAAATCTATTTTCATTTGTAAATAACACAGAATCAACAAAATGATTAATTGTATCTGATTCACATTTTTAAATTGTGACAAATGAGGATTAACCTCTTTCTCTCTCCAATTTCAGTCGCAACTGAAGCCACTCACCGCCGGTACTCACTTCGTGGAAGACTTGGGCCACCACAAAACTCATCTCATTCGTAACTAAAACTAAAAATTTTTTAACCTTGGTTAAAGCTTTGGCCAAAAGGAGCTGCTTCTTCACAGCTTTAGAAAGATAAAATTGGTGTTGGGTTTGCTTATGTGAAAGAGAAAGTGGATGTTTGAAAATTTCGATTTCTTAATTTTTGTCTACCGGTTATTACAAATCACTAGTTAAGAGTGTAGCATATTTCTTAGACATCAATACAATGTCAGATTCAATTTTGAATTATTTTGAATTTTAAATATGTTTTTATACATTTACCCTTTTATACTAACGTTATATATATTTTTATACTAACGGGGAGGGAGGAATCAATAATTGCATCAATATATTCTATCCAAGTGTCAAATACCCATACCCAAACCTCAAGAGAGGTCCCTAAAAATTATGCTTTCAACTAATTCAAGGCTCCCGATGTGAAATGGGTGGCAATTTGGAATCCAGAGGTCCGAAAACCTTGAGATTGGGTCAACTAGCTTGAAATTAAGCTTAAAATATAAAAATGTCAAGATTTAATAGACTGAAATCCAATGTGATGCGCGGCAGAATATTATGGAGCATCACGTTGATTATGCGCTGAATAGAATTCTATGATGGGCTTTTTTTTTTTTAAATCTGAAATCTGAATTGATCTAAATTAATTTGAATTTTGAATAGAACTGAATATCTGAATCTAAATATTATATTTTTTTTTTGTTTGACTTGCTAAAAGCAACTATTAAATTATTTTTTTGACTTAAAAAATCTAAAAACTAATATTTTTATATTTTTACCATTACAAATTATAAAATAGTAAACAAATAAGAAACATATGAAAGAACTTGAATAAGATAATACGTTATTATAATATAAATCATGTTCAATTGAATATAACTCTCTATATTTTCTAAATTAATATATATTAATTAATTTTATTATTAGTTTATGATGTTTTATATGAAAAATATTAATAAAAATTTGTGAAGATAAATAATGCTAATTTGAAGAAAATAAAAAGATAAAAATAATCATAGTCTATTACTATATTATCACAAGTTATAGAGATTAATAAGAATGTTAATTATTAAATTTTGTTTAGGTAAGGATTTTAATAAACTAATTAGATAGATATATTTTGGAGAATATCTTTTAATGATATCATTCAAATTTTTTAGATTAAGTAAAAAGTTAAAAAAATAGACTTCATAACTTAATGACTTAATAACGATTTACATTAAGTTAAAAAAATAAAGGGGTTGATGACTTAACTGATTGAAATTAAATCAATTAAGTCAAAAAAACAACCGGCCTCCATGTTTATGAGCTTACGAAAGGCAGCATGCATTGAATCACTTACCTAACCTTTGCCAAATCTTAGCCGTTCAAGGCCGCGATCGCGACACATGCCACAAGTTAGCTAAAATAGGTTGGAGGATGCGTGTTTTTCTACATGGATCGACTTGATGACCCACCCATATTTCCGCCCGATCTCATCTGTTCTTTACTTCGATCCGGCGTTCATTCATTTGCCACGTTGTATTTGACTTTCGCCAAGGTTTTGACAATTGGACCTAGTACTGTAGCAAATGAATAGTTTGGATATTGAGCACACAAAGCATAATTTATGCGCAATTGCACAGGATAATTTAAAATAAAAAATTTATAGTTACCTCTGTATATAAAGGCTAGGAATGGTAACGGGGAGAGGAGGGGAGAGACTGATATTTTGTACCCATTTTTAATATTCTGCATATGTCTCTATTTCTTCCTCATTCCTGTCAGAATTTCTTGAGGAAATTTTTATTCCCTCCCCGAATTATAACGAGGAATCCCTAATTGTCCCCAACCTCAAATAATTGATACTTTTTTAATTTTTAATTTTAATTTAATTATATTAAAATAAAAAATTTAAATAAAAGTAGAGTTATAGTGGCTGTTGGCTACTGTCCAAAATTAGAAATTAGGATTTACGATTTTGATTTAACTTTTGTTTTATTAGATAAAAGTTTAAAATATTTAATGAATATTATAGTTAAAAAATTTGGGCCTACAGGATCCTGTTCGGTCTTTTTAATGTTCTGAATAGAAATTTAAGACTACAACTAGTCAACCAGGCTCAAAACTTTAATAATATAAATATTCTGATATTTGTTATTTATACCAATAGTTAATATTTTATAATTTAAATTTTATTATTTATTCACTAATAATTTTAAAAATAAAAATTATAATGGGGAAATGGAGAGGCAATCAGGATTCAACCTCATCCCCATCCTTCCCCCGAATAAGAAGCTAAGTAAAAAATTATCCACGTTCCTCCCTAATAAGAAATTGGGTATAAAATCATTCACATATCCTCTCTAAATAGGGAAAATCCCAAGGGTCCTCGTCCCTTTGAGGATTTCTGACATCCTTAATAAACGTGTTTTGGCGTTTTCTTCATTTGTACTTGCCAATTCACAGTGCTATTTTCTTCGGCCATTTTCCTTCATTTTTCTTCTCCCCAATTCTACTTTGTAATTAATAAAATATTTAATTTAGTTTTTAATTTCGAATTTATGTTGAACTTAATTTTAATTTGTCTTTAAATTTCAATTATAAGCAACTAAATTTTACTAGTTAGGGTAAAATGAAACCAATGGCAGATTTTAAAAAATAATTTACCGGGAGCTAAATTAAATAATAGCAAGATGTAAAATTTGAAACTTGAATATATAAAATTTTTGGTAATACATTTATAATTATTCTCTACGCGGTTCCATATTTTGAAAATATTGTGCAATAGACTCATTATCAATACTATTAAATACATATTTTTCTATATAAATAATCAAACTATCATTTATCCATTCATCTCCCATCCGATTCTGAAGTTCATTCTTCACAAATTTCATTGCTGAAAATGTTCTCTCTACTGTGGCTATGGAAACAGGAAGAACTAATGCTACTGTCACCAACAAATATACTAACGAATACACTTTATCTTTTTTTATCTCAACCATTCTCTTAACAAGTCATTGATTCCCTTCATATCCATTATGTAAGTTCGAAGTTGAGATTTAAGCAACATAATGTCATGGACCGCAAACGGAGGTTAAATTAGCCGTGGTGTGCTCTCAATCAATCTAGCATGGTCCAAAATCTAAAAATCTCTACAATTTGTAAATAGCTAGAAGTTTTTAGGACTTTAAACTTTAGTCCAAGCTTAATATTTAGGCAACTTGCCAACTTACTAGGAAGCTTCAAGATCTAGCACCCAACATCTATAAATAGGGGTGAGCCTTCTCATTTGCTCACCAACAACCACACCACACATAGACTCACCAGTACACACACAAGCTCTCAAGCTCTCTTGTAAATTACTCTTTTGTGAGTAATAAAATTATATTTGACTATATTACTCTCTCTTCTCTCTAGCATTTGTCGCAAGCATTCTTGCTTGGCTAGTTTGAGAAGTATTTTAGGCTTAATTAGCGACTTGTGTGCTAGAAGTCGTCTAAGTACCGCACGGATTTGTTGCACGCAATATTTATCCCGTGACAATAAGCTCTATTAGAGAAAAATCCTTTGGATAAAATTGAGCAAGACGTACTAACTTATCCTTATCAAAAGTATCAAATGAGTCACTTGGACTTAGACATGCCAAACAAAGAAGCAATTCCATATTTAACCCATGGAAACGATTATTTAGCTCTTGAAATTGCAAATCTAAAACAGTAAAAAATAGCACTTTAATATTATGCTTCAAACAAAAAGAAGAAACCTCACAAAGCAAAGAATCCCACCCTTCGTTTCTTTTCAATATTATGCTTCAAACAAAAAGAAGAAACCTCACAAAGCAAAGAATCCCACCCTTCGTTTCTCATCATTTGCAAGTTTTTCTTATATATTTCAACCAATTTTATGGCATCTAGAATATCTTGATCCTTTCTTTGAAGTGCTTGTGGCAACTCATTTGAAAGTGCCAGTATATCTCTTATTAAATATAGACTAAGCACAAAATCAAAAGATTGCATAAACTCTACCAAATAATCTACTTGAAATCTCTGTTCACTAGAGTATCTTTTGCAACTATCTCAAGCACACTAATTATGTGAAGTAACGTACCATAATGCGAGCCCTAATGTGTATCACCAAAACGTTTCAATGTAGTCGCTTGATTTTGGCCTTGCCCATTTAGTAGATCATCATTTCAAGTGTTTAGCAACTGAAAATAATTGCTTCTCTAAAATAATATCTCAACATTTACATGAAGCCTCAACAACATTGACAACATTAGCAACTACAATGAAGAAAGAATTAAC
The DNA here is from genome assembly GCA_030449075.1 of Murraya paniculata. Lineage (NCBI taxonomy): Eukaryota > Viridiplantae > Streptophyta > Magnoliopsida > Sapindales > Rutaceae > Murraya > Murraya paniculata. The sequence goes on along the minus strand of JAEVFN010000049.1, from coordinate 1,072,613 downwards.
TTGATCATGCTTATTTGCCACAGCCACAATAGCTAACTGTAGCTGATGAGCAAAACAATGTATATAATAAGCGCACTCATTATCATTCATAATAAGTGTTTTAAGACCATTGAACTTGCCTTGCATGTTGGTAGCCCCATCATAACTTTGCTCGCGCAACTTAGATATACTCAATCCATGCTTAGAAAATAATTGATTAAGAGCTTCCTTGAGTGGGATAGCATTGGTACTAGTAACATGCTTAAGACCTATAAAATGCTCAATAACAAATCCATTCTCACTTACATATCACAATATAATAGCCACATGCTCCTTTATAGATACATCACAGGATTCATCAATCAAAATAGAAAATAATGCATCACCTATATCTCTAATAATACCAATGGTAGTTTCAATAGAGCAAGCCCTAACAATATCTTTTTAAATTGAAAGTGCAATCAGCAGGTCATTTTCAGGAGTATTCTTCAAAGTAACTTTTTTGATATCTTCACTGTAATCAGCAAGAAATCTTAAAATTCCAAGATAATTTCCTTGGTTACTTGAATTATCAGACTCATTATGACCACTGAATGCAAGCCCTTACTCTAAAAAAAATTGAACAACATCAACGGATGCGAACAGGCGAGTTCGATAATCTTTTCGATCTTAATCAAAATATTTCTTGAAAAATGTTTGAACATACTGCTTTTGTTTTATTAAATCTTTACAATAACTCATGGCTTTTGTTTTGAACACTATTAGGACTTCCAATATGCTCTTCTAATCTTTCTGGATTCTTCCAATTTGACGTCCCATTTTTTGTAAATGTCTCACTACCTGCTTGCTTACCAATTTCTAGTCTGAAAGATAACATCATAAACAATATGTAGCATTCTTTGATATACTGTATTCTAACCAGTTTTTGTATTTATTGAACCAAACAGGATTAAATCTTCACTATTGTTGCCCATATTTAGACTTACAAAAATTATAGAATTTAGGTTGGTAAGGACACATTTGTAAATATGCTCTATGAACTTCATCTGGAACATTAGGATTGTAACAAGAAATTGAGGGTCGTTGGCCAGGATTAGAAGGAAGTTCTGACAATTCTAAGCCAGACTTATTTCATTTTTCTAGACCACTTTCATCTCTCTGTGGAAATGGTAGTGTCATTGGTTTTCTTTTGAAATATTTTTCCATATCTGTTTCAAAATTATATATGTGAGTACTTATATAAATATAAATTAATTATAATTAAAAAAAAAGGTTGAGTGTAAACTGTGTTCAGTGTATAACTAATAATTATGGACAAAATCACTAACAAATTGTGAAGGCTAGAATTAATCACTCAAACAATTACAATTTAAACAGAGATCTATTAAGATAAGTTAAAATTGCCATAAAATTGACATGTGAAAAGGAATAAGATGCTAAATTATTTACTTAATTCGAAGAAAAAAATATGAAATGAACATGTTTACCTGATACAAAAATGCTCTAAAAAAACTCACTTTGTCGGTCCCATCCAACCCCATAATAATTAAGTAAATCACACCCTTCGTTTGCTTTCTTCACTGAGAATAAAGAACAGAGAAGCGTCAATAAAGAATGAAGTGATTGCTTGAAGCTTGTTTTTTTGCCTTTAACACAAGTATTTTTCTAAGTTACAGCAGCTGTAATTTAGAGGCTCCCTTTAACACAATTCTCAATTACAACTTTATAATTGTGGTTCCCACAGCTCAACAAATTGGGAATTATAAACATGTTGGGCCGGGGGCTTTGATTTTTAAGATAAAGTACGACTTTAATTGTTAAAATACTAGTCTAAATTTTAAAAGATGGGGTAATCAAACAATTTGATGAGGGCTATTTAGAATTCCGCTGATTTGTCTTTTTTTAAAAAAAGTAATTTTTTTGGATCCTATAGTGAATCCACCGCTAGATGAAACTTTTGTCAGAAAAATATGATTTAATTGAATTATATTTTTAATTCAGTAGTGATAGGTGTATAAAAATTATTACAAAAAAATAGAACATCATTATTACAAGATAAAAGCTTTCATTGAACAAGAAAATTTCACTACAAGTTAAACTTTTTGTTTTTAATCTCTTATAAAGTTTACACTAATTTTGCACTCTTTTTCATGCATACATCATTATTCTTTTTAATTAAATAACTTAAATGTCTTCTATTCAATTTTATCCACCATATTTACTAAGTATTTGATCCATAATAAAATCAATTGAAAAATAATTAAAATTTATATAATTAACCTTTTGTGCAATAAATCTAAATAAGAATTAACCTTTCCTATTAGATTTTATCAGAACGGGATTATAATTCATTGACTTTAACTATACTGAAAGAAAAATTTTCACATTTTCATAACGTAAAATCAATAATAGTAAGAAAACTTAACAAACAATATTACACTTAATTATAATACAAATTCAATTCAAAGTTAATTAATACTAATTAATTCATAATTTAAAATAGCATAAAGTTAACGAATAATAAAAATTCAACTCAATTGAAATGGAAAAAAAAATAAGAATAGATGTATTGTTGTTCAATTCAATCACTAATAAATTTATATTATTTTTCATCAAAGGGGTGTTATGAACATATATTTCCTTCGCACCGACTTGGGTGACATCTTCAACCTTACGACAAATTTTTTCTTACTTTAAACACGTTACATTTATCATTTATCATTGTGTTTTTCCTTTCAAAACATAATATCGACTTTTATGTTTTTGTCCATCCAAAGAGCTACACCTTGTCCCAAACTTTGCTCACTCCAAATATTTTCTAGTGAAAGAAACATAAAAAGTAACTTCATAGCATAAATGCACTTTTAGTCCTTATAATTCAAATTAATTGCTTAATTAGCTCCAGTATTTTTTAAAATTATTTGAAATATCCGTGTCATTATTTTGTAAATATTAAATGTGATTTTTTAAAGGTAAAATAGTATTTATGAATGATATAACTTAAATTCAAACAAATATCAGACATGTATTAGGTGAACCATAGATGATAATTAAATAAATTTTAGTGGAAATAAATACATAAGATGGATCTTTTAAGTAATTTTAAAAAATATAGAGACCAATTGAGTAATTGACTCAAAAAATAAGAAATAAAAACGTATTATCCCTATCTTATAACTTCATCAACACCAATTTTGACACCACCTTAATAATCTTTATCCAGCTGACACTATGTTACTCCCGGAAAAGTTATAACAGAAGGAGACACCTAGCTTTTGTCTAAGTTTGAATCAACCTTATATCATTGGGCATGAGTTTAGCCAGTCAGTTTCAGTATTTTTTTTTTTTTTTATCTTTCGCAAATTTCTCTTTTCTGTCTAGCTAGTTATTTTTAAAGAATTTTTATAAAGGCTTATGTTATTAACTTGAAGTAATTACACTACACACACCCATGAGAGTCAGCTCATGCATGATAATGCTGGCTAACCTAGTGATAAGATACAAAGGTAGATGAAGTTATATCTGCACGATAAGTACATGTATGTGATATAAACAAAAGTCAGATAATCAGCTAAGCCAAGCATGAGATAATGGCACTGAAATAAGGACATAAAGAGATGATCCATGCGTGGGAAATGGCATTTGGATTTTAATTTGATTTTAATTTTCAGCATGTTCACATTGATTGCATTTTTTTTTTTTTTGGTTAATTCAGTTAGCAACAAAATGACTTTTTTTAGTAGCCCTTGGATGATTTAAGCATTACACAGATTTCCCTTAGGATTGTCTGGGTAAATCGTGATTAAGGTATCTGTTGGGGGCGCTTGACTTAAGATTTCTAGATATTCAACCCAAAATACTACTGATCAATGTAGGACACAATTCAGCAATCCCTCAGATAAAATCATTGTTGGACTCCAGTCCTTTCATCTGATACGCCAGAGTTGTTTCACTACCACATCTTGACTACTAGGGTTTAACTCTGATACCAACTATTAGGGAAGTTTGGTCTAGGATTTCTGGGTATTCAATCCAAAAGACTAGCTTATTGGATGAAGTGACATATCTTACTTATCAACCCAAGTATTATAGCATCGTATATGGTAAAAGGATGGTCTTTGAACTCTTTAAGATGTTCAGGATGCAGCGCGGCCAGGGACGGCACTCTAATGATCCAGTCAACGAGCTGGCGGTGAGAGGGGTGGACCAATTTCGGAAGTCCAAAAAACAGATGAAAAAGATGAATAGTTGAAGATAATGAGAGAATCATAAAATATCTTCCTCTTTATATATGCTTATTGTCTCTCCCTTCCTCAGGTAGGGCATTATGATAATCTTTGCATATCATTCAAATAGCATTCGCAATGGGTCCTTAGAGTCCTCAGAGAATATGCGTACACCATGATCTCCCAAGCATAGGCATGCCTGTTTGTTCTTTTGGGAACAATTAGTGACCATTCAAAGAGCAGGTGACCGTTTGTGCCGCCTGGAGGTCCATATTGATCAGGTCAATCGTTTATTCCTCGGGCTAATTACAGAGATTTTGACGGTGGCCCCGTCACATTCCATTGTGATTCTCTTAAAAAACTAAATGACTTGAGTAACCTATGAAACCTAAGATATCTTAGGTCCACTTTAACGATCCCCTCCATGCTTTATCCTTTCAAGAGTTGGAGCATTATACCGAGAGTAATGCTAAAGTGAGAGAAAGATGCGAGAATGATGAGAGAATTTTACTTTCTCTTTCTTTACTCAGTCTACTCCCTCTTCTTTTTTTTCAACACACTTTCTCTCATCTTTCTCTCTCTTTAGCATTTTTCTTATACCTAGAGTATCTTGTTTGTCAAGTGTGTCATCTCATATTATCAACATGTATTAAGCTCCAATAGTATTTAAGCCCGATTTGACTTACAATGTAATTGCTGACCAATTTGGATGGGATTAATACAATTTGCTCCTTTTAATTTTTTTTTTTTTAAAAGAAGGCCACCCTTGCTAAACATTTTAATTTTATTATTATTATTATTAAAACGTCTTAATTAACAAAGGCTAAATAGTCTATGCTTCTTTGGTCCCCACAGATGATATTTTCGGTCTCGTGGCATAAATGTATGGTGTCGGTCTCTCAGAGTTGTCCTTTCGCGGAAGCTCCTTGGTCTTGGCATTTGGCTAAATTTCAACACCGATTGCCTATTTGTGCTCTTGCTAGGAAGCTGTGGGATTATATTAATAACTGCCGTCAATTATAGTACCCGGCTGTTAATACCGACGGCCTTTCATAGGGTAAGCCAGCTGCCTTAGCTTGTGGTGGGGCATTCAGAGATCATTCGGGTTCCTATCTGGGTGGTTTTGTTCTTGCTTTGGGTCAAAAAGCTTAGGCCCCGTTTGGAGAGCTGCGCTGTCACCGTGCAGCTATCCCTATCCCAAGCGGGCTCCTACTATGCTAAAGTAATGGCAGCTCTTCTTGTCATTGAGCTGGCTTCGTCTCGCGGATGGAAATATTTGTGGCTAGAGTGCGATTCCATGCTTCTCTTTTATTTATTTTTCAGTTCGAGTCTTGAGCCTCCTTAGAAGTTGGAAGCTCCGTAATGGATGGGCTAATTGCCAGTCTTTTTATTAGTAACATGAGTTATCTTCTAATAAATTTCTCTTCTTTTTAATAAAAAAATTAGATTAGGATGTGATGAACGTTTGCCTAGGTGTGAAACCGAAAATAAAATATTTCATATTAATGAAATTTAGTTACGAGTAATTTTGGCACTTGAAAGTGAGTGTAAAATAAAAGTTATTTTTAAAATTAATTATATGAGTGTCCGGAGTATGAAGGTATTTAAAAATATAATTTAAAATAAAAATAACCTCACCTCATATTAAATCTATTCTTATTTGGGACATCTAAAGGATATTTATTTATTTTCAATTTTTTTTTTTTTTTTGATAAACCTTGATGGTACGAGGGAATTTTATAAATATAAAAAATTAAGATTAACACTTGGTCATCAGAAGATAATGAGCCTTAGACTTTAGAGAAGACATGAAATTAAAACAAAAAGCTGAATGCAATACATGATTACGGCAGTAAAAACAATGAAAATCATGTTCACATTTACATTCATCTTAAGTTATAGATTCTTCATCATTCATTTGCTTCACGTTCTTCACAACCCAATGAAAGAAACCAACTTCATCGTAGTTTTGCATTCATGCTAAAAATAGACATGTTCACAAATTTCAACTTACTTTGGTCCTCTTGTAGGGTAGTCATAATCCAAATTTGAAAAATATCAAGAAAAAATTCTTATATATAAAAAGTATAAAATATAGATTATGATAAATTAAGAGAAGCCAAGAAAAAAAAAATTTTAAAGAGAGCTAAATTGAATGTTTAGTTTGTAGAATATGAAAGTAGAAAAAAAAAAATATGTAATTATAAAATAGAGAGCAAAAGAAATTAATAAAAAATGATTTGGAAATTGAGAAATTTTATTTTTTTAATAATAAATTTATTTTTTTAAAAATAAATATAAAAAGGAATTTGGTAAATTTAATTAGCCTTACCACAATAATATCTGTCCGATCTGTTTTAAAGGGATATTTGGCAGGAAAATCAACTACGATTCGGATTCGCATGCAATGCTCGCATGTATTTCATGATCCAAATCAAAATCAGGCGTAGCAATTTGAAAATGTCTCTTTAAGTAATCTCAGAAATGCTGACTGATAACAAACTGAGATCATCATTATGTTTTATGAAAAGCCAGTAATATAGAGATTAACAGAAGCAAAATTTAGGACCAATTAAAACGTAATGGACAAATTAACAGACTTCATAAGTTTTTCCTGTCAGTATATCACCAAATCACACTACTCCACATCTCTGAAAAATCCTGATATGAACACAACCAAAGAAAAAAAAACAATAACACACCTGCAGGTTCTAATACACATTATTTATTATTTGCTATACTACCATAACCAGTAGTTCGCAACTACGAGGAACTGTGAAATTATTTTGGTACCATATGGAGAGCATTAAGTGGTGAGGATTGGGGGCATGTAATCCGATTTGGTACCAAGAACACGAGCCTTGGTGTCGGGGAAGAACTCAGTTCCTGGCAGCTCTGTGACATCTCCTTCACCAGAAACACCGATGGGGTAGCGGAGCAAGTGACCAGCCAAGTCATGCTCAAGAGACTCACTGGAGTACAGGTCCCAATACCGTTCAGCGATTTGGTTGACCTTTTTAACACATTCGACGCTTTCTGGCTGTAGGAAGGTGTCATTGAGCATGCCCAGGTGCTCGTACCACAGTGACATACGGAAGCCATGGATCTGGCCTCGTGCTGGCACCCTGGCCGACAAATGATATGGTTGGTAGCCTCCCATGGCTATCTCAGTGTCCCTGGCACCGTCCATTGATCGCTGGTTGATGTTCGCAGATCCAATTATAATGTATTCGTCATCAACTGCAAAGCAAAGACTTGTTATTGAATCACACAAATATAGCCACAAGGAAAATAAGACGTATCTTTAGAATTAAGCAAACTTTTTTTGTGTTGAAAGAGATTCGACTAAACAATCATTTACCCAGGAAGTTTTTACTAGATAGGTCAAAAGAATATTAGTATCTTTTGATTAATGCCTTCTGTCAGTTGCCTTCTCTCAGATAATTTACATATTTTAAACAGATTTTTTAACAATAACTCTCTTCATCTTCTACTCAATACTTAGAAAACCTAAAAATATCGCTCCTTAGTATATAATTATCCTCAACCAACAACCAGAGAAGAAAAGGAACAGTGTGTTTTGTATTTAACTATCTCCCAGTTAAAAATTAAAGAAAGAAATTCAGAAAATTAACAAAAGACTAAAAAAAGAAAAATAATCAAAAGACAAATCAGTATCTAAAAAAGTTACCAATCATCATCTTGGTATGAACGTAGATCATGAAGCGTCGAGCTTCCTGGGCTCTAAGATAGTCTGAATCATCCTCTGGCCTTTCTGGAGGTTCATATTCACCACTCCTCTTCACCTCCCGATTCCCAAGGCAGAAGAATGTCAAATAGTTCCTGGGATCTTCCATAATGCCCTTTGCTCTAAGAGCCTGAACAACATCCTTATACATCATATCCATTGTCCTTCTCTGCCAATCTAATATTGCCTGAACTGAACCAGACTCTGGAATCCCCTCCGGCCACATTGGGACAACAACATATACGGTAAATCTCTCCCCAGCCTCAATCTTACTAACAATCTTAAGTGAGAGCTCCTTTGGAATCAGATGCAAAGCATTAATTTCTTCAGGCTTAATGCCATCAGCACTCCAAGCAAAAGAGCTTCCAAGGAAATACTGATTTTCAATATAGATGAAATTCTTTGCATGCCGGATAGCATGGATATAAGCATCCTGAATGCTGCGGTCAATGATATTATCCTTCCCACTAACAAGCCCAGCTCTAGCCGCATCTTCAGGTGTCTCTGGGAAGCCAAAAGCAGCCCCACCATCAATGGATCTAAACAATTGCACATTCCATGTGTCATGGTCATCTGGGAACATAACTGGAGATGGGGATATAATGATGTCACCAAGTTCTCTCAGATGCACGAGAACATCCTTCCCACCCTGCTTTCTCCATCTCTGCTCAAAATTAAATAACACGTCCCAAGCAATGGGACCCTCAAGGCGGGAGTGGATGTCATGCCAAGGTTCCCTTGGACCACCTTTCTCAATTGAAGCACCAGGGAAGTTTGGCTGATGGAAATCATCATGGTGTGCTGTGTCTAACGTCCTGAAAAGAGAGTGGAATGGAGTATCATATCTCCCATCACAAAGATCAATACCTCCAACAAAACTCACGATTCTCCTCCTTTCTGGATCCCCATTGGGCATGGGGCTGTCAACAACCACGATCTTCTGGTGATGAGTGAACATGGCGGAGATTTGTATATCCTGAATAATGCTACCACCATCATCAGGATTACGTGGGCATAAGATGCAATGCACATCAGTGCCTTGGAAGAATTTTTCAGTTTCTTCATCATGAGTGGCCATGAGACCATCCCTTTTAAGTAAACTAACAGAAGTTCTGTCATCCCAAACAAGCATACATACCCTAACACCTTCACTTGCCCTCTTCTTAAGTAGCTCACCTAACATTATGTCTCCTCCAGGCTTTGGCCTCCTGGAGTCCCTTACCAAAGAGATTTCAGTATACACAGACCAGCCAGTGATATAAATCAAATGTCTTGCATTGGTGATTGCATCAAAAATATCTTCCCAACATCTGTGGGGCTCATAGTACTTGCCGCCGGCAAGAGGAATGTCAGGAACAAATTTATCAGGGACATGAGCATCTTGGTAGAGAGAAACCTTGCAACCTTTTCTTTGTGGGTAGAATGTAAATGGAACCCCAGGATACTTAGCACTTCTGATGCCCCGAGCCCAGTTTTTGTCTTTTGTTACTTCAAAATATTGGAGCTTCACATGAATCTTTGAGCCTGAAGATATTGGATTTCGATCTTCATCTAAGATCTCAATCCATTTATCAACTTCTTCCCCGCCTAAAACTTCTTCAACAGGTACATAAGCCCTCCCAATTAAAGTAGCTCCAATAGGATTATCATCCTTGACAGTGAATATGACATTTGAAGCCATATGGGCACAGTATATGTGAAAGGACTCATACCACCTAGGATTAGATTGCTCATTCTTTAACATTCTGGTCCTCCCAACTCTAGCCTTTTCAAGATCGATAGTTGCATAGAGTTCACTACCTCCTTTGCCTAAACCACCAAGAAGCTACAAATAAAATTTATCAGTTAGAAACTGAAGTTAAGTGAATGTGATTAAATACTTGGATAATTTACAAAATAAACAAAGATTGGATCATAAAGCACATCCATCACAATGAAAAAGGAAATTCTGGGTCATGTTCAGGATAGAAATTCAAGCCCATGAGAAAGAATTAATTCAGATATCTGCTGTTGAAAATATGGAGATATCTCTTGAGATTAAAATTTAAAATGGAAAAGGAACACAAAAAAGCAATTGTACAGAACTTGTTCATCTGGTAAAATCTCTAAAAGTGGTACAAAGGTCTTGAAATCAAATTTAGCTCACATCCACAATGGTTTATAATGTAAATAAATGGGAAAAAAAAGGAAAAAAAAAAGGAAAGAATTGACCAACGGACATCAGGTAGTCCGCAGGATTAGACATACAAGATGAGAACAATTAAAATACAACATATTCTGTAACAAATATGCAAACTTTGTCAAAACCATAAATTAAAAGTAGATAGGTATCAATGTGATACAAAAGAGAAAGAAAAGAAAATACAAGTCCATATTTGAAAGCATTGCACTGCAGAAAAACTCGCAAATCACTTAAATATGGATAAATATGAGAATTTACAGCTGGAAAAATGTCCAAGGAAAAGGAAATAAATAAAAGCCATTGCAGTGGCTCTTTAAGTCCTGTTGAGACATGTTCAGTGTCTCATACCAGATTTGGAAATAAATGAGTTTTCTCATGAATAAAGCTGGCCATAGAATGCATTTTTGCGTTTCCTATGGCTAGATAGGTCCCTTCGGGATATTAAGATTCTACTTTACAGAATACAAAAGAAATAGCTTTTAAAACTGGCCACATATTGTTTCTAAAGAGCTTAAGAAGGCTAATTCTCTTCATATATCAACCAGACTATTGCTACACTTTCGTGAAAGCGGAAAGTGCAAGTGCAAAATCCGGCTACAGAACATGAATAAGAAAAGAAATCCAGTTTCCATGTGTAGAATCATTGACCATAGAAGTCAAGTTGAGATTAACAAGCTATTCAGAACAAATGTTTCCAATTGATATTTTCTGGCAGCATGTGAATAGCATGGAAGTGGTTAATCATAAAGAAATAAGCATTTAGAGATAACAAAAGCGCAGTTCAAATCAAACGAGAGAAACATGAGAAGTGAAGATGCCAGATCACTATATATTCAGAAAGTGAAAATGAAACCACCAATTCAGAGTGACTATTTTGCTTCTTGGAAACTAGCAGATAAACTTCAAACAAACTTGTATTTTGAATTGCACTACAAATCAACTACTAAAAGCAGTTCTGAATCACTCCATAGCACCAAGATCACTCCAAAAAATGCAAACTAAATTTCTAGCGCACTCAATTTTATCTTTTTCTTTTCCCCCCCACTGATCACTACACAAAAGCAAGAATTGCGCAGATCAGTCAACTTTTCTACTAAATCCTGAAAGACACCCCAAAAAATTAGCACTCATAAAATTTTTTCAGCTGTTAGAAATCAAGATCCAAATAGAAAACACTCATATCACCATTAAAAAAAAAATTACAGATCAATCAAAAAAGAGAGAGAAACTACAATATCATATTATTCACCTTAGTGAAAAAGTTGCCGCCACCTCCACTTTCAAGCTGATCCACTTCATAGATCGTAACATGTAAAGTACCATGCAGCAAAATCTGCGCCATTTTTCACCTGTAACAGTCATCCGGAAAAAAAAAATCAAAATTAAAATCAAAATTCAATCTTTACAACAAAGATCACTGCTTTTTCATTTTTTCTTTTTTCCAAATGGGTCACTCCTTTTTCATTTTTTTATTTTTTTCCAAATTGGTAGAAATCAAACTTACACAACTGACACCCTCTAACAATCACAACCCCAAAATAATAATAATAATAATAATAATAATAATAATGACATAAAATAAAACTTCAAACTTTAAAACAAAGATCACTGCTTTTTCATTTTATCCAAATGGGTAATCAAAATCACACCATTGAAACTCATACATCCAGCTTAAAAACAGCAAAAATACTGCTAAATCCAGATGACAAAAATTGGAAAAAAGAAAAGCTAACTTGGAGTAAAATGGATATGCGAAAATCTAATTTAGTTGGGAAAAGGGGGAAGATTTTGGGATCCGATTAAAACTTTGTAGCGACTGTGATTTTGTTGTGATGTGAATGTGTAAAGAATATGAATATGATGAACAACTTACACAGAGTGCGACGACAGAGAAGGAAAAAAGGATTACTGAAAAAGATCCGTAAATTCAGATCTTATTCTTTTGTGATACTTGCAGAGCCAATGACTGTGGAGCGGACTGTGGAGTCATATTTATATTTTTGAAAATAAAATTATGTGTAATTCTTTAATGGCTATTTACTTGTTGGTTTTGGAACTATGCCACTTTTTTCTTTTTTCCCCACCCTAATTCAATGAATTTGCTTAATCGAGAAATGTAACCTTCCGATAATGTTTGATGCTATAGCTACGACGTTTTATACTATAACTGTGAAGTTATGTACCATAAGACATTACATCAAGAATGTTTATTTTTTTAGTATTTTGCTAAAGAAAAAGAATTATCGAGTAAGTCGATGAAGTTTGATTAAATTGAATGTAAATTTACATAAAATTTTATTTATACCAGTCAAAGATAATTTAAAATAAAAAAAAGTTGAATTTGGATAACAAATTAACAAAAAAAATAGAACATCAACCCTTAAATTAATAATTAGATTTAATTGTTGGTATAATAATTATTAAAAAAATAAGAGCCCATCTTATGACATGTGCTAGGTGATATTGATAAGCATTATATTCAATAAAGATTAAATACGAATGTCAACTTATTTACTTGTAAATTTTAAAAATATTATTAATTCATTTGGAGATGTTTGGCACAAGTTGTCAGTAAATTTTTGTACATAATAGTAAATATTATGGATCAAGATATTATAATTTAGATAATAGATAATTGAAGCATATGTTATACATGTGCTATGTGCATAAGAATATTTACTGTCGTAAAAGAAAATTTTGAATGCTTTTCTCACTTATTTTGCTCCAGATAAATATTTTCCTTATTAAATCTAATGACTATACGGTGTCTAAGTTGTGGGTATGGTACCTTTCACAAACCCTAGTGACAACATTGAGAGAATTACAATAAAATCCAAAAAGTAATGTGCCATTTTCCTTTAATGATAAAATAATTGATGATACATGTGATTTTGAATTAGTAATTATTGTTTAATATTAACTTCCACATCATATATGGTGAAAGACCCCAATGTCAATCCAATGATGTTGGGGCACGTTAAAGTTTGTCTAAAGAACATAATGAATTCAAAACTTAAAATGATTAAAGTTTAGTGATTCTTGTTCCCATTCCTCTACTAATTTATTTTCATAATAATTTGTGAAACATAGTAAAATAACCGATAAGCAAAGCTCTGCCTTTACTAATAAAATTGGTGTATTCCTTAAATTGATTAATTTTTTTTTCTTGCAATGTAAATTTTATTATCTACCTTAGTGATGGTTTATGAGGGACTATCAGACTAAACTTGATAATTTATTTCAAATTCAAAATCGGGTTTTTATGAACTCTGTTCTATGACTGTAAGTCTCATAAATTAATGTGGGCATGTGTTTGATTAACAAATCGAGGACAAATTAGCATACCAATCAAATATTTGATTATTAATGTTAATAACGATTCAAACAATAGACATAGAGTGTTGGACTATTGGATTCCCACGTGAAAAGTATAAAATAATTATTCCAACCCGAAGACAAAAAGTGATTGATTGGGGTTGAAATTTTGAATCGGTTGATAATCAATTAGGGTGTCTTTTAATTATATTTTTTTCATAACTTAGGATTAGGTAAACTTCACGTATGAATTCACTTAATTTCGTTGCATTGTCTTGTTTTTTTTTTTTTTAACATAATTTTATATTGTAAATTATAATAAATATAACTTATAAAAATCTAATTAATTATGATTTTGGTAAGATTGTTGATAACATGTGTCAAATTTCATATTGCATAGAGTAACGATGAGTGGGGGGTCGCATAATTTGTTTTGATCAATGAATAATGACTACACCAACGGCGAGTCCCTGTGAGTGAGGCCATTGAGTGGAAGCTTAGCCCAATCCACCTAATACAATTATTAATTGCTCCAGAGGTACTAGTTTTTTTTAATTTTTTTGGTATAAATATAATACTATAATATGGTGGAAATTTTTCATTAATAATTTTTCATGATTCGCAAAATAAATAAGGTTTCTCTAAATCACATTTAATATAATTTACAACAAAACAAAATTTATCTACGCACACACTTGATCTTACTGTTTTTTAAAAAAGTTTAATTATAAAATTATAATAAATTAAAGACGGTGGTTAAGTTAGATCAATTCCATAATCGAATATTAATATGATCGTTAAATAATAATAATAAATATAAATTTAATATTTATTTATTTATATAATCGCAAGGGTATTATAGCGCACTACTGCAGAGCTCATCCAACTTAGCAGATCCAAATGGAAACTTCGGAAAAGCCGAACGAATTGTACCGAAATCGTGAGCTTTGACAGAAGCATCAAAATGGGCCCCACACCTCTTTGTTGGAGTCAGCGTTTGCTTAACAAGGAAGATTGCCGACAAGTGGTGGTGGGCCAGTGATTTGGATGGGACGGTTGAGATCAGAATAGCAGGTCTATCGGTCCCTTCACGTACGTTTATCACGAAATTAAATATCGGATAAGGATGGCCCACTTTGCAAAGTAAGAATCATCACGGTTCACATGCCATGACTCGTCCCATTCCTCTTTGTGCAGCGCTTGCGGATTCATGATTCGTTTCGGAAAATGCCACTCCATCAACAATTTTCTTGATGCGGCACAACGTTAATTGGTGGAATTACTCAACAGCAGCTAGGATAATATATAGAAAAAGGAATTTTCTTATGATGCCGCATAAACTTTTAGATTATTACTATAATAGTAGGATTGTCGTGAACTTTTAAATTTAAATATTTTTATTTTTATCGTTCATTTAATATAATAAATAAAAAATTAAATAATTAAAAAATAACTGACATTCAAGATACAGATAAAGATACATATAAATTATTTAGTTTTAATTAACCGATAAAATTTTTTTACGAAATTCGTGTAAATTTATACAAGAGTTAATCCCATTCTCTTACAAGTCTTGCTTGTCTTCTCATATTCTCTCTCCACAATTTATTCAAAGCAACCATGTCTTTTAAAGGGACAAATGCATCTTTTTGAATCTTCTCATATTCTCTCCTACAATTTGTTCAAAGCAACCATGTCTTTTAAAGGGACAAATGCATCTTTTTGAATCTTCTCATATTCTCTCCTACAATTTGTTCAAAGCAACCATGCCTTTTAAAGGGACAAATGCATTTTTTTGAATAGGCATCGCTAATTACAGCATGAGCACATATCTAAAATTGTAGAATAAAGTACACTGATATGTGATTTTTAAGAATTCTATTTGCAGTCTGTGGTGCAAACTGTCCTCTAATTAGTTGCAATTTTTGTGTGACATATCATTAAATAATTAATCAGCACCTGAGAAGGTGATTAGAGTTCATGTTAAAATGAAAATAAAATATTAATGCAAAACGCTCTTATATATTGTCAGATTGTGAGTCTGTGACTCTATCCTATGTACAGATGACAAGAGTCACAAAATGAAATGAGGAAGCGTTCCATGCGAGATTAGATTATTTAAGAGGACCTTTCGATTTATGTTTCATTGTTGCTTTGAGGATAGCATATAAAATTAATGAATTATATGAGAGGGCTTTTCAATTATTATAGACATTCGTGGAAAGAGTTCACAATTAATGAGAAATGGTGCTATACTTTTTGAATGAGAAATGAAACACTAAAGTTTATTCATCATAAATAATGAATGGTGCAATGGGATAAAGTTTATTTGAATACTAAAATTTATTAGAAGTTAATTTTTAAATAAAAGAACGTGAGATAAGAAGACCTAATTCAACGAGATAAAGAGAGAGATTGTTTTCTATAATATATCTTTCTTTCTTCATTTTAAATTTTAAGTAACATTTTTAACCGGTTCGTTAACAAGTTACAATATTTTTAAATAATTAAAATTTTTTTATTAACAGAAATAATGTATACCATAGATTAAATCTAATGGTGTATATATATATATATATATATAGAATTACACAGTTCACAATTTCACAATCTTGCTTGGTGCGTGTTGAGGCAGTGGGCTTTATAAGCTCCCGAGCTTAAAATCTAAAGGTGGGTTAACCGGGAAAAGTTCTACGAAGAGTTGGACTGTTAACACCCCGCCAAAATCCTCTTAAACCCCATTTTCAATTGTAGTCTCCTTGAGACTATGTTTTGTTTTTCGATCAACAAAACATACATATTATAAACTTTTCGACGGAGTTTACTTTTTATCATTCATTATTAATTATGGACAACTTATTTTATCATTGGCAAATGATTATCTCTCTAAATAAACACTTTTTTCGCTTGTAAATTTTTCAATTTTCAAAATTTTTCTCACTCTTAGAAATTAAATTTTACTTGTAACCTTATATCCTTATTCTTCTCTATTCTTCTCTTCAACCTTTCTCTTCCTACAAAATTAAAAACAAGCATCCCAAAATTAAAAATAATTATTATGAAAAAAAGAAAGGAACAGAAAGAAAGATTAATGTTTTAAATGCTGATAGATTGGAGAGAGAGAAAGAAGAAATCATACGTGTGCATGTAAAATAAATTGAAGTGAGAGAGACAATGTAATAGAATTATCTCTCTTTGTATTTGTTCTTAAATATAACTATAATATATATAATAGGGGTTTATAAGATTAATGAAGGGGTGCCAATAATCCAACTCTTATATGAATGGGGATGTTTGAATCAATCACTTGTTCTATATATTTTATCTATTCTTTATCATTTTGTGTAGTGTTTATTTTAATGTTAGTCTCCATATTTTGTTTCCAAAAAATGTTGGCAGAAGGAAAAAATTTACTCAAAAAATAATAATTAAGAAAATAAACATCAAGCTTTTCTAAAAGAATAGAACTGGCTTATTGGTAAAAAGTTTTGAGTAATAATATAGGCACAAATTCTTGTATAAATTTATTTTGTACAAACTGATATGGCATGATTTAATTGGTTGAATTAAATATCTCTTGGTCCACATCATTTGTTTTCATTATTTTATATTTTCTTTCAACCAATGAATTAATACTAAATCAGTTTGTATAAACTAAATTTATACAAGAATTTGTGGCTGTATTCATCATCCAAAAATTATTTTACTGGGTTTGGTGACCCTCCAACTGATAATCATAAGAGCTTATATGATTATGCTTGGTGTTTTTCTAAGTATCGTCGATTATGTAAGGATCTTTGGATTTTTTTAGATTTTAGTTCCCTTAATTTTCTATTCTAATTTTTTTCTACTCCTAAATCTTTGATTAGTTACATCGTCGATTAATTTCCAACTCAACAATAAATAATAAATCCAAAAAAAATCTATTATTTTTATACCATCCAAGACCGAACCAAAATTCATGTTAGGCAAGACGGCGCTTATAAACGTTGAATCTTCTCGATTGTCCAGCCCTAACAAACCCAAGCAAAAATTTAATATTTCATCCCCAAACAACAAATTTAATATCGTTACGACTATTTATGCATGGCCCACGTAAAGTGGTGAAATTGAGCTTTCTGTATTACATACTTTCTGTATTACATAAAAGTTTATTGATCTGTACAGACATTTAGTTAAACTTACAAGTTGATAATCTCGCCGGTTATGAAATTCATCATAATCCTCTATATATATATATATATATATATATATATATATATATATATATATATATATATAACCATTCTGAAAAAAATCATAAAAAAAAAATATAGATAATTTTAGGAACACCTGAGATTTGGCGTATTGGCACTTGGATAGAAAGTATAACTATAATTACAGATGTCTCCCCTACCGTCAGTACTCAGTTTCCTTTACCACAGATGCCTCCCCTGCCTTCAGTACTCAATTTCCTTTACCGTTAGTTGACCAGTGATAGCTCAAAACTACCCTCCACTCCAAAAAAGACTTAAACGCCCTTGGTGCCAAATATCAAATCTATCATTACCCTTTAACATCCTTGGGAAATAAAAATTCGACATTAAGTATTCATCAATTGGGGAAAAAAATTACTATTGGGAACTTGGCTAGCTGGACTATACAATAAAATAAAATTTAAAAAATTTAACATAATACAACAGTTCAAAATCAATTTTGGTATCTCTAATACACAACCACTCATTTTTAACATTTGTTTAGTTCCATTGATTTTGAAAGTGCTCCTAGTTACACGATATTTTTCAACCATCTCCTTTGGCTTAAGAATTTATTCTCCACCACTAACTTCAAATTTTGCCGTTTCCTCTTCTACTTCTCTGTGAAGTATAGCTACCTTAATTTTGAATTTTTTGGCATATTCTGCTTTCTTTCTTTCCAATTATTCCTGCCAATTACTAAATATGCTGAAGATGAAATGAGAAGTAAAATATAAAAAAAAAATAATCTAGAAACAAGAAGAGTTGGGTTACCTCAATCTGTTTTGAATTAGGCTTATAAAATTCCATCTTGCTAGCTTCGCATGCAGCAATGGCCGAGAGCCATTTTGCCTTGATCAATGTTTTCAACACAATTGATTCGATTCACATATGATCTGTAGAAAAAATATTAAAAATATTGTATTTTTACTCTTTAATGGTTAAATTATTTAGTCAATAAAGTTGACTTGTGCAGTCTTAGCATATATGTTAAAAGAAAGACAATTACAGAAAGGCTTACTTGTTCTCTGTTTTTGCCTTCCCACAAAGACTCTCTTTTCCTTTTCAACCTCCACAAGAACATCATCTAAAAAAACATAACATGAGACTACAAGTTATTCACTTAGGAACTTCTGTATATTCAATGCAAATTGAATCATTTCACTGTGCTTAACAAAAGATTTTGACAAAAACCCACACCAACTTCCATTTGAAGCATTATCATAGTCACTTAAAAATGAAAATGATGTCATTTTACATTTTAAAAGCAAAATTAAGTAAGTTTTAAAAAGACTATATGATTCATAGTCACTTCAATTTAAAGCAAAAAGTATATCCCCATCCCAGCATCTCATTACGCCACTCAAGAATGCCATTACTACTTTCTTTACAAAAAGAGCACGTGTAGCCTCTAATCAACGTTACAGAGCCATTTTAACAGTAAAATCGTAAATAAAATCACATGACAGCTTCAATAAAACAAATAACTTATATCTTTTACACAAACATCAACCAATATTTATCACTAATTCTTTTCTTATCAAGAGACAAAAAATTTCTCCATATTAATGAGCACAAGCAATATCCTTTTCAGCTTCTTCAAAACATCACAAACAAACCCATATTTTCCAATATTATTAATACATACAACTTCACTAATTTCTAACGCATTGGTATATTTAGGTCAAGCACATGTTAAGAAGTCAATTCTTCTAAACATCATCCATATCCTTCATAACAGTGCTAATTCATTTTTATTTGACAAAGAACTCACATAAAAATCACTAATTTCTAACATTATATGTTTTGATTAGCTCATAACTCGACAAATCAGATAGCTAAAGTCTGAAAGTTACATACAACATGCATCTTCTTCAATACGTCAACAAATTGATATCAATTTTTAATGAACAACACAATGCCATCAGTTTCTCCAACACTTCAACAAGCCCATTTTCATTTCAAATAAAAAAAAGGTCAAATCTATGATTAAAATAAAATAAAATAAAATTCTAATTTTATTTAAAATATAATACATATTAAAACAAAAAAAATTAAGTCCAAAATTTTTTCAAAGACTAACCTTCTTTAATTCAGTTCAATACAGTCACATTTGACACCGAACGCCTTTGATTTTCACATGATGTCACTCTTAAGCCACCACCGATGCTTTTCTCGTAATAAATCTAAGCTAAAGTTGCTGGATTTGGTGATTAAATTTTGATTTTTTTCCATCTTCAAAGCATTTACAGGTGGAGTATGTGTGTGCTTCGGTTGATGAAAGAGAAAATGGTTTTGAGTGTTTCAGTGGGTATAACTTCAAAGTAGCTTTTTACTTATTTTAATTTTAATACGCTTTTACTAATTTACCCTCATATACTGACTGTATACGAAATTGAGTACAAACGGCAGCCGACAGGAGAGGTCCGTGTAATTATAGTCATACTTTCTATCTAAGTGTCAATATACTAAATTTCTGGGGAGGTCCCTAAAAATTAATTTAAAAAAATTTTAAAAATTAAGAAAATATTAATTTTTTTATTTAGTCTAAAATCTGAATTGAACTTAAAAATTAATCCCTATAACAGTACAGTTGATAGAAGAAGTAAATGTGCAATTGCACGGATTGTTGCTTTTAATGCAGTCACGACTTACAACTCAGAAGCCTGCACCGTGGTCCATTCTTACAATTATAATTTATACACTGCCTTTTATTACAATAGACCCGTCCCTAGCTGTTATTATGTACTTTCAATTATTATGCAATACAATGCCACATGATTTGCCCCCACGAATCAAGCTTCTTGCTACAAGTGTCTAAACGAAATAATGCCTCGATTTTGATTCTTTATGATCAATTTCCTATTTGTCTTTTTATCCTCGATCACATGCTTTTGTTTAATTTAACTAAATGGTTAGAGATAGGTAACTCGAATAGAGGATTCAATTAACAAACTCTCATGTACAGCATAATAATTTTCTATAATTATATCGCCCCAATTTGATATGGAGTCCAATGGGGCCGCAGACGTGTGCGAGCTTTTTCATCCCTAATATATGTGAAAAAGAAAAAAAAAACATCTATACCCGATTTCAATTCGGATCGGGGACGTGGATATTGAATGCAATTTTGTTGCCCGTTCCCTTAACTTTCTTGTTTAATAATATAGGTTATGAAAATTGAAAAGGGTTAGGGGTTGGTTATAGGTTTCATGGAAAGACCTTTAATGCACCAAAAGTCATATTTTCTTTTCCTTTTCTTGTGCTCTTTCCAATGATTTCAATCTCTCTCTTAATTTACAATGATAGTGATCAAGTTTTGGGTCCATATGTTAAATTTTCCTGCTTTATTCAAATGCTCTTGAAGAGAACATCTTCATCAAGGGGTGTCTTGTTAGTGATATTTGTTGTATTTTAACACGTGGGTGGTTGCAATTCATCACATTTGTTTTTGCAGTTTTGCATCTGTTGTTAAAGGATTTTCCACTTTAGTGAACGGCAAAAAATTATGTCGAGGATGAGACTGTATACGTCTACCAGCTATAAACAATTTTTGAGTAGTGATGCCGACGCCACATCATAAAACTTTTGAATGATCCATTCATGCACCATTTTTCCCCCTAGACGAACAGGCTTCAATAAATTACTATTGTTCGAGTTGTTAATTGTTCATGCTTGATGAGACTCTGAGTTATCACTACTAATTAAGAATAAATGTTTTATATATCAGAGATAATACAACCAGTTAATGTTAAGATGACAATTATAATTTTATTATAATGATGTACTAAATTATTTTCGGTCTATTCTTCAACATAAATACGTATATAAATTTTTTTTCAAAAATTATTTTCGGTCTATTCTTCAACATAAATACGTATATAAATTTTTTTTCAAAATTATTATATAATTGATGTAGTACATATGTACGATGAGTAGAAAAGTTCTCTCGCTATCAAGGGCCATAGAAGAGGATAGTAGTTTGAAAAGTTCTATCTATTTTTCACAGAATGAGCTTGAGCCCAAAATATGGGTGAGATTCATTGATCTCTCTAAAGATGAAAGTACATGTTAAACAAATCGTAGGCACACTAGGGTTTGTATCATAACGGTATATATAAAGCTGGCAAAGATGAAAAGGACTCTAACCCCTTTACTCTCCACATTGCTCTTCATTAAAAGGTTCTGCGTACATAGGACCACACAAAAAATTTAAGGACATCTTAATTTGCTACACGTAAATCTGTAAATGTGCAATGTGCATGCAATAATGTAATATAACGGTCCATATTTGGTTGGGAGAATTGAGAGAGAGGAGAGGAATGGAAAGAAGAGCGGGGGAGAGAAAATTAACGGAAAAAAAGGGGTCAATCTCAATTTTATTTGAAATAGAATTCATTATTCTCCCCTTTATTTCTTTTCCAATTCCTCATTGCTTTTTTTTTCAAATCAAACATGCCACCGAGAGTTTTAAATGCTATGTACTGCTTTCATTGTACTAAGATCCATTAGCTTCCCTATATTTTTGTCCCACAACGTCCTCATTTGAAGATATATAATCAACCTCTCTCTTACAACAGTTACAAGAGTTATAGTTCTCAACAAACATGGTACAATCAAAGAAGTTCAGAGGTGTCAGGCAGCGCCATTGGGGCTCTTGGGTCTCTGAGATTCGCCACCCGTTACTGTACTCTCCGTAAACTACTATATTTATACCTCCTCATAATTACTTATCTTAATTTGCTTTCATTGTTTGTTTCTTCTTTTTCTTCTTCTTCTTATTAGTATTATTTAATTTTTTGTAGCAAAAGAAGGGTGTGGCTTGGCACATTTGAGACGGCTGAAGCGGCAGCTAGGGCATACGATGAGGCAGCAATTCTGATGAGTGGACGCAGTGCGAAGACTAATTTTCCTGTCATCACCAACGGAGAAGGCGGAAGCAGTGATCAGAATACTGCAGCACCTCCTACGCCATCACTTTCTTCTAAGCTCAGTGCAAGGCTTCGCAAAATTTGCAAGTCTCCATCTCCATCCCTCACTTGTTTAAGGCTTGACACGGAGAACTCACACATTGGAGTCTGGCAGAAGAGAGCCGGGCCTCGTTCGAATTCCAATTGGGTCATGACGGTTGAGTTAGGGAAGATGAAGATTAATGGTGAAGCATCATCATCATCATTGGAGCCGAGATTGACCAAGCCTCAAGCAGTACGAGAGATGGCTGCAAGAAAGGATTTGGTTGGTGGTGGTGATGGTGGTGGGCTAGATGAAGAAGAAAGGGTTGCACTGCAAATGATAGAAGAATTGCTTAATAAAAATTGATCATTAATTGATCATCTGGGGAAAGCAACAAATTAAAATAAGGGAGCTTTCAAAGGCAGGCCAAGTGATTAGTAGGTGTTTGCTGCTGTATTTGATATTTAATTAGTTTATAATTAAAATGGAGGGATAAATATAGTGAGTTCCTACGCAAAAGATGTTAGTGTGAGAAGATATATGCATATACAGTAATTCTCTGTATGTATGAAAAGCAAGGAAAAATATACATGCCGATTTGATCTCTCTCAGAAGAAATCTCATCTTAAGATGTTTCTTTACAGTAGGTAACTAATTATATATAAAGGACAAAAATTGAAGTTCTTATATATAGCTTTGGAAATAAATGAAGAATCAACCCCAAAGGATAATTTAGTTGGTTGGAGCCTTGAGATGGAATAAGAGATCAAAGGTTTAAGTTTTAATTATTAATTAAATTGAAAATTTTTAAGTATTAAAAAAAATAATTGTTAAGACTTGATAACCTTTGTATAAAATACAACATCCTAAATTTTTACTCTATTAAAATTTATGTGAATTTGAACCATTCAATAGTCAGATGATAAATCATTTTCCTGACTTCCTCACATAAATAGATAGGGAATTTGATTATTCTTTGGTGTGTATTTGTGGTCAATTTTCTTTTTCCTAATTATGTGGAAGTAGCTAGCTCCAATTTATTCTAAATTTCTGTGCATGTGCATGTGCATGCCTGAAACAGCCGAGGAAAGAGATGATGTTGAAATCATTAATAGGCACATAACAATAATCATAGGATTACGTATAGCAACTACTTCATTTTTAATTGATGAACATTTTGGCTACAAATTTTCGCGACGTAAACCGTGTAATTAAAAGTCAATTGTGACAACTAATGTTGACATATGATGTTACCATAACATTGATACTGATGTGCTATGTACTACAATTTTATCTTTAATTGAAATATTGTGCACGTGAATTATACATCAATTGATACTGATTAATCGATCCAGGAATCCAATATCGAATACTGTTGTACATCAGTGCTTGCATATTAATGTTATGACATATGGGATAATATTATTGATAAAGACTCCTTAATTTCCCATTTTGAATAAAAATTGTCTATAGGAGCTAACGACACATGATTAGATTTTCAAACAGAGGAAGACTCGGCTATCACTCCGGAAACTATTTTCTGGGGAAAACGACCGATACTCACATCTTGATTGGTAAATTATTTTCTGTCTTATCTTTTAAAACTCCCTAGAATCTCCATAACGGTACAATGTTAAATAATTTGATACATTTTTTAAGGGCCAATTCAATCATTTTGTAATAGACAAATCTAATAGTCACAAAATGAGTGAAATATTAATGTTATGAGAGTCGTGGTGAATTTTTCAAATCATACGAGAGAAAAATGGTTAATTTTACGGAACAATGGTGAGTCTTGGTCGATTTCTCATATTTTCTGTGAACTTGATCTCTGATTGTTGCCAGAAATAACTCTTGCCAATTGCCATGTGAACGTAACATATTCCAAAAGCTCATAAAGTTATTAAAGATCCATTCAAGTTTCTCTACTTTAATAGAACTTATATGTATGTGGTTGAGAGATTCATTAATAAAGCTGGGCACTTGTATATATATTTCTAGCAAGATAATAAAGGCTTAAAATTGACTGTAGTTAGCAGAGAGGAAAAGGCAACCTAAGTTTGTTGCTTGACCATCGATAATTAGTTTCCAGTTTTCTGAGATCTTATCAATAGAGACGTTTCAGAAAAATGGAGAGTTTTATTTATTAAAATTATAGGTTAGCTATGGGAGTTCGGTATCTTTATCTTTCAGTTTTCCTGTTTAGCCGGGGAAGTACAAATAGAGTTCAGAAAATTAAAATTCGTCCTAATTTCCATTGATGTATCATTTATTATATAGAACGTGATATGCTGGGAGCCACATTATATTATTGTTTTACCAACAAATTACCTTATACATATGCTAAATACCTTTTTCAGCGAAGAACGCAAATTGGGTTTGCTATAATGATTATCTCTGAGATTAACAGGCAAATGCTCTAATGTTGGAGAATTTGAATGATTAAACACTCAAAAATATTCTTTTTTTTTTCTTATGAACTTGATACAACTCCTCAATTACAACTCTTTTGGAACTAAGAAGCTTTACTACTTCTTGTTTCTTAAATCAACTGAGAGAGGAGATATTTATACTTGTTACAGCTTAATCACAACCATAAATTAACCTAACTACCACACAAATTATAGCCACACATCAAACCTAAGCACCATACTCAACAAGGCAAATTCTACTTACCTCATTAGCACATTTAACACCACAAATCTTAACTAAAGAAGCTTCCATGGGCTAGATAAAAAATCATTTAGGCTTCAAAGTTGTATGGATCAATTTTATGATCCAACATCCCCGCTCAAACTTGATCCTGTGGCACTAAGCAAATTTCTCAATATGATGAAGTCTTGTTGTTTCAATGGCTTAGTAAAGATATAAGCTGCTTGATCTTGTGATTTGACATACTTTGCTTGTACATTTTTTCTCTTAATGCACTCCCATATGAAATGGTAGCGACTATCAATATGCTTACTTCAATCATGGAAAATAAGCTTCTTACCTAAGGCAATTGCTAATTTATTGTCAATGAAAATCTCTGTATGTTCTTCTTGTGACAAACTCAACTCCTTTAATAAATTCCTTAGCCAAATTACATGACAAATATTTGATGTAGTAGCTACGTACTTAGCTTTATTGGTAAAAAGTGTAACGATTGGTTGCTTCTTCAACATCTATGTGAAAGCAATATCTCCCATTAAGAACATGAAACTAGTGATATTCTTTCGATTATATGTGTCTCCACTCTAGTCACTACTGCTATGTCCAACGAGCTTATAGTCATTAGAAAATTAATAAAACAAATTGAAATCAATTGTACCTATGATGCATCGAAGGATTCATTTTATAGCTTTAAAATGAGTGGTCTTTGGATTTTTCATGTATTCGACTCACAAGTCCAACAACATAAAGGATGCTTGGTCTTGTGCATGTCAAATAGCGTAAGCTTCTGACCAAACTCTTAAAGAATGTTGGATCTACAGTTTCGCCTTCATCATATTTGGATAGCTTGACTCCACATTGCACTAACGTGCTTATGGCTTGCAATTATGCATCTTGAACTGTTTGGGTATTTCCTTTCAGTAGTTTTCTTGGAAAATAAATATGCCTTCTTCCTTTCGCTTAATATTAACATCAAAATAATACGCCATAAGTCTAATATCAATCATTTTGAACTCTTTGGTCATCACTCTCTTGAACTCTTCAAATAAACTTGGATTACTTTCAATGAAGATGAGATCATCCACACGTAGGCAAATAATCAAAATGTGTCTATTTTTGCCTTTGATGTAGAGAGCATGTTCATATGGGCATTTGGTGAAGCCGTTCTCTTGAAAATACTTGTTGATTTCATTATTTCATGCTCTCGGTGCTTCTATTAACCCATAAAGGGCCTTATTTAATCTCAAAAATTTATCTTCATGTCCTTTCACCACATAGCCTAATGGTTGTTTGATGTAGACTTCTTCTTTGAAGAATCCATTTAAGAAAGCAGACTTCACATTCATTTGATAAATCTTCCACTTTGTTTAGGCTACTAATGAAATGATTAGTCTTATAGTTTTTAGTCCGGCAACAGGTGCAAATACCCCATCATAGTCAACGCCGGCTTTTTGTCTATAGCCTTTTGTAACTAGCCTTGCTTTTTGCTTTTCGATCTCACCTTTGTCATTTTCACTCATTTTGTACACCATTTGACACCAATGGCTTTGTGCCATTTGGGAAGAGTGGCAAGTTCTCAAGCGTCATTCTTTATAATGGCTTTGATTTCTTCATCTATTATTTTTCTTTACTTCTCATCTTGTACAACTTCCTGGAAGTTCGTTAGCTTACAATTAGCGAAGATGTAAAAGAAAGTGAGGTTGTTAAGTATCTCAGTTATCTCATAAAGATCTTGTAAACTTCTTGTGCGTGTTACATCTTTCTCTTCCAAAAATGATGGTGGCAAATCTTCATGAGTGATTGATATTGGAGAGATAAGTGGAGTTACAGGCTCTTGTTGTTTTTCTCCTGTTTGTTCATCTTCTTCAAAAGGGTAAAATTTGAAATCATCAACTTAAAGCCAAAACCTCATTCTCTTTCTTCATAAAAAAATAAAATCTCGATTGATCATGATCTTTCTATTGTTTAGATTACACAGTTTGTATCTTTTAAAATTGTTGTCATAGCTGATGAAGATGAACTTTTCACTTTTGTCATCCAACTTTATTCTTCTCTCGTCTGGTACATGTACATGAGCTATACTTCCAATAACTCTTATATGACAGCTGCCTTGCTTTCTGTCACTCCATGCTTCTTGTGGTGTCGTGCACTATACACTTTTTATCGAAGATCAATTGGACAAGTATACTATACATGCAACATCTTCTGCCCAAAATTCCTTAGGCAATCTCTTGTTTTTTAGCATGCTTCTTGCCAAGTCGAAGATGATTCTATTCTCTACTTCTACCATGCCATTTTTTTAGGGGATCATGGCATAGTCAAAGGATGTTGAATTCGATTTGCTTCATAAAACTCTTGGAATTCTTGAGAAGTGAATTCTCCTCCTTGATTAGATCTTATGGTTTTAATCTGGTGTCCATTTTCTTTCTCCACTGTAGCTTTGAATTTCTTAAAAGTTTTAAAAACTTCTTATTTCTGTTTAAAAGTAAGCCCAAGTTTTTCTTGAATAATCATCTATGAAGAGAAGGAA
Organism: Murraya paniculata; assembly: GCA_030449075.1. Classification (NCBI taxonomy): domain Eukaryota; kingdom Viridiplantae; phylum Streptophyta; class Magnoliopsida; order Sapindales; family Rutaceae; genus Murraya; species Murraya paniculata. The sequence continues at coordinate 1,044,793 of JAEVFN010000049.1, read as the reverse complement.
ATAGTTACTTTCACTAAAGGCTCTTGGCTTGATTGGACAACAAACGTCTGCATGAATGAGCTCAAGTGACTTTTTGGCTCTTGAGTTTGACTGTTTTGCAAAACTCTTCCTAAACTACTTGTCAAGTAAACACCCTTCACAAAGTTGATTGCAACAATTAATTGAAGGTAGGCTTTCACCACGTTCTTCTTTTTTGATAGTAGCTCTAGTCCTTTAAAGTTGAAATTCCCATATCGAAGATGCCAAATTCAGGTTGAATCTTTATGACAAGCCTTGAGACAATTTACAATATCATTCTGAATATTTATAGGAAACATTCTATTCTTCAATATTTTTACCTTTATAATTAGATTTGCTTTGTCATCTCTTAGAAAAAAACTATAATCTTTTAAGTGAATATCATAATCTTTTTTCAAAAGTTGACCTAAACTAAGGATATTGCTTTTCATAGTGGGCACATAGTAAACATTTGAAATCAATTAGTGGTTGCCATCTTTTGTACAGAAAAGAATGTTACCGTTGCCCTTCACTAGTACTTTTGAATCATCTCCAAAATTGACATCGTCTCTCACTGAACATGTTTCTGTTTCTGCTCATGTGATTGCTAGCACTATGTCAAAATACCATATATTTTCTTGACCTCTACTGGTGTCATTACATGCTAGTAAAAGTGTACCATCTTCTTCATTATTTTTTTAAAAAAATATAATTCACTTTCTCATCAACTCTGGTACTTGGAGCTCTACAATCTGAAGCATAATGCATAAATCTATGACAATTGTAGCATTGTATTTGGGATTTGTTGTACCTCAATTTTGGTTTACTCTTCCTTGTCTCTAGTTAAGCTTTCTCCGCTTTCATAGTTGGAGTTGTTGTTGTTGGAATTCCAACCATGTTTACCACCACATGCTCCATTTTTTCCTTGGCCTCTATTTCTACCTCGAGACCATTGTCTTGTCTCATTACCTTGTTTGTTCTCTTCTTCTTGATTTGCATCTTAAGGAGTTACTCATTGATCCCTTGCTTATTCTTATGCTTTTCTTCATAAGCTTACATCGAACCTTGAAGTTCCTCAATTGTCATGGCCTCTAAATCTTTGACTTAATGAGTAAAGTATCTTTTTCATAATTCTTACATCTTCTATCTTCTCACTGTTTCTTTTTAGTTGATTTAAAACAGCTAGAACTCTTAAAAAATAATCAGAAAAGCTTCTTGCATGTGTAATGATTCAAACTCACCTCTTCGAGTTTGGAGACACACCATTTTCACTTTCTCTTATCATTTATAAGATGTTTGAAGCTTCTCCCATGCTTCCTTAGCTGAAGTTGCACTCGAAATCTTCTCAAATCCATCATCATCCAATGCTTGATAGATGAAGAAGAGAGCTTTCTTGTCTCAGAGAGCTTCTTTGTCTCTCTTTCTTGAATCCATTGAACTATTCTTTTTTTATGAGTCAAAGAAGCCTTATCTTCTGACTCATTATAGCATTTTTCAATGACTTTCCAAACATAATGAGCTCCAAGGAGGGCCTTCATTGTAATACTCCGATTGTCGAAGTTGCTTCCCTTTAATAATGGAATTTGAAATGACACCATGCCACTAGTTGCCATAACTCTTTACAGAGTCAAAGTTTGAAAATTCTAATTGCATGGATGGATTTGGAACTTCAAAAAACCAAGGGAGGGGCTTTAACCAAATTTTAAATTCTGGTCAACAGTCAATGATTGATGATCCATGGTCAGCGAATCAATTCACTTGACTCGGCTCTGACTCTGTTTATCTTGATTCAGCTCGATTTAGTGCTGTTCACCTTGGTTTAGTTTGGTTCAAGTAGGTGAGTCAACTCAATTTCAGGACAAAAAATTCTAGCAGCAAGTGCAGGTGCGTTCGGACTCTGGTCAAGTTGATTTTGCAATGTCGCATTCCTCTCATCAAGATCTTCAATTTGATATGCTATACTACTATGTGAAGTACCGATTATTAGCTTTGATACCACTTTGTTGGAGAATTTGAATGATTAAACACTCAAAAACACTCTTTTTTTTTTTCTTATGAACTCAATACAACTCTTAGAACTAAGAAGCTTTACTACTTCTTGTTCTTAAAACCAACTAAGAAAGGAGGTATTCATACTTGCTATAATTTAATTAGAATCATACATTAACCTAACTACCATACAAAACGTAACCACACATTAAATTTAGGAAAATGATGTTGTTACAAAGGCGTGCACAAAACGGTGCGTTTTCTTAAGGATATAAAATCTAATTCGTACGTGCATCTCGCGTGCAAGAAAGGAAAAGAAAATATTCATGCCTCCCTCCTTTCATTCGTGCCTCCCTCCTTTCTGCCAACAGAGATCTCATTCGTGCCTCCCTCCTTTCTTTCCTCCACCACGACAAACATTTTCCGGCCTCTTTCTCTCCTGTCTCCACGCAAGATCAGTCTTGGCTCTATTCTCCCTCACCACGCTGCAACAGTGACAGATCTGTTCTCGCCTAAAGCATCTCGCGTCCTCTCACTCTCTCGATCTCAGCTGCATCGCTCTCTCCACCCAACACAATTTGCTGAACATGGCTTGTTAAGGTCAGTGTTCAATTCTTTGGTTTAATTTGCAATTTAGTTGTCAAGGGTTTTGCAATTTAATTGTCAAGTGTTTAAAATTCCACAATGTGTATATGTTCGGTTGCTTTGTATTATTTTGAGATATTATTTTGTAAATTTTGGATATTATTTTGCGAATTTTGGCTGAGTTACAGATTCTAGCAAATGTTCGGTTGCTTTGTATTGGCCACATTGTTCTGCTTTGTTTGCTTCGTTTAATAAATTATATTGGTCATTATTCGAAAACCAATTCATTAGTTTAATTTGCAATTTGGTTGTTGGAATTATGGAATTGAAAACCCTAGAAACCAAACTATAAATTAGGCAAAGAGTGGAATAGAGGACATTGCTTTTATTCTCTGTAATTGACAACCTGATTATGCATTTTATCTAATATGTAATTACTGAAACAGAAGATTGGTTCGGTACTTGCATTATATACTATACTCATGCAATTGAGATTATTTCATTGCTTTCATTTCTGCAATATAGAATTTGAGATTATGGAATTAAAAATCCTATAAAAGCAAATTAAAAATTAGGCAGAGCATAATCAACAGAATTGGAATTGTTAAGAATTGAGTGTGATAACTTAGTTGTAGCAACCTAATACCTTTTATCCTCCAATTATGGAAAATACAGTTTACACATCAAAAGCTAACTGGAATGTTGATGCCTATTTTTTCCCCTGCAATTGGTCACTAATAGTTGAGATCTCCCCCCCCCCCTTTCAGTTGCTTAATGCTTACTAACTATTATGGCATTTTTTTTCCCTCTTCAGTTGCTTAAACTGGTTTGATTCAAGGTAGTAGTTGAAAGGCTCTTCATTAGCAAGGAAGCATCCTGGTTGGATATTTCTATCATAATGTCTTCTAGCGTGAGCAAAGTTCCAAAACCACAAATGAAAACTTGTGAAAAATGCTACAATGATAAGATCTTACGAACTTCACATACAAGAGAGAATCAAAATTGTAAGTTTTGGAAGTGCAAAGGATGCGGCGCTTTTGAATGGGACAATGATCAGAAGAGCGGTGAATCTAATGAGTTTCGAGGGATAGAAGATCGAAATATGAGTGAAAATAAAATTAATATCTTATTAAGAGAAGTCTGCATGCTGGGGCATCAAATGGAATGCTAATCTCTTAAATTAATGCTCATCCACTTGCATACTGAAAAAAAATCTGTTGTCTTCTGATTGCACTTTCATAAAATAGTTTTGAAGAGCAACAGCATCTCCATCCCCAAGCCCGTAGTCTTCTTTCTTTCTGGATATGATTTCTACAATCTCTCTGTGTGAATGTCACATTTTCATGGCCGCCAGCCTCAATAACGAGTGATTGATAATTTTGGGACAATCTAATTCCTGCTCTATCATTCACATCAAGTTTCTTTTTTGCATATGAACTGAGACTACGATTGCACCGAAAAAACTTAGACTTGGTTGGAGTCAATAGCGTATGGTTATGTTCAAGATTTAAAACTCGGATCCTCCATTTTCCGTCTTCCTCTAAACCTCCTCCCAATTTAGCATTGCAGCCTATTTTTGCATTAGGTTGGGGCCTGAGCAGATTACAAGATTTGCTTCTTGTTGCACCACTTCGCCCACAAGCATAACTCACATGTCGTATTGTCCCATCACTGCCCTTATTACTACTTCTTCGCATAACTGGAAACCCATTTTTTTTACCATATTCTCTATAATAACTAAACATTTCAATCTCACTATCAAATGACATCCCAATCATTGGCTCATCATCCTCTACAATTTTCTCCAACTCTTCAACTTCAGTGCTTTTTTCCATATTCTTTATTCCTAGAAAATGAATATATTTCATACTAACCAGCTGAAAACAACATAAATTATAAAAAAAAAATGTGCTATAAATTTAAACACCACTCAATTATAAACAAAATTCTAAACTGATAATTATGGCATAAGCCAAATGTGCGTGGGCTGCAATTTTCATTTAATTCTATTCGAATAATGACCAATATAATTTATTAAACGAAGCAAACAAAGCAGAACAATGTGGCCAATACAAAGCAACCGAACATTTGCTAGAATCTGTAACTCATCCAAAATTTGCAAAATAATATCTCAAAATAATACAAAGCAACCGAACATATAGACATTGTGGAATTTTAAACCCTTGCTAATTAAATTTTAAAACCATTGACAACTAAATTGTAAATTAGACCAAAGACTTGAACACTGACCTTAACAAGCCGTGTTAAGCAGATTGTGTTGGGCGGAGAGAGCGATGCAGCTGAGATCGAGAGAGCGATGCAGCTGAGATCGAGAGAGCGATGCAGTTGAAATCGAGAGAGTGAGGACGCGAGATGCTTCAGCCGAGAACAGATCTGTCACTATTGCAGCGTGGTGATGGAGAACGGAGCCAAGACTGATCTTGCGTGGAGACTGGAGAGAAAGAGGCCGGAAAATGTTTGCTGTGTGGTGGACGAGAGAGAGGAGGGAGGCACAAATGGGATCACCGTTGGCAGAAAATGTGGCGTGTGTGTGCGTAGTATTCCTTGCTTCCATGTGTGAACAAGTGGCTTTTAAACTTTGCACAAAACGAACCGTTTTGTGCAAAGCTTTGTGTGAATATCGCTACTGTTAAATTTAACAACCATACTCAACACTGCAGATTCTAATTACCACATTGCCATATCTAACAGCCAAATCTTAAATACCTAAAGAAGCTTTCATGGGCTAGATTATAAAACATTTGCGCTTCAAAGTTGTATGGATCAAGTTTATGATACAACATCTAATTCGTCTAAAATTAATTATGTGCATCAATTTTTGGAGAATGACTCTTAAGTTGCTAATATTTCTCATTTTTACTACTAAATACATTTTTTAAATTATTTTAGTACTGTTATTATACTTCTGTCGTCACTCTAGCATTAAAGTTATTTGTTAAAAAAGGCAAAGTTTTGTATATTAAAAAGTTACATTTATCATTTAATAAATAAAGATTGAACGTTAAAATTAAAACAAAAAAAAAATAATTAAGTGATTTTTTTTTTTTTAAAAAAGAAACCTAAGTGGTAAAATTCCATTGTGCGAAAATGGAAAGAAAATTCCATTGAAGGATTTCATTGCCTTAAACAAGAGATATAAACTTATTAGAATTTGCTAAGGCTGTTTGGATCGTGAGAAAATGGAAAGAAAATAAACAAGAACAATCTAGACTAATCTCGAAATTTATTGAATGAATTCTGGATGTATTAAGTAGAGCAAGTACGGCACTATTTATACTCGTTTTATAGCTATAACAGAAAATGTTAACTTGACCAATTACAAGATGCCAGCTGGCATTCAGTTACACTGATAGCTACATGCTAAAATGCTCTGCATGTTTGCACACCTTTGATCTGTACATACGGCGTCGTGAAAGCTTAAGCAAGCAAGCTAATCACGATGATATCTCAACAAAACTGAACTGTTCCTATCATACATCAAATAGTGCGGGCTGCATGTAGAATAGTTTCTATCCTTTATCATCTTCCAACTGATATTTTATTTACATTATAATTTCATGAATTGTTTCTGGATTTTGTTTTCTTTTTTAAATTTCAAACTTCATTCTGAAGCAGTGCTATAAGCTTTTGTTTATAAAATGTTATATTTATTTATTATCATACGTTTGATGATAAATAAATTAAAATTTAGAGTAAGACAAAGTGATTGAGAAGGTGAAAGAGAGAGACATGTTTTAAAATTTTAAAATTATTATATTTTAATTAGAGCTTGTTATGTAAAACTTTTGAAACTTATAGTTTTTATTATTTACAGAAAATAATAGAGACTGCTGAAAAAAATGCCAAATAAATTTTTTAGAATTTAAAAATTATTATATTTTAATTGGGCCTTACGGTACAAAATTTTTGAAACCTATAGTTTTTATTATTTACATAAAACAATAGGGATCGCTAAAAAACCAAAATTGAGTGTTTGGTATTCTTTTTAACATAATTGACCTAATGGGAGTTCAAGTCAATTACCAGTTAATTCATTTATTTTTAAAAATTATATTAAAGGTCCTTATTTCTGTTAGCATATCTACTCTACATGTCATTTATTTTTCATAAGTGCATGTCAGACTCAAGGAAATAAAAATGTTAATTGTTTTTTTTTTCTTTTTGGATTTTGGGGGGTTTGTCATTGGGAGTGAAGTCAAACAGTCATGTAAATTTTATTTTTGAACGGTAAACAATCACTTAACAAATTCAATGAAATAGATAAAGTATAAGTGATGATATAATTATAAATTTTTATATAAGATTAATTTATATAAATTAATTTAATATTAATATATTAATTAAATAAAAATATAAAATAATAAAAATAATTAATATAAATTATAAAATATTTAATTTAATTAATTTAATTATATTATTTTATTTTATTTAAAATAAATTTATACAAAAATTTATAACTATCGCATACATTCTTCAATGATTTTATCCAATCGAACCCGGTCCGTCAGATCCGACCAACCCAAGTCCAGTTCTTAACCGAAAGTCTGAAACTCGTACGAGCATCGAATTAAAAAAACCACGCTCAATTTCTCTCCTTATAATTTCGCAGAAAAAACAAAAAGGAAAGAAAAAGAAAGATTCAATTTTCGAAAATGATACTTGCAGTGTTGTTCACAAATTCTGAAGGCAACATCCTAGTTGAAAGGTAAGTACAGATCCGCACCGTCAGTTTTTTTTTTTTTTTTTAATGATCAGATCACATGTATTTACTGCGATTTGTTTCGTTGAAATTGTTATTTTATAATACTCTTTTGTGGTTTTGTTGATTAATGGGTTTGCTTGTTCGACATCGGGTTAGATCTCAGATGGGGTTTTTGGAATTTTCTTGAAATCAATCATTTCAATCGAATGAGTTCACTTTTATCTTATTAAAATATGATTTTTTTCCCTCTTATGGTAGTTGTTAGGACCTAAATAATTTGAAAAAGAAAAAAAATTGAATAACTTCGATTTTGTAAATAGTGTTGATGTTAGTTATACTAAAAAAAATGAGAACTATAGATATCCTTAATTGCTATAATAAGTTGTTAGAAGTGTAATAGTTGAAGATGACCTTTTTAGGCCGAAGATTTGCTTGATGGATGTAGGTATACAATCATGTGCGTTTTTCAGTTTGTGTAGGAGCAATCATAGGTTAGGGATATGAGTTTTTGACAATTTGGATACAGAGTTTAATTACAATTCTCTTTTGGTTTAATATTTAAGCTGTCCTCATTTTTAGGTTTTGAGATGGACAAGGGATTTTCTTTACTGGTGAAGCATGTTTTTGGTTATTGTAAATGTACATGGGATCTACCATGGTTGAAATGTAATGTGGTTTTGGGATAGAGATAGGGTGGTGTTTATTATATGGTCGGTTAGTGTTCTTGTTCTTGATTGTGTGTGGCTATACAGTAGTTGGTTACCAAATCTGTCGGAAAGTTCTGTTAGCCTAGTTCTGTTATGGCCTTTTGGGCTCTGCATTTGAACCATTGTTGTGCGAAACATTGTTATAGTGTGTGTGAACCAGTGTTGTATAGAGGTCTGTGTGGGACTGTGGGTCAGAGTATCTATCTCTTTGTCAGGATATTAGTTGTTAGTTTTTAAGGTCTCTTTCTTGGTGTTCTGCGGAAAATAAAACAGGTTTCCATTCATCTGGTCTCCCTTGTGAGGTGACACTTCTAGTTTCTTGCTTTAAACACGATGCAAGTGTTGGTTTGAAGACCAATCTCTTTTTGCAGGTTTAATGGAGTTCCAGCAGAGGAACGGTTACATTGGCGATCATTCTTAGTTAAACTAGGTGCAGATAATCTTAAAGGTGTCAAAAATGAAGAGCTTCTTGTTGCCAGCCACAAGTATGAACACCCCTTTACTTTGTAGAGCATCCATTAGTTAAAGGATTCAGTTGTTTAGAAAACAACCTTTAGTCCACCATTGCGCATTTATGACGCACATTGTGATCTTACTCTTTTTTTTCATTTCTGCTTGAAATTACTTAACCATCATTGGGATGTTAGTTATAATTGAAATTCCTTTTTGTCTTCTCATCAGGTCAGTCTATATTGTCTACACTGTTCTTGGTGATGTCAGCATCTTTGTTGTGGGCAAGGATGAATATGATGAACTTGCTTGTACGTATATTTTTATTTTTCTTTAAGCATGTGATGCAGCTTATCTTATGGTTTTGTTGTGGCCATGGCCCGAAGGAGCCTTGCGCACTTGTATAATGCTCAAATTAGGCTCTGGGCAATAAGTAGGATGCATTCATGCAAGGATAGGAAGAAGTCATTAAACTTGTTGATGCCAAACATGCAACGCATATATGTCTCGAGTTCTGCATCTTTTAGGTCCTCTCTAAATCTTCAAGTTTGAATGATTTGCAATTAGAAGTGACATGTTGATTCCGTCTTTACATGCTTTCTTTCAGTGGTTCAACTCTGTAATTAGTTTTAAGGCTGCTTAGAATCCTTAACTATAGTGTAGATCAGTTACATTATGAGTCTAGTGGTGATGCTACATCTTCACAGAGAAATAAAAGAATTATAGTATCCTCTTGTTTTCCTTAGAATGGTTGTAGCATTTCTATGGACTGTGATGCAGTGCATGTCAAACTGCATTGTGTTTTGAGGTGCCCAAGGCCTTAATACTTGATTTATCACCTTATTTTTACCCACCTGTTTTCTTCTAGTGGCAGAAGTTATATTTGCTATTACTTCAGCTGTTAAGGATGCATGTGGAAAGATTCCGACAGAGCGCCTTTTCCTGGATAAATACGGAAAGATATGTTTGTGCTTGGATGAAATAGTTTGGAAGGTGAGTTGATGAATCTAACTATTTTAATATATGATAAAATTGATGAGAAATCTGGAATTTTCCTTGTGTTTGACTGGTTTGCTCATCCTATACCGGCAATGCCCACAAGTATGCATCTGTTTTTGTTTCATGGACATCATCATAGATATTATCGAATAATTTGTATATGTGGCTCTCTCATACACTACTAAGGCTTCATTTGATGGGCATGGTGGTCAAGGCATTTCGATAGTAATTCTGAATATTCTGTAGCACTGCCTGTGTTCATAAAAAAAAACACAGTTAAGGACTTTCTCAGTTTACGATCTCAACATTTTATGGCCATCTTCGGCTGGAGACTGCTATTCTTTTCGCTTGTTGAACTTTCTGCATATCATGTTGCATGATTTAATGAGGATGTTGTCCTTGACATTTTATCTTCAAAATATTTTAAAGGGATTGCTGGAGAATACAGAGAAGGAGCGTGTCAGAAGACTTGTAAGACTCAAGCCTCCGAATGAGTTCTAAACTGATAGCTCAATAGCAAAGCCAATCTTTTGAAGGCACTAAAGATCTTGCCTAGATACAATATTGTTTCTCTTCAAACCTCGGTTGTAATTTCTGATTGGAATGTATGAAATTGCTGGATCAATACGTGAAATCGATGACAACTTGTTTTGAAATAGTGTAAAGATATTGATCAGCGATCCCATATAAATTCAATTTCTTATTTGGGATTTCTTCCAGGGAACTATTTTAGTACAAGAATTAATATATAAATAATATTGTAGGACATTTTTTTTATATGATAACGACATACAATAACAGATTCAGAAGTTTCTAGTGATACCATATTTAAGATACAATTTAGATTAAGGGATCGTTTGTTAAACATCTAAAGGCCTCTAAAATTTGTTTGTTTGTTTTTTGTAACTTGTATATGATTTTTAGACATTTACATTTGAATAAAAATAAATAAATTTTTGTGATTTTTATCTGAATGGGAAAATGATTAAATGAGAAGTAAATATTATATTTAAAAAATATCTCTATAAAATATATTTATTTCTCAAATTATAAAATATAATTTTCTTTTAATTTTGATTTGTAAGGATATAAATATCAAATAACCGTGTTTAAAATATTTTTTATTTATAAAAACAAACACAATATAATTTATATTCAGATATTAAAAAAAAACATATCATTCAGATATTTGTATTTAGATTTATTTAGATTTCAGAGAAATTCATACCTATTCAGATTTCAGATAAAAAACAAACGCTATCTTAGTCTAACAATATAAAATCTTATATTAATATGCTATTTTCTATTTTTTTATTCTCTCGAAATGCCTGATATTTATAGTCAGAGAAAAATGAGAGATAGAGAGTAATCATATCATTTCTATTATAGTTCAGTCAAAAATTCTATTTCATACTGAATAATTCTATTATGTTATATTTTTTAAGAAGACAATTCTACCCACATTTTTTTTAAGAGACTCAAACCACCATTGAGGAGTTTGGGGGGAAGTGGTTCATGCAACCTAACCAAATGGCGGGAGCCTTATATTAGTAGTGTTTAAAAATTAAACAAACTATATTAATTTTGTACCAACATATGTTATTCTCGTTAATTTATTACCTATATGAAGTTGTTGAAATTCGTATGACATTTGACATGTGTGTGAGTCACATATAAGATTCCCTAATGATAATAATAAAATGTAATGTGATATAAAGTAAGTGTGCTGTAAAGTAATATTTCTTAGAGATAAGAATGAATTAAAGTAGTGATGAGTCATAATTATAAAGTAATGGTGAGTTGTAAAATAGATGCCTTAGTGATAAGGTGTAATGATGTAAACAATAAAAAGAGATTCCTTTAAGTACCATAAAAGGGACTCCCTAATAGTATCTAAGGCATCGAGTCTTGGAACGAGTCTTATATGTACAAATTTCATATGTTTCAATATCCAGACTCTTTTAAAATATAGACAATGTTAAACTAAAAAACATACCTGCTTACATAGAAAAAAATGATGGCGTGGTATGAAGGAGAAGTGCAACGAGCCTCACATCTCACTAAGAGAGCTGCAATGATGAGATTGGTTGCAGGATTTGTTGGATCATTAAGAAGACGATGGTGTATCCAAGTTGCTCTAGCAAAGGACGATCTAATATAAACCGACTACGTTTTTTATATTTAAATCTTGGTGACACAGCCAGTTAAACATATCTGTTGATTATAAAATAATTTTAACTTGTCACCACATATAGCAACTGAGAAAGCAATGTAGCTGCGGGGGAGACAGTAAATCCAGTGACAAAACTTACATACATTCACATGTGAAATATATATATATATAGTTCTTCTGGGTAAGGATGGGGTACAAGAGAAGGTATCCTTGTACGTCTTCTATATATATATATATATATATATATATATATATATATATATATATATATAATCATCATCTCTTCAATTGAATTAATTATGTAATCCTTAAGAGTATAATGCTGTAGGAATTGAAAACAAGAACTTGGGAAAATCAGCCCATACCCGTTTGAATCATTGTTCTTCCCACATAAGTGGGTGAGGTTGAAATCTTGCGTACAAGATCTCGTCCATTTTAAGCCTTGTCATTCCAGTGGGGCGACGTCAGAGAAAATCTCGAAATTTTTGCGATTGTAAATATTAATAGTTTGAACGATAAATAAATAAATAAAATCAACCAATAATTTGGTATTAACTAATTAAACTATATGCAACATATAAGGATTCGAGGCCTCTTGTGTGTATTAGTGGAGGAATATTTACTTCCAACTATTTGAAGATAAATTCAATCGTCTCAGTTCAGACATCTAGCCCGCCACAACATAACTCTATAAGCTATTCGGTATAATTTTTATTTGAGTAATCTTATAATAAGAAAATTCATGACTTCAATAAAATAAAGGATAAGTTAAAAAATAAAAAAGCACATAATATATTTTATCACCTTTATTAAAATAAAAGATACGTTAAAAATAAATAAAACACACTCTCTAAAATAGAGTATTTCTTATTGTAAACAAAAAAGTACATAATGTGTGTGTATATATATATATATATTAATACAAACAACTGGAGCCTATCACATGAATATGCATGCATCATAGGTGATTGTACTTGAAGTAATTCGATGAGAATATTTGGAACAACATTTAGGATATACTTGGAACCTAAATGGTAACGCATACGAGTCTTATTTTTTTGTAGGTTTAAGGAAAGTTTGACTTGGCTTTGTTACTGTAATATGAATTATATAATCGTAGCAGAAAGCCAGAAACTTTGGAATACACAATATGTTAAGAGTATCAATTTCTTGTATCGATAGATTCAAGGAATACTTGTTTGAACGAAATTGAGCCAAAACCAACGTAAATGATGCAACCACTTGCGATATTAAATTTGGATTTGCTTCCAATTTTGCTCTCTCTCTCTCTCTCTATATATATATAGAGTTGTGATATTGCAATGCAGCAAAGAAGAATTAATTGATTTACTTGGCAATGAAGTACGGGAAAAGGCTTCGAGAGGAGATAGAGAGATGCTTGCCTGAATGGAGAGGTGAGTTTATATCTTATAAGCAATTGAAGAAACAACTGAATTTGATTGATCCTGTGTCCAGGGCAAAGAAGAAGTCAGGAATTTCCATTGAAGATTTTTTACATGCTCGAAATGGTAGAGTGGATGTGAACTTCATGGGATTCACTCAATTATTAGATGTTGAATTGCACAAGGTTAATACATTTTACATTGATAAAGAGGAAGATTATGTCATCAGATTAAAGGTACATACATACATATATATGTCTTTCTCAAAATTTCTCTCTTTCTTTTTTATAAAATGCGATCTCATTCATGTTTATTAGAAATTGGGCAGTTAATTAATTGCTACAATTAATTCACCATTTGGAGTGCTAATGAAAATGAAGAAATCTATATAAAGACGACTGTATTAGAGAATGACTATATCTCCTTTTCTTTTTTTACACAATTAGTTAATAATCATGCTGCAATTCCCAAAAATTATTCTTGCCCATTGTATCATATTTGTCATTTACCAAAGGAGAAAATCTTGTCTAATAGTTTTTCAAGATAAGTAAATGCCATAAATATGTAGGGGTAAAAAAACGATTGCCATGTGACTGGTCTGTCATTTTCTTACGTTGATTAGTGATCAAAACAATAACGAACTGGTTGAAGAAGTTGGCCGCTGATTGGCATTGCAGGAGCTGAAAAATATGGAAGCAAACTTGTGCTGTAGTGAGATGATGCTAAATTTGCAAAAGAGTATTTTAGATTTTCATGCAGAGATGGTTTGTCTGTTGCACTACACTGTCCTTAATTCCACAGGTATCTTATTTTTTTTTTTTTTTTTTTACGTTACAAAACTGTAAACCAATATCATTCTTAAGTGCGAATATCTGTAATTTTTAAAATGTGGATTCGGTGTTTTACAATATAAAATCTTTTATGATGTTGTAAAATACCTTTAAAATATGTGGACATTCGGATAAAAAAAGAATTCTATAATTCAACCAAAACCAAATCATGCTCGAAACGTACTTTTTGTATGATCTCAAGAGATTTTTATATAAAGCAATGTACAACTTTAAACAGGATTTAGAAAGATAGTAAAGAAGCACAAGAAGAGAGCAAGCAGTTCAAATGTTCAATTGAACTCCATGCCAAGGGTCCTAGACCAGCCTTTCTTGTCCACAGACTTGCTTTACAACCTTATGAAGGAGTGCGAGGCGATGCTCTACCGCCTTTTCCTCGCCGGAGAACCATAAATCCGGCGTCTGAAGCTACCCAACAATTTGTCTTAGATGTACACTCTTTATTGTTGTTCTAGTATGTAATATCTTTCATGTTTCCCTAGCTTATACAAACATGTGTCAGCTTTCTTATAGCTTTATAATAGATAATCGATCATGAAGATGCATGTATAGATATTTGGTATTGCACATATATTTAGTTATATAAACGTTCTATTTTATGAGAAATTAATTTATTACAAAAACTTAAAGATCAGTGAGATGGATATACATTTATATATAGAGATGAAAACTACTAATGTGGCATTAAGCATGCTCATGCAACATATGTCTTCTGCATCCAATTTGGTGGTGAGTCACTGAACACATACACGCGTCCTGGAGTTAAGTGAGATTCCTTGAGAAGAGTTTGAATATGAACTGTGCTCACTGCAAATTAATTAACCCATTTGATTGTATTGCTGGTTCAAACATATGGCTCAAAGAAGGGATAGGTATGTAAATTTCGATTTATGTTGGATGTTTGTTATAATTTATCAGGAAAATGAAAATGGCTCAAAATTAAGGTGAACTTATAAAAATTGGGCATCTAAACTTTTCTTACTTTTGTAATGGAAAAAACAGAACATTTTGAACACTAGTACTTGGGGGTAATTATCATCTAAAATGCTTTTTTCTTTTTTCTTTTTTATTACAAAAGTTCTAAGTTAGCCATTGTTACGAATTCAATCCCAATAAACCGAGATCAAATTCAACCTCAAGACCAAGCTCTTTGATTCAAGATACAAGATTTGTCAAGAATCTCACACACAGATAAGATGACACACGAATAAGAAACAAATCAAAACAAAATGCACAAGATTTAAGTGGTTCAGCATCAATCAATGATGCCTACATCCACTGGAAAAAAGGAACACTGAATTTCACTATTATTGACTTCAAAAATTACATAGAATGATTGAAGAGTATAGAGATTACAAAGGATTAACTCTTCTACTCTCTTGTCTACAATATTCTCTCTGCTTGCTCACTGAAATGATACCAGAACCCAGCCTTTTACCCTCTGTTTACTGGGTTTATTATCCCAATTAATTTCCCGCCAAACTTAACTGCCTCAACAACCTTGATCACGTGCTCAAGGCATGGCTTCATAATTGAATCCAACAAACGGCAACAAACCATGTTGTTTTAAGTATCAGCTATAAAGCTAGAGTCACGTGTAAGTCACAAGAGCTTCTATTTGCTTTGTATGACAGCCTCAATTGTGTTGATTTCCAATTAAGCTTTGACATATGACATATCACACTTACATGCAGATGAAATATGACATGTCAGTCCTCAAGTATTTAGTGCAGATGAAATATGACATGTCCGTCCTCAAGTATTTAGTTCACGTTCCAGCAACCATTATTATAAATTTGATGAAACTTCTAGTCATTTGTATAAATTTTCTTAAATAATGTTTGGCACCATATGATGTGCGTACGGAAACCAATAGCTAGGTTAAGTATAGTTAACCAAGTGGTGTTAGGCATTTGGAGTTCCTAATCGAGACTTAATTTCTCCTATAAAAAGTTAAGTGCTGCATTTAAATTTGTAGCAGCTTGATGTGTTCGTTTGTTCATCAATTTAATACTTTTTAATACAATTTATTATTTAGAAAAAAAATGGCGTGTTTAATGAATGATCTATTTATTTGTGTTTATCAGATGCAAACTTAAAATTTAAGATAGATTTGTAATATTATAAATTAATTAATAACATTATAGAAATTAATTTAGGATAGATTTACAATATTATGAAAATTGATTTACGACATTGAAATTTTTTTTTTCTATCTATAAAGTGTTTGATAGGGGGGAAAAGAAGAAAAAAATTTGTCGGTGGGTCGTGTGATGTGGGGTTTTCGTTTAGTGTGTAAAACATGATTTTAATGTTCATTTCTCACGAGGCAACATTGAGAATATCGAGGTCGAGTTTAACACAATTAGCGAGTTATATATGTGTGGACGTGCTAGTAAAAATAAATAAATAAATAAATAAATAATTTATTTTATGTGGTCTCAAAGAAAATGTGCGTCAGCAAACTGGTGAATTAGCTGCTCAGCCGTGTACTTTTTCACTCTGGTCCACACAAAATGGGGCATTAACATAGCATCTTGAATGATTCGTTCACTTGTTAATAATAAATGAAAAGACTAATCTGCCCTTCCTTCTTTTTTGATATTTCACCAGAAAGCTCTGAAATATAAAATGTGTCACTGTAATTTAGTGCCAACCAGCGGACCACGAGTCTCACTCTCTCGTGCTCTCAGGTGTTTGTGCAGAAGGAAACGATGAAAGCAGTGGCTTTTTTGCTCTCTTTGCTTCTCGTATTTGCCTGCTCAGAGGCCAAGCCCACAGAGCCTCTGCCTCAACCACACAGATCCTTCGAGGTCAATGCTACCCGGGTATAATTTTTTTTTCTTTCTTTTTATTTTTTTTAAATTTTTTACTTTTTAAATAAAAATTTGGATTAGATTTTTAAAATCTTGATTATGATCTTTTTCGACAGAACGATGGGAGGTGCTCTTACACGGTGGATATTAGGACAAGCTGTTCTTCAACCAGATATACTCGTGATCAAATCAGCCTCGCTTTTGGTGATGCTTATGGCAATCAGGTTTTCATCTAAATACGAACGATCATTCATTAATTCATAGTATGTGTGCATAACATACATACAATCTTTTGTTTGAATATGTACTTGTAGGATTAGTAAACATCGAGGTGTTACGGTGGCTGTATTGATACACTAGTTGTCAGATATAAGTTAGGTGAAGTATAAGTGAATGTGTTGTGTTGTACTTGTAAGATTATGCATAAGCACAACATTGAATGTTAGTTGGTTTGACTGATAAAATAGTTATAAAAGGTCTGGGTTTGAACCTGGCCCGTGTTGGTAGGGAGACGAATTAACAGTTACAGACATACTGTTAATCGGTTGGGGGAACAATATTGGATGTTCAAACTCACTGTAATAAAACAGAGTTACAAAATTAGGGAACTCTGAACAAAACAGAGTTACCAAGATGATGTAACAGTTACAAACAAAATAATCATATTGAAAATACTCTAATAAAACATGAAGACCTTTGTATCACTTTTAACACAGAATTGTATAGATTGCCCTTATGTTACGAGTAAAGTATATTCGTATGTTTATTTTAGCTTTGGATCATTTTTATTTGGATTTTTAGGTCTATGCTCCGAGGTTAGATGACCCGTATTCGAGGACATTTGAAAGTTGTTCTACGGACACATATACGTTATACGGACCATGTACATACCAAATTTGCTATCTGTACCTCTACAGAAGTGGATACGATGGCTGGAAGCCAGCAACTGTGACAGTGTACGGCTACTACTCAAGGTCTATCACATTTTATTACAATACTTGGATCCCTAATGATATTTGGTATGGATTTAATTACTGTAATGCTGCTTCAGACTCCAAATCAGCAATGTAATAAGACTTAGACAGAGAGCTTGTGCCTTAATGTGGCCTGTAGTTGCCCTAGAGTTGGTGAATTGTAGTCAATTTGCTGCTTTCTTTTCCCCTTTCCATGTTTTATTTTTATCAGGAGCTTTGTTGAGATTAGAATAATAATGCTATTAGATTTATTGCTGAGACGTACTTTATTACGTTATTACGTTAGCCGCATGCTAAAAGTTGTCTTATTAGGATAGAATTATTGACACTTATGCAGATGATGACCGTATAAGTAGTTGAACAATCTGTTGCCAAGAACATTTAAAACGTTGACTGTAATCTGATGATGGATTAGTTGATGATGTGGCTTTGAAGATTAAGAGTTAATGTATGTATTAAGATTTTATAATTCATTTCATGCTTATTGCTCTGCAGCCACCATCTCGCAGGAGCCTTCCCAAGGCTTATAACCCACTGCTTGTCTGGTCAAATTCGGGTAAATTCGTCTGGGCAAACTAGCATTTCTATATCTTTGAAAAGCAATACACTCCCTGAGAATGGGCACTGAACTGATCCGAAAAGAGTGAAATGACAATTTTTTTTTTTAACACTTATATTTAAGGCTCATCCGTGTCCATTTTTGAAAGATCGTCACTTAGTCCGAACTCGATTGTTTAAAAAGATTACGAATTCTGTAACAAATGTGAGGCCCCTCATGCATATACAAATTTAGGGACCAATTGGTGTGTCCATCAATCCTGCCAAAAATTCGATCACAAGTAGCCCAACTAGGTTTTTGCTTAACAATTATATTTTTGTTTGTTTTTTGTTTTTGATCTGTTTTAGGTAAGTTAAAAAAAAAAAAAAAGCTTTTTCTTTCTTTATTTTATTTTTGTAATCTTGTTTGAGTCAATAGGAGCTACAATGATGACATTCAATTACTTATCCTTGAAAATTACTTTAATATTCAATTACTTATCCTTGAAAATTACTTTAATAAGGCCGTGCTCGTACTAGCACGGTCCGTTGGCCATCTTTATATAGGATTGGTTGATAAAATATGAAAAATAATAATAATAATAATAATAATAATAATAAAATACTATGTGAGTCTTGCTATGTTTATTAAGATTCTAAGTCTTCAAACATTTGTTAAAAGGTTTGTCTAAATTATAATCAGGCAAAGCAATGTGAAAATGAGTAACAAGATAGTAAGGACAAGCGAATCAGTTTGTGAATTTTGTAGGACTTCGTCAATATGTATAAACATGTTTTATTTTCATGATTTTCTTAAGATTTATAAATAAACAGCCTTAAAGGTATTGGGCCTTGGATTGCGTGTGCATTCATCGGGAAACTGGCTTAGTTAGGCTTGGGCCTAGGGTTTGGGCGCCCCTTGCTTTTGTTGCTAATTTCTCTCTCCTCGTGTCATTTGTAATCTTCCAAAATGTTTCGTTTGTAGAAGAATAATTATCATTATATTTACCACTTGGATTTCATTTGTTTATATAAATTTTCAATATCACAATTCGTCTCTGACTTTAAAATATTAACGAAAAATGTCATTACTGAAGGGTAAAAATGACTTTTTGTATTAAAATTAAAATTAAATAAAAAATTTATTTTCTTTTAACTACTTAAGTTATTGTGAAATAACAATTAGGTACAATAAGCATTGCATCATAACATTTTACTATTAAGGAATTAAAAATATTATATTTCACTACTTTTCTGTTAGTTGACGGTTTGTTAAGTTGTAAAATACCAATTTTACCCTTACTTTAAGGTAAAAAATGCAGAAACTCTGATAAAGTTTAATTATTTTCACTATTGTATCAAAAGCCCAAACAATTAAATAAAAGTTTAAATTTACATAAAAAAAATGTAACCTAAAGTTTCTGTAATGCATTTATTATAATAATTTTTTATTCAATTAAGTATCATTTTAATTTTAATTATAAATTATCGATATGAAAAATAACAAGCAAACATACATACAAACACATGCATACATAATATAAACAATTCAAGTATTAAATAATAAAGTTTTTATTTAATTGATGACATACAAATTTATAATTTTAAAATTTTTATTGATAATCAATAATCAAAATAAAAATAATATTTAACTGAATAAAAAATTAATTAGTACAATGATTAATATTTAGCAATAATTAATTTTTATTGTTAATTAATAACTTTTTTCCTTAAAGTAAAGGTAAGAGTAGTATTTTATATCTCAACTAACGGTTAACCAACAAAAAAGTAGTAAAATACAAGATTTTTTAATTCTTTAATAGTAAAATGTTAGGGTGCAATACTTGTTGTATATATTTGTTATTTCATAATAACTTAAGTAGTAAAAGGAAAATAACCCTAAATAAAATTTGACCCCTGTAAAGTGGACATACTAATATGTTGAAATTATGCGCACATTTACCCTTCAATAATATTTTTTTTTTCGTTTATTCAATGGGTGTAAAAAGTTGACGAAGATGTCATTATCCCTTTGTTGTAATATTTTGCAGCATGATTCTGTAAAATTCTTTGTATTGTTATTGTTTCTTTCTAAAACATACGCTTCCATGAATGTAATTTTCATTTTATGAATAGACACATTGACGTCTTCAATAGCTTCGAGCTCCGCAACAACTTGCTTCTGCTTCTCCTCGATCTTGAAGACAATGAACCGATAGGTTCCTTTTGCCGTCAACTCCAAAAATTTTAATTTGCAGTCATCATACATAGGCATACCGGACAGCTGCGTCGGCCATTTTTTTTCCGACAAATGACGAGGATCGTGTTTCAATTAATGGTACGTAGTGCTCGCCGATTTTGCGCAACGCTGCGACGAACTTCCCTGCTCCAGCAGAATTCTCAGCAGCAACAATATGTTTCTGGGTTTCAATCGCATGTACGACGTGGTCTTTACTTTTTAAATAAAATGATAATTTTAACCCTATGACATCGGCAAAGTTAAAGTTACGACCGAGTTAATGAGTGAAAAAATTACTAACTTCAGATGAATTTGTACAAAAAAAAAAAAAGATTTACGTATTTTTGAAAAAGTTCGAAATATCGGTAAATAATTGCTTTTAATTAATTTTTCTGGATTATTGAGGGTTATTGATGGAGTGCTTTGTTAAATGTCGATCATTTTAGGCAATGAAATTTTAATTAATTAAATAGGTTCGGTTCGGTTTAAAACATATTAATAAAATCATATGAATTACATTCTTAGAATTAATAAATAATATGTACTCAGTTGCTAGGCTGTACTCTGTGCAAACTGCGTACTATTAGATTTTTTTTTTTTTTTTTAAAAGAAAATCTGTTTTTTGTTCTTTGATTCCAAACCAAAAAAAAGATGATGAAGATCTTCACAACATTTGATGGTAAAATTTACCCGTTTATTTTCAACATTTAAAGCAATGCAAGTTCCCAAACAACTGCTTATTTGTTTAAAAAGATAATTTAAAAACATGCAACAGATAAAATGACGATCAACTAATGCGGCGACATAATGTAACCCCATCAGCAATAGAGAGTTGGCAAATCTCGATCCTTGGATCATTAGCCACGGCCTTGTTGAATTCCAACACAAAGTCCCTGCTATCTCTGATTGTCTTGTTCATTTTTGCATCAGGTGGTGCAACCACAGATCCTGCCCATAGGGTGTTGTCGTAGCCAATCACTCCTCCAACCTTCACAAGTTCAATAATCCTCTTGTGGTAGTTAATGTAGTTCTTCTTGTCAGCATCAACAAAGATAAAGTCAAATGCCCCATGATGTTTTTCCTGTGAAATTCAAACATTAATAATGTTGAATTTTACAAATCAATTGAGCTCTAATCTTCTATATATTAAACATTCCTATATGAGGAATTTGTGCTTACGTCTTGGATCATTTGATCGAGAAGACGGAGAGCTGGGCCTTCTCTGAAGTCAATCTTGTGAGCAATACCAGCTTTTTGAATTATCGGGAGACCCAGTTCGTAGTATTCTCTAGTGATGTCAATGGCCAATATCTGTAACAATGTTCAATACCAAGACCAGTTTTATTAAGATATATATATATGGCTTCAATGGCTGCATGAGTTGATTGAAAAAAAAATAGTTTAACTAGCGTAGGATTCTCGTATTGAAAGCTAATTATATATAAAAAAAATTTCTAATACAGAAATCCCTTATGTTATTAAAATCCGGGGTGAGTTTACAAGACGGATTTTTATTATGTTATAAACCAGTTTATAACTTATAATGTTGTAAACTCGTTCTGTATTTTAATAGTTTTCTCGAATTTTAACAAAAGTTTAGATCTCGAATTGAAACATTTATATATAGATATATATAATTCCTTAGACTAGTTCTCGATCTATATTATATTTATGATAAATTA
This sequence comes from Murraya paniculata, assembly GCA_030449075.1. Lineage (NCBI taxonomy): Eukaryota > Viridiplantae > Streptophyta > Magnoliopsida > Sapindales > Rutaceae > Murraya > Murraya paniculata. The sequence continues at coordinate 1,022,671 of JAEVFN010000049.1, read as the reverse complement.
ATTTAACACCGTACCTTGCCATCGTCGGGAATAGCAAGAGCAGTGGATAGGAGAGAGTAACCAGTGTAAACACCAATTTCCATTGTATTCTTGGCGTTGATGAGCTTGAGTAGCATGCGCAAGAATTGTGCTTCATCAGGTGTGCTCAACATGTAGTTCCTGCGCATTCCATTAATTTGTTGGGAATTTAAAAAAGAAAAGCCTAGCTCATGTGAAGCATAAATGTCTTATCACCAGACATGTCCTATATATAAGAGTAATTATGTAACAAGAATCTCACTCTGGATGCTTGGCTGTCAACTCGCGGATCCCCTTCAAACATTCAGGCTCTGTTGGATATACACTAGTTTCAAGTATATACTGCGAGATAAACAATTAAATTAAATATACAGAAATTGCGATAGCTAGTATAATTAATTTAAGCCATTGCATTTTCAATTGAAGGAATTTGGACTGAGGAAACAGGAAATGAATTGTAATTTAAAAATTATACACCTGGTAAAGTTCATCATTCTGTAAAAGACTCTTGGCATCGAATTTAGCAGCTTTGTTATGCAGCCCATCCTGTTTCGGAGCCATTACTTAGTGTTTATTTGCATTGAACATTACTTACACTACGTACTTATAGTGGTATAGCCACTGATCTCGGCTTCCCATTTTGACCACACAGTCTTAACTACCACCAACAGATTGTTTTCTTTACACAACTGTCTTAGCCGCACAAAAAATGAAATTTTGATGAAAATGAAAGCCCATATAAGATATGTCAACTGATTTTATTTTTTATTTTTGGCCTGAACGGCTGTTGTTAAATATTGTGATTGGATAAATACAGCTTACATAAATTATAATATTAAAGTATTTATGAAATATTTATTGCTGTGATTTAAAAACTGAATTGTTTTTATTTCAAGATGAAAAATGTACAATAATCGTACTGTTTTATTTAAAAATTATTTTACCATTATAAATTTTCTTAATTCAAGGAAGTCAGTGCGCTGGACCATCCATCCAACTTTTTCATTTTTATTATGGTCATTGTTCTTTTCACGATTTCCGTGAATCTCTTAATGTTTATGAGTAGGAAAATGTTATTTCAACCGAGGCATTATTTAGCATGTGCTTTTCTCCGTAAAACGTGAGATGATTTCAAACAATGAAGGCTGCGTTCACTTGCCGGATACTAGGAATGGGAATTCAAAATCGGAATGCAATCCACGTTTATTTTGTAAAATAAGAAAAAGGAATGCGATTCATTTTAGTGGATTCTACAGTAATTTAGAAATTAAGAATGAGAATCTGATTTCCATGGAGGCTTGGGAATCAGACTCCCATTCCCCAAATTTACCATTATGCCGCCATTAATTTCCTATTATTCCAAAAAATACTCTCACCTCAAATAAAAAATATAAATAGCAATATAATATAAGATCGGGAGCCCACTTTTTTGACACAACATAATATACACAAAATCTTATTCTTTCGACACCAACCAAATAAATGGATCATATTAAATGATGAATTTTATTTTTATTAATAACAAAATTAATAATTAATAATATTTTTCCTTTTCTCGCCATGATTTATATGATTTTGATTATCTCTATTTTTCACTTGCAGTAAATAACTCTCTTTTGTGACTAGGAGTATCCTTAAAGATTGAAACTCTCCATTTTTCTTTTAACTGTTATCACTCTTGTATAATTCCCATACGATCTTTGCACCCACACTTAAAAGTACCTCCTTTATTTATGTCAATCAGAATCTGAATTCGAGTTCAAAATAAGGTTGAAATCATGGGATAATTCTTCGTATTGATGATTATTAAATGATATAAAGAAAAGTAATAATATAGTTATAAGTTATTGTACAAATTTTTTATATTTTTATACCTCCTGCTTGTCTGGTAAAATTTGGGTAATTTTGTCCAAGCAAACTAGCTAGCATTACTATATCTTTGAAAAGTAATACGCTCCCTGAGAATGGGCACTGAACTGACCTGAAAAGAGTAAAATGACAATTTTTTTTTTCACACTGATATTTGAGGCTCATCCGTGTCCATTTTTGGAATATCATCACTTAGTCCGAACTCGATTGTTTAAAAAGATTACTAATTCTGTAACAAATAAGAGACCCCTCATGCAGATACAAAGCCAAGAATCACAATTGTGTCCATCAATCCTGCCAAAAATTCGATGACAAGCCGCCCGTCCGGGATTTTGCTTAACAATTATCTTTTTGTTTGGCTTTTGTTTTTCATCTGTTTTAGGTAAATCAAAAAAACTTTTTCTTTCTTTAATTTATTTTTGTTTTGAGTCAATAGGAGCTACAACGATGACATTCAATTGCTTGTCCTTGAAAATTACTTTGATAAGGCCGTGTTCGTGGGCCTGTAGGCTAGCATGGCTCATTGGCGACTGGCTGATAAAAATATTAAAAAAATAAAAATAAAAATAAAAATATACTATGTGAGTCTTGCTATGTTTATTAAGATTCTAAGTCTTCAAACATTTGTCAAAAGGTTTGTCTAAATTACAACCAGGCAAAACAATGTGAAAATGAGTAATAAGATAGTAAGGACAAGTGAATCAGTTTTTGAATTTTGGGTGGCGTCAAGTTAAATGTAACTTATGGACTTTGTCAATATGTATAAACATGTTTTATTTTCACGATTTTCTTAAGATTTATAAATAAACAGCTTTAATAGGAATGGTAAAAATATCTCGATCTGGCCCAGATCTGCAAGTATCCATAAATTAAAATTCGTGCGGATTCGAATCTAGATGTGAATGCAAATGCATTCAGAAAATCGAATATCCAAATCCGCATTATTTTTTAATTAAATTATTTATTAAAATTAAATTAAATGAAAAAAAATATACGTTAAATGAAAAAACATAATAGGATTAATTAAAAAATAAAATTTAAATTAAATTAAGAAATATATTGGGATCCGCATTATTTTATGTGGATTTGTGGTGTTTTTACAATTTTATTTGTGGATATGTGGTGATGCTAGACTTAGATTTATGTTAATTTTTTATGTTTGATTTATGTTGTGCCATTTTTATTTGTGAGTTTATGATATTGTATGTTATCTAGGTATTAAATTGTTGATTGTTGAATTATGATTGGATTTTATTTGATATTATTAGGTAAATTTATATTTTAAATTATTAAATTTTAATTTATGCAAATATGAATATCTGGAATATTTGCCCCATGCGGATCTACATATTTTTTTATGGATCCGGATATAAAAATATCAATCTGCATCCAGACCGGGATCCAGATTTTATGATCCCTAAGGCATTGGGGCCTTGGATTGGGTGTGCATTCTTCGGGCAACTCCATCAGTTGGGCTTGGGCCCAGGATTTAGGCGAACCTTGCTTTTATTGTTAATTTCTCTCTCCTCGTATCACTTGTAATCTTCCAAAATGTGACACTTTCGTTTGTAGAAGAATTATTATTATTATTTTTACCACTTGAATTCTATCTATATATAAATTTTCAATATCACAATTCGTCTCTGACTTTAAAATATTGACGAAAAAAGCCATTATTGAAGGGTAAAAATGACTTTTTATATTAAAATTAATATTAAATAAAAGGGTGATTTTTTTTTTCTACTTAAGTTATTGTGAAATAACAATTAGGTGCAACAAATATTGCACCATAACTTTACTATTAAAGAACTACAAAATATTACATTTTATTACTTTTCTATTAGTTAACTGTTAGTTGACCTATAAAATACTAACTTTGCCCTTACTTTAAGAAAAAAATAAAAAAACTCTAATAAAACTTGATAGTGTTCACTATTGTATCAAAAGCCCAAAAAATTAAATAAAAATTTACATTTACATAAAAAGATGTAACCTAAAGTTTTTGTAATGCATTTATTATAATAATTTTTCATTCAATTAAATACCAGTTTAAATTTAATTATTAATTATTGATAAAAATTAACAAACAAACATACATAAAAACACATGCATGCATGCATGCATACATACATACATACATACATACAATCACAAGCACTTCAAGTATTAAATAATACCGATTTTATTTAATTGATGGCATACAAATTTATAATTTTTTAAAATTTTTTATCAATAATTAATAATCAAAATAAAATTAGTATTTAATTAAATGAAAAATTAATTAGTACAATGATTAATATTCAACAATAATTAATTTTTATTGATAATTAATAATTTTTTGCCTTAAAGTAAGGGTAAACTTAGTATTTTATATTTCAACTAACAATCAACTAATGAGAAAATAGTAAAAATAGAAGATTTTTTTAATTCTTTCGTAGTAAAATATTATGGTGCAATACTTGTTGCATATATTTGTTATTTCACAATAACTTAAGTAGTAAAAGGAAAATAACCCTAAATAAAATTAGACGCTTGTAAATTGAACATACTAGTATGTTGAAATTATGAGTACATTTACCCTTCAACAGCTTTTTTTTTTTTTTTTTGGGTGGGCTTATTTTAATGCCATCAATGAATATAGTTTTTTCATTTTATGAATAAACATAGAATAATGATACGCATCCTAAAACTTTTATTTCAGACAAATATGCATAATGCGTTAAAACGATAAAATTGAAGTGAAAACTGAGATATGTTACTTTTGGCTATGGGTCTACTTGATTATGCTAGCTGTATGAGAATAAAACCTTGAACAGCGTTTTAAGTTTTAAACCCATTTAGTTTCACTCTTTCATCAGTGTGTTCCACTACAAAATTGTGTTGCTTAATTTTCTTTTGTGCGTCTTCTATATCCTGTGGAGAAGCCTTTGTCAAAGCTAGATTTGTTTGAATTTTAGGTATATACTAACATGATTCTATTTTTAACCTTGAAAAGTTAAATCTAATTATCGGGGTGTTTGGGCTAAGTTTTTAACGTACATGGATTGCCTAAGTGTTTGGCTCAAACAAGGAGTTGTATTAATTTTTAAGTAATTGGAATGAAAATGTTCGGCTCCGGATTTTCATGACTAACCCATCCCTTTAATACATCGTAAACCAATTTTACAACGGATGCGCATGAAAATTTATGCTAATGGCTGAACCTGAGCCCTTTTTTTTTTTTTTTTGTTTTCCAAATACAATTAAAACAGGAAAACTTTTCTTTTTTAAATTTGAGGAATCATATTTTTTTTTATCAAAACTTGTTGTTTAAACAACTAATTACTGATTGTGTTAAACAAAAATGCTAACTTAATTATTTGTAATTTGAAATTGTTTAGGCCTTCATAAAAAGCATGGAATAACATGTGTAGTGCAACGGCCGGAGGTGGCATTTCGTGTAATCTTGTGATGATAAATCTAAATAAGTATAAATATAAATCGTGTCAAAAACTTCAAACACGCACACGACCAACTTAATAAATGAGTGACATGACATGACACATTTGACATGTTTCTATTTAATATGATTAAGACATGATTATATGATTATGACACGATCAAGGTAACATAATTAAAATATGATTATGTAATTAAGATACAGTTACACAATTAACAACCTATTGTTAATGGAAATACTATCATAATTCAACTTTTAATTAGTAACAAAACAAAAATAAAAATGATTAAAAAATAATAAACAACGTACAAATCTAAACTAATCCTATATATAAAAATTTAATTGTATAAACCAACAATTATAAATTTAAATCATTACAACACAATAATTAATAAACAATAACTCATCCAAATATAATATATGATAAATTGACAAATTAATATTCATATCATAAACATATAATCGTGTTGAGATGGACCTACACAAATATGTCATGGTAATATATCTTGTCATGTCGTGTCACGAATCCAATACGATTATTTATGATGTCTTGCGTACCAATCCATTTATTCATCTTGTCAATATTTATTGATATAAATATGAAAAATTTTGTTGTGACCAATTCTAACACCTTTGACCACAGTTGAGACACCTACCATGGTTATTCCAAAGGGAAAAACATTCTTGGGTATCCATCCTATAACCTTTGCTAGCCCCTGCAAGTCAAGTAACATCACCATTATGGTAAGCACATTAAAGACAAAATTTTGAAACTGAATTACACGTCTGTTAACTTATACATATATACATACATACACATATACATATATAGATATATATAGACACACACACATATACACATACATGTATAATTCAGTTTTCTAATTTCAATCGATTAAAGCTTATTTGAAGCGATAAACATCCTATTCAAACTATAGGATTTTCAAATTCTAAAGCTTTCTTAGCTAAAGAGTGGGCAATAGCATTACATTATCTTGTTATATGTTGAATTGTAAATTGATTCAAGTCCCGGAGATGGTCTTGAATGGTTGAAATTATCCAAAAGATTTATGTCATGCTGCCTTTCCTATTCAAAATTAAATCCACGATTCCATCGAATCAGATTCTATGATCATTATAGAGCAACCCGTATCCTGGGCAGTCTTGATACCTAATCTTCCTTTTCCAAAAATTAGTAGCTATTAGTAGGAGGCTTCTAGCTACTCTCCAAATAAAAATCTTAAATTTTACTGGTAACTCACTAGACCATATAACATTCCATTGGCTTTGAAAGTTGTTTGAGCTACAAGAGTTGTCTAGAAACTTTAACTTTAATTAGTATAAGTTGATATTCACTCTTAACAGAATACTGCCCATATTTACCATAATGCCATAACTATGATCTTGTTCTGGAGTCCTTGGAAGCTGAATCTACAAGATCTTGTTAGCATTTTCCTTCATAAAATGCTGTTGAATCTCTTCTTCCTTCCAATGCTGGTTTTCATCAACTAATTCAACAACCACCGCATGAGGATCCATTATTGGGGGTGAGAAAGGTTTGAATGTTCCAGGTGTTGGTAACCAATTGCTCCTGTAGATGTACACATGATTTCCAGATGAGCCTATTCTCAATCTATATCCTGGATGCAGAATATGTCTTCTTCCCTATAGAACGCTCCTCCTACAAAGGATAGATTTGATCCTAGATTTTCCTTCATGAAATTGGAATGCTTAAAATACTTTGCTTTCGAAACTCTTAAAATTGATGATTCTTGGTGCTGGATAATTCTCCATCCTGTTTTGCAGCCAAGGCTTTGGTTGAAACTTGAAAATTCTTAGAATCCCAGCCCACCAAAATATTTCTATAGCTTTTTGAATGTCTTTACATAAGCTTAGAGGAAGATTGAAGACACTCATTGCATATGTCGGAATAACTTGGCCACTGCCTTATGAGCACCTTCCTACCGTACTTGAGAAGAGCTTGCTTTGCTAGCTTGAGATCTTGCTCAAAACTCTCAATTTAATATCATTGAATAAGTTAACTTTTTTCCTTCATAACATAGATGGTAAGTCAAGGTATTTCTCTTACTTTGGAACTCATTAAATCTATCCAGCTTGTATATTGCTACTAAAGAACATGGAGGATTTCTCATAATCAAAAATCTAACTTGATGCTAAGGCATAATAGTGATTTTTGCAGGCTTCACTTGTTGCTGTTGTAAACACTACTGTCACAGGATGAGTTTAGCGTGCAGCAAACTCGTGTGGCACTTAGACAACTTCTTGTACACAAGTCACTAAGTAAGCCTAGAACGCTTCTCAAACTAGCTAAACAAAAATGCTTGCGACAAATGCTAGAGGGAAGAGAGAGTAATATGGCCAAATATAATTTTATTACTCATTAAAGAGTAAATTACAAGAGAGCTTGAGAGCTTGTGTGTGTGTTGGTGGGTGTGTGTGTGGTGTGCAAAAATGGCAAGTGCCATGGGGTGTTTATAGATTTGGATGCCAAGTTCTTGAAGCTTCCTAGCAACTTGCATAAATATCTCATAGGGCTTAAATGCACAATTCTAGAAAAGTCTAGATAATTAGTAATTGTAGAGAATTCTAGATTTTGGGCCAAGCTAGATTGATCGCCGAGCGCGCCACGGCCAGCTAGTTGTGTGAGGTGGCGCGGCGCTAAGTGCACTCTGCTGCTGAGCGCATCCCACTGTTGTGCTGAACACAGTCCCTTCTTTGCGTGCTAAGTGAACCCTAAGCACATCCTGCTATTATGCGAGGCGTACCCCGCTACTAAGTATATCCCATTGTTAAGCAGACTTTTGCTGAGCACAACCACGCGTGCCAAATTAACTTTCGTTTGCGGGTGATTTGAGCGGCTCGTGACATTAGGCTCTCATCTTTCTCATTGAAGTGCTTCTATAACATTCCCAAACTGACCTTAACAAAGAATTATTTAGATTCAACAAAGCACTAATAATCAAATTGTCATATTTTTAAGAATCTCTTCAGGTTAATTATTTGTCTGGATTATTCAAGGTCATTGATGGAGTGCTTTGTTAAATGTAGATGATTTCAGACAATGAAATTGTAATTAATTAAGTAGGTTTGGTTCGGTTTAAAACATATTAACAAAATCATGATGAGTTGCATGCTTAAAATTAATAAATAATATCTACTCAATTATAAGGTTGTACTGTGTGCAAACTGCAAACTATTAGTTATTTGTTTTATGAAAATCTGTTTTTTCTCCTTTAATTCCGAGCCGAACAAAAGATGATGAATATCCTTCACAACATTTCACCGGTCCGTCTAACTACCACCGACCGACTGTTTTCTCTGCATAATTATCTTAGCCACACAAAAAAAAATTATTTTTCTGATGGTGGTAGTTTTTTTTTTTCTTTTGGCGCTTTTAGAATTTCCTCTAGAAAAAAAAAAATAGCATTCATGAATGCTCTTTGTCGTCATTGTCCTTTTTTTTTTCACGATTTCGAAGAATCCCTTTATGTTAATAAATAATAATTTTGTTTAGGTTGTTCGGGTTATAGTGATCAAGTGCTTCGCCTGAGTACGGGGTCTACCCACTTTTGCCCGGTAACCGTCAATAATTTTTTAGTGCGTTTGATGATGATATTATTTAACATACTCCATCGTCTCTCCAAAAGAGGGGAAAAAAATTGAAAAAGTATCACTTAGAAATTTTGGTAAATACCTATCCGAATCAAAAGTGAAAATATGCCTCAAATATGATTTTTTAAAAAATCAGAAATTGAAACAAATGGTGGTCAAGTCGATTCGAACTAACAGTCAGAGTAAGTTTAAATTCAGTTCAAAGATCTATTTTAACTTTCTTTTTAAAAAATATAATTTTATTAATTGTATGAGAATAATAAATAATAAAATTAAATTATGTAGATAATAAAGTACATATTTCACACCAAATTATAAAAAATAAACTTATAATTATTTGACTGGTTACTCAAATTTAAATTTTAAAAAATAAAAAATTAAATAATAAATTTATATTTGTCAACCTTACGGTTCATAAAGTAGGGTCCGCTTATAATACAGCAGCTGTATCTCATACAGCCGCTTTTTATTATTTTTTTATTTGTGCATAGAACCGGCCACCAAAGTAACGGTTGTACAGGTAAATTTAAAGGAAAATATTAAAGGAAATTATCGTGTACCTACCCTTATTTCAAGCAAACATCAAACTGATCCAATCAAACTAGAAAGTTAGCAAAGACCCTCTCAACTTCACATAAAAATATACTTTCTTATTTTTTTAATAACATGAAAATATACTTAAAATATGAGACTCCTATACCACTGGGAATAATATTTAAGTATCAGTTAATAAAATTGATTATAAATAATTAAATTATTTTAATATTACATTATAATAATATTAAAATTGATTATAAATTGAGACTCCTATACTACTGGAATAATAATATTTAAGTATCAGTTAATAAAATTAATTACAAATAATTAAATTATTTTAATATTACATTATAATAATATTAAAATTGATTATAAATTGAGACTCCTATACTACTGGGAATAATAATATTTAAGTATCAGTTAATAAAATTGATTATAAATAATTAAATTATTTTAATATTACATTATAAATTTAACTCTATTTTACATAAAAAAAAATTATCAAAATATTTTATTAATTTTTTTTTTTATAGTGCAGTGTAGTTTGAATATCTAGATCCATAAATAATCATATTTATTTTCAAACAATTGGAACAAATCAATCCTATAATACACAAAATAACTCAAATATCTACCTACCAATCTAAGGATAATTTTTATCCAACTATGGGAAAATTATGAAACAATATCTAGTTGATAGTCCACTATAATTAAATGTAAAATATTGTTATTTTCATTAATGATAGTTGCTAGTATTAATATGTTACATATATACCATATAAAAAAAATATTTGTATATTAGACAAATATAAAATGTCTAATATTCTATATGTTTAAATAATACTCACAAACAATCTCTTGTGCAAATTAATTCATGCAAATTTATATCAAATTAATTACTTTATTTATTCTTTTATCTTTTATGGTTCAATTTATTCAATATTTTCAAGTCACAACAATTTCTATAAATACTTAAAATGGACACTTACATATGTAATGTTAATTTTTGATCTATTTCTATTAGTGGCATTGTGATTAATGATCTTATAACATTAAACTTTATTATGTTGTTAATAGCCATAATTGTTAGCCAATTTTAATTTGATTAAACTACACTTAATTACGATACTTATTATCAGTATTAGACGTATATTATTATTATTATTATTATTATTATTATTATTATTATATATGACATTATTCTTTTAATGATGTTGTTGTTATTATTATTATTATTATTATTATTAAGGGGTTTAGAGTCCTATATGAGTTTAACTCACCCCCTTAAGATTTAGTAATATTATTAATTATGATTACAGTTCGTATTCCAATTGTATAGTAAATGTTAGGAAAAAACGACAACAACAAACCATGTTTTAGAAAAATGATCATGAAAAACCAAAATGCATTTCATCTTTTTGGACAATTATGCCCTTTAAATATGGTGAACAAAATGTATTTCATTTGCACATAATTGTTCAAAAAAGGATCTAAATGGTAAAAGGAAGATGAATGACATATATATTTGGGATACAAATTAGGTTATAAATTTTGGAATCATATCATTATTGTAAAGTATTAGTATGATAATATCAAATTAATTTAGCACCCCAAGGGTGTGGCTGAGTGGATTTTAAATAACTTTATTTTAACTGACTACCTAAGTTTGAATTTTGGGGAGGTAATATATATATATATAATTTTTAAAAAATTAATTCTTTTTAATAATAAAAGTAAATGAATTATTTTTCACTTAGGCGGTCAAAATTAGCGCCTAAATGAAATATTTAACAAATTTTATCTTATTTTTATCCTGTATCAAAATGAATTTTTATAATTTTTCACCCAAAGTATAAATACTTCATATTCTACTATTTCTTTAGAAACCCTAGCTGCTATCACAATATCTCAGCCTTCACACACTCAAAGCCTCACTGGCCACTAGCTGAGCTGCCATCTAGGGGTGGGCACAAATCGAACCGGAATCGAAAAAATCGGTTCGGTTCGATTTTTTTTTATTTTGGTTCGATTTTTTTTAAGTTAAAAAACCGTATTTATAAATACCGAACCGAATGGTTTGGTTCGGTTCGGTTTTTGGATAAAAAATTATAAAAACCGAACCGAACCATTATTAGGTATTTTTGTAATTTTACTAAAACATATATATACACAAACTCACAAATCACTTTTTTTTTTTTTCCAGATCCCTCTGACTCTCTCGTCTCTCTCGGTCTCCCCTCTACTCTCTACTTCTTCTCTCTCTTTTAAGCTGTAACTATCACTGTCAGTGGCTGGAACTACCTCACCCTTGCTGCCGACTTGCCGCTGCCGTTCCTTCCATCGGTCCATCGCCAGCCACTCAGCCAGGTAACTTGCTCTTGCTCTTGCTGTGCTTTTTTTTTTTTTTGGAAATAGATCTGAGATCTGTCACTTTTGTTATTTTATTTTTATCTTTTTTATTATCATTACATAAAATTATTGATAATATTTAGATTTATTATGCATGTTAGAATGTGTGTATGTTACTATAATTTTTTTGGATTTTTTATTTTTTATACTGTCAACTGTGCTGCTGCTTGCTGGGCGAAGAGAGAGAGAGACGAAATGTTGAAGATGCTGAAGGGATATTATCATGTAGATCCCTCTATTTTTAAAAATTTTATTACAGCCTAATTTGTTTGTAAAATTTTTAAAATGGTCCTTGACCGAAAGTCAATACCGTGAAATATCATTTAGTGCCTATAATTTTTCCAAATTATGATATGCCATAGAAACTTATTTTATTTTATTTACACATTGGGCCAAAACTTTTTATATTAAAAAAAATAACTATAATTCTGAAAATTTTTCATTGTAGTCCAAAATTCCTGCAATTTTTTTTTTTTATGAATACAAATTTGCTAATTATTTTATTTTATTTATTATACATTGATTATGGTAGGCCTTGTGTACAGAATGGAAGAAAAGAACAATGTTGTAGAGGAGATTATGAAAAAAGATTTTGAGGAGGCTATGGATGTTGTCTTGGATGTTGCATGGATGTTGTTGCCTTGTTGGGTATTTGATGGTCTTTTATTTTGTTCTGTGTCATCGTTGGAATTTTTATTTTTTTTTTATGTTGTCATGGACTAATGGATTATGTTAAGTTAATTTGGTGATGATGATAAATGATTTGGTAATGGTAGTAATATATTGTAGTATATTTTGATGATGTAGTAGTAGTTGACGAAATTGTGGATTAATTGATGAAATCGTAGATTGTACATGCTCTGATTATATTATACAAGTACTAAAAATGAGAAAATTATTGTACAAGTTTGAAATAGAAAACGATCTGAAAAATCGAACTAGGAACTGAAGCGGAATTAGAACCGAAACCGAACTGCTAAGGTGAACCGAAACCGAATTAAAACCGATTGCTTAAATAAAACCGTTAAGAGAATCGAAACCGAAAACCGAAACCGATGTTCGGTTTTGTTTTTAAAAAAAACCGAATGGTTTTTTAATTTTCGAAACCGAACCGATCTGAAACCGAAAATTTATTCCGAAACCGAATCGAACCGAACCGATCCGATACCCACCCAGTGCCATCGCTAGTCCAACATGACTAAACTGCTGTCAGATTCGCCAACGCAAGCATACCTACCAAGTTGATGGGAGCCGAAAATGTAGACCGTTGGAGCAAGAGGACCCGATAATCATCAAAATGTAGAAGCGAGTACGGCTCGTCAAAAGAAAGGGCTCAACAAGTATGCATTCATCTGTGCTCTTTTGGCATCGGTTAACTCAATTCTACTGGGTTATGGTGAGTCTATATTCAACACTCGTTTCCTGTTTGTTTTTAATTTTTACTCAAAATGTTAAAATATAAATATTTGAAATATAATTGTAATCAGATGGTGGTATGGTGACGTGATGGTGTCGGTGACGGTGAAATGAAGCTTTTTCGGGTGTAGACGTTTGAGTGATGAGCGGTGCTATTCTTTTCATAAAAGAAGATCTTGACATAACGGTGGTCCAAGTAGAGGTTTCGACAAGTTCTTGCAGAGGATTCACGGTAAATCCTCTCTCCTCGCTCTTTATTTCACAAATTCTCGCATGTTTATATAAGTTTTTAAATTTCTCTTTATTTAATTGGATAAATTTAAGATGAAATTTCAGTTAAATATTACTGATTTTTTATAAATTGAAAGTGTTTTACAAAGCTGGTTTCTTTGATTGGCTCCTTCGGTTACTTGTTTGCACCACCAAGTTGAGCCAGTTCATATGCCTTTAGATCACAAATTAGGGTACTACGCGATTTGGTCTTTGATCCAGAAACCTTGGATGAGGTACGAATTTTGTTTTTTTGTCATTGTTTCTTGAATTTTGATTTCCTAGAGCCTGGCTTTTTTGAAAAATTATTTTAGTATTTAAAAAATTAACAAATAATAATAATAATCTAAGCACTAATCTTTCCCACCATATTCATCCTTTGCTTAGCGTCTATAAGTCATCAGAAAACCAGGGGAGGCTTTTCAGGGAGATCTCCGTGCCCTGACGGCCATTATTATCATCGTAACAGACATGTAACCTTATCCTGTTACCTGCTTTTTTCACTTTTGGTTTTTGTTTTTTGATTGAACAGCAGTGCATATTGTTTATGTTTTTATTTACTAGTTCTTTTATACAATTCTTGGTTTTATGTTTGATCTAGAAAAATGGGCTCGTGTTTATTTTGATTTCTTTTGGTATAGCTTCCCAAAAAAAAAAAAAAAATGTATATTGTGGGTGCTAGTTTGTTCAACTGTACAAGAAGTACAAGAGGTCTGCGGTTCAAATCTGTAGCTTACATGGGTGGTGATTGCATTTGACTCTTTGTCTTTGGAAATGTTTTATCAAGATTTACTTTTGCCAATATCACTTGGATAATGCCCTGGAAATGCTCATCAAATGTCATTACTACCAGTTTTATGCTCATTGGCCATAGTTATTGGTCCCTAATTAATTCGGAATATCTTTTTATGGCACATTTGTCTTTTCTTTCTCTACATCCTTGCTCTGTATTTTGATGGATTAAGTATAGGGCTTTGAGTTTACAATTGATTATGGGTATTTTCTAAAATTTTATTACTTTGAAAAACTAGTAGGTTGAAGGAGCAAGTAAGCCCTTTTCCAATGAGGACGGAATGTTGCAAGGCAGAGGGAAACATCCTCATCATATATCCCACGGTAAAGGTTCCAAGCATTTTAAAGATAAACCCACCTCCAATTATGTGTACCAGCCTAAAACAACTCCTCCTGATGTTATTTCAAATTCTCTTGAGGCTGAAGGGAGTAATGTGAAACAACCCAAATGCTTTGAAGCTCCATATTCTTTCTATAGAGATTATGATCTTCGTTCATCATCTACTCAGTCTAATTCTAAGAACATACATCCGGATGTGAGTAGAATTTAGATTGGAATTAGTTGTTAATTTTTTTAAAGTGATGAATATGCTCGTATCTTTGTGTCATTCAAATCACGGATAAAATGATATGATTATTTTTTGGAAGCACATTTTATAGTTTTTCTTTCTTGCCCATCACTTGTCCCATTGTTTTTGTTTATTTATAAGCTTACTGCAGTTTCAACCTTTGCCACTGCTTTCTATGGATTGCAACTCAAAATTTAATCAAGTTGCACATTTCAGATGTTAAAAGCTCTGATTGTTCTGCTTTTTTGTTGAATTCTAATTTTTTTAGAATTTTATTGATGCTGAGTTTGATTGTATTCTGATTTCATATTGAATCTAACATTCCAACTTGAAAAGAAAAAGTAAACTATTGTAGAAATATGATAAGTCCTGCCTTTTTGGCTTTCCTCTCAATTCAGTTAGGGGTTTACTTAATTATTGATTGACTTGAATTAAATTATGATTGAATTGAATGGACTGAAGGTGCTCAAGACATTATTTGATCATTTTTTATGCTCAAAATATTGTGGATCTTAACATTGTTTATGGGGAAGGGATTGTAAAATTGTAGATGTTGAGGTTCTATAATGTTTGTTGATTTTACAGTGAGATTGAATGTGAAGAGGATGATAAAGGTTGAATGAATTAAACAATGACATTTTACAAGGTGCGAATTTGGAGCTGGTTGACATAATTATGTCTCTGCTTGTATTCAATTTTTATTATTTAGCTATGAAAAAAGAGTTTTATCTTCATGTTATATTTATTTTTTTAGGTGTGGTTTATTTTTCTATTTTCGCTAGATGGCTTATTGATTCTGGTAATATATTGGTTTGTTCCCAATTTCCTTGATTTAAGTTGGTTTTTTTGCCCCTTCTGTTGTGGTATTGATATTCCTACATTTCAAATACTTTGATAATTAGTAATCTAGTCATTTTTAAGTATTTTGGCTACTTGAACAGTATTTAGGTATGCTGATAAATTATAAGAATTGTAGAAACTACAATAAACAAATAAACAAAATAAATAAATAAACAAGGCTTTATTTTGAATGCATTTTAATCACGAATGAATCTATATGCTTACAAATTTTTGCCAGTTATTTTTAGGTGCTTCGTTTTTACTGCTTTTGTGAGTTTTTCATACGGATGTTATTTCGTGATTTATATTATTCATGCAATCATGAATCAGTAGTTCTGAAATTTTATTCTTATCTGTTTGGATATATTCTCCTCCATCTTTATCGCAAAGATCAGTTTGTCGTTAAATGAAAGTAGACATAAAAGTTACAAATGAATGAGTATGCCAGTTGAGAATATTTTTTATATCCTGAATATTGCTGTTAAAAAATTCATCAAAAAAAATATGGTGTTAAAATTATAGTGTAACTTTGTGTTTATTTTATATTTAAGTTTCAATTTTTCTATTGAAAAAAATATATATCTGATCCTTCCTAAGAATTTAGATCATGCATTTGAAATTTGAATATTGTTTATTTTTTCACAGCCTTTTTTCTAATATCATTTGTTTTTTTTTTTTTTTTTTGGTATGCAGAGACCCATGAAATCTAAATCTTAAATTAGCAGCATCTGATGTGTAGCTTTTGGAAGCCCTAAATTGATTTAATTTTTTATTAGTTTTATTGATGTTAAAAGTTTTTAAAGAGTTATTTTCTCGCAAGCTTGTAAAAAAATTTATCAACGGAAGTGCATTTAGGCTCGTCTCCTTCTGCAATTCTAACTTTTCAGTAGCCCGCCCGCACATGGCATCACTATTGTCACTAATTGTTGAAGTGATAGAAGCTCTCTTTCTTGTATTGGAAATTTTTATTTCATTAATTTAAGTGCATTGAATAAATTAATAGGACATCATAAATTTATTTGCAAATAAATGCCAATAAATTTAAGAATAAATGACCATTTGAAAAAGATGAGTTAATTAAACATGCAAAATCATATTAAAAAATGTTGTTACTATTGTGTTAGGTTTTCATAATGTCATATTGGTGATAATAAACTTTTAAAAATTATCTTAGTTAAGTCTTGAAATTTAAAGAACTTATTTTATAAATTGAAATTTATATACATGATTGAAAATGAAAAAGAAGGATAATCATTATAAAACTAAAATGTTAATAAATTTCACGAGGCAAGAAAGTAACAACAATGACCGTAGGAAGAGTAAAAAGGTCAATAATAGTAGCGACATTTTTCTAATGAGTATCCTTTTTCATAAGAGTAAAAAGGTAACAATGACCGTAGGAAGAGTAAAAAGGTAAATAATAATAGCAATATTAATACAAGTATAATATAATAATATAAAATAATTTTTTGGTTAAAGTAATAAGAAATTAAGAAACCTAATTTGACGGGAAAATAGAGTGGTAAAAATGTAATGTGAAATGAAAAATCTTAATTCTTGATTTATTTTAGTTCAAAGATAAATAAATATAATTAATTGAATGATAAAATACACAAAAAGCTTTTAATGATCAAAAGTATAAATAAATTCAAGTTCAAGAAATCTTATGAAGTCAACTAATCCCAGAGAAAGGAGAAAAAGATAATTCAACACAAACATATTAACAAAATGTTAATTTTTCATTAAAAATTTATAATTATTTAAATGATAAATGAGCATAAATGTGAACAAATTATAATTATATATGTACAATCACGTTTAAAAGATCTCCAAAGTAATGAAGATAAAAAAAGAGAATGGAGTTAAATTTTGAACCCAAAACGTTGGTGAAGTTAAGGGTTTCAATAAAGATTTTGCAATATTATGTGGTAAATTGATATTTGTTCCAATCGTAAGAGGTTAAAAATAATTCACCTTATTAGTATTATCGTTATTAAAAAAAAAACTATTACAATTAGTTAAAAAAAAAAAAAGCAACTGGAACATGCCCTATAATGTTGGAATATGATGAAAATAATAGGAAGATAAATCATGATAAAGTGTAAAAAAAATAGGAATAACTTAACTTAAAAGTTGAAAAAATTTACCAAAATATTGAAAAATTAATGAAAAGCAGGAATTCAACAAATTTAGTAGAACATCGAACACAAAAGTCATGAAACAATTAGGTAGAACATGAGAACCATGGAATGAGAAAGTTTAACAAATATAAGACAAATCAAGCAAAAAAATTAAAAATTAAAAAATA
Source organism: Murraya paniculata (assembly GCA_030449075.1). NCBI lineage: Eukaryota > Viridiplantae > Streptophyta > Magnoliopsida > Sapindales > Rutaceae > Murraya > Murraya paniculata. Next base: position 1,004,571 of record JAEVFN010000049.1, on the reverse strand, counting down.
TATGTGGAATCCACAATACTACAATATCATCTAGTTAGTCGAAACACTCAATAAAAAATCAATGAAATTATTAGGTGAAATATCAGAACTGTAAATTGAAAAAGCTTAATGAATTATAGGAACATATTAAACCAAATAAAGAATCTATATATCTTATTCGGTATCTGACCTAGAATGTTGGAATATTAACTAATTAGTTGGAATACACAATACAAAAGTAGTGAAACTATACGCGGAACATGAAAACCTTGAAATGAGAAAGTATAAAGAAATATAAGAACAAATCAAATCCCAAATAAGTCTAAAAAACAAATCAAACCCAAAAAAAACCTAAAAAACATATGCGGTATTTAATCTGTAATACTGAAATATTACCTAGTTAGTTAGAACATTCAATCCAAAACTATTGAAACTATTAGGTGAAACATTAAAACCATAAATTAAGAACGCATAACGAATTGTAAGAACAAATAAAACCAACAAAAGAATTTAAAAATCATATTTATCTAACCCAAAATATTGAAATATTACCTAGTTTGTTGGAGTACACAACACAAAACTAGTAAAATTATTAGGTAGCATATGAGAACCTTGAAACGAGAAAGTATAACAGAATAAAGGAACAAATCAAACCGAAAAAAAAAAGTACCTAAAAAGCATATGTGGTATTTAACCCATAATACTGAAATATTACATACTTAGTCAGAACACCCAACCCGGAGTTAGTGAAGCAATTGGATGAAACATCAAAATGACAAACTGAGAAAGTGTAACGAATTGTAGGAACAAGTAGAACCAAAAATAAAATCTATAAATCATATTTGGTATCTAATCCAAAATATTATAATATTACCTATTTTGTTGGAATATATAAAACAAAGCTAATGAAACTATTAGGTGGAACATGAGAACCTTGAAACGAGAAAGTGTAACAAAATAAAGGAACAAATCAATAAAAAAAGAAACATAAAAAGCATATACGGTATTTAATCTGTAGTATTGGAATATTACTTAGTTAGAACACATAACCTAAAGTTAATGAAACTATTAGGTGAAACATCAAATCATAAATTGAGAAAGTGTAATGAATTGTAGGAACGAATAAAACCCAGAAAATAATTTATAAATTATATTTCGTATCTAACTGAAAATATGATAATATTACATAGTTTGTAGGAATACACAACATAAAGCTAGTGAATTATTAGATGGAACATGAGAACCTTAAAACGAGAAAATATAACGAAATATAGGAACTAACAAACCCAAAAAAGAACTTAAAAAACATATGTGGTATTTAACCCGTAGTATTAAAATTTTACCTAGTTAGTCGGAGCACTTAACCTAAAGCTAGTGAAACTATTAGGTGAAATATCAAAACCATAAATTAAGAAAGTGTAATAAATTATAGGAACAAATAGAACCTAAAAAATAATTTATAATTCATATTTGGTATCTAACAAAAAATATGTTAATATTACCTAGTTTATTGGAATAAGCAACACAAAACTAGTGAAATTATAAAGTAGAGCATGAGAACCTTGAAACGAAAGAGTATAACGAAGAATAAGAACAAATCAAACCAAAAAAAAAACCTAAAAGACATATGTGGTATTGAACCCATACTACTGAAATATTACGTAGTTAGTCGGAACACTCAACTTAAAACTAGTGAAACTATTAGGTGAAACATTAAAATCAAAAATTGAGAAAGTCTAACGAATTGTAGGAACAAGCAGAACCAAAAAAAGAATCTATAAATTATATTTGGTATCTAACCCAAAATATTGGAATATTACCTAGTTTGTTAGCATAAACAAAATAAAAGTAGTGTTAATTATTAGGTGGAACATGGAAACAATGAAATGAGAAAGTTTAATGAAACATTGGAATAAATCAAACCCAAAGCAAAAACCTAAAAAGTATATTTGGTATTTTACCTATAGTAATGGAATATTACCAAGTTATTGGAACACTCAACCCAAAGTTAATGAAATCTTTAGGTGAAATATCAAAATCATAAATTGAGAAAGTGTAACAAATTGTAGGAACAAATAAAACCAAGAAAAGAATCTATAAATCATATTAGGTATTTAACCTAGAATATTGGAATATTACCGGGTTAGTTGGAATAAACAACATAAAAGAAGTGCATTTATTAAGTGGAACATGTGAACCATAAAACGAGAAAGTTTGACGAAATATTAGAACAATTACCTTATGTATGGATATTTAATTAAATTATTTGGAATATAATTATTTCATTAGTTTTTTTACTATTCATTATGTTTTTGTTCGAAATTAATTTTTTTCAAATATTTTACAGCATTCCACTACTTTTCTGATAATTATTTGCAATTTTTCTCTATTTTTAATATTTTTTTCTGATACAAAATCAATTAAATAAATTAAAAAATATTTACAATCGGTAGAATACCGGTTGTCCAAGTTACAAATTTTACTATTGAACCAGCTGTATGTCATACGGCGCCGTACTATATGATGACTCCACAAAGTATATATAAATTTGGACTGACATGATTTATTGGCTGCATACGTATGATTTTTAGAACGGACAAATGTTTCAATTGTAGTTCGTTCGTGTCCAAATCTAAAGACAGCACACGTCATAAATGTTTCGATGAGACTTTCATATCACGGGCCAGGTGATAAACCCTAATAATTTGTCATGGAATCTGCTGTCAAATTGAGCTAATTTTGGGGTGGTTTCTGAAACTGAATTATACTTGAATTAACTGATGATGTCGCATTTATTTGTTAGTAATTAGATTGAGTTAAAATTAGAATAAATTGGAATGAAAATGAGATAGAACAAAAATAGAGAATAAAAATCGAAATAAATTATTTATTTGAATTATAAGAATCAAAATAAAAATGAGCTGAAATCTCATTTATATATTTATTTTATTTTAGAATTAGAATTAGAATAAGCTGAATTATTTTAAATTATTAAAATACTCTCATTTTATTATTATTATTATTGTTGTTGTTAATAATAATAATAATAATAATAATAATAATAATAATAATAATAATAATAATAATAATAATAATAATAATTAGTTAGTTAATAATAATATATGAATTAATTATAATAATAATAATTATTAAATATTATATTAATTAATTAATTATAATAATATATTAATTAATTATAAATAAAAACAAAGTGGACATTTTTAATTTTGAGAAGAGTAAAATGATCAATATCATAAATGAGAGACTCATTCTCAATCCCCGTTAAAAATGAGTCTCTCATTCTTCATTCTTTAATTACTTTAAAAACTACAATATTTCTAAATTAACCCTAATTCTCGATCTTTACCATATTTAGAAAAACTAACGAAATGCGGTACCTTGCCAATTAATCGTCGGGAATAGCTAGGGCAGTGGATGGGAGAGAGTAACCAGTGAAAACACCAATTTCCATGGTATTCTTGGCGTTGATAAGCTTGGCTAGCGTCCCCAAGAATTGTGCTTCATCCGGTAAGCTCATCGTGTACTTCCTGCCGATTCTAATAATTTGTTGGGAATTTTTTCTTTTTTTTTTTTTAAAAAAAAGCTCATATGAAGAAACTAAATATAACGATAAAGGATTGTTAAGTAATTAGAAAGCAGAAATATCTTATCACCAGATATGCCCTAATTTCGTAGGACAAAAGCGTACTGCTTTATTCCAAAACGACCTAAAAAAGAAAGGGGACATGTGGCCATCATATTGTCTGAATTCTGACAATGCTCAGGGTAATAATTTTGATGGAATGCACTGTTTAGCATGTGCTCTCCTGACTTTTCTCCGTAACAAGGGGAAATGTGGACTCATTGGTATGCACCATATAGTGTATTAGCAGTTTTTTATGATTTTTTATTCGATCTACTAACACATTGTTGGAGAATATGATGATGCAGAGTATGATGCCGAGTATGATGCTGCTGCTCCTGCTGATATACAGTCAGCTGAACAGTCTTGATATGCTTGGTTACAGAGGATGCAAAATAAGCTTGCTGGTCTCTCGTACAGATGAACATATCAGTGATAAGGTGGTTATGCTGAGCTGGCAAGGTTGTTATAATGATTCCATAGCAAGTAGCATAGTGTGTATGTAAATAACGGATTCTAGAAATATCTAGCTTGTAGATACTTGTTCTGAGATGATCCAAGTATAAATACATTAGACTAGATTCATTTATGAAAATAAGCAGTATGAATAAAACTTGAATATGTTTCTATCTCGTTTTCTTTCTCTTTCTCAGTAACCAAACACATTTTCAATACATTTCTAGCTCATTTCAACATGGTATCAGAGCCAACAATTACACATAGCCAAATCAATCATTCTTATAATTTTGTAACTCCAGTAAAGCTTGATCAAAACAATTTTATTGTATGGCGAACACAAGTGTTAACTTCAATCAAAGGGAATGGCTTGGAAGGCTTCATCACTGGCACAAATAAGTGTCCAGATCAATATATTACTCAAGATCCAAATGGTGCTAGTTGCTCAAATGCTGGATCTGGTTCAAGAGTTGATAATCCTGCTTTCTCAGCTTGGATCAGAACAGATCAGCTTCTTCTCAGTTGGATGATGTCTTCTATTCAAGAAAGCCTGCTATCCTCTGTAATTCATTGTGTTTCATCACAAGAACTATGGGATTCTTTGACACGTATGTTTGTTTCTCAAACTCAAGCTCGTATAATGCCTATTAAAATGCAATTACAAACCTCTAAAAAAGGATCAATGACAATGAGTGCCTATTTTGCTAAAATGAAAAGGTTAGCAGACACTCTTGCTATTGCTGGTAAACCTGTTGAGCATGCTGATCTTGTTACTTATATTTTAACTGGATTAGAGTCTCAAGAGTATGAATCATTAGTTACAAGTTTATTAGCCAGAGAAGAAAATATGAGTCTAGATGATTTGTATGCCTTATTGCTGAGTCATGAGATGAGAATTGAACAGAAAAAAGGAAAAATTAGTTCTGATGTTCTACACAATCTGTCTGCAAATTATGCTCAGAATAATCAAGGATCTCCTAAAAATAGCTTTGGATCTCAACGAGGTGATAGAACCTTTGATCATTTTACTGGAGAGATGTCTAATTCAAGTTTTAATGGCAATAATAATGGGAATCAGAGTTCAATTGTTTGTCAGATTTGCTTTATACCTGGACATGGAGCTCACAAGTGCAGGAATAGGTTTAATCCTACATTTGTTCCTCAAAAATATTATGGCAGAGGAGGTAGAGGTGGTCAAAGGCCTAACTACAGCACAGGCAGAGGTTTTGTGCCCTATGGTGCAGGCAGAGGCTTTATGCCTAGGCCATTTACTGGTTTTCATAGAGGTGTTAATGGTCAAAATAATGTCAGAGGATATGGTTTTCAAGGGAATGTGGCATATGCAGGTCATAATTTTGTTCCAACATATGATTTTCAAGGCAATGTGGCATATGAAGATCATAGTTCTGTTCCAACTCCATATTTCTTTTCTCCAAATGCAAATTCAAGTCCAGCAGCAGCATTTAACTGCTACAGCAGTACATCAGATGATTCAGTTAAGCTGGCAAATTCTTATGCTGCTGCATTTCCTTCACCTGAAATTGTAGAGGATCCTTCCTGGTATATTGACAGTGGTGCATCTGCTCATGTCACAAATAATTCAGGTAATCTACTAAACCTGCAATCTTATAAAGGATCAGAACAATTACTTGTTGGTGATGGTAATGGTCTACAAATTACACATATTGGATCTGCTAAACTTGAAACCCTATCTGCTTGTGAGCCTATAATGCTACATCATGTTCTATATGTTCCTCATATTACTAAGAACCTTTTAAGTGTTTCAAAACTACTTGCTGATAATAATGTTGTTGTTGAATTTGTTGACAATACCTGTTATATTAAGGCCAGGAAGACAGGGATTATCTTACTTAAAGGGATTGCTTATAAAGGCCTGTATCAAGTTCAAGCAGCATCTTCCTCCTCTCGACATACTGCCTCAGTCAGTCTCTATTCTTCAAAGTTTTTCCATCCACCTATGTCTCTCTCTGCTACTATGTCTAGTAATTCTGAGTCAAATAGCTCTAATTTTCTTAATTCCAATCCTATGTTACCTCTAAGTAAAGACCTTTGTACTCCTACTGCAATGCCAGTATCTTCTGTGTTGAGTAATGTTGATTTGCTTCACAAACGACTTGGTCATCCTGCTGGTCATGCACTTAAATGTGTGTTACAAACTTGTAATCCATCTGCTGGTGTTAATAAAATTCATAAGCTCAGTTTTTGTAATGCTTGTCAGTATGGCAAAAATCATCTTCAACACTTCAACTCCATTAGTACCAAAACAAATGAGCCATTACAACTTATCTATGCAGATCTTTGGGGACCTTCTTCCACTGTATCCACACAAGGTTATACCTATTATTTGTCTATCTTAGATGATTACAGTAGGTTTACCTGGATTTTTCCCTTAACTGCTAAGTCTGATGCTCTTCCTGTGTTTACTACTTTTAAGAACTTTATAGAGCAACATTTGAACAAGAAAATTAAATCAGTACAGACAGACTGGGGGGGAGAATTTAGGTCTTTTTCTTCATTTCTCTTATCCTCTGGAATTCATTTTAGACACCCTTGTCCACATATTCATCACCAAAATGGAAGGATTGAAAGAAAGCATAGGCATATTGTGAATATTGGTCTTACTCTATTAGCCCAAGCCAACTTACCCTTGTCTTTCTGGTGGAATGCCTTTCACACTGCTGTGTATCTCATAAATAGGTTACCTACACCTGTTCTTAATAATCAATCACCTTACTACAAGCTTTTTCACCAACAACCAGATTACAGTATGCTGAGGGTGTTTGGTTGTTCTTGTTTTCCTTACCTAAGACCTTACAACAAACACAAACTGGAGTTTAGAACAGGAAGGTGCATCTTTATTGGTTATAGTCCACACCACAAAGGCTATCAGTGCCTACATTCATTAGGTCGAGTGTATGTATCCAACCATGTTGTCTTTGATGAGCAGTCTTTTCCTTATCAGCCAGGTGTGGATTTTTCCTCTGTTCAGGAGTCCTGTTCCTCTAAGTCCAATATTTGCTCTCAATCACCAGATGCTGCTTCCCTAATACAGTCTTTGTCCTTTCCTTTTACAGTAAGCAATCCCTCATCTTCTTCATCTTCACAGGTAACTAATTCTGCCTCTCCAAATTCTGATTTCTCTGCTTCTTCTTTACTTTCTCCTCCCTTACAGTCACCATCACCTACTTATACTCATTCTTCTTCATCCCATTCTCCTCAACACACTCTTCCACCATCTCAGCCACCTAGTCACCCAATGGTTACCAGATCTAAAGCTGGCATTTTCAAACCAAAAATATACTTGACTGCCTTGCTTTCTACTCCTGCTGAACCCACCTCTGTCAAACACGCTTTAGCAGATCCAAAATGGTTTCAGGCCATGAAAGAGGAGTTTAACTCCTTACAAGCCAACAAAACATGGACTCTGGTTCAACCCTCTTCTCCTGTGAAAGTTATAGGAAATAAGTGGGTGTTTAGAATCAAGTATCACTCGGATGGCTCTATTTCTAGATACAAGGCCAGACTTGTGGCCAAGGGGTTTGCTCAAACTCATGGTATTGACTATAATGAGACTTTCAGTCCAGTTGTTAAAGCTTCTACTGTTCGCATTATGCTTAGCTTGGCTGTCATGCAGGGATGGATTATTAGACAGGTTGATGTTAATAATGCTTTCCTTAATGGTTTTCTTGAAGAAGATGTATACATGTCTCAGCCTGAGGGTTTTATAGATGCATCTAAACCTCATCATGTCTGTAAGCTCACCAAAGCTCTTTATGGCTTGAAACAAGCCCCTAGAGCTTGGTTTGATAGGTTCAAAAAGGCCATGATGGTTCAGTGGCACTTCTTCAATAGTCGATCAGATACATCCTTGTTTTACAAATGGCAAAATGGTCATATACTTCTGGTGCTGGTTTATGTTGATGACATTCTTATTACTGGTTCTAATGACTCCCTGGTTCTTCAAGTCATCTCTGATATGCAACACACATTTGCCCTTAAAGATTTAGGAGAGTTGCATTATTTTCTTGGTATCCAAGTCACCAAAACAGATAAAGGCATTCATCTCTCTCAGGCCAAATATATTGCAGACTTGCTTGCTAAGCATCATCTCCATAAATGCAGTCCCTGTGCAACTCCTATGGCTACCTCTCATCATTTGACTCAACATTCAGGCCCTGCTATTGATAATGCTTCTCAGTACCGCAGTCTCATTGGAGCTCTTCAGTATGTTACTCTCACTAGGCCAGAGATTGCTTTTCCTGTCAACAAGTTGAGTCAGTTTCTTTCCAATCCTTCCTCTGATCATTGGCAGGCCTGTAAGCGATTGCTAAGCTATCTTAAAGGCACTATCCACTTTGGCTTAGAATTCTATAAAACTGGTAGTCAGCAAATCAATTGTTTCACTGATGCTGATTGGGCTTGTGACAAGGATGATCGAAAGTCTGTGGCTGGCTATGCTGTGTTCTTGGGTCCCAATCTGGTTTCCTGGTCCTCTAAGAAACAGCATGTTGTTTCTCGATCCAGTACTGAATCCGAGTATCGGGCTTTAGCCTCAGCAACTTCCGAAGTTTTGTGGATTCAAGCTCTCCTCTCTGAATTACAGCTGAAATCTCCTGCTATTCCTCTTTTATGGTGTGATAATCAAGGGGCTATTGCTTTAGCCAATAATCCAGTCTATCATGCACGGACCAAGCATGTTGAACTGGACATTCATTTTATTCGGGAGAAAATATCTGCTAAACAAATTGACCTTTGCTATGTTCCTAGTGCTGATCAGACTGCTGATATTTTCACAAAGGCATTATCCTATGGAACTTTTCATTATTTCCGATGCAAGCTCAATGTTTTTCCTGGCACATTTCGCTTGAGGGGGGATGTTGGAGAATATGATGATGCAGAGTATGATGCCGAGTATGCGATGATGCTGCTGCTCCTGCTGATATACAGTCAGCTGAACAGTCTTGATATGCTTGGTTACAGAGGATGCAGAATAAGCTTGCTGGTCTCTCGTACAGATGAACATATCAGTGATAAGGTGGTTATGCTGAGCTGGCAAGGTTGTTATAATGATTCCATAGCAAGTAGCATAGTGTGTATGTAAATAACGGATTCTAGAAATATCTAGCTTGTAGATACTTGTTCTGAGATGATCCAAGTATAAATACATTAGACTAGATTCATTTATGAAAATAAGCAGTATGAATAAAACTTGAATATGTTTCTATCTCGTTTTCTTTCTCTTTCTCAGTAACCAAACACATTTTCAATACATTTCTAGCTCATTTCAACACACATCATATGATATATACAGTTAATATGTATTTTAAAAGATGTAGGAACACATACTTAAGAAAAGTGTCCTCTCTCTTTTCTTTCTTTTTCTTTTTTGGACAAAAACATTGTATATATAAAATCTTGGCCTTTTAACTCCAACCAAATCAATGAATCAAATTAAATGATGACTTTTATTTTTATTAATAAAAAAATTAAAAATTAATAGTCTCCATTTAATTATGGAATAATTTTCCTTTTCTCTTCGAAGTTTATATGATTTTGATTCTCTCTGTTTTTCACTTGCAGTAAATAACTCGCCTTTCTGATTGGGAGTATCCTTAAAGATTAAAACTCTCCATTTATTTTAATTATTTATCATTCTTGTATAATTCACGTACAAGCTTTGCACGGACACTTGACAATACCTTCTTTATGTATGTTCTCTTTAGCTTGCCCATCTCTTTCTTCATTTTCTTATACAGCCACGTGTTTTTTTTTTCTAATTCCTTTTGGAAAATGTTTTTCTTGGTGGACACACGAATTGCCGACTATTTACTTCGTTTGAAACCCTTCTAGTCTTGGATGAAGTTCAAGTTTGAATCCGAAATCATTCTTGTCCACTATAATTTTGAGCTTCTTCCACTGTTTCAAAAGTCACTCTCCCCATTGATGTTTTAAAATTATCAACATGCATGATTTTTCGAGTTACTTGCATCATCATTCATCTCTTGAGTTGTTTCAATCACTTTGACAAAATCTTATAACAACAACAACAATAATAATAATAATAATTATTATTATTATTAAAGATTTTTTAGTCATTTACAATAATCTAATTCAATTTCGATTTCAAAATAAAATAAACACATTAATAACAATCCAACTTATTTACATTCTAATTTCAATTTCTATAATTTAAATAAATAATTTATTTTAATTCTTATTTTTTATTTTTATTTTAACTCATTCTCATTTCTGTCCATCCTCGTTCCAACTCATTCCGATTTAGTAAACGCAACATAAATATTGTGTATCTCATCAGTCCAGGACCGTGGACTTTCTTAAGATCCGAGAAAGTTGATAAGTTGAAGAGTCATTACACCATATGCATGACAGCTTAGAATAATACAGTTTATCTAACGATAATATTCAGTAGTCTATTTTTAAATTTTAGAACAATGCAGTTTTCCAAACTACTGCTTATTCATTGAGCAGAATTGAAAGATAATTTTAAAAAATACAACGGATAAAATGACGATCAAATACTGCGGCATACAACGGATAAAATGACGATCAACTAATGCGGCGACATAATGTAACCCCATCAGCAATAGAGAGTTGGCAAATCTCGATCCTTGGATCAGTAGCCAGAGCCTTGTTTAATTCCAACACAAAGTCCCTTAAATATCTGATTCTCTCATCGATTTTTGCATCAGGTGGTGCAGCTACAGATCCATACCACAGCGTGTTGTCGTAGCCAATCACTCCCCCAACCTTCACAAGTTCAATAATCCTCTTGTGGTAGTTAATGTAGTTATTCTTGTCAGCATCAACAAAGATAAAGTCAAATGTCCCACGATGTTTTTCCTGTGAAATTCAAACATTAATAATTTTGAATTATACAAATCAATTGAGCTCTGATCTTCTATATATTAAACATTTCTATATGACGAATTTGTGCTTACGTCTTGGATCATTTGATCGAGAAGAGGGAGAGCTGGGCCTTCTCTGAAGTCAATCTTGTGAGCAACACCGGCCTTTTCAATTATCGGGAGACCCAGTTCGTAGTATTCTCTAGTGATGTCCATGGCCAATATCTGTAACAATATTGAATATTAAGACCAGTTCAATTAGTATATATATTGAAGTCAAGGTCTAATTCTAATGGGGAAGAGCTATCTTTCGAAGGCTCGAGTCCCAAGTTCAATAACTGCGCGAGTTAATTTGGGAAAAAAAAAAGGGATTTCTATTCATCCACTGTACCTTCCCGTCGTCGGGAATAGCAAGGGCAGTTACAAGGAGAGAGTAACCCGTGTAAACACCAATTTCCATGGTATTCTTGGCGTTCATAACCTTGAGTAGCATGCTGAGGAATTGTGCTTCATCAGGTGAGCTCAACATAAAGTTCCTGCGCATTCCAATAATGTTTCAGAAAATTTACAGAAAAGAAAAAGAATATCTGAGGAGAAATCATCATATAACAATAATCAGGATTTTTATTTAGAAAGCAGAATCTCACCAGACTTGTCCTATGTATTAACTATGTAATTAACGAGAATCTCACCGTGGATGCCTTTCTGTCAACTCGCGGAGCTCCTTCAAGCATTTATGCTCCCTTGGGTACACACTAGTTTCAAGTACATACTGCAAGATATTAAGAGTTAATTCCATTTTCAATTAATTGGAGACATCTGGGTTGAGGAAACAGGAAATGAATTTGTAATGTTTTAAAAATTATACACCTGGTAAAGTTCTTCACTCTGTAAAAGAGTCTTTGTCTTAGATAATTGCAGGAAGCCGGCAGCATTGTTTTCATGCCCTTCTTGATTCGGAGCCATTACTTGGTGTTTATTCGTATCGGACACAATGCTTATACTGCCAATTTTATTATGTCTATAGAAAGTATATAAAGCACATGGCCACGGACCTTTGCTTCCCTTCTGCACCACAAAATCTACCAACAACCTACCGATTATTTGATCCACACAATCTTAGCCACAATAAAAATTTCTTGAAAATGAAATCCAATATAATGTTTTCTAATAATTTCTCTCCACAGGTCCACTTTTGATATTTGTCACGGGATAAGTACCTGCTAAGTTCAATTATTGAATGCACATGTACACGTTCCAATTGTTGTGCGCTCGTGTCAAAATTTAGGTCGGCTTATGGTGCAGCCGCTGCATGCCATGACAGCCGTTTTTATTTTTTTATTATAAAATTTATTTCCCGTTGGATTGCTTATATGAGCAACCCAACGGCTTCCATATTTTATGCATGAAACCGGCTACCGGACGAAAGGATTGAAGTGCGAACTGGCAAATATCAGCAGTGATTATTACATAGCTACACTAATTCTATCTAAATATCAAAATTATTAATTTAAATTAGGAAAATGTCAAAGACCCCCTCCTCAACATGAAAAATTTACATTTTCTGACGGCTGAAAAAGTTACTTTAAAATATGTAATGTCTGTATTAATGAGAATAATATTTATATTAATATAAATCAAATATATTTTTCTTATTTTCCATTTAACTGTTCTATATTTTCAAATAATTATAATTATTCATAGTACTAAATATTATAATTAATTATCAAATATGGTTATTTTTAATGTTAGTTGTACTAGTGACTAATATTAATGGTATAAATATGTACTATATACAAGGCATATATAATGTACCATATATTTGATATTTGAATTATACTGACAAAGATTCTCTTACACAAATTACTTCATACAAATTTATCATAAATTAATTAAATTATTGCATACTTTGTTTTATTTTTTTGGTACATTATTAAATTATTGCATGTAACATATTTGATCTTATGTTACTACTGGTACTATAATTAATGATAGTTAAGGAAAAATAAGAATTACCTCCAACTGCCCCCTTATATTTTAAGATATATCTAAATTCCCTTAAAGTTACAACAGCTTTAGCTTTATATACTATTTTATTATTCTACCCCTAATGTTAATGTTAGCCATAGAATTTAAATATTTTGAAATTAAAAATCAAGTATAATGACTTATATACCCTTAATGATCAAAATTTATTTTATAATGAATTGTAAATTATAGAGAAAATTACAAGTAGGAGAAATGTCATAAATATCCCAAATCATTGTAAATTGTCCATTTAAATTGGAATAACAACTGCTCGAGCACCCCACATAAATTACACACACACACACACATAAATGAGTAATGATAGAGCCATAACCATCTTGTATAAATAAGTGTGTACAAACTGATGTGGGATGAAGAGATTGGTTATAAAATATATCATGGGTCCACATAATTAAAAAATATAATTGTTATCATTTTTTACCCAATCTCTTCATACCACATCAGGTTGTATACATTAGTTTGTACAAAACTGTTTGTGGCTCTAGCATTATTGCACATAAATTACACACACACACATGTCAAGTAATTTTTCTTCATAATATATAATTTATTAGGGGTATACGAGTCATTTTACTTTATTTATATTCTAAAATTTTTAAAATTTTTGTAGCTAACATCAAGACTATGTGTAGAATAGTATAATACTACAGAAATCTAACACCGTTATAACTGCAGAGGAGTTTGGACCTATTTTAAAATATGAGAGGGTTTTAGTTTCTCTAAGCAACATGGATAATCTTCATTTTTTCATATTGTTAATAAATGTCATTATAGTCATTATTACTATGATTAAACTAAATTCAGCTTATGATATTTTTTATGATATTATATATATTTTTATGGAATGTGAGTATAGTCTATATGATATTATTTTTTATAATAATAAAAGTTTTAATAATGTTTATATATATAGTCTAATTGAATGTGTTTTTCTAAAGTGTGTATAATCTGATTTTATTTTTTAACCCCTCTTGAAAACTACTTAGTCAAGTCAACGAGGGACAATTTTTTAAAAATTAAATTTTTAATAATACAAAGTGTAATTTTGTTAGGTATTATTACAACAATTGTTGTTGACATTGTATTGTATCATTAACTAAATTAACAATATAACTAGACAACTATAATTTTAGTGCAACACCTAAAAGTAAACAATTTAAGGAAAAAGGCACATATTCCTTCGAGATTTTGGAAAATGATCATGTAGACATGGGGACACCAAGACTTATTTTTTATTATAATATAATTTGACTTTACATATTAATTCAAAAAAATTAACTTTAAAATTTTTAATAAATACAAATATACTTTAAATAGTTTAATTTGTCTAGTAAACTAATAATATTTAAATATTTTTAATATATAAAATAATTTTTAAAATGTATATTATGATATTTATTTTAATAATATATTTGTATTTGTTATAAAAATTTTAAATAAATATTTAGCTTAAATAGATTTTATAATTAATAAAATATATCTCATGTATTAATAATATGAAAATTATTTTATAAAATATTGAAAATAATTTAAAATTTTAAATATTTAATTTAATATTATGTTTCTATTTATTAAAAAATTTAGTTTAATATAACATGAGATTGTAAAGTATTAAAATTGAAATTATTTTAAAATGTATATATTGTTATATTTATTGTAATATTATAATTCTATTTATTATAAAATACTAAAGTCAATTTTTTTTTTTTAATTAACAAAGTGAAATGATATTATAGTCAAAATGGGTCTTAGGTACAGTTTGTTTTTTATATCTGAAATCTGAATTAGTCTGAATTTAGTTGAAATCTCAATAGGTTTGAATATATATATCTAAATGACATGTTTTTTTTTAATATTTGAATATAAGTGTTAAGTTTTTTTTTTTTAAAAAAAAGAAAATATGTGAAATATGATATTTTGACATGTATAATATCATAAATATCAATAATACTTATATTTATTAGTTAAACATATGACAAGTTATAAATGAATTATTTGATTAGTAAAAAAAATTGATAGTGTTTACATTAACAAAGCAAGAAAAATAGAATATATATCTAACACATGTATTTTTTTACATTAATATATAATACTTATAATATTATTTTTAGTACATTTATTGATTTTTTTCCTTGTTAACTACATAGGTCAATCAAGAATTATTTAATCATTTGAATTAAAATTAATTTATTAAATAAAATTTAAAATCTATTATAAAAATAACAAGTGTAAATATAAAAAGATAAACCTATTATAAAACACATTCACTTAAAGTTCAATTGTGTTTAAAATTCTCATTTAGAAAAAAAAAAGTTGAATACACGTATATAACAACAAAATGGGATAAATAAAAATAATAATAAAAGGATAATCTATATAATAGGAAATAAATTTATTTAATAGGGGTATTAATGAGATAGAATATTAAAATTCCATTAAGATGTTTTTCCATTCAGATAAAAGTTAAAATATTTAACTTTTTTCATTCAGACCTAAACATCTTATAATCAGACATAACTGAAAAAAAATAAATAAAATAAAAACTATAAATGTATGAAAATAATTAAGATTCAGACTTCGAACAAAAATCAAACAAACCTTTAGTGTCTTTTAATGAAAACTTAGATATTTACATGACTGTTTTTCCAAACTTTGGACTGTAAGTTACCTTTTCATGATGTACACTTAATGGCATATATGATTATATGATTTAAGTATGATAATGAAAATTTTAAAGTATACTATATTAATTTGAGTAATACTCACTTATAAATAGATATTATATAATTTGTGTAGTAACCGATGTAAAATATGATGTATAATTAATTATTACAAATTACATTATTAGTATACAATAAAATAAACTATCACTAAAATACAACAATTGAAAATAAGGCAACACCAATTAAGCTATCAATTATGTATCCAACTATATAAGTATATTTTCAAATAAATTTAATTTTTATGACTTATAAAAACGATTGCAATTTGGAGCAAAAAATAAATAGTTTTAAAATAGCAGTCAACATTATTGTTAAATTATAATGTTGAATTTACCTATAAGAGAAAGTTTCCTTTTCAATACTTAATTTAGGAAGCAAAATTAGTGTTTTAATATATTTTCTTTTTAGGAAGCAAAATTAGTGTGTTAATATATTTTCTTTTTTTCTTGATTGCTTTGATTTTCTAATGTGTTTTTTTTTTATAAAATATTGTTTAATTCGAATTGCATTTATTATGCTTAAAGCATTAATTAAAGATAAATAAATGGTGACTCAGTTGAATTAGATTCAAAGTAAATACTAATTTGTAAATCTTAAAATTTCAATATTAAAATTAATTTTCACTGATCCTCGGATAATCCTATAATAAATAAATAATTTTTATTATCATAAACATTTGAAAAATAAAAATTTGATCAGTACAAACTGCATATACAATTGATAAGTTGAGTTTAAAAAATCTCATGAACTTAAAAAGATCAAAAAGAGAAAAGAAAAAATGTTCCAACAAAATTAGATCGGGTAAGTTCTTAATTTTTGTAACTTGCAATGTTGATTGTAATTTATAAAACATTGAATAGGAGTTACAATAATGAATTTTTAATATGTTGCAGTATGTTGATATCTACATCTACAGAAATAATATGAGTAAAATGAAATTCACCTTAATAATATTATTTGTTTTTCATAATAAAAGTTTACTTTGAATTTCATAATATCAACTTAGAATTTAACCTATAATATTGAAACTTAACGCAGGTACTGGGAACCTAAAACACAAAAATAGTAAACTAATTAATTGAAATATTTCAATCCATGAGTGGGAAAGTTTAACCAAAATATGGGATTAATGTAACTAAATGTAAAATCTAAAAAATAAATTTGGTATATAGCCCAATTTATTAAAATCTCATATAAATAATAGGAATATTCAATACAAAACTAGTAAAATTATTAGTTGAAACTCATGTACCAATGAAGGAGAAAATTTAACCAAAATTAGGGACTCGTCCAATGAAAAATAAAATTTACTTGTAATTTAACCAAAATATAGGTACTTAATAGAAATATTAAACACAAAACTCGTGGATTGAAAAGTTGAAACATATAAACCTATAATTGAAAAAGATTAACCAAAAGTAGGGACTAATCCAACCAAAAATAAAATTTTACAAAGTAAATTTAGTATTTAATCCAAATTATTAGAATCTTAACTAGATAATCAGAACATTCAACACAAAACTTTCTCTTATATGGGTCCATATAAGAGAAAGTTTAACCAAAATCAGAAAATTATCCAACAAAAAATGAAATATACTTAAAATTTAACCCAAAATATTAGTATTTAACGATTTCAGTAAGAACATTAAACGCAAAATTAGTGGATTGAAAATTTGAAACATATAAACCTATATTTGAGAAAGATTAACTTTAATCAGGAACCAATCCAACCAAAAATAAAATTTTACAAAGCAAAATTGGTATCTAACCCAAATTATTGAAAGCCTACCACGATAATGGGAACATTCAATACAAAATCACTAGAATTATTAGTTGAAATACCATGAACCCATAATGGAGAAATTTTAACTAAAATTAGGAACTAATCGAACAAGAAATAAAATTTACTTGGAATTTAACTCAAAATATTGGTTTTTAACGATTTTAGTAGGAACAGTAAACGTAAAACTAATGGATAGAAAAGTTGAAATATATTAACCTATAATCAAGAAAGTTTAACCAAAATTTGATAAAAATCCAACCAAAAATTAAATGTTACAAAGTAAATTTGGTACTTAATCCAAATAATTCAATCTTATTTAGATAATAGGAACATTCAACACAAAACTAGTGAAATTATTAGTTCAAACTCATGTACCAATAAGGGAAAAAGTTTAACTAAAATTAAGAACTCGTCCTGCGATGACTGAAATTTATTTGTAAATTAACCCAAAATATGCTTGAAATTTACTTGTAAATTAACCTAAAATATTGTTATCTAACAAATTTAGTAGTAGTATTAAACACAAAACTAGTTGATTGAAAAGTTAAGATAGATGGACCAATAAATGAAAAAGACTAACTAAAATTAACGATATACAAAATAAACTTGAAACATCCACTTATTAAGTTGATATTTAACCAAAAGAATTAGAATATAATTATTTAATAAATTTTTAACATTTATTTATGTTAAAATTTTCAAAATATTTTTCTCATTTAATTAATTTTTATTTTTATAATTTAAAATTTTCATGATTTTTTCTCATTTTATTATATTTTTTTAGCATTAAAAACAGAATTTAAAAATTATTTAATGCCTGTTCAAGTTTTTGCCAGCGGCTGTAGCCAAAATCTACAGACAACACATTTACCACCTTCATGGGCCAGGTGACAAGACCAAAAGTTTGTCATGCAGCCCCACCTGCCTGACAAATAATGTTGGGATCATTTTGGGGTGGTCTCCAGTGTGATCATTCATTTCCCTATTTTTTTTAAGGCAAAATAAATAAATTTTATTAGAAAAATAGAGTAAAATTAAAGAATTACATAAACAAAAAAGGATAGGGTTACTTAAACTCATAAAATTACTTTCTATACGTATTTACTAATTACACTTATTACAAAAATTTAAGATTTAATTTTTTGCTCTCAACACCTCCTAATATTCCAGATTTAACCCTACTTACGCACAGTTTCTCATTCTATCAGCTTTTTTTTTTTGGCAAAATTCTTTCTAATTTCACCTTCTTATTCTTTGTTGATTTTTATTGCTTAATTAGAATTTAAACTGATCAAAAGAGGCAAAAAAGTGATATGTTCTTCTATTTCTTTTAATGATTTTGTATCGTTTGTAAAGAATGCAATCAAATCTCCAAATAGAATCTGATTGGAAATTTGATACTCAAATAAAAAAGAAAAAAAAATTGCTGCATCGCTTTTGATTTTTCTTTCGAAAAAACGAAAAATAATTTAATATATGCTTATGCGTAAACATATAGCATTAAACTGATAGTGATTTACCTCTATCAAACTACAATAAGTTATTATCATAATTCACAAGGAGTAAGTAATTAAGCTAGAAAAGCAAACAGTGATAAGGTTTAATGAGTGCAGAATTAGTTTGCTAACTGAATTAAACAATCATGAATTAGATGATATGAATTTCAGAAGAGTGCAAAGAATACAGTGTTTTTATGACGATGTTTTGAAAGTGAATTTCTTTTAGAAGACAATGAAAGTGCTTTTGTACACAAATGTAATTTTAAACAAGGATAATTTAATAATAATATTTTTTATGATTAATAGGTGCAAAAAGAATGTATTTATGGGTTCAAATAGCTTTACCTCAAAAAAAAAAATCTAAACACCAATTTATTTTTGACTTTGACAACCATGTGCCAAATTTAAGAAGAAAAATGATACTCAACAGTACACCTTTCAAAACACTGAAAATGATCCCCAATTCAATACTTTTGTCATATTAATCATATCTCTAATCGCTTGGTAAAACGACAAGAGAGTATCATAAATGTTCAAAATTATTTCATTGTTTCCTATCCACTCAGGTGGTTAGGGTTGCTACCCTTACAATTTGTGAGGCTAGCAGTTTGAATACAATAATTTAAGAAGAAAGATAATATTCAACACACCTTTCAAAATATTGAAAATAATCCTCAATTCAATCCGTTTGTCATATTAATCATATCTCCAATCACTTAGAAAAACGACAAAGGAATATCATAAATGTCCAGAATTAATTCATTGCTTCCTGGCCACTCGGGGTGGTTAGGGTGTAGTGTTTTGAATACAATAATTTAAGAAGAAAGATAATACTCAACACACCTTTCAAAATATTGAAAATAATCCTCAATTCAATCCTTCTGTCATATTAATCATATCTTTAGTCACTGAGTAAAACGAAAAAAGAATGTCATAAATGTCTAGAATCAATTCATTGCTTCCTAGCCACTTGGATGGTTAGGGCTGCTACCCTCACAATTTGTAAGGGCAATAGTTTGAATCCCACAATAATTTAAGAAGAAAGATAATACTTAACACACCTATACTGAAAATAATCCTCAATTTAATCATTTTGTCATATTAATCATATCTCCAGCCATTTAGTAAAATGATTAAAGAATATCATAAATGTACAGAATTAATTCATTGCTTCCTAGCCACTCGGGTGGTTAGGGGCTACTGCCCTCACAACAGTTCGAATTCCCACAAAAGTATGGAGTCTTTTCTTCCTCAATTATATAATATAATTGAGTGGAGGCAGTCTTTTCTCTTACGCAACATGAGTGGAGTAGACATCACTCGAATATTAGTGAGGGTAAAAAAATATGGGTAATACTTCATAAGATTTAATGTAAACTAGTCCTAGTAATTATTTGACTGTAAATATCAATAATAGTTTTATATAATATGAGTAACATTAGTAGAGTAGACATCTCTCGAATATTTATAAAAGTCTAAAAATTTAGGTAGCACTTCATAAGATTTAATGTAAAATAATTCTAGTAATTGTCTGATTGTAAATATCAGTAATAGTTTTATGCAATATGAGTTAAAATTTTGAGCAATAGTCTCATATAATTTAAAAATAAAAAAATTCATTGCTTCCTTTTTCTTATACATGAACTGGTTTTATTTTGCAAGTAATAAATTTCTTTTTTATATTTACATGGTTTCATTTAGTTAAGGTGGTTGTTGAAAATTAATTTATAATTGGGTAAATTTCAAGATGCAATCAATGGAATCTTGAAATTAAGGGGGGGGGGGGGGGGTAAATAAGTTAATTAGGGATTCACCGTCAAATGGGCCCACTTGAGCCTTTTTCAAGGCCTTTTAAAATGAAAAATCGGAAAAATTTTAATTTAATAGTTAAAAAAATAAACGTTTTTAGCGGCCATTTAGACTGGGCCCCTATATTTTAGTTTTAATGCCTGCAAATAGAATTAGGAAAAATATTTCATTTTGAGTTATCAAAATTCACAAGGAGTAATTTATAATTGCTGAAAACTAATTTATAATTGAGTAAATTTCAAGATGTAGGTTAATGGAATTAAGGAAAAAAAAAGTTAATTGGGGATTTTTTGTGTATACTTAACTACATTGTGATGAGTGGGTGTGTCAAATGGGTCGAATCGAGCTTTTTTCAAGGCCTTTTAAAAGTAATTTGAAAAATTTTAATTTACTAGTTAGAAAAGGACAAAAGGTGAAAAAATAAATGTTTAGATGTTTTTAGCTGGCATTTGGATCGGGCCTCTAGAGTTTAGTTTTAATGGCCACAAATACAATTAGGAAAAATTTTTCATTTTAGAATTAAAGTTCAGGATGAATTTACGTCACTGTAAATTGATTTGTAAAATATAAAAAACTGATTTACGATATTATAAATCTGTCATAAATTTTAAACCCAAATCTAACAAGCACTCACAGAATTAGATATTCAAAATATTTTTGGTCGTAACATTTTGCCTGACTCCGACTTAATCATTTTGTTCGTGCAGAGGCTTTGATATAACTAACTTGCACTTCGTACTACAGAATTTGATCAAAATCATTGTATGGTAAATGATACGCATGGTCAATTTGTGATGTGATCGGCTGCGCCTGTACCAAGATACTGGGAGGTTATGCATCACCCTTCGTTATCTTGATTCCCTCTCTTCTGGACGACACAATTGATCCCCACTATGACTATTAAGATAAAGAATGGTAAACTTGGCTTCCATATCACTGCTTAGTTGCACTACAAAAACTTTTACGAGTTGTATCCTCCTCGTTGGATATTTGTACTATTTGTACTATTTGTATTTTATGGAGAACAACTTTAAAAATAAAGAAATATCATTAATTTCTTCATATTCCTTCCAAGCTCAAGACTAAATTACATATAATATAAGCTATAGCAAACTTATAAGTTGTTACTGGCCTCCAAAGGCGTGATTGGATTGGTAACAACATAAAACTTGTAACAACTAACCACTTAGTTTTGAGTCTTGAGGAAAGTAAGAGAAAAATAAAAATTATATGGACTTAGCCCACCTCTTTATCTTTTTTAAAAAATAAAAATTATCACTCATGATAGCTCCAACAGATTTACATTCTCTTTTATTAAATTCGTAAATAGCCCAAAAGCTCATAAAATTAGCTCCATGGGACACAAATTTTAAACTTATAAGGGCCATAATGAAAGTGCATGATTCCTCAAATTTAAGAGGCCCACAGTTTTCTTTTATTTTTTTTCTTTTGACCTTTTAAATATAAATAAAACAAGGAAACATATTTGCCCAATACTTTTTACGGATTATTCATAGTTATATTTTCTTACCATCCACGACTGCTTTAAGTAATGATAATTAGTAAAATAAAGAAGACCAGGAAGAAGAAAATCACTATTGTCATCATTATTCCCATTCGCATTGTCAAATACCACCATAGGGAATTGCTGTATTTGTACTATGTTTATTCAGGATTTCTCTAAATTCTTGTGTCCCCATCATATCTAATAGAAAGGAGATAATTTCTATAAATTTTAGCTGAAATATAGAATGTTCTCTATTTTTTAATTACAACTTTGATACTTAAAAGAAATTTTCATATTTTATGATAAAAATTTATCAACAAATAGCGAAATTAGAATGTGAAAAAGAGCCTGTGGTTTAGTTGGATATGCATATGTCATCGTTCTTGCACTTGGTTAATTTCTACTAATAATCATGATGATGATTTAGTCCAGACCAAATCTCTTTCAGGAACAAATATTGAATTTAATTTGGAAATAAATATAATTTGTGGTTGTAGCAAATCTGAAATTTGAAAAAAAAAAATAGTATCAACGTATTCAAATAAAAAGACTTTTATAGACGCAAATGGAAACCTAAAGTATGAGAGTATCTATTATTCTTAATCTTGCATATATAGAGCTTTGAAAGGATTAAAAATAAGAAAAATTTTGTAATGCTATAATAAAAATTATGATATCAATGTCGTAATTATTGTATACTGTTGGATTAGATCCTCCGGACACAATAATTATAATATAATAAAAAAATGTAAAATTTTTTTCTTTAACCGGTTCACCACCGGTTAAATATTTATTTAAAAAAAATTAACTGATTAAAATTTTCAAAAAAATATATGTATATTTAAAGTCGAGTCTACGAAAGTCCAAAAAGAATCAAAGTCTGCCCATAATCTATGAGAGTCCAAATCGCTGCATGCTGGATTTTGTATTTTCGAAGTGATTGGGTTTGCTGGCTAAACCGGATTTTATTTTCCTCGATCGTTCCTCTTTTCTTGCCAATCATCGCTTTGAAAACTGCTTGAAGCGAAAAAGAAGAAGCTCTACAACGGTTCGTGCTCGTGGGGCGGTTTCGGGTCGACAATAATGACTCGGTGTCGGCGAGTCAAGAGGAGAAGCGGGTTGGATTTGTCATTCTTTACTGATTCTCCTCTATTGCATTTGCATTGTTGTTAATTTCAGTATGTGTTTTATTTTTGGCAATTTATTTGACTAAGACACAGCAAATGTGTGTATATATATATATATAGAGCATGCATTAGACTTTAATTTGATCTCTTTACTGTTTCTAAGTGAGTAGACAAACGAGAATTATACGGATGGTACCCATAATGAAACACTGGGTTTGTGGTAGAGATCAAATAATTGTTCAAAATAAACAATTATTTTGAACATACTCATCCAGCCCCAAAAGTATAAAATCAGCCTTAATTCTATTTTGCCCGTTGAATACCATTGTAGGTGTAAATGCAGCCGTAGTTTCCTTTTTTGCAAACCCACTCAGGAAAATTTCTTTGTTTGTGGTTCTATTTTTATTTATTTATTTATTTTGAGTGATTTTCCGATGTGTTAAATTTTCCCTTGGATCCTACACATTGGTAGTTAATGCTGATGTTTTGATGGAATTTTTGTAAGTGGAGTTTTCAAATTATTTGTTGAAATGCCTGACAAAAATAACAAGTTTGTTTATGTTCTATTATTCAAATATGAGGTATGAAAATGAATGCAATCTAAACACTATCCTTGCTTTGTAGTTTTTGTCAGAACAATTCTGGTTCAAGGAAGCCTTGCTGCTGCTTCTGTGGATATAATCTGTTGAATTATTTTATGACCTGATATTTTCATAATTCTGTGTAGGCTTGTATTTAATGCAGGCTGAGCATCTTGGGCTAAGAAATAGAATTGGGGGAAAAAAATTGCCTATCAGCAAGAACCCGATGATCGAGTAAGAAAAATTGGAATTAGTTTTTTATAATCTTGATTTTGGCATGATATTTTCGCTGCATACTTTTAGGTTTGATGGCTTTCATTTCTAATTGAAATGTATTTGATTGCGGAGCTATGTGGGCTGACTTATGTTGTCTTATACTATGGAATGAGTGATTACATAGTTCAGGAAAAGCTCCTGGGTGAGCGATATACAGTGCTATATGGGTTATGCTAATTTCTCATAGTGTTCTAATTGTTATCCCGCAGAAATCCTTCAAGTTTTTACTGTTTTAGGCATGAAGCCTGATAGAAGTAGATCCCAAATCTTGGTATCTGACCTACCCCTATAGTTGAAGAGGACAGCCCATATGCAAGGTTTGGCATTAGTCCTGTAATTGAGAACGAAAAACAATAAATTTTACTAGATGAGATGAAACAATAAAATGACATGGTGGTTTGGTAGCAGGCTGTAACCTTTTTATAAATAGACAAGGAAAACTCTTGACTATTCTAAACCTTAACTGATATAGCCCTTCAAAAGTTTAACATGACCCAGATATCTAATTTCCTACCTCTGGTGCATGTAGATAATATTTTATATCTAATTTCCTACCTCTGGTGCACATAGATAATGTTTTATATCTAATTTCCTTCCTCTGGTGCACGTAGATAATGTTTTTGTGCTATAGTTGTCGGTCTTTTATATATGTATATTTTATTTTAGTTTTTAACATAATTTCCGTGCTTTAGCAGTAGTTTGAAAAGGAAGCGAGTGAATATTGTATTTGATCTTTCTATATATCTAAATTGTAAGTCTAAGTCTTAGAACTTGGTGATTTGCTATGTTGGCTGCAGTTGTTTTATTACTATGAAATTGCTTTGTGTCTTTATATCATTTAAAGATTTGAAAGCAATGAATGCAATTAAGAAAATAGCGTCATTATTTTTATTATTTTTTATTCCTCAACAGTTGCATCAAATATATGCAACCAAACTTGTGTTACAAACCGATTAGCAAATCTTTATTTTCTTAGTTATTAATTTTTAATTGAATGTTGTATGGGTTCTTGAAAATTAATGTTGAAGTGAAAAAAAAATCAGTAGCCAAATTTTTTTCCTCTGATTCACTTAATTTTTCAAAAATTTATTTTTATTACACTCTATCTTACTAACAACCAAACACTAATTTATATTACTCGAATATAAATTTAAAATAAAAAAGGATCGTACTTCGTATATATAAAAGAATTTATTGATTACTGTTGACCCTTAAAACAGGATAAAGGAAAAAATTACAAATATGAACAGTGATACCATTTGAGCGATCTCCTTCCACATTTAAAGTTTTGTTGGCATCTACGTTATGATTAATTGCATCTGCATTTCAAATATTGTATGAATCATTGTTTTTGTTTTTCACATTTCTAATATTGATTTCTAAATAATTGGTAATTAGGAACGGTAGATAATATGAAGCAATCACATGGCTTTGTCATAATATATGAAGGAATCACCTGGTGTGAACAAAGCTGGAAAAAAAATTAAATGAATTTATTAATTTGAGGTTGCTTCTGGAATTCTTCTCATACTCATTATCTCTGTCTACTTTTTTTCTTTTATCATACATTTTATGCACCCTTTTTTTTGTTCCTATTGAGGGTAGACAAACCAGAAATTAAATTGGGCGTATACGGTAACCCCTTGAAATTGACCATAGGTTCGGTGATAGGACTTGCTGATATAATGTAATAGTAAGCGTAATGTTTGTCTTATTGTTTTATTATTTTTGGTTGGTTTGTAATGAGGGTGTCTAATTTCTAGGGTCCACTTATAATACAGCGACTGTATCTCATACAGCCGCTTTTTATTATTTTTTTAACTCTACACATAACGGGTCACCGGTGCCCCCATTTCAATTAGTTAAAGCGGCAAAGGTTAAAAAGAAAGGTAACTATCACACAGCTCCCTCATTTTAGGTAAATATCAAGATAATCAATTCAAAATTAGTAAACTATCAAAGATCCCGTCAACTAAAAAAAAAAACTTTTTTCTTTTAATTCATGGAAAATATAGTTAATATATTTAACTTATGTACTAATGAAAAAAATATAATTAAATAAAATTCATCAGAATAATATATTTAAATAAAAATAATTACATTATTTTCTTAATATTACGTTATAAATTTAATGATATTTTGCTTTAAAAAATATAACTTATATACTAATGAGAATAATATTTAAATATAATAAATTAAAATAAATATATATTAACTAAACTATTTTTAGTATTATGCTATAAATGTAATGATATTTTGCATAAAAAACTATCAAAATAATTTAATCAACTTTTAATTGCATTACAATCCAAGCACCTAAACATATAATGAAACTGATTTATTTCTAAATATTTGGAAGAAATCAATCTCAATATCTCACCATACACATAAAGAGACTTAAATCCCTACCTACTAAAATGAGAGTAATGTTTATCCAATTATCAAAAAACTATCATTCCCAACATCGTAATTACCCTCAAATGTTGTTGTTATCATTGGTGGCTAATATTAATATGTTTTTATGTATACCCTCTCAAAAAAATATTCATATATTAGACAAATATAAAGCATCTAATATTTGATATTTAAAAAATAAAACTCACAAGCAATCTCTTATGCAAATTAATTCATACAAACTCATGAGAAATTAATTACTTTATTTAATCTTTTTTGCTATAATAATTTCTTATTAAACATTAATCAAATTCATAATAGTACATAAAATGGATTATTACAAGTTGAATGCAACTAATATTGAATAATGTTATATTATATTATACTTACAGAATGACAATTATATTTCTAAATTAAATCAAATTATTTGAGTAATACTAAACATACTAGATGGTTACATGACTTGTCTACCAAATGATGTGCAACTATTACAAAATTTGTTCAATCTCATTTATATCTATATTTTTTTTTGAAATTAAGTTAATTTATACGACAACTAAAAATAATAAAATTATATAAAAATATAAAAATTATATATCCATTTTCATATTAAGCAATACATTTTACAAAATTTACTTTTGAAACTTTCTATGCTATTAGAGAGAAAAATAGTCTATGCTATTAGAGAGAAAAATAGTCTTATGAATCTACATTTATTTATGCGTCTTGAGCTTGTTATAATCTTATGAGGCATTAAATATGTTTTCATTGTACTTCTCACTAAATTTAATATATATAATTTTATTCTATTGGTTAAAAAAATAATTTGAGTATAGTTTTTTTTTTTAGTTTAGCTTAATAACAAGTAAATTTACTCCTATGGACTCAAACCTCAACTATTTTGTTTTTAACTCAATGATTTACAACTAAATCAACTAGTACCCACAATTTGATTATTAATATATTTACACAGTAATATATCTCATCTATATTAATATAGTTGTAGAAAATTAATTTTATATCAGCACAAAAGTTTTATATATATCTTTTCTATGTAAAATTTTCAGATAAAAAATTTTCATCTTGGCAGGTAAAACTACCGCCTCAATGAAAATATTATTTACCAAATTACAAAAATGAATGGTCACGATAAATTTATCCATGGAAATTTTGGTATTCATTAAACTTTTATTATCTTTTTTATTAATTTGAAAACTTTAATAT
Source organism: Murraya paniculata (assembly GCA_030449075.1). Classification (NCBI taxonomy): domain Eukaryota; kingdom Viridiplantae; phylum Streptophyta; class Magnoliopsida; order Sapindales; family Rutaceae; genus Murraya; species Murraya paniculata. The sequence continues at coordinate 976,634 of JAEVFN010000049.1, read as the reverse complement.
ATTTTTTTATTTATATTGAAAACAGAAATAGTCACATTGTGACATTTTGGAAGCCCTAGCCGCTCTTCCCATACGATCAAACACACTCACTCACGTCAAACCCGCACAAGCCAAAGAGTGAGCAGTCACCATCATCTTCATTCTTATGTCTGCTACGGTTTGTGTATCAGTCACCGGCCGTCACCGTATCTTACTTTCTTTGCACGCAAATCCTAGACCTGCAAGTTGAATCCGGTGGTTAGGAGTGTTCAGAATCCAATCCGATCCACTCAATTCATCTGATCCACAAAAATTTGATCCGTAAAAATTCAATCTGTGGATTGGTGGATTGGATTGGATTAAAAAATTAAAAAATCCGCAGTGGATGGATTGGATATGGATTTACTTCTATTAATTTGTAAAAATCCGCGAATCCGCAAAAAATAAAATATATATTTATTTAATTAAAAAATAAAACTTATAAATGCGATATTACTATTTACTAATAAATAAATAGGTAAAAATGTAATTACATTAACACTATATATATGTTATCTGATAATAATATATAATAAATATAATTAAATAATTGAGTAATTAAATAAACAAATATAACTTTCTAAATAGTTAATTTTTATAATTTTAATTAATTTTCATATATTTAAACAAATGAGATTTTTTCTTTTCAATATGTCATATTTTGAAATTTTGACTGTATTTTTCTAACTTTATTTAGATATTTAATTTATTTATATCTTATTTAACTTTGAATTTAATCGGTAGTAAAATTATTTTTATATTATTTTTTAATCAATTAGTTCGTAGAATAAATAGAATTAAAAATTTTTTATCCGCAAAATGGTGTATTAGATATGGATTTGGTCAAATCTGCATCTGATCTGCAGACATACAGATTAGATTTGGATTGAATTCGCCAATCCGTGGATCGGATTGGATTTGATTGAAATTTACAATCCGTAAAATCATAGATCGGATATGGATTGATGTCCAATTCGTAAAATCCGATCCGTAAACACCCCTTCCTGTGGTGGAGGTCAATCAAAGGCTGCCAAAGCTCGAAGAAGGTTGGAGATTGAATTCACTAAAACTGATTGGGCTATAACGTATAATTTTAAAAAAAAAGGCACAAACGGTTCAATGCCAAATGCCCAAACCCAATCCTCAAATCCCCAATTTTCAATAATTTTTTAAAAAATTTTAATGGTGCAGAGGTCATGTATTGTGTAGCCAACATTACACAAAGAGGAAAAGTTTAGGTCAGTAGATGAACTGTGTTTATAGAGATTCTAGTACCAAATAAATTTTTGCAACACGTGGGTCAATTTAAATTTGAGCCATGGACTTGTTTTTCCTGGCTTTGGTATGGGGCCAAGTGAGCGATGTTCTATATAATCTATTTAATTCTTGTTGGTAAGGCCAAGTGTTCATAGCTGATAATGAAATTGGATCACCCTGATTTTTTTATATCTTAACATTTGGATTTGGAATGAACTTTTGAAAATTTGCTAGTTCATAATTCTACATCTCGTTTATTTTTGGTCAATGCGAAGCTGTGTTAGCTTGGTATTGTATTTTTAAATCCTTTTTTAAAGTGTTTTTGCCTCTTACCGAATCTTGTTATGTATTTTTCCATAGAATTCTTCATGAGGGAAAGGAATATCGAAGACTATATCCTCAAAGGAAAACACCATGACCTTCATGCGTTCTTGATAGAGCGAGTTTTGTCAAAAATGATTATTTGAGTGCTATAATGAGATGACAATAGCAAAAATATTCTTTATGTCTAATTTTCCTTTTAGTTATATTTTTTTTTTTGAATCCATAATATAGGTTATAGTTTTAATATGTAATATTGTTGAGTTGGTAGGTAAGTCATATTATAGTTTGAATAAGTCAAAATATTGGCATTTAATGAATTTAGTAGCAATATCAAATACAAATCTAATGGATAAATAAGTTGAAACATGTGAACCTATAAATGAAAAAGTTTGACCAAAATTAGGAACTAATCTAACAAAAAAAGTAATTTTGGTATCTAACCGAGATAACTGGAATCTTATCAAGTTAATTGAAATATTGAACGCAAACCAGTGGAATAATAATTGAAACATATAAACACATATGAGAGAAAGTATAACCAAAATCAGGGACTAGCCTAACCAAAACTAAAATTATAAAAAATAAATTTGGTACCCAACCCAAAAAATTGGAATCTTATCAAATTAGTAGGAATATCCAACACAAAATTAGAAGAATAATTAGCTGAAACACAAGAATCAAAAAGAGAGAAAGTGTCACGAAAATTAGGAATTGATCCAACGAGAAGTGAAAGTTGCTTGGAATATAGCCCAAAATATTGACATTTAACGAATTTAGTATGAATATCAAACACAAATTTAGGAGATGAATAAGTTGAAATATATGAACTTATAAATGAAAAAGTTTGACCAAAATTAGGAACTAATATAACTAAAAAAGTAGTTTTGGTATTTAACTGAGATAACTGGAATCTTACCAAGTTAATTGGAATATTGAACGCAAAACCAGTAGAATAATAATTGAAATATATAAACACATATGTGAGAAAATATAACCAAAATCATGGACTAACCTAACCAAAACTAAAATTATAAAAAATAAATTTGGTACCCAACCCAAATAATTGGAATCTTATCAAATTAGTAGGAATATCCAGCATAAAATTAGAAGAATAATTAGCTGAAACACAAAAACCAAAAAGAGAGAAAGTGTCATGAAAATTAAGAACTGATCCAACGAGAAGTGAAAGTTGATTGAAATATAACCCAAAATATTTTTGGTATTTAACCGAGATAACTGGAATCTTACCAAGTTAATTGGAATATTGAACGCAAAACTAATGGAATAATAGTTGAAACATAAAAATCAAAAGGAGAGAAAATATAACCAAATTTAGAAATTTATCCAACGAGAAATGAATTTACTTGGAATCTAACATAAAATGTTAGTATTTAACGAATTTTGTGGAAATATTAAACCCAAAATTAGTGGATTCGGAAGTGGAAATAAATGAACCTATTAGTGAGAAAGTTTAACCAAAATTAGGGACATATAAAATTAACTTGGAACGTCTACTTAATATATTGATATTTAACTAAAAATGTTGGAACATGATTATTTTATTTATTTTTTTAACTTTCATTTAAATTAAAAATATTTTTCTCACTCAAATATTTTTCTGTTAATTGTTTATAAATTTACTTAATTTTTTTCATTTTATTTTATTTTTTCTGCATTAAAAATGATTTTTTTTAAATTATTGAACGAACAACCGGTAAAATACCGGTTGTTCAAGTTGAAAAAGTGGGCTGTATCTCACCATATGATGACTCTCATTTCTATTGTTCGGATTAACAGGCTCTTGCACGCTGAGCAATGAAGGTACCGATGGGCTGATGGCTGATAATCGATCACTTTGACATCTGCACATGCCAACTAGTATATTCAGATTTTGCTGACTGATTTTGATTTTGTTATGATTATGGGGAATGATTTATTCTTTTCTTTATTGTTAAATATCATAATTTTGCTTCTATATATTAATAAAAATTAGTAACATATCTATGTTTCGTTGGATCTATTTTTCCGAGGAAATTATATTGTTTATGCTATGAAAGTGACTTAATTCTATAAATATGACATCATACTGAGTAATTCGAGTAATATGACAATTCATTAAGAATAAGTCGTAAATATCCTTAAAAGATTATATTTATTCTCTATTTTTACCTGTCCATTATCCATCTCTTTTTACCCAACCATTACCAATTCTTGGCCAATAACTACCCAACATGTAATTCTACCCAACTTGTAATTGTTAATTACTTGACCTTTATCTAAAAATTACATCATATTTTACCAATTTACCTTACTCTTATGATACTTATATTCATACTTAAATCTATACTCGACTGCGATGGCATATTTTTCTAATTTCTTGGGTAGGAAAAAAATGGACAAGAGAGCATATGTTTTGAAATTAGGCACTTTTGTGGCATATATACACCAAAAACTCATATGCTCTTCTTTGCGAAGATAAGATTGTTAGTTGAATGATATCACAGTTTTGTCATCGTCGGCTCTCGATTCAGGTTCTTTAAAATTTTATTTATTGCAAAAAGACAACTATACTAAATATCAGCAAGCATGACGTACAATACAAACTTATATGAATAGATTTCACCTAAAACAATATCCTTTCAAACAAACATTAATCCACCTAGTAATAAGTGTATGGAAAAATCCTAACTACGAAAGATTACACCATCACATTTCTTACAACAAAATAATTATAATCATAAACGTTGAGGTTTTATGCTACCATCATCATTGTCCAAAACTCTAATAGCTATCAGTAATACCATCACTGCCAAATTTTGACCAGATTGATCCGACTCAAACTTTTTTGACTTTAACTTGAATTTAAGGGGGGCCTAGATATTAGAGCCCAATTAAATTCAAGTTGGGGTTCGGGCCATATATGTCCTGACTTGATTCCACCATAAAACTTAAAAAAAATTATGCTTATATGTGCTTATTTTAGGTTTATTATTTATATAATTATATGGTTGAGACCTTGAGTAATTTTCATACTTATGTTACTTTAAACAAGTTTTAAAGTTTTTAAATTTTAATATATATGGGAAGGCAAAGTCCATTTTTTTAATTTAAATTAATTAAAAATAAAAATGATAAGGTCCTAGTCAGAAGCTTTATAACAATTGCAAAGACAAACTTGGATGCTCTGCTTTAACGAGAACAAACCACAAGACAAGTGTTTCCATTTTGATAATTTTTCTCAATGCCTTTTTATTGATAACTGGAGCTTATTTATATTTTAAAACATAACCAACTACTCCGATATGCAACCGAGAGTGAAGGCTTATACATAGCTAAACAAGTAAAAGAAGATAATATAAATGCAACAACTTAGCTACAAATCCGATCAACTGAGCAACAATATATAACTTAAATGCAACAACTAAGCTATAAATCCTCCACGGCTAGTTGACGTGGCAGATTGCTCCAGCTCCTACACTTTTGTATTTAATCATTCCACGTCCTGCATGTTGCATGCATGAGTTATTCCACGTCTTGCACGTTGCATGCATGGATCTCATGTCCTGCATGCATACTATTCATACCTAGGATTTGGTTTGGGAGCCCTTGATGGCCTCCGTGGCTCCCTTGCCTTATCAATAAAAATCTTTAAAAAATTATGGTCGGGCTAGGGCTTTCAAATAACCGGCCTCTCTTCGGGTTTCGAACCTTTATTTCAGTGATCGGGCCTGATTTGACCCATTGCCATCCTTAAGAACTCATTATTGATTAGTTATGAACTCATTAGTTAAATTCATACTAACTTAAAATGTGTTACTATCATTTAAATCTCATATAATCTAAAATTATAAAATACACAAAAAGATTTTCAAAGACTTGCTAAAGAATGCCAATAGTCCAACTCTTTAACTGATTTCACATGGGTATTTGGTCGGGTCAACCCAACTAAACTAATGAAGGACCGGTTAATGAAGGAATAACGGTAAATTAATGTTGCAGTGGTGAATAAGTCTTTAGAATTATAAAATAAACAAATGCTTAGAAATATGACATAAAACTTATAAATTGATATTAAGTGGAAAATGAAATAAAAAATTTGTAAACCACACATCGGATTAGTAGATTGAAGAAAAAAGGAATAAATTAATATTGGAGTGGTAAATTGGTCTTTAAAATTGTAAAATATATATATATATATATTAAAACTTAAAAAAATAATATAAAACTTGTAAATTGACATTAAGTGTGAAATAAACAAAAATTTTGTAAGCTACACATAGAACTAGTAAAGTGAAGGATAAATTAATATTGGAATAGTAAATTGATCTTTAGAATTGTTAAGAAAACAAACACTTAGAAATATGACTTAAAACTTGTATATTAACATTAAGTGTGAAATGAAATAAAAAATTAGTAAGCCACACATAGAACTAGTAAATTGAAGGAAAAAATGGTAAATTAATATTGGAATAGTAAATTGGAATAAGAAATTATAAACAAAACAAAAACTTAGAAAATTGACATAAAACTTGTATTTGACATTAAGTGTGAAATGAAAAAAAAAAATTATAAACGACACATAAGACTAGTAAATTGAAGGAAAAATGGGTAAATTAATGTTAGAGTAGTAAATTGGAACAAGAAATTATAAACAAAACAAAAACTTAAAAAAATAACATAAAACTTGTAAATTGATATTAAGTGTCAAATAACACATTAATTTTGTATATCACACATAAAACTAGTAAATGTAACAGGCAACTGGAACAAAAAAAGATAATTACCTATTACTTAAGCAACATGTTACCTATTGATTTAGAATTAATGGTGGAGAATTTTTCATTCAAATCTAATGGTCAATATCCATTACGGCATTAATGTCGTTATTTTAATTACGTTATTATAGAATGACCCCTTAAAATAAATGATCAGCGACAATGCTGAGTAATTATATTAATTAAGGCGCAAAATTTTCATTTTTTTTTTGCAAATTAGCCCCGTTGAGATTCTCTTCTCTCTCTTTCTCTCTCTCTCTCTCTCAATGTTTTATAATTTTAATATTCTTAATTTTTTTCTCTTCATGTATTATTTGCAATTATTTTTTGAAATGTTACAATAACAAAGGGAGAATAACACTTTTGTTTTTAGATTTTTTTTTTTTAACCACTTGGATTCTTCCTTTCGTTGTAACATTTTGCTAGACTTTAATTTGACTGTACACAGAATTTGATATTAGTAATTAACTTGCACTGTGTGGTACAGGTTTCTGCAAAAATCTTTGTATTATTGTTTCTTTCCAAAATAAGTCACTTCCATGGATACAGCATTTATTTTATGGTAAAATAGAAGAACTGATATATATGTTACTTTTGGCTATGATTCTTGATTAAGCTAATAATACAATTCATTTCCTTATACTTTACATTTTAGAGTTCATCAGCAAAAATGAAAATCAATCTCAGATTTCTTTCCTTGTAGAACCTCTGTGAGAATAACCTAGAACGGCCTTTTTAACCCATTTGATGTCACATTTTCTTCAGTGCTTCATTAGCAAATTGTTTGGCTTAATTCCCGTTTTTGCATTTTGCAAGTCTTCTATATGCTATGGTAAGAACTAACTAGTATTCGTGTAAGCTAGATGGTCATATTAATTAAATCTAGTACAATACTGTTATGAAAAATACAGTCAATAAAATCTTTCAAACTTGCATTTTGTAACCTATGCTGCAGGATCTATCTGCTATATTATGCTTCTTGTGCCTCATCTCGACAGCGTCAATTCGCATTAGTGCTGATGAATTTAACGTTGTGGATTATGGGGCAGCTGGGGATGGCAATGCAGACGATTCAATGGTGAAAGCTAAATTTTTGTTTCTGTTAAGATATTTTACCGGGGTTAATTATCTATTTATTCTTTATTAATTTTCCAATAAAAATTATCCTATTTTGCCTCTTTTAATTCTTACCGTTTGAGTCAATTATCTTATAAGTCTCTTTGTTTTAAAAAATTATTCAAAATATCCATATGGTACATTTGTTTCCGTTAAAACCTATTTAGCTATCATATATTAAACTATATGATTTAATAACTTTCTCAAATTTTAACCTAGCTAGGATCTTCGATTGGAACATATATATATAAGATTGGATTTATCATCTATCAACTATGAAAGTAACAACATTAATTAGTATTTCAGATAATTTTTGAAAATACAAGACTATTTAAATAATTGACTCAAATTGTAGGGACTATAAAGAGTTGTTTTAAATATTCTATCTCGTAAAACTACCTCAATGATTAATCCAACCCATTGAGGAGTTGGGTACTTAATTTGTTATTTTTCGAATTTGTTATTTTTCGTTTTCTGTTAATACAACCAAAAAAAATTCTTTAATTTTGAAGAATCACATTTTTATTTATTCGTTTCGATATTGGGTACTTAATTTGTTATTTTTCACTTTCTGTTAATACAACAAAACAAACTTTTTTTTTTTTTCAAATTTTGAAGAATCATAATTTTTGTTTATGAAAATCTCCTTTAAACAACTAAATACTGACTGTGATAAACCAAAAAAAAAAAAAACTGACTTAATTATTTGTAATTTGAAATTCTATAGGCTTTCATAAAAGCATGGAATAGCACATGTAGTGCCACAGCAAAGTCACCTACGATGGTTATTCCAAAGGGAAAAACATTCTTGGTGCACCCTATAACCTTTGCCGGCCCCTGCAAGTCAAGTAATATCACTATTATGGTAAGCAGATTAAAGACGTAGAAAGCTAAAACTGAAATATATACTTGAATTAAATAAATTACGCTATATTTATGTCTAGCTTGGGGCAACCGATCATACATGATGTGCACTCCTATTTTGACACCATCAAATATAGTTTATAAATTATGTTGCTTTTGTCAAATAATCCCGATACAGATAGTGATATAAATTATCGTTTATAAATTATCTTCTTCCCCTCACCCCCGTCCCCTCTCTCCCCCCCCCCCCCCCCCCCCACCCCCCCAAAAAAAAACAGCTATCAGGTTCGATCATTGCACCGAACGGTCCTAATGAATGGAAGGAAGACGATAAATCAAAATGGTTCGAGATTCAGAGGGTAGACAGTCTCCAAATTGACGGCTCCGGTAAAATAGATGGACGCGGGAAGGCCTGGTGGGACAATTCTTGCAAAATTAATAAGAAAGAGGTATGCATACAGATAATTGTAATTCTCAGTTTCGAATGTCTGCGTTATAAAAAAAAGGGCATTAATACATAAACATTGTTGTATTAGGCCAAATTTGAAATATTTGAGAGGCAAAAAGCGTGAGAATACCTTAATTTCAAGCTATTTTTACGATTTATTTCTCATAAACTAATATTCATATGGTTTGACATTCCAACAGGGATGTATCAAGCTTGCACCGACAGTAAGTAATAAGCTTTAATTTGCTTGTTTAATTTATGTGTACAAATTAGTGTTTTCATTGTTTCTACATGGCAAGTTCTCACTATATGTGAATGTATATGTAGGTGCTCAAATTCGATCAGTGTAAAAATCTTCGTATGAACAACATGAACTTCATCAACAGTCCCCAAACTCATGTCACTATGATGGGATGTAACGGAGTGGAGTTTGGATTCTTGAGCATACAAGCTCCGGGGACAAGTCCTAATACTGACGGGATTCATATTCATGCTTCCAGTAATGTGTTTATCCACAATGCACACATCAGTGATGGTACTTAATTTATATAAATATTCAGCCGAACAGAAGTGAAATTAAATAAATATTACCTGCCAGTCAAGTTTTGATGCTTTTGTTTGATCTTTATTTTAGGTGATGATTGCATTTCAATTGGAGATAATACTTCAAACATAAATATTACTCAAGTTGACTGCGGCCCTGGTCATGGCGTGAGGTAGGAAATTAATTTGATGAGATAAATCAGCATAAGAAAAAACACTTTTTTAAAAAACAAATTTTGCGACTTGTCTTAAATTTTATTATTGGAGTATTCATATTGGGTCAATCAATTTCTCTAATGATATCAGAGCGAAGTATTATGTTCATTTAGCCCCCTTCATGTGCAAACTCTGCTTTAACTCATATTATTTTGGGCTTTCGTCTCTCGCTCCATTGTCATGATCTCTCTCAATCCACCAGATCTTAAACTCGGTTACTCTAAAAAGTCTTTTAGTTAGCTCAAGTAATTTTTTTAAGTCAATTAAAAAAATTGATTAAAAAAATTAAGGCAATCATAAGTGTAAAAATTCTTGGAGTAAAGCCATTACCATTGATTTGTATGATTCTGTGTTGGTCCTAGCATTGGAAGCTTAGGCAAGGATGGAGGTGAGGTGCTCGTTGAAAATATTACGGTGTCGAATGTTAATTTCAAGGGGACAACAAATGGGGCAAGGATAAAAACATGGCAGGTACAATTACTACATTCAGAATTACGTTAATTTTTTATATATATAAATAATTTTAGCGTAATTAAATTCCGGAATTAAATTTACTACTTCCCCAAGTATCAGAAATGTGAAAAGTGGTGTTGGATTAAATTACACATTATTTATTTGGATTGTAGGTGGGAAAAGGTACAGTAAAACACATCGTGTTCTCAGATTTGAACTTCACAGATGTGGAAAATCCGATTATTATTGATCAGCACTACTGTGATGTTGCAGGTTCTTGCAAGGAAACGGTAAAGACAAAACTAGTCCTTTAAAAAATATTTTTAAAGAATTGACGTAGAAATATTATTCCTTAGTTATAAATACAATTAAAGTCTTGTTCACATTTTGCTCGATTCGAAACTTTTATCATCTCTTGCTGCCATTCTCATGAGGTGCGAACTTTCCAATTTATAAACCACGGGATTGAGCTAATTATTGATAACTAGCTAGTTTATATACGCATTTTGAAAAATAGGACGTTGCATCAGAGAATATTTGACTCTACATCCAATATAGTAAAACCTTTTTGTCTCCAATTAAATATTCCGATTTCTATATATCTATTGAATTAGTTTACACACATAAATATGATATTGATATATGTAATTTTCCTTTTTTTCTTATGTTAAAGGACACTGGGATTCACATAGATGACGTTCGTTATGCTCAGTCATTTGGAACATCGAAGACTGAAGTGGCAATCAACCTCAATTGCAGCAGCAACTCTCCTTGTACCAATATCATATTGGACACGATTCAACTGAAACCAGCAAATCCAGGACAGCGACTCATTTCCAGTTGCAATAATGCTAATGGCCGATCTAAAGGAACCGATCAACCTAAGTGCTGTCTCTAGATGATTAAATTTTAAGATACTATACGCACAGTGTGACAAGCCGTAAGGAAGATAAAATTTTCTGGATGAATGGGATAGCAGAATGGTGAGTTTTATACATATGATCAGTCAAGTAAAGTTTAATTTAGTTATGACTAGATATTTACATGTATTTATGCAGTGTCATTCATAATGAAGATAAACACTTACTTGATGGTCAATTTATATTATATCTACTGTTTGATTGTAGGACATCAATGGCGGCTTAAAATTTATGTCAAAATTTTAAGTAAAAAATTTCAGTTAAAATAGTCCAACTCAATTTATTTTTATACAGGATAAGTGTATAAACGCTTAAAGATCTTTGGCCGAGTGGTGAGGTCATGCCCCTCACTAAAGGGAGGGTATGACCAAATCCCTAAGAATAGTTTCTCCCCCAATTAAAAATTGTGTAGAAGTAGGCATCTTTGGGTGGAGTAGCTGTTCCTTCTAGACTATGTTATAATTTCATCAGTCCGTAAGAAAACTGAAGATGGGGGCATAGCTATACGCCTATAAGGACCTACAATATCGTTGGTTTATTTAGCCAAATTAGTAATCACAAAGAAATTGCTCATTATTGTGCGTAAAACTTTGGGTGATCTTTTGCCCACAGGGTGTTTGATAAAAGTTATATGCGAGCACAAACAATTTGTTTGATTGCACCAACATTCTGGAAACCTAGGATCCGTGTATCATCTCAAACGACTAGTTTATGGGTGAGATAGCTCATTCTATTAATAAAGTGGGTAGCTAAAAACAAGGCAAAGAAATATCTCTGAGCTGACAGCTTGTCATTGTTGAAAATTTCTTTCTATATTTTCATGCAGGGATTAGAGGAGGGATCTAACTCAGTGGTTGAGTGTTACCTCCACAATAACATTATGAGTATGTCATCTACAAAACAAACACGTGCCAACTAAAATTGTATTGATTCTCTTCCAAACAAGTTGACGGAAAAAAAAAAAAAAAAAGCTCGGCAAGTCCTGGATGGCCTTTGTGCCCATCATCAAATTCAAGTGACCAGTCAAAAAAACTGCTTGGAAACTATATGAAGCCAAACCTTTGGAGCAGTTTTCTAATCCTTACCCAAATCATCAAAAGTAAAAAAAGTTCCATCAACAATCAATATTTCAGATGCATCAAAGATAACCAAGTGGAAGTTATTGACTTGAAAAGAACAAAGGTCGAAGAGGTAGGATTAACGTATTAGACCATGTCCATGAGTTTAAATCCTAACAGAAAGGGGTTAAAAAAGTCAAATTTAGATCCAGTGCCGAACTAATCTGTGCTCAACTCTTCATAATTCTCTACCGTATGTACATATATAACAATATATGGTTAAGATTTAATTAGTTTTATATTATTATCCAATAACTAGAAATTGTATATTCTAAAAGGATAGCAAAAAAGTTATCCCTTACCTAAAGTAGAGGAATCCTTCTACAAAACCTTAAGTATTTGTCAAGACTTCTCCACCAACTTAACGTTATGTAGGTGTGCGTGACACATGCAATTTTGCTAAATACTGGTTGCACAAACTAATAGGATTAGTTGATTAAAACTATAGAAAATAATAATATATGCACCTTGTGTGTGCTGTGTTAATTGTCATTTATACAAACGGGCGTACTGTATTTTAAATGAATAAAATTTTCATCTTAGTGTTACAATTGCTTTCCAGGAAAGAGCTTAATTAGTAATAATGTTCTCACATCAGCCAACATAGTCAACTATAAATATTGCGAAGCCTTCATTGATTCTTCAATTGCTAGCTTTTCATGTGGGCACTAGGGTCACTAGTTATTTATTTGAAAATGTTCCGCTGCTAACCTTATGAAAATGTTTTCTACAAAACAAAGACTTTGCAATTAAAATTATACGCGTTTTTAATTTATTTTCTTTCAAAGAAGCTGACATGTAGCCTCCTGAGCATAGCTCGACTGATCGGGAATGAACTTTGCGCCATACGAGATCGGATAATATATAATAGTATAGGATATCGCCATCTAGAGTTTGATTTTTCGGACAATTAAGGTTAGGTAGGTTTAACGTACTCGATGATCATGTCCCATGGGTTTAATAATTTTTAATATCCTTCGAAATTATGTACTTAAAATATGCGGAAAAAAATAAAAACTATAACAAGTGTCCATGTAGTAGTTGGAAATGGTAGAAAACCAATGTTATTAAACTTCACAAAAAGGACATGCCAACAGTGAACAATTGACAGAAAATATTTTACGAATCACTCTCAAAATTTGTGTACTTTATTTTAGATTTCAACATATTCATGGATTCCATGTCTGCAGGTGATTTGAGTTTTATCACAGTATACATTTAATTTGAAGATTATAAATAATATATGCAAACATAATTCTTTCTGTTATACTCGATTCTTTAATTTCTTCCTCTCTTCCAAGCAATCTTACAACAGAAATGGGTAACATCATCTCAAGCTTATTATCACCTGACACAATTCGTTCAATTTTATCTCTCGTCGGTGGAGAAGCTAAATACATATGGGGACTCGAAGGTAATCTCGACGCCTTGCAGTTGGAATTCGACAAATTGATTCAAACAAAAGACGATCTGCTGAACGACGTTGAGCTTGCTGAACAGCAACCTCGTACCAGACGGACATACCAGGTCAGAGGTTGGCTTCAGAGGGTGCAACAAATGGGAACTAAAGTTACGGAGCTGCAAGAAGCTAGAGCTCAAGAAGTCGACAGGCTGTGTTTTGGAGGCTTCTGTTCCAGTAACTTGATTTCAAGCTACGACTTCGGAGGAAAAGTGGTGAAGTTGAAGCAAGAAGTGATTGATTTAAAGGGTGAACGAGGAGTCATCAGCGACGTCGCTGAGCTGCTACCAGAAGATGCGGCGGTAGAATTAGCTGTTGAGCGAAGAGTTGTTGGTCAGCAATCATTTCTTGACCGAGTTTGGAGATGTATCACAGAAAAAGAAAACAAAGTGGGAATTATTGGCTTCTATGGAACAGGGGGCATCGGCAAAACTACCCTGTTAAAACAAGTCAATAACAACTTCCGAAGTCAACAGCATAACTTTCATGTTGTCATCTGGACGGTTGTGTCTAAAGAGCCAAATATGAAGCAGATTCAAGACGACATCGGAGAAAGAATAGGCCTGTCAGACAACTCATGGAAGAGTAAAAGAATTGAACACAAGGCTTTGGACATCTCCACCATCTTAAGCCAAAAGAAGTTCGCATTATTATTGGATGATATATGGAAGCCCATCGATTTAACAGAATTGGGCGTCCCTCTTCAGAGCCTAAATACTGAGTCCAAAATAGTCTTCACAACTCGTTCTCTTGATGTTTGCGGGGAAATGGAAGCTGACGAGAAGATTGAAGTAAAGTGTTTGGAGCATGACGAAGCCTGGAGATTGTTTCTAGGCAAAGTCGGAAAAGCTACTCTTAGAAGTCATGCTGGAATTCCTGAAGTGGCCGAAGCTGTGGCAAGAGAGTGTGGTGGGTTGCCACTTGCACTAATTACCATTGGCCGAGCAATGGCTTCAAAAAGGACACTTCAAGAATGGCAAAATGCTCTTCGGGTCTTGAGAACATCGGCATCTAAATTTTCAGGTATGGAGGAGAAGGTGTATACACGTTTGAAGTTTAGTTATGATAATTTGCCTAGTGATACAATTAGGTCTTGTCTCTTGTACTGTTGTTTGTTTCCTGAAGATTATAGGATTCTCAGAAGGGACTTGATAGATTATTGGGTTAGTGAGGGGTTTTTGGATAATTTTGAGGACGGATACACCGTCATCGGCGATCTTTTTCGTGCATGTTTAGTAGAAGCAGAAGATGTCGATAGTATAAAACTGCACGATGTGATTCGTGATATGTCATTGTGGATAACATGTAAAATCGAGGAGGAGGAGAACTTTTTGGTTCGTGCAGGAGTTGGATCCACTGAAATACCGAAGATTGAAGAATGGAAAGGAGTCAAGAGGATATCATTAATGAAAACAAAAATTGAGAGACTATCTGGAATTCCCACTTGTCCTCGTCTCCATACTTTGCTTCTCTTTGGAAGTGAAATTGAGATAATCACTGATGGTTTCTTTCGGTTTATGCCATCTCTTAGAGTTTTAAGTTTAAACAGAAATCGTTCTCTAACCAAACTACCTTCAGGGGTTTCATGTTTGGTTTCATTACAACATCTTGTAATATCATGGACTCACATTCATGGGTTGCCGGAAGAGCTGAAGCCATTGGTGAATCTGAGATACTTGAACTTGGAGAACACATATTATATGTCTACAATCCCCCAGCAAATGATATCTAGCTTTTCAAAGTTACAGGAACTGAAAATGATGGAATGCGGTCTATCTGCAGATGCTCAATCTCTGATTAAAGAATTGCTCTGTTTGGAACATTTAAATCACATCACCTTGACCTTCGAAAGTTCACGTGCTGTCGAATTCCTTTTGAAATTTCCAAAGCTGCTGAGAGTTACTCACTCGCTATCCATTAGGTACTGTAAAAGTCCACCGTTCAATGTCTTGCATCCAGCACACATGGAGCATCTCAAGGAGCTAAAGATTGATGGCAGTGATTTGGAAGAGCTGAAGATTGACTGTGCAGGAGAGGTACCAAAAGTGCTTCAAAGTGGTTTCCGCAGTCTTCACGCGGTTGGCATAAGTTTTTGCACAGTGAAGGACTTGACGTGGCTTGTTTTTGCTCCAAACCTTAAGAAGATTGTGATAATGGATTGTCATGCCATGGAAGAAATAATCAGCGCCGAAAAATTGAGTGGTGAAGTTTCAGCGATAACGGGAAGGCCCAACTTGTTTGCACAACTCGAAACTCTATTCCTATTGGGTGCAGGAAATTTGAAGAGCATCTACCGTTATCCCTTGCCCTTCCCGCACCTGAAGAAAATTAGAGTGCATGGATGCCCAAAGCTGAAGAAACTTCCCCTGAATTCCATCAGCACAAAGGAACGTAAAATTGTCATCGATGGAGAGAAAGAATGGTGGGAGGAGCTAAAATGGGAGGATGAAGCCACTCAAAACGTTTATTCTACCTGTTTCGTATCATCCGAGGTCAGAATGAGAGAGTTCAGAGTCCTCATCGGTGGTTCCTGAAGTTGCTACACACGAAAAATTTTGTACCGCTTCCACGTCTTCTCTGTTCAAAGCATCCATATTGCAGGAATCAATGTGTTCCATGGTTAATTTTTCTGGTATCACATCCTCAAAACCATGCATAAAAACTGATATAAAATATAAACATTGTCTATTCTCGTTTGAATTTTGCTGGGGTTAGACAGTGGTAACTTTTAAGTTACAATACTAAAATAAAATTTTTCATAAAATATGCAATGTAATGACAGTAACACTGGTTTCTTTGAAGTTCTAAAAATTGGAAAAACCTGCTTAATTCAATCAAAAATTAGTTAGCACGATATGACGTGCAACAACAACCCAAAAAAAAAAATTCATTCAAAGATTACTTGGCATACAAGGTGGCGGGGGTAGGGATTTTCTGCTCCCCTGTTATTCTTTTCTTTCCTCCTCTGTTTCCTAGCGACCAAACAAGAGAAGAAAAAGAAAACCCGCATTTAAAGAATAAGAACATGCAAACAGAAACCAAACATTAAGATAAATCGAGTAAACAAGAATGCCGTACGATTCAAGCAAAATAAAAAAAAAAAAAAAACATCATCAACAACAAATAGATAAACTGATAAAGAAAACCAAAAAACAAAAGCGCAAAGGCTTGAGATTTACGTGAGATTTAAAGAGAAAGAGAGAGAATCTGAGCGCTTCACGCACCTTGTAAGTTGTAACTATATGAAGGGGTTCTTGCATGGAATTAAAAAGACTGTAGTCAACAGTGTGGACTGACTAATAAAAGTTAAATTTGGGTCAAATTTCCTGTTTTGTGCGTTCTCATTTCAAGATGGATTTAGATTATCCCCTAATCTAATTTTTTCTTAATGTTCTAAATAAATTTTGACATGTCTAATCTAAATTATTGTATGGACAAGGTTTACTCACTCCTAATTTTCCCTTTTGAAACGCGAAAACATATAATTGTTTTGATAGTCGACTAATTAAGGAAACGTTGACATTAACTTTTTTTAATCATTTAATAATATATTTTTTTTTTTATTCCTTTCCCACTTCCTTCATTGCATACATAAATTTATGAGTATTTGCTTGTTCGATTCAATTTTTATATTTTCTGTTCTTCTATATGGTCGCGTTTATTACCAAAATTCATGTTTATGAGTATTTGCTTGTTCCTTTTTTTTTTTTTTGGTTGCTTCCATTTTTTTTTTTTGGTTGCCTGAAAAAAAAAAATTAGACATAACACTATTGAATTTTGAAAATCTAGAAAAATCTAATCTTGCCCATTTCTTTCCAATTTTGTCTCTCTGTCTAGCAATGTCATTTTCTTTCTTTAAGGTTATTGCCAAAGTTAAAATTTGTGATTAAGGAAGCGAAGAAAAAAAAAACATTACAGGAAGGTAAGAAGCGGCTGCTTGGCAGGAGAAGGGGATAAAAGAAGGAGAAGAAAGAAAGTTACATCGGTAAGTTTTATAATTTTAGTTTTCAGATAACTACTAAAAATATGCGTTTCTGTGTTTAATAAGAAAAATTAAAATTGAGTTAAATCATGTCCATCCAATAATTTATTTGACACATGTTAAAATCTCTTTTAAACATTAGGAAAGATTAGATTAGGAGATGATCCGGATCAAAAATGGTAACGATCTCTCACTATATAAACTAGTACCCATTCTTCTCCTTCTCGTTATTATTATTTGAACTCAAGTAAGTGTTGTAAACAAAGCGCATTCATGGTTTAAGCCAAGTTATGCTAAAGGGCCTTCTGGAAGAACATAAAATATAACTAAACTGAGAAAAAAAATTATACTCAATTATTTAAAACTTTCATCTTTTTAGAGCCCTTGTAATCTTTTTCTTATTTTAGGTAACCCGACAATTAGTACAGGTACTATTGGGTATATTTTAGGGAAAATGGGTATAACCTCTATGTTGTTTAGTGAAATTAAGCAAAATCCTCCTAATATTTTAAAATAAGTTCAAATCCCTTACCGTTATAATAATGTTAGTTTTATTAATTATTTTATCCTTGCAAAAATAATAAGAGCTAATTTTAATTTGAAAATAAAAAGAAAATGATAAATTTTATCACCATTCCAATCCACCCGTCACCAAATTCATTCATAATCATCCAATTTCCATTCTAAAGACAAAAGATCAGAAAATCAAAAATAAAAATAACTGCAAGCCCAAGTCTCCATACCGCCACTATCACCTGATTAGCCTAGATTCTCCATTGGGTTTACAGCCCAACGACATGATAACTCACTTTGAAACTAGTGAAAATCCTATCATCTACTTAAGAAATAACATATCACATGTCGTATAATTTACAATGAAATTTTGAAAATATATTTGAAATTTTTAGTATTACTCTTTGGACAATGTAGATAAGAAGGAAACTCAAACAAACATTAATTTTTTTTTTAAATCTCTTATTTTCAATATAAAAAATTTTATTATCTCAACTAGATGGCTTCCAAAAATGCTCAAACTGCGTAATTAGTTAGCAGATAAATAGCATTGACATAGAATTATAAAAAACTCCAACGGATTGGATAATGAAAACCTAGAAGGAGCTAATTTTGTGCAGGATTATTTATGGAATTAAAGTAGGGTTAACTGAAATGTCATAATTGCTTAATTTCTCAGTAGGGTTATAATGAAAATGAATTCTATAAGGATTTTGAATTTTGATGAATATGGCGGCTGTAGTCAGCAGTTTATACGAATATCTAACCCAATTACAATAAAAAAAGATCTAGGTGGGATGAAGATACCACCTAATTCCTAGAACAGTTTAATAAAATTTTGATATATATATATACGCTTATTTTAAAATCGAGTAATCATAATGAGAAAAAAATTGAAATTTTACTTTGATCATTGCATGATCCCATTGAAACTGTACCATGGAAATTTTATCGCTAAGACTAGCTAGGTAATGGCTTACTCTTATAAACGAATGTCTAATAAGTAAGATATTTTCACCGATAATTTTTTAAATTATTCAATATTTACCTTAAAAGTTTTCATATGTGATTTCCAAATAAAAATGTTCATGCCATATATAGCGAGACTATTAACCATGATTTTCTCCACAAGTTTTTAGTTTATATTTACAACGTTAATATTTTATATAAAATATTCATCACTATGTCTCTATTGCAATACTGCATTTGGGTTAATTTTTATCTTCTAATGCAGAGTCTGACATCATTAAGTTATAACAATCAACAAATAAGTATTAGATATTGCATGATGAGGATAATTAAAAACTAACCTAAATAATAGATCGGATATATGTTGCATGGTAAGGAATATCGAAATCTAGCCTAATTAAAAATATTATCAGGGCCACGTTGGATTAATTTGGCAATAAATATTATTGGTGGTAGAGCAAATCTCTAACAATTCGGAAATAAGTTAAAAATTATCCATGCATTCGAATAAAAATATCTATATATGGGCTTTTAAGATCAAATGTATTCCAATTGGAAACCCCGGGTATGAGAGAATCTAGTATGGGATTATCTTGCGTAATAGAGCTTTGAAGGATTAATATAAATAGAAGATCAAATGATCAGTTGCTATAAATCATCAAAGCTTTTTTATCTTAGTATTATTATTTTCACAATTAAAAGTGCATAGTTTTCGTTTTTGTTGCAAATTAACAATGGTAAGAGGAGACATTTATCCTCAATTAATTCCTCTCTTACTCTCTCAATTTTTCATTTTAAATTTCTTTCTGCCCAATATGCATATCATATTGCTATCTTTTATTTGTACTCTCAATGCAGGAACTATTTTTCATAATCTCTTTGGTAATGTGCATGGCTACATTGGGTTTGAGCCGATTATATCAGGGAGTAATGCCTTATAACGTTATGAACTTTGGTGCTGTGGGAAATGGAGCTACCGATGATTCCCAAGTAAATATATATCCTTTGCATACGAGTCATTCCCCAATGGAACGCATGTCATAAAATATATATTTAATGCTATAAAACATTTCATAACTATAATACAATGCTAAATTACATTCAATTCATTAGAGAACTATAAATAATTCTCTAGTGCGGATGCCTACACTAATACACCATATGATATATAAAAGGAATCTACATTTTAAAAGATACTAGTACGACATAATCATATATATTTTTTTAATTATCTAGCTCTACACCATATTCTATCTCACTATAAATTACATGTGTTTCCAAAGATTTGAACCGTGACCCTTTCTTTTTATTGTGAAAGTCAAATCAATTGAACTATTATTTGGAGATCACTTAGTCCCCAGTACCATATAGATACGAGAGCATTTGGTAATTAAAAAAACCATAAAAAAAAAAAAACAAACCAGGGAAACTTGGCATAAAATAAAAATGTCAAGCTTTGATTAGAAATAGTAAATCTATTATGTGTGAGAGATATGAAATGCACGATACGCAATGAAACATGAGATACACATCAGTGAAACACTGCAAGAATTAAAATGACAACACCAAACTAATACTCACTTTCAAAAGAAAAGAGAGAGAAAAAGTCAGTAATCAATAGAATAACTAGAGTCTAGAGATTAATTACAACTAGTTTGCCTTTCTCAATTTAAAATATCAAAGCTCTTTAATTTATGTCCTCTTAATTTATTTTTCTTGTGTTATTATTTGATGGTAACTCATGTGATTTAATTCATTTATAGGCTTTTAGTAAGGCATGGAACGCGGTTTGTGGAGATACATCAAACAATCCAACCCTTCAGGTTCCTCAAGGGAAAACATTCTTGCTGCAACCTACACTTTTCCAAGGTCCATGCAAGTCTTCCAACCTTCATGTTCAGGTAAATGAATTTTAATTTTCTCACCATCACCAATATCTTCTTTCTACTTCATACCTTTCATAAAACTAGCAATATTTATCAATAAAAAGGTATAACAATATCACAAATTTTTTGATACACTCCTAAATTTTTCACTACTGACGTACGTCCCAAAATTTTATGTATTGTGTACATAATATATTATAAGTTAGCGGCCAATAACGAAATCCCAGGGATCGATATTGGAAATATTAAGGGTGTTAATGAAAGATTTGATAATTTTCCAATACTAGACAGAATTGTACTGTAGTTTCTCGAAATGTTCTCGAAATGAAAATCTTACTTTAAAGCTTTATTATTTGAGCACAGATTGAGGGGAATCTCATTGCACCTGACGGACCGTCAAGTTGGAAAGGAAAAGATCGAAGGTCATGGCTTTCCTTCGTAAATGTCAATGGATTTACTGTTCAGGGAAATGGAAAAATCGATGGCCAAGGATCACAGTGGTGGAAGCTTTGCTCAGAAGTGGGTGCACAACAATTTTTGCAAATTCTCTTCCCGTTTACTGAACCTTTTTTTTTTCATTATTTTTATAACAAATTCTTATACACATTCCTCAATCTTATGCAGAACGATGAGGACTGCGAGAAACCCACAGTAAGAAAATTTACGAACAAAGTGCTTAATTAACATAAATATACATGAAATTTAATGATAATGTTACGTACAACCCTTTTTATGAATATGATGGATGGCTACAGGCAGTAATATTTGAAAAATGTACTAATTTTCAAGTCAGTGGACTGAAACATATCAACAGTCAGAAAAATCACATCTCCTTAGATAGCTGTGAGGATGCGACTCTCTCTAATCTCCACATATCAGCCCCTGAATCAAGCCCTAACACTGATGGCATTGACATCTCTGCCTCCCACAACATTCATATTCTCAACAATAACATTGCCACAGGTGTTTTTTTTTTTGGCTTTTTCTTTTCTAATAAATTTAATTTGTACTTTTTTTTATTATTATAATTAAAAATTATCTAATTTATAATGAAAATGCAGAAAAGCTATTACACCATATGGTGTAATAATATAATATAATAATTTTTCCTGATTTTAATAAAGTTTGAGATTTCGGATAATAGTATAATATAATAGCTTTCCCTTACTTTAATAAAGTTCAAGATTTCGGATCAGATTAGTACTCTTACTATCATTTCTTCTTTCTAATTTCTTGAGCTTCATTATGCGTATAGTGGAAATTTTGTTGCATGATTGTAGGGGATGATTGCGTCGCAATTAACACCGGGAGCTCTCAAATTAATATAACTGGGTCGGCATGTGGTCCGGGACATGGTATAAGGTTAGTTAATTATGATGAACAATGCTGACATGTGATGACTTTGTCTAATTAATCCAAACGATTCAGAAAGCATTGCAAATATCTATACTTATAAGAGCATTTTTTTTTCTAGCATTGGAAGCCTAGGAAAGCAAGGAGAAGCAGCGGCAGTTGAGGAAATACATGTGAAAAATTGTACTTTGCAAGCAACTCAAAATGGATTGAGAATCAAAACATGGCAGGTAATCACAATCTTCTTAAATTAACCAACAATATTCATCATATATAATATATATTTATTTTTAATGGTTATAAATATCTATAGGGAGGATCTGGGTATGCCAGGAAGATAACTTTCAAAGACATTACGCTCATTGATGCTGACAATCCCATCATCATTGACCAATTTTACTGCCCACATGAAAAGTGCAGTAGTGAAGTAAGCAAATAATAAAAAGCTTGATTCCATCATATACTGATTATTGATTTCTTGTTGTTTATAATTTCGCTAATACAATCTTTTATTTTTGATTAATTAAAAAGGCAAGTGCAGTTAAAATAAGTGATGTTTCTTACACTGGAATTCACGGGACATCAATGACACAAGATGCAATTGCCTTGAATTGCAGCCGGACTGTTGGCTGTGACAACATAGTGCTAGAGCACATCCACATAACTTCAACGAATTCGAAGCAGGGGACTTATTCAACCTGCATCAATGCTCATGGAAAATGTGATGATTCAGTCCCTAGCGTTGGTTGTTTGAAATAAATTTGTAGCATTAGCTTACACAGCTGCTTTTGCTTGAGAGAATTTTTTTTTGTTTTTTTGGGAAAAAAGAAAAGTTAGATCTGTTACACAACTTTTCAAGATTTGAGAGAAATTAGATCTGCTAATTATGTACTCATTTTGAAAATTTATAAAATGATCACATGAAGGTGGTTTTTCTTTTACTGTTCTGGCAACGTCCATATATAATTAGTTAAAAGTCTCATGCAAGCCTTACTACAATTTCGAATGCAAGCCTTATTTCAATTCAACTCACCTATGGACCCTCTTGTCTTTAGGCCCAGTTTATAAAGACCTCTCTTCGGACTCTGCTTTAGTGCCACTACTGCGTCCGAGGCCGGGGCCCATTTACAAGCTCCTTTTACGCCTTAATTCCTATCTTGCATGAATAAATCCATGGAGCTTTGTCTTTAATATTATTATTAAGTTGCTACCTATAAGTTCAAATAAGCCTTAGAACCAAACGAATTCTCTAACATTTCGTATCCAAACTACCAAAATTCTCCAATAGCTTGCATGCATACTGATAAACTTCTATGGTTTAAAATTCTTCATAATTTTTACTGAAAATAATAGTTGTTCTCAGAAACAGTTTAATTTACTAAAAAATTACAAAGTTCCTTTATAAATTTTTTTAAAAGTTGTAGATTAGACTATTGTAAGCTAAAATATTTTGTTAGTATATAAAAGGTTTTTTATAAGACAATTTTATTGATTCGATTAATTTTCTGATAGTTTGAAAATACTACAATTAATGTTTTCAATATTTTTTAAAATATCAGGTGGCGCTTTGTCGGGCTCAAGCGCCTTGTAGGGAGCTCAACCAAGATGAACCAAGGCTTTCCGGGGGCTGGGCTTGACAATTGACAAAAAAGGAGGGTCTGGTCAAGCCCGACCTTGCCCATTTGCCATCCTTAACCACAAACGAAAATTTAGAGATCAATTAAAAGAAATATGATTACATTGGAACTCATGAGACATTAATGGTAGACGAAGAAATTAGAAATGGACTTGAATTGCAGTAACTGTTGGCTGCAACATCATTATGCTAGATCACATTGACATAACATCCACGGATCCGAAAATGGGGACTCATTCAACTTTCATCAATACTATGGAACATCTGATGAGTGATGATTCAGTCCCTAGTGTTGGTTGCTTGAGATGAATTCGTATCACTGGTTCAATAATACGTACACATTTTGAAAATTGATAATAAAGATCACAAGTAGATGTATTACTGTTCTGAGAACATCAACATCCCTTTCCATCCAAACGATAATATTAGCCAGTGCCTTGCATACAGCTCAAAATTCTTCAGAAATTTCAGCTGGAAAAAATGGAAGTTCTCAGAAACTGTCTGAGTTGCTACAAAATATATATAGATCTTCAGAAAATTTTCATAAATTATAGCCGTTGTATGTTGCAATGCCTTCAAGTTTGTCATTACAGTTCCCCTAATTTTTCATGTTGAACTTGGGACTTGCTTTGAAAACTTATAAAAGATAACCAATAATTTGAGGAGTGCTACAACAAAAATTTCTAAGAGCCAATGGCTAGTATAAGGTGCTCCCATACGAAATTCTGTTAGTATAAGGTCTTCAAAATACATTTTTCTTTTCCTGAATCTGATTATTGGTTTTATAGTAACAAATGTTGAACTATATATTCAAATACCGACATAAATATACTAACTTGTTATTGATTTATTTATTTTTTAATACAACTCTTAGGTATAAAACTTATTCAGCACATATTTGCCATTATAGGACCCTCAAAACTTACCAAATAATGGGAGGTCGCATATCCCTCTTTTGGAAGTGATTTAAATTTCTATGCTAAATCCATATTACAATCAACTAAAATCTCGGAACACTAATCCCAGCAAACGCGTCTGGCGGGTCAAATATGAAAACCAACCAAAAAATCGATATTCACATCTGGGACAATGATGTTGCAATATTGTATAGGAATTACATTTTATTTGAAAATAACATTTTTTTTTTTTTTTGATAACCAAAATCAACGATATGCACGTTGCATAAAAACTATTATTATTTTCAAAGATTCAGCAATGTAACCCTGCGGACTGCATATGTAACAATCTTTAGAAAGAGCGGTTTCGTAAGCAATAAATTAAAAGCACCAAAAATAGGTTACCAGCCTAGCAAGACGTCCTCGTTGCCACCCAAATCCTATCCCCCTACCCCAGCGGTCTCCTTCTCTCTCTTCTGGTGTTGTTCATCCTGCAATCTTCCTTGCCAGCAGGCCGCAATGGAGAACAAGCCATACGCTCCCGAGCAGTGGCGCGCATGGCTCACGCCGGTCATCTTTGTTGCTTGCATTATCATGTTTGTTTACACCATGCACGTAAACAACTGCCCCGCGAAATCTGTAGACGGTCACCAATGTGTCTTGAGAGATATATTAGGGAGATATTCCTTTCAACCCCGGAAGGAAAATTATCTCCTCGGACCTTCCATCTCCACGTAATTAAGAAGTCGAACCCTGAACAATGTTTCTGTTTCATTTTGTGTAATTAATTGGAAAGAGAGATAGATAACACTTCTTTATTTTCTTCCAGGCTCAGAGATCTTGGTGGCCTTGATCGAAAACTAGTTGTGAGGAAAAATCAAAAATATCGTCTCTTGTCTAGCATGTGGCTCCATGCTGGAATCATTCATTTGGTTGTCAACATGACGAGCCTTATGCTTGTTAGTTACCGCCTGGAACAGGAATTTGGATTCGGTAAGAACTTGATAATGAACTACGAGTGGATTATTGTACTATAAGTTCTTACTGGTTGTGAATCACTCTTGAATATGGCAGCGAGAATAGCACCTCTGTATCTGCTTTCCGGGTTTGGTGGTAGCCTTTTATCTTGTCTTCACCATAAAGGAAAGAAAGAAATTGTCTCTGTTGGAGCATCCGGTGCACTCTTTGGACTGTTGGGAACCATGCTTTCTGAACTAATTGCAAACTGGACGATCTATGCAAATAAGGTGACTACGATACTAACTGCTTCAAAATAATAACACAATAACATAAAACCCACAGATATTATTATTCTTTAAAAAAAAAAATAATTGTGAAATTCATCAAGAAAATAACTTTTTTTTTCCCCTGCAGTCATCAATCTTGAACCTTGTATAAACCTCCTCAGCAGAGAATATTCCAAATTGAACTTTCACAAAGATATAAACAGAAATAAGTTCTAACTCTTCTCTGTTCAGTGCACATCACTTTCAGTTCTAGGTTCTGTTATTGCCCTGAATTTGGCTTTTGGATTCATACCCGGTGTGGATGGTGTGGACAATTTGGCACATATTGGAGGATTTGTCTCTGGAGTTCTCCTTGGATTTATCCTGTTTCTGCGTCCCCAATATGGATATGTAAGCAAAAAATACATTGCTGCAGGATATGATGCCAAGCATAGGAAACGCAAGTACATGCACTATCAACAATTGTGTTGGATTATAGCTTTAATCCTCTTAGTCGTTGGGTATATCACTAAACGTTCATTTCAAACATTTGTTGAAAATTTCACAATTGGGGTTCACAAACTTTAGCTAACCATTGCCATTTTGTCAGGTATGCACTTGGCTTGTCCAAGCTGTACAAGGGCGACAAGAGACACGAAGAACCTCTCCCAGACTCTCATAGCTGATTATTCTTGTATCAGCTTAACCGCAAAACCTTCATGTAAGACTAGGATACTGGATTCCACCCTTCATATATTTAAATCTACATAGACAATATCCATGCACGCATATGCAATAGAGCACATGAGATATATGTAGATAAATACTGGATGATGTTTAGGTATTTATGCATATGTATACAACTCAGTTCTCGGATCTTATCATTTGAACTTCTATTCTTTTATCTTTTATCAATTTAAGGCAGAAGTTTTCTTAAGTGTACAAAAGGGAGATAGATGTTTGAAATAGTAATATTGCACAATAACTACAGATAGTTCATAAAATATCTTCCTTTCCTATAGGATAAAAGAGAAGTTTGCAAGGAAGTGATGTATAAAATACTCAGATACAAACTTTCAACATTTGGAATTAGCAGAAACAGTAAACTTTTGATACTCTCAAACCCTCGAGGATATCATTTAAAAGGATCGTCCGATCCTGCTTTCCGTTTCCTAAAACTTCAAACTATCCTGGTCCTTACCAATTTCCAACCTAACAGGATGTAGACCTTGGAACAAGAGAATTCAACAAAACTACTAGGATTTAAAATACTGAAATAGGAGCTCCATACCTCTGAGTGGGTCATGGAATCTAGCTGCAGCACAAATAGCATTCCCTCTATGATGTTATCACTCCATTACATGTGCAGCTGCTTGCTGCTGAAGTCTACTTAATTAGATTGGGGGATGGGAGGTTGAGGGTGAGTGTGCATGCCATTCTATCAACTACTAAAGAAACGGACGGTACTATGAGGAGGAAAGACAGTTACCAAAAAAATATTGCCCCCAATAGGTTTTGAGGAGCTCGGATCATATGTTGGCATCCAATAGATCAGAAAGCATTGGGAACTTAAACAAGCAACAACTTGACAATAAAGTCAAGATAGAGAAGGCCTTTTTTAATATACGGCCACAAATATGTTGCAATAAAACTCTGATGTAATCAACAGACAAACTAGGAAATCATTAAATAGGGGAAAAAAATTATCCCCTTCATATGTATCAATTGATAACGAGGAAAACAAAGCGTACAATCAAATATTTGTAACAATAAGGTCAAAATTGTAAGCATATATATGGCCAAGATGACCAATTTACATTGAGAGTTGTCAAATGTCAATTGATAAACATGTTCACAGTATATTCTATTTCCACAAGGCAAGCAGCAATGGACCACATTATGATCCCTCATTTCTGGAGTTTCAAATACATACATAAATTCATTAGCCACAACGACTGCACATCCTTAATTATCATATAACTCACATGAATCTGAGCGGCCGAAAATGTTGTATCGATTGTTTGCTACGTTGTCATATGCAAAATCTCTTACAAACCTGCAACCAGCCATAGCGAAAAACAGAATAATAAATTTCCGTTGCTCTGCCCATTTGTTTCAGAACTACAGAAACAAAGAAGGGATTACTTACTGAGGAACAAGCCATAGAAAAAATGCTAGCTGAGGGAAAGGTAGGTCTATGTATTCCATTATCTTAAGAACAGCATCTGACTTGATATATGATCTGAAATCCACCATCAATTCTTAATCATTCTCGTGCAAACCTTTTCCATTCAAGAGAGACAGAGACAAACATCAAGGGAGAGGGGATAGGAATAATCTCATTTAAATTAATTAGAAGACAGAGATTGACAAAATGTGAAATGTTAAAATTGGTTGAACATAGATACGATTGCCCTAAAACACAAAAAAGGTCAGAAACTAAATTCAGCTGCTATCCTTTAGAATTCAGACCAATTTAACATCAGTTTTAGAACACAATGAAAATAATATATACGTACCTATCCTTTTCAACAAGCACAACACTTGAAATATCATCAGGAGCAATATATACGTACCTATCCTTTTCAACAAGCACAACACTTGAAATATCATCAGGAGCTCTTCCCGACCTCCTCAGTAGTTTCTTGCCCGATTCACTCTGGAGAGCTTCGTACCTGATTCTCCTGTCAATTGCGAGACAAAGATACGAAGAAGAAAGTCATTAGGAGCAGATTTATAGCTTAAAAAGCATTGTGAACAGCCAAATTCTGTGATTTTCTTTCCCTTTTTTTTTTTTATCCTTTTGGACTTAAAGAAAATCATTTAGAAGAAAGATACTCGTCGGAGAGTTCATAATTAATAGCAGGTAAAGGAAGTGATATTTTCAGTGACCTCAATCTTGTTTAGCATTCATAATCATGTTCTCAACTAATTCCTATAACACTTTTTAACCATAAAAGCCAAAATGCCACATTGAAAATGTGCGAAATTTGGGAGGACCAAAGTCCTTTGCAGTAGCTTAATTGTGTGCAAATCAAAATGAGCTGATAAATGGAACACCTTTGACTGGGTAGATCAAATTAGCCCATCTAGGAATACTGTCAATGCCAAAAGCATCACGATCAACCATTGTGAAACATTGGCTCGAGGGCGAATAACATTTGATATTTACCATTTAACACATTATTCATCAAATTACTCAACAAGCCAGCGGTTAGATCGCTTACCTGGTTAGATCGCTTACCTATTTTTGTCGTTATCCCGTACAAACTTCACTCCTCCATTACACAAATTGCAAACACCTATCGAATAAAAATTCAAAAGAAAAATGAACTACAATAGTAACTTAGCTAGATACTGGCTGCTAAAGTGTTTGGTAAACATTCTGTTCTACTGAACAGCTAATATTTTCCGACCACTAGCTCACTTATAATCGACCGCCAGTGATTTAATTTCGTGGCAGTGGTTAAAAAAGTATAAATTAATAAAATGAATCAACTTCATTTATAAATGGAATAAAAATGATTTTTAAAAGATGGTAATTACCATCATATAACATGATGGGTCTGGAGTCTGGTTCGAAGAAGCTCGAAGTCGCATCGACCCAGTGGTCAACTTTATCGCGTTTGGGAGGTGACAGCGTAGCAACAACGGCTGTTCTCCGGCTAACGTGCGCGGGGTGGGAGATGGCTAAACGTGCGCACCCGCCACCAGGAACAAGAAGCGCCATGATGATGAAAGACGGCCGTTAGCTTCGCTCGTTGTCTGAATCGAATTTAGAAACAGAGTTCTATTTTTTTTAATTGAAGAATAAATGATTGAATTACCAAATAACCCTGAGTTGTTAACGAACATTAATAGACTGAGGGAGTGGTAGTCTCGTAATTATGAGAGTTTTGTTGATGTGCCTCCTGGATTTAGGTGCCACGTGGGAAATCAAATGCCACTAGAACAGTGCAAAATCAAGCCGAGTTGCCAGGAGGTTTGACAACGAGTCAACTCAGTCTCTTACTGACCACGCATTTATTTTATTTATTTCAGATTGGATGTGCATCTACATAATACCGGGGGAAGAACATAATTTAATCACGAAATTTGAAGACAAAAATTCATGATCACTAAATTAATAAAGACAGCACACAATCAACATTAATTACATAGTTTTTGATGTGTAAAGGAAAGATTTGATAAATAATACATATAATATAATAATATAATTCTCTATATCTTTAATTTACTAAAGTAGCATGGTCCTTCAAATTACATTGGGATCATATCATTTATCATTTGTGACGTGTGGCAACTATCTTGAAGATACACACGTCCTGTTCCACAACTGCAGTATAAAGCATCAGCTTGCATCAGAATAATATGAGTAAGAGTAATGATATATCTGTAAAATCTTTTATGCGGGCCGATGTACTATACCATAATTGGTTATTTGGTTATATGAATACATCACTTGATCTACACAACTTTTATTAATACTACTTTAAATTTTAATTCAACCGATCACAACACACACACACGCATTGATTGTAGAAGAGCTTGTTCGTGTAATAGTATTATTTCACATATATACAATCAAAAATTGAAGAATAATATAAAAAGGTGTATTTATTGTTAAAAAGTTAATGGTACATTGGTATGGAATAGATCTTAGATAAGTACATAAACTTGGGATAACATAAGCTTGGGATAACTCTCAACTCATGAGATATTTTATTGAACGTGAAGTAGGCTCATTCATGAGCATTGAGCCAAAAAAATCATCCTGCACATGACAAAGTTAGTTAAGGAGATAATTGCACATGGCTTAACTCAACTAGTCAACTTTTATGTATCATTTAGCTTTATTCTTGTCTATATATGTATGTATATATGTATCTGTATGTATACACACACACATACATACATATATAGTTATTCTCTAATATGGGTACCTTTATTTTTTTTCATACAGATATATATTTAAGTCCTGAGATTTAATATGGTCAGTTTTTAAGCCTATTAAGTTAATGGCTTTATAATATATCGAAAATTAACTTTATTAAACCACATAGCTCCCGCATTAAAAAGATGAGGGTGCATGCACTTAAGAATGATTACACACACATATATATATACATATACATACATACATACACACACAGTCATTCTCTAGTGCGGGCGTCCTCAATTTTTTTTATGTGAACACGCTGTTAAATCGTCCGGTTTAACAATATGTCTATATTAAAAAAAATTTGATGACGTCCGCACCAAAAAAATAATTATATAGTGAGGACTCCTTACTTTGTTAAAATGATAATATCATTAAAACATTAAAAAAAAAACACATATTTCAAATAAAGGTGTAGAATTTTACCTAATTAGTAGGTAGATAAGTATGTGTATTATTGGATGGCTGTTGTGTTACTCCCACACTTGGCAATTCCTTACTTAGATCGATGCTTGGAAGTGGCAAATCTACTCTTTCGCCTTTGTAAAGCTTTGACAAGGCAACCATATACCTACAGATTGGCACATGTTATAGCGATCATATCAATTATAATGAAAAATTTTGGGTGCTTGTGCAGCACTCTATTTTTTATTCACTCATTATTATATATACACTTCAACCAATTATAATAATATACATAATCATTTGCTAAATGGTGGATGAATGAGGAACAATATTCTAGCACCAATGATTTTCTCCAATTATAAAACTGTTTAATTAACGACATTTTGTTGATACCAAAAATTCAAGTTAACTATGAACATTGAACATTGAGAAAAACCCTACCATTTGCTGAAATATATCACATTTCTAGTTCATTTTTCAAAACCTCGTGTTAAAATGCTTTTCTTTTTTTCTTTTTCTTTTAAAACTTTTTGTCTTAAACTATTTTACCTCATAAATTTTTGTTGATGATTAATGATGGTTTTTACCACATCATGAGCAAAATAGTCAAAGACAGTACAAAAACACTGAATGTGAACAATTATTTTAACAACTAAAGAGCTTTGATGGGTTTTTAAACAGGAAAAAATGATTAATTTATAGAAACAGTTTCCATCAATTTCCCAATTAATGAATGTTCGAAATGAACTTGGAATTAGTAATTTACCAAACGAATAAGACGACTACAGATATAACCCAAAGCAGTTGTTGATGGCACTGGTACTTGGGTTTCTTGTGCTTGAGTTCATATCCTGGAGCAATGTATGGTCCGCTAACATATCCATATTGAGGACGGAGAAGAAGAATAAATCCGAGTAAAATTCCGGCAACGAATCCTCCAATGTGTGCCATATTATCTATACCAGGCATAAATCCGATAGCCAAGTTCACGCCAATAACTAAAATCAGCATCGTAATTGATACACACTGAAGGGAAAAAAAAATTACTAAACACTTCAGCTTATATGCTTTTAAAATTAAACAAAAGCACAAGAGTTACAAAAATAGTCACCTTATTTGTGTACAATGTCCAGTTTGTGATGATTTCAGAAAGTGAGGCGCCCAACAGGCCAAAGAGTGCACCTGATGCACCAACTGAAATTTGAAGAGTTGGCTGTGATTCGTCTTGGTGAAGACAAGATAACAAGCCTCCTCCAAAACCAGAAAGCACATACAAGAGTCCTATTCTCACTGCACTCACAATCAAATGTGTCATTTAGGTTGAAATTTATTATTATTATTTTTTTAGCAACTCTCTGTACAAAAAATTATTGGTTCAAATTTAAAAAACACAGGTACTCGCATAAGATAATTGTCGAATAATCAATTAGGTTCTTACAAAATCCGAAGTCCTCTTCGAGCTTAACACCAGTAAACAGAATGGCCAAAGTATTAGTAAGCAAATGAATAACATTAGCATGAAGCCACATGCAAGAGAAGAAACGATATATTTCGCCATCGTACACCACTAGATTTCGGCTAAGGCCACCGAGTTTCTTAAGCCTGAAAAATAAAAATCATGTTGGTTCCAGAAAATTAAACCAAAAAAAAAATTTAAACTAAAAAAATTTGCGGAGAGATCAATAATAATACTACTTGAGAGCTTACGTTGCGGTGGAAGGGCCAAAGAGAGAATTTTCTGATCTGGGCTGAAAAGAAAATCTCCCCAAGTGATCATGAAATACACATCTATCTTCACCTAAATTCTCAGGACAATTATTGACATACATGGTGTAAACAAAAACAGCAATGCAAGCTACACAGCTCAACGGCATGAACCATGAACACCACGGCCGAGGAGGACCTCCGTACGCCATGAATGGCGGCCGTCGATGGAGGAAGAGTTCGTCGGAATGTAGAAAAAGTTGTTGTCAACCGAAAGAGAGGGGAGTTGGAGAAATGTGGAAACAAAATTTTGTGTGGCAAAAAGCCAATGTTGGTAGGTTGGTATTTTTTTTTTTTTTTAGCTACTCTAAATTTCCTGCTTATTGTCGAACTGTTTGGTCAAAAATCAAAATTGGTCGTCTAGAGGTGGCTCTATATATGGCCTGGCTAAAATTAGTTTGATGGCTCTCACATAGAGCAGCAAACTGAGGCCGTTAAATGAGCCGTTTTAATTGTGTATAGTTTCCCGTTTTTGTTATTTCCCTTCCGTTATTCTTTATAGCATATGCATATATACAAGAAAACTGCTAAGGATATTGGGAAGATAGAATGAACTATTCTTGATAGTGTTAATTGAATACCTTTTCTTTTGCTTTTTACACCGCATCGTGTTACAGTTTATTCCGTCTTCATTCTGTTTAATTTTTCTGTTTGTATATTAATGCTTCTATATACAAAAGGTAAATTCCATAATTATTTAGTTAGTCCTTACATATTTTAAAAATATACTCAAAAAGTCCATGTTGATACTTTATAGTTAAGTTTTGAATTAGACTTTTTAAGAGTAAATTAAAATTTAAACGCATTTAAGGAGACACAATCTTCCACCTTAGAGTTAAGGAGAAGAGGTGCCGAACAATCCAACTAATGATTGGTTGCTAAAAGGAGAACCTAGAAATTCAGAAACTTTCACTGCAATTTGGCAAGAACAATCCTTTTGAACTATTTAATAATCACAGAATGCTTCGGAAATTAAGCGTGAATATTAAAAAAACCAACCAAACTAAGCATAGAAAAAAAAAGTAAAGAACATATCACCACATTTCTCGATTTTTTTAGGTTTTTAGTAAAAAAATAATAATAAATGGTTCCAAGATTACGGGATATGATGTAGCATTATTTAGTTTCCTCTAATATCTTATTATAAAAATAACATTTGAATTTGAAACATTAT
This sequence comes from Murraya paniculata, assembly GCA_030449075.1. NCBI lineage: Eukaryota > Viridiplantae > Streptophyta > Magnoliopsida > Sapindales > Rutaceae > Murraya > Murraya paniculata. The sequence continues at coordinate 942,380 of JAEVFN010000049.1, read as the reverse complement.
TGCAAGCATCTGAAAGAAAATCAGAACGGTAATTCATTTTGTGTGTCTACACAAAAAAAGTACAATTGATCAATTGGGGTCTATGGTTCTGAAACATTATTACTGAAAATTTCGTGACAATAATATTGACATTACAAAAGATTAACTAACGTTTGAAAATTATGGTAAAAGACAATCTACGGATGGAACTAATCGACCATATAATTCTCCATGAGCATTGATGCAGGTGGCACGAGTATCTTTTCCTGAATCTGAATGTGTTATGTCGATATGATTAATCTTAATGTCAGTGCAACCAACGCTTTCACTGCAGCTTAATTGAATTGCTTCTTCCGTGCTTGAAGTACCTTGAAATCCAATGTAGGAAACGTCGCTCACCTTAACTGCAGATGTCTGCAACATCGGATACATATAAAATTAACAAGAACAATAACTTTTAGATGGTACGCAGTAGTTGGTTCAACTGGTAAAATCTCTATAATCGAATTTTGCTCATTTAGAATTACCTGATTTTTGCAGTCATTGTTACGGTCGCAATAATATTGGTCGATGATAATTGGGTTGTCAGCTGACTCAAGTGTAATTCTCTCGAAAGAAATCCTTTTGGCATGTCCGGACCCTCCCTGAAAACAAGATCACAATTTTTTTTTTTTTTTTTGGTTGGAGAAAAAAAGTACTCAATTAAGTGAAATTGATCTACTTGCTAATAATCAATTAGAATTCAATTTTAATTGTGATTAATTACCTGCCATGTTTTTATCCTGGCTCCATTTGCAGTTCCTTTGAAAGTACAATCTCTTACATGTACATCTTCTACAACACTTGTCCCTCCATTTTCTCCTAAACTTCCAATACTAAAATTTACAAAAACAAGCAATTGGATTTTGTTAAGAGAAAGAACACTTAGTTACTAAAAAATTTAATATATATGATAGTTCTTATTTACAAACCTTATGCCATGACCAGGTCCACATATCACACCAGTAACAACAATGTTTGAGGTGCCTGTACCAATGGCAACGCAATCATCACCTGCAGCCATGTTTGTAATTAATCAAGATTAGTTAAGAGTAGAACAAGTACAGCAGTTCTATGATGATGATGATTAAACAACTTGATTAGAATTTAATTACCTGTTCCAATGGTGCAGTCGCGTATTTGAACATTGCTTGAGTGAGTAATATCAATGCCATCTGTGTTAGGGCTTGATTCTGGGGCAATTATTTTGAGATTAGAGATGGATACATCATTGCAGTCGTATACACTGATATGGTTGGCCGGGCTGTCGACATGTGTCAATCCACGGAATACAAGGTTATTGCAGCTACCAAATGATAAGGCCTAGCAAAAATTATCACCAATAAAATTTAGTACTAGTAGTGGCAAGTTTTAAATACAGAGCTGCTAAAAGATAATATTTTACTTCGCAAAATTTAATAACAAATTAAGAACGAAAATCTACTTACAGCGGGTCTTTGGTTTTGTTTATTTGGCCACCAAGATGCACCTTTTCCATCGATTTTTCCATTTCCGTAAACTGTAAGCCCGTTCACATTAGAAAAAACGAGCCATTTCTTCTTGTCATGACCATCCCAGGCACTACTGTGAGGAGCCACTATGTTTCCTTGAATCTGTGAACACATTAGACAAATTGTGTTTTGAGCAAAAAGTATGTAATTCAAAAAGTAATTTTAAAAAAATTGCTCATTATGAGTTCCAATTACCTGAACATTGATGGAAGAAGACTTGCATGGACCTTGAAAGCTAACAGGATTCAAAAGGAATGTTTTCCCAGCTGGTACAAGTAGAGCTGGGCCATTTGATTTTGATCCACAAATACTTTTCCAAGCTTTCAGGAAAGCCTGAATTAATTAAATTAATTAACTGCCTTTTTGTTAGTTACTAACACCCTAGGTACTTGATGATTAATCGTTAATTGTGAGTGGAAATTAAGAGTGCTAATTGAGGAAATAAAATTTTACTTGTGAATCATCTGTTTCTCCATCTCCAACAGCTCCAAATTGGATCACACTGACAGGCGAAGAATAAGAAGGAGATGCTTCACAGGGTTGGAAACTTGATCCCCAGCTTGCCAGGGACAAAATCAAGATTATGAGTAAAAGTTCCTGCAACGCAAAACGTTCTCAAAACTGGAAATAAGATATATTTTTTAATAAAGACGTTGACAGATCCTTTATATTGCTTTTTCTTTTTAACAAAATCATCAGTATGACATGATATAATTAGAAGAATGAAAAGTAAAAAAGCCAATGCCTACATTTTCTATGCAAAAGTTAACATTCTAATATGTAGGGATAATATTTTTATTTTTTATCATTTAGGTCTTTTTTTTTTTTTCAATTAACTATTGCATTTATGACGGCATGACAATAATAGAAAAAATGTACTTTAAAACTATACCATTCAACAATAAAATTTGAACATTAAAATGGTATCTTTCGGTGTGTAAGAGGTATGTAATTAAAAAAATTGGGGACTTGAGTGATAAAAAGGAAATGTTAAAGACCAAAATGTCATTCTCCTGTTCTGTAAGCGTGGTATTACTATAATCAAATCTTAGAACTTGATAGAACAATTTCATGAAGCAAGCTTGGAGTCCGTGTTTTGAAACCGAAACCAAAAGACGAGATGCATTACATATTAAACACAGCATTGAATCCTATGCAGCTTTGAAGCTTAATGAGAAATTTAAGAGGCAGAAAGATATCAAGATGCTTACCCTCATTTTACGAAGGTACTGGATGAGATTGTTTTGGTGACAAAGATGGTGATTGAGTGAGTTGCTTCGCGCTCCAAAGAGTGTTGTTTAATTCGCTAGTTAATTATGATCATTTGCATGTCAGTGACCATTCTTATATAATCTGGGGATCGATGTGATGAGCAAATCTCATCATTAATGGCCATGATTCGTGGGATTCTCCTTCATTTACCTTTCATTACTCGTTGTAAATTTTCAAAGAAGAACAAAAATTGCAAATACATTTCATTTAGGAAAAAAATGCAATCCATATATGGTACTAAGTCATATACTTGAAATTATGGAATCGTATAAGCTAACAAATTGTGCACGAATTTATATAATTTATTCATTAGTTCTCTGAAATTATTTCATTAATGATGGTATAAAAAGTCAACTGTTTTTAAATAATGGCAGTCATTTGATTAGTGATATGTCATTCGGAATTGATATAAACTTTGTATTTCAACTTTGTAATTATGTTATTACTCTTTCCAAATTGATGGATAAATACAATTGAACAAAAATGGTAATTTTGAAAAAGCTATTACTTATTTGCAAGATTTAATTGTATCCCTTATTTTTGCAATATTGGCATGGATAATAGTAATGGCTTATTTCTGCATACTTCTGTTTCTTTATTTGTTTATGGACTTATTATTCCGGAGACATGTTTCAGTTCGTTAACAAACAAACTTGGCACATGTTAATAAACAAAAATAGGTAATATGATTAACTTGATCTTGTCATTAAAGATTCATATATACTCATGCCTTCCGTGTAACTTCATAAGATATACACATAAATTGAGAAATTAAAAAATAAAAGTAACAAAATAAATACATTGATTTAGATTAAGAAACTAAAATCTCATTTATAATGTACCATCTACATCTTTAATTTCCTTATATTTCCTTATATGTGGTTATATTCAAAACCAAATTTCAAAACCAAATATATTATATTGACAATCGTTAGCCTTTCCATTGATTTGTTTCCTTGTTATATTTCTTGAATTAATCAACTTGCAATTCCATATGACAAATAATCAGGTCTACTATATCTACTACTGGAAGCATTTCTAGCCACCCAAAAAAAAAATTAAAAAGGGGAAATATTATTTGATAACTTGACCAAAAAGTTAAAGGAGCTAGCAAGCATTTACAATTTAAACAAAAAAGAAGCGGGCAAATATTACGTGGGAGGAGATAGTTCTAACTCACTATTTGTACAAATTCACCCCACTAATTAAAAATATTTACAACATGTTCATATTATTTTAAATAAAAAATTAGTAAAAGTATTTATACAATTAATCAATTAAATCCTCCTAATAACTTTTTTCTTACTTAGATTTCTTTTATCATCTTTGACCATTATGGTTGCTATAACATAAGTTGTATTTGACTATTTTACTTTTATTGCATCAAATAATTAAATTACCCCAAGAAATATGTATTCTTGTATCTAATTGCCTAAAATCTAACTTTTTTTCAATAATATCTAATAATTTTCAACACTCTACATCTAAATGATATAAATTTGACAGCTCGATAATTTACATGAGTATTGTACTATAAAAACATTATATTAGTTTAATTAAAGTTAATAATCATGCATACTGATAAAATAGTATTGACACATCCATTTAGAAAAAAAAATAATTTTGTAAAAAAAATGAAGTTATATCATATTTTTGGTACTTTTACTTCTAAGGATAAAATAATCAATTTAAACTTAGCTAAAGTAGTCTTAGTAGTCAAATATAATTAGAAAAAATTCTAAGCCACAAAAAAAGTTAAGATAAATTTAATCACTTAATTCTCTAAAATTCTTCTTTATTTAGAATTTTTAAAAATTATGTGAATTTTTTTAATTATTTTCTATAAGTGGGGTGAGTTTACAAAAAAGTGTGAAGCGAAAATATATATCACTACTCATATTATGCCTCAACTAGTTTTTATAGTTGTCTTGACTCTATAATATCAAAACAAATATTGTGATATTTAGTGATCTCAACATTTGAGTCTCAATGAGATGTATCACTCATTTATATAGCTTGTAAAATTATTTAAATACGATGCAATAGATGAATATAACATCAATCCAAATTAGTGTTGGAATGCCTAGAATTTATCCTTTTAAAATTCATGATCTTGATAGATTTTAGATTTTCGAAATTCTCTTGTGCAACTCATGTTTCACTTATGTTTAAACTTAAAGCTCATATTTTTTTTAGGCAAAAAGGCGCCATAGCAGGCCTTGCCATACGTAGTGGGGTAACGGACCTCGAGCGGGAGACATTTGCCCACATAATAATAAAGTTGCTTGAAACATTCACATTAAGAAGGAATCACTATTAAAAATATGAAGACTTGTCTTTCTCAAACCAACAAAGTAAAGTAAAGAAATAAGGATTTTCAAAATTTAAATTTAAAAAAAAAAATTGTAAAAAAATTCCAATCTAAGACTCCTGAGGCACACAACTAAACATTCATTGGTGGTTACATTCTGATGAGAGGTTACATTCTGGAGGACTCTCACCCTGCTGCCTGAGCATCCCCAGCTGATGACTTCTTTTCGGTCTTGCCTTTGTCTTCATCCATGTCCAAGTCCTCATGATAGAAATCTTTAGGATCAGCCTTCTGCTTCCGAATAAATGTCCCCAGCATAAAATCCAACAGCACGGCTGATAATCTCTTCTGTAAATGCCACTCCAACGTCGTAATCATGTTTCCATTTATATCGAAGTTTTCCGATATCAAAGCCTTTAACATCTGCAGGGACTTCAGATGGTTTGAAAAAATTGAAAAATCTTTTCTTTGTCCCGACAGCTTCCTCGAGAACAAGATTATATAGCTTCATCAATCATATGATATGTCTTTTCGAAGACAGAATTCCTGAAGTATGGATTGGGGCCAAAGGTGAATTCAAGCTTGAATCCCTCAGAATCATTAATCCTAGACCCATGTCTGTAAGATACTTGAGAACTCCTTCATCAGCTTAGTAATTTCCTGATCAAGCACTCGGTAACTTATTATTGCCATGAACCAGAAATCATGTACTCCTGCCTGGACCATCGCACCGTCATTTGAGGCCCTTGCACTTCATTAACATTACCGTTGACAATGTCATACCACTGGGTGCCCAGGCTGCAGTTTTAACATAATTGGCTTCCTCTTTTCTTCTCTTCTCAAGGAATTTTGCCTTCAATTTACGACGATCAATCTCAATCTTTCTGAGAGACTCAATTTTCCGAGCCAAGTTCCCAGCCGCAGGGTTCTCCAATTCAATCTTCTTTTCTGTCCGTTTCCCCCACGTTGCATCCCCAGTAAACCATTTTATTCTTTGGAACGGCCACGAGGAGGTTATCCTTCTTCAAGAGATGAAGGGAGATCGTTATCCTTCTTGTCATTGCTCATTGTGCCTAGAGAGGGATTAGGATGCTGGAACCCTAGAATTAATTAGGTGTCGAAATGGAAAGATAAGTTTTGAGCTGTAGTAGGCTTTGTTTACAAACTTAAACCACATTTTAGTTGGATTAGGAAATCTTACCTATATATTATCACTAAAAGACATGTGGTAGAATATCTTTAAAAGTTCTATAGAGCTCTCAGATCAGGAGAGGATCATATTCCATTTTAATTAGTTTCATTCTCTCCAATAATCTTTTTCTTGAATTGCTTTAAATTTTTATAGCTCTTTTTCACTAAGAAATTTCAACTAGAAATAAAATCAGTGGATATGCAATGTGTCGATGTATATTTGATCTAAATTTCTCTTGACCAAAATATTCAAGCAGTTATTATTGATTGTTAATAAATAAAAGAAATAAAATAATCAAATCTTATCCATAAACTATCATTAAAATACACATGGCATAATATTATTAAAAACTTCAAAGAGTTATGATCAGGAGAAGATCCTAATCTGTTCTTGGTAGTAAAACCATCGTCATTTTAAAAACATGAAAATGGATTGAAGAAAATGGTAAAGAGTAGAATTAATATTACCAACATTCATGCATATATATATATACTTCAATTGTAATAAGTAGATAGCCCAATCAATTTGACCCTGTCAGTCGAAGCAAGAAGTTAATTAAAGTGATCCACTACCCCTCACACCAACCTTGGAGGTGAGAATTTTTTAACATCTGTTTGGCATCTAAAAAGCCTGTAATTAAAGAAAATTAATTAATAATTGCTTTTGAGACATGATTTTGGTTCACAAATTCCTTTAGCGACCCCGAAGGCATTTTTACAGCTAGAAAGGACTCCTTTTCCATTAGTTGCTGATTGCAATTGAATGTTCTCCAACTTGATGTCGGTGCAAGCAACATTGGTGCTGCAATCAAGATTGATAGCCACGTCTGTTGCTGATGTCCCAGTTGCATTCAAATATCGCACATCGCTTATATGAACACCGGTACTCTTTAAAGTAGGCAACAAAAACAAAGACAAAATTGAATATGTCACCAATTAGAACCTTGAATCTTGAAAACTGCAAAATTCCGAACTTAATTGTTCAACTTAATTACCGTTTTCGCACAGGCGTCCTTCTGATCGCAGTAATATTGGTCGATGATTATCGGATTTTGCACCTCCGTGAAGTTCATATACGAGAACTCAACATGTTGAACTTGACCTTTGCCAGCCTCCAAAAATGGAAAAACAAATGAAGAAAATTGTCAGATATTTAATCTATAATCAAATATATTTATAACTCTTGTACTCCGGGCTAACTTTGAAAGCACAACGTCTGAAGTGGTTGGTAACACTGGCACCTGGTGGCAGATCCGGGATTTTGGTTTGGCTTTAGTATGAAACAGCAAATTCGAGAGGGTAATAACATAACAATTTCAAAGTTTATGGGGCCAAATGATAAAATTCTGCAGAATTAAGGTAATTTTCAGTTTAAACGCTTAGTCTTGTGTGAATTTGTTTTCCCAATCCGGGGGCGAAGGCCTCCTAGGCCTTAACAAAGTCACTGCACCACAATTCCATCGTAAATGAAATTTAATTATTGCACGGATATATTCCGAAAGGAACATACTTGCCATGTCTTGATTCGGGCTCCGTTGGTAGTCTTATAAAAATTAACGTGCATCACAGTGATGTTTTCTACTTTCACTTCATCTCCATTTTTGCCTAAGCTTCCGATGCTATCACCACAAGGGAGCACCAAATTAGTTTATTTATCGAGCCCATTAGCAAACCAATTTTAGTCAATTTAGGAAAAATGAAATTACACAATTTTGAAACCATTGATTGATAAAATTTATAATTAGCCTTGTTCAGAATGTTTTACAAATTACTTGGGTGGACATCTAAACTGAGGAGCCAAACCGATCGAATCGAATCGGTGGTTCGATTCAGTTGAAAAAAAAAAAAAAAAAAAAAAAAAGACTGACTAGTTTAATAAATAAATTAAAAAACAAAATCAAAAAGCAAATAACCCAATAAAACTAAGATTTTAAAAGTTGAAAAACTGAACCAAACCAATATTTCGGTTCAGTTTATAATATTGAAATTTATAAAGTTCAGCTTAGTTCAGTAAAAAACGAAATTGTACTGAACCAAAAAGAAAGAAAGAAGCAAAATTCTGCATTTTCAAAATTCTGAGAAAGCATATGGCAGCTGATACACATATTAACCCTTTTGTTTAGATGGTGATATTTCCATTCCTTAAATTGTATAAACCCACCTGACTTTAAAAAAATAATTATAAAAAAAATTTACATTATTTTTTATAATTGCAAGTAAAAAAGGAATTTGAACAATTAACTAATTAGATTCTGATTAGTTGCTTAAAATTTTGGCATAAAAAGCACATGATTTGGAAATTTTGGTCATTTTATTTTATAAGAGCAAAATAGTCAAATTAGTATTTTATTAGAACGACATTAATGATAAAAAATAGTCAAAAGACTTATGCAAATAAAAGAATTTGTTTGTTTAATTGTTTGAACTTTTTCTTTATTTTAACTTTTAAAAAATAATGTTTTTTTTTTTTGTAAATAACTTTTTCAAATAGGGTGGACTTCTACAAATTGTGGAGTAAAAATATCCTCATTCTTTTTTTTTTTTTTTTCAAAGGGAAAGGACATTAACACCTTGTGATTTGGTAAAATAATCACGAAGCCTCTCTTATTTTGATAAATGGTCATATAAATTCTTTTAAAGATAATTATGCCCCTTGAACTATAACGACCCAATTCATCTAGGCATAATTGTCTAGACAAAGGTCTATATATATAAATTTTCGAAAATAATAAATTTTTTATGACTATTTCACCAAATCATGAAGTTCTCATTATTCTTTTTCCCTTTTTCTCGTGCCATAAAAAAATTTGATTGAAACATCACTTTACCTTATACCATGACCAGGTCCACAATTAACATAAGTGACTAGAATGTTTGAAGTCTGATCAGAAATCGAGATGCAATCATCACCTGTTAATCTATCAAGATTTAGTAAATATATAAAGAATAATTCTCAAATGGGTAAATATGTATATATACCTGCGGCTATAACGGAGGTCTGCACAGAAACATCATTGGAACGTGCAATGTGAATTCCATCAGTGTTGGGACTTGTTTCAGGAGATTTTATTATCAACGATTTGAAGTGGACGTCTTGGCTATAATCCACAAGGATGTGAACTTGGGGACTTCGTTCAACGTAAATTTCGTTCATATGAACATTATTGCACTGTATAAAACTCACTGCCTGCAACCAATACCTTATCTTGTGAGAGAATCAATAATATAATCTCCAAGTGCAATAAATTCTGAAGAAATATATAAAACTAGTTCAGATATAACTAAATAGTAGTACTCGTCTACCGAGGGATTTGTAATTTTTTTTTTTTTGAAAAAAAAATCCAGACTAACAACTCTTTAAATAAAGAGTTGCTAAAAATTAAAAATCATGCAACTGCGAATTGAGAAAAATTTTGTCTGTTCGCAACTACTATCTCTGCTTGAAGTTGTTAGTTGAAATTTGGATGTCCACACTTTGAGAATTTTTTATATAACTATATATTGCATGGACTTACTGTAGGTGCCCTTTTGCTGCAGCCCTGTCAAATATACAATTCAAAAGGAAAAATTAGTAGATTATTAAGAAGAAAAAATAGAGAACGATACTTGGATAATTAATATTTTTCATTTTTTTTAATCACTTGGGGTGCTTAATTTGTTTTAATCAATCATTACTCGTTGCACGTCCTAGTTTTTATATTTTAAAGTTGAATGACAAAAGTGACTTCTTATTATGCATCACCCTTACTCCGGGGGACAAATGTATATGTAAACATAATGTACAATGGTAAAAGAACACCAAAAGGATGCGTTAATTTTTATTACCATTTTAACTACTGCAATATAATGGGTAGTTAAAAAAATTAGTTTAAAAAATTAAGGACTGCAATAAAAGTAAAAATATTAGGAGCTTAAGCGTCATTCTCCAAACCAAGAAATAATATAACCTGGAGATGTCCGCAACAGTACTTTTGTAAAATACGTATCAAGAGCGTTTTCGATAGAGTTATGAAAGACAAGATTTTAATCTCTAATGAATATAATAATCTATGTATCAAAAAATGCCACAACTTCTTCTCCTTCATTAGTATGATTTTTGACAGAATTTTAAACAGTTTTAGTTTTATCAAAATCATTCAGTTGATAATTCTCATTTACAAGGATGGTCAGAAAATACCTTTCCAGGATTGTGTTTGCATGATTGATCCCACCATTTTTGTCCATTTCCATCAAAGAGGCCACGGCCATTCATATTGAATCCTGTTATGTTCTCAAACACTATCCATCGCCCGATCCCACTTGTCCATGCACTTGGTCCATCAGGCGCCTTGACTGTCCCCGATAGCTTCATGAAAAAGGTAAAATAAAAGAGTTTAACTTCCATATTAGGTGTTAACATATATAATTATGTACGCAAAGTTAGTTTTGACTAGGCAAAAATTTCCTAGAGCTTAATGGCTCTGAAATTGATTCGTGGTTCGGTTCAATTTGGTTTTCTTTAAAAGACAAAAAAAAAAAAAGAATTTATAATTCAGAAATCGATTTAGTTTGGTTCAATTTTTGAAGAAACCAAATTGAACCCAATTGTATTCACTCTTAATTAATGATGAGTTGGTTGAAGATCTAAGAATCAAGAGAGATGGATTCAGTGATGATTAGACTGAAATTATTAATTACTCACTCAGAAATTAATTTGACTTTGATTAAATGTATTTTGGGGTCTTCAGCACTTTACCTGAATGGAGACGTTACTTGACTTGCAAGGTCCAGCAAAGGTTATGGGATGCACCAAAAATGTCTTTCCCTTTGGAATAATCATGGTGGGTCTTTGTGCATTCGCCTTACATACATCATTCCATGCCTTTGCAAATGCCTATAATTAAATATAATTCAAAAATTCAACTGTAAGTACATAAAGAGCCTGAAAGATAATAAAAATGAATGAACAAAAGATGTATTTACTAAGGAATCATCTGAGTTTCCATTGCCAACTGCCCCATAATTTAGAACGTTAAATATATTCTGATCATCGGCATTCACATTAATGTGAGTCGCAAGTGTAGATAACAGGATCAAAATACATATACTAGCAACTAAATCCTGCAAAGTCAAAAAGATAAACAAATAAATTAATTAACTCAAGTATCTTTTTTATTTTTTTAAATCTTTTTTTATTCAATTTAAACAGACTTAATATACCATTTGAAAGTCAGTTCACCAATATTAGTTGAGCAATATTGCATATGAAAGTAGAATGAAAACCAATTGCATATGAAAGCAGAATAAAAACCAATTGCATATGAAAGTAGACTGAAAACCAACTTTTTTTAATAAGTTGGTGCTGTGTGATCGAAGGCCATTAATATGATTTTCATTGGCTTTGCTAGGTAAAAAATCTGTGCATTTCGATTTGTTTCTTAATTAATTTTATTTTAGATGTTGTTACTAATAAAGAACAGCCAGATGATGTGACAAATGAATCCATTGCTAATATCAGTAATTAAACATATGGCAAGCTTGGATATATATATATTAGGCTTAATAAGAAGAAGATTAAGATAATGGTTTTTCCCTATTTTCATTTTTATTCACCATGCCAGTTTGGCAATTTCCAAAGAAGGCCAACTCAGAATACCAAGTCGTATTTCAATTTCTCACCATTGGCCTTAGATGTCAAGTCATATTTCGAATATCCTGATATTGGCTGATACTGCACAAATAATTGAGGGAATAATAATGCTTGTAAACACTTATATTTCTTCTCTTACAAATTGATATGTCATTATATTAGTGGAATGAAAATATAACAGTTGAAGTATTCCATAATATTACTATAATACTGCATATAAGTTTGTGTAGGAATTTACAACTCAAAATGTATAGTATTCCTCCAATTGTCCAAATGGATAAAAAATATTTATGAGAACATTCCCCTATATTTTCTTAAACAATACTATCTTCTAAATAGTATTTCTAATAGAGTATTTTTGAAAGGATATAACAATAAATACACACGTGATGAAAAAAATAATATGAAGAACACAATTGAACTCAGTACTAAATTCAAATTTTTTTAAAGACGGCACAATTATATATTGGGAGAACCAAACATTTGAATTGCTTCTGGTAATGGTACTGAAAGGACTTACAATTGCTTCGAATTTCAACCAAAAAGAGATGGAAAAGAAAGCCTTATAAACCCAGCTTTGTTTCAACCTGGCCCAAAAGTCAAGGAATTTTTCTCAACATTTAGAAGTTGACAAATGGACAACATTGTAGTCTTTTATCTCCCTATAATTAAAACAAGACAAAAAATTCTGTCTTGCCACTCTTTTCCACCAAGTTAGGTCTATTTCATCACCCTTGCTAAGCACTAGTTCTTACACTTTTCCACTCATCTCCATTGTTTCCTTCATAAGTTTCCACCAAGTTGAAGTTTGTTGTTGCAAGCAAATAATTAAGCTGCTGTCTTCTTCTTCTTAGACTCCTTCTCTTGCTTCGTTTTTCCTCTGTAGGTGTTGCGCTGTTCCCTTTTGACAGCCACAACTGACCTTTTACAGTATTCAAATTTGGGTTATCTTTGTAATTCTTCAAAAGGTGCATTACACATCAAATATTGAGATGTGTGTTTTGCTGCACACTTTATGTTTGAAGAAGTGTATTTCATGGAGGAAAGTCTTGACTATTTCTTGAGTTTTGCAAATATTAAGATTAATGGGTTGTGATGAATGGGGTGTGACGAAAGAGGGGTGATGATAAAACTGTTGGGCTGCTTTCTACCCTAAATTGTGCAGGAGACAATTATACCCTTATCCAATTTTATTGAGAAGAGAATTGAGTTTCAAATATTGTTGGGTTTCGAACCCACCATATGAACTATGAGAGTAGAAAGTAAAATTATCAAGAAGAGTCCTAATCGATTTCTGATTATAAATTTTAATAGAGTTATGAATATAATATATCAGTTTATAAAAATATATATATATAGAGGGGTGTAATGCAATATCTTAAAGGCATATATGCTAAACTTAATTAACATTATATTAAGCAAGCTGGTGTATGATCCCACTACATTACTCATTTAGCATTTTAGTTTTTCATTTTCCTGCATCAAGAATAATATTGGTTGAAACAAACTAAACTACATAAATTTTTTTCTCTTGATTATCGTAAACTAGTTTTGAGTTTGATCGAAAATTGATGAATTTTTTGTTATGAAAATCTTGATTTAACTTTATATTATGAATTTTATAGTACTAAACATGAAATGTACGAGAAATTCAATCTCTCACACACATATATGGCATTTTAATTGCTTAACATGCATGATGCATTTATAAAATAAAGAAATGATTTTATTACGATTTCTTTCTATAATATCATTGCGATTTTTTTTACCTTTTGGTATTAGAGTATAGTAGTATTTATATTTTCTCCAAACTTATTTAGTTTTTAAATATGTGTTTATTGAAATATTGAAGAAAATTAAATACAAAACATTATATATTAGTACTAAGTGAAAAAACAAAATAAATTAATCCTTTAGATACAATGAGTTCACTGCAAATTGCAAACAATCTTGGATACTGCAAATAGCAAACAATCTTGGATGCTTAGAAGCTAATTAGCCATGGTAAGGATACTTAACATTTCAAGGGGTTCGATTGGGCTTCATGGATATCAAGTTTTCCAAAATTGTTTTAAAAATATCATTTTTGAAACAAACAACTTGTGAAATTAAATTTGTATATTTATTTTTAAAGAAATTAAGTAATTCAATAACTGAATCTACATGTTCCAATTATGGTTCACAAATGCAAAGAAAATAAATAATATCGACAATAATACAATACTGTTATATTAATTGTATATGAGTTTATTTGTATAATATTATTTTTGAAAAAGTTAAAATACAAGTTAGAAAGTATGGTATTTCTCAATGCATAATAGACAAAAAGTGATACCACACTTTACTCAAATATCCACTGCTATTATTGAATTTAATTTTCGGTGCAAAACACCTTATAAATTTTAGTATTTGTGCGCATATATTTAAAACAAACTATTAGAGCCACATAATGAACGCACGACTCCGATTTGGCATGTTAGGAACTTTGTAGAGAGGTAAGCAAATTAACAACAGAAACATAGACATGAAGATTAAACAAGCGATTGTAAAAGCTCAAACACTCGGCGGATATAACATTGATAACCAAAACTGTTTTGACACTAAATCCCTGCTACACTATTTCCAAAACTTTATAGCTCAATGCAAAAACAAAAAAAAACTTAAAAATCCAACCACTTAGTGTAATAGCCACAGGTTTTCGGGGAGATTACACCATCCGGCGTGCAAATATTTATGTGGGGACAAACTCCACATGGAATAGAAGCCAAGCTTCCCATCTTTGGTTCCCCCCCGCCACCTCCCTTGCTCATGCTCTTATAACAAACTTTTCCGACTGGAATGTTAGTAAATTCCCCCGATCCGTTGCTCTTCACTTCCGTAATCTGATTATCCAAAACCAAAGCCCTCACAATCTCTTCAATTTGCTGTTTCGTCAAGTCAACCTTGAAGGCTCCACTCCTTTTGATGGAATCTGAAATACCCTCCAAAGTAGCAACCTTCAACTTAATTATTTGCTTTAGGCATTGAGATTTCACAACTTTTATGAATTCTGTATCTAGGCTTCCCTCAGAGTACCATGCGCCGCCAGAGATTTCCTTTGAGGGCTCAAACTCCACTGCCATTAAGTGTTTTTTCCCCTTGTTGTGGATATTAACCACCTCTTTGATCAAGCTCTTGTTTTGGAGTGACTTGATAGATTTAGTAACAATATTATCAGGGAGGTTAACTTTTAATTCACGTTTCATATCTCGTGTCCATATGCCCATATCTTGTTTACTTCTGATTACATCATAGATGAGGCGCTCATGCTCAGTGAGCGAGTCAGAAGGTGCATTCGAGTCTGGCCGTTTCCTCTTACTCATTCCTGTTCAAAGAACATGATAATCAAAACACATAAAAAGCATTTATACCAGGATTTTGTAGCAAATCAATAAATCATTAAAAAAGAAAACCGTTACATTAGAAAAAAATGTCATGCAGGTCAAAAAATTTATTTAAATTAGCATATAAATAACTTCAATTGTCTCAGACATCACATCTGCTTACTTTGTGACCCAAGACTATAACAATCACAAAGAAACAAATCACATGGCTACTTATATTGAACAAGCCAAATTTTTCATATCATAAATTCTGAGACACACAAAACAACGTAACAAAATTCACCATTTCTTTTTCGTTTTCTTTCCCCTCTGTAATTCTTGACAAACAAATAGTCATCAAAGATCATGATAACTTAGAAATGAGGTCCATGTCTATCTTTTCCAAAAATAAAACAATATCAAAACTTCTTGCACTGTCTGTATTTTTTAATTTTCAATATGAAATTCGCAGAAATTGCAATTAGTGTCCTAACAAATTAGCCTTAAAAGCAGCATAAAAACAATAAAATGTTGTTTCAGATATTCCCAGCTTGATTGCTAAGAAATTGTAGGAAAGGAAAGAAAATAATATTCAGAATCTAAACATTTCATAGTTGGATAGTCAAAGAAACCAATCACACAAAAATCAGAATCAAACAATTCATATCCACGTCATATCATAGAAAAAAAAAATGCAAAACACAGAGTACATATTGAACGAATGCAAGTCATTGAAAGTTTTTTACTCTTTCTCTTGGGGAAAAATAAACTTTTGAATGTGATTTTTATAAGAAAGAAAATATTCTAAGTAATACATAAATTCAAATTCTTTTGGAGTCACAGTGAAAATGGTGTCTCAGAGGAACCCTGTTGAATGAAATGAAAATCTCAATAACACACGAGTACTCCACAGGTGATAGGTTGAATTAAGGAAATATAAAATATTTTGGAAAATTTTGGCAGAGAGGGCATACTTTTGCATTCACTTTAAACTGAATCATACCCATTAAACAAAATAAAACATCTAGATGCTTCAGTGAGGACTTTCATCAAACAGAAAATGCCAAGGACAAGAACCCATGATTCAGGCTAAAACCTAAGAAAATATTAAATATCCATTAAACAAATTGAAGTATCCAGTAAGATAAACACATTGAAAACACGATTAATAAATGTAAACCACATCAAATAATATTTTTTAAAAATAAAAAGAAATAAGACACAGCACAGTCATTGAAAGGGGGGAAAAAAACATATCGGGTTGCGAAAGAAAGTGAAAATTGATAGGAGAAGAGCTTTCTGAGAGAGAGGAAGAGGAAAGCAGAGCGTTTCGGTGGGAAGGTGGTGCAGACAGCTGCTGAAGTGTTAAAGCTTTTGGTGAAGAAGAAGACGAACAACTAATCAGCTGGGTTTCTGACACCCAGGAAATTTACCTGCATGGCTCGACCGGGTTTGGTTAGTTGGTTCGATTATCCAGTTCGTAAATGAAGCCCATTAGCCCCCAATTGCCAAAATGCTCCGCATATAGATTAGTCACAGAGATAAATTTTACCAAAGATATATATATATATATATATATATATATAAGGGTTAGGGGTGGGCATTTCAGTTTTTGATTCATTTTTCCGGTTTTTGATTCGATTTACAACCCATTCAGGTTTAAGAATTCAACCCAACCGGGTTGGACAATTATTTTGGTTCAGTTCGGTTGGGGTTTATAATCGGTTTGGTTTCGGGTTGTTGATCTCGTGTTGCAATGCGGTTTGGGTTAATAATTCGGTTCGGGTTACTGTTCGGTAAATAATTTGGGTCAGAGAAAGAATTGCCAAAATAAACAAATTAAACAACAAATATGGCCTAATTTGAGCAATCAATACTTGTCAACAAAGCTTGAATTGCAAATATTTAATTGTTTACCAATGCAATGCCTGTAATGTTACTCTTATAGGATGAAATCAGCAAGAATCTTAACATAAAGCAGCAACTGTGTACTTCATGTTCAAAAAAGTTCATTCAACATTGCAGATTTGGGATGTTCAGATGGACTTGGATACATTTTTTACTGTCCAAAATATCATAAAAGCATACGACTCAATAGCCAATCCCATCAGAGCACGAACTCCAGAAACCTACAATTTTCATAATTATATTCTGGGTATGCATGTTTTCACTTGCACTCATAGTCAATCAACAAGAGCTATGCTGTACAAGGGTATTATTTGGTAAGGGGAGAGATGATTCAAAGTCATGAATTAATAAAACAAATGTGATTCATAGTCACGAATTTAGAAAATAAACTCTAGGTTACCTACAAAGCAATGTAAAATTATACAGTTTCACAAAAATATTCAGTTCGGAAGATGGAAATTGGAAAGAATAAAGAAAGATATTGCAAAACAACCGATCGGTGACAATACACCGATACAGTTTAAACAGATAAAAGGCAAATGCACTGATAAGAGATACGAATGCAGCCAAATCAGTACACCGATACAACAAATAAGTTGTCATTACCAATCAATGAAGTGATAAGAGATACAAATGCTGCTAAATCAAAAAAGTTTAAACAGATAGAAGGCAAGAAAATAGTTTCCTAGGGACAGCTACGGCTACTCATTTAACATGGTGTGGTCCACGGAATTGAAGCAAATGGGTTTACATCTCAATAAACTCGCAAATATTCCATGGAATTGTCAAGATTCAAGAGCAATTACAAGCAAAAAGGAGCCCGACGGCGATTGTGAAGAACTGACTTACCGTGAAGAGCTGACGGCGAGAAGAGTGCGGCTGTGGACTGTGGCTGACGTGAAGCGGCGTGGAGGAACCGCCGAACGGAGAGGGTTGGTGATCGGGTTAGGCTGTGGGCTGAGTTATGGTTCCGAAAAGCTGAGATAGATGCAGAGGATGGTTCCGAAAATCGGCGTTAATACACAATTTCATCGATTTTTATCTACTAACTTCTGGTCTACTATTACCGGACGCAATTCCAACAAATGATTTTAAAATCTATAAAAAAAAAATTAAAAAATTAAAAAAACCGTTCGGGTCTTTTTTAAGGGTTATTTTTTTTTCAGAAATATTAAAGTTATAAATATCACTTACAAACTCATAACTAATATAACAGAGCATGTCACATTTGCAGGAGTTAATTAAAGGTTTATTTTGGATTACCTCGTTTGCAAAATCATAATCTTCAAAACTTCTTTATCTACCCACCATCATTCTTCTCTTATTTTTTAAAAAATAATTAAAATAAATTGAAATTTGAATAATTTAAAAAATTATTTTAAAAATTATTATTTGACGAGTGAATAATCCCCAAAAATAAATTATTTCCAATGTCATTATTTATGAGTGTACATACAGCACAAATACAAAATTTTTTAAAAGTTCAGAAAAGCTGAAACCACATTAAATCCGAATTCCTCCTATTCAACCACCCGCTCAATGACCTAAGTGGCCATGTTAGTATAGAATTTACTAAAAAAAAATGTTCTCTTTAATTTAAAATAGACTTACTTGCCAAAAATCCTATAAAACATGTACATTCTTTTTTTTTTTTCTGAGTGTATGATTTAAGATATGCTTCTTCGGCCAGAAGCTCGAACTAGGAGAAAATTATAATTGCTGCGAATAAAATCTAATAAAGAAAAACAAAGTTGCAAAATTCACTTTCTTCTTCCACCGGTTTTGACCTAAAACTTGAGTGCTTCAATTAGAAAACTAGCCGAGTGGTGAGATCAATAATCCCATTTGAATGGAGGACAAGACAACAAGAAGCTGGTCTACAAAATCATCTATTGTCATGTTTAAATTATCAGATCAATGTCAACTGTTCTTTCTGTCCAGTACAATCGTAAGGAAATCAACGAATTCAAGGACGCTAGCGGCATCTGCTTCGAGTGAAAGGATGTCCTTGAACTTTCATCTATCAATCCTTTGAAGTTATAACAAGCAATCCCAGTGCCCCGATAAGGATATACTGAAAGATAAGAAAAAATATGAAGCTCTATTAATAGATGATTTTCACACGACAGAACTTCAACATTTGAATTGAATTTAGCTATTTTATTTTAAATCGCATTAAGGGCAGATACAGTAATAGAAAGCATCACGGCCGCAACATACCTTGATTATAGGCTTCTCAGTCATGATGATAGTCACCCAGCCGACGTAAGGCAAGAACCTGTGCACGACAAAAGTAATCAATATATTAAGCTTCTTTATTTTTTAGGGAAAAAATGTGTGATTTCTTTTCCTCGAAACATGTTACATACTAAAGGAGGAAAAAACCGGGAGGGCCCTGGGAGGGGGGGGAGGGGCTTGGGTGGGGGGAGAGGGCGAACACATAATAACATGATGTTTGTTGAAACAGGAAAACAACAGTGTAAAGCTGAAGGATGGTGATAAACAGAGATGTCAACAAGACAAGTTTGGGCTTGGATGAAGCAACCTCAACTTGATCTACACCCTCGACAATGAAGTTCCTTTGCAATCCGGTACATTACTTAAAGTCACGGGGAGATTTGATCATACGGGGTAAAAAGAAAAAAATGAATTATCAATGAGAAGTCACTGAGAAAAGAAGGAACACGGAGAAAGGTGGCTTCTTTGAATCAATGCTGTTCATAAATACATGGATATTTGCTCCTTATTTCTTATTCCAAAAAATTTAACTATCAATGGGCGTTTGGGTAATAAGATAAAGGACCAAGGTATAAGACATATCATAGTATACAGGCCAAGGACTTCAAACCCAAATTTGGACTTGGAAGATTTTCACCAGATATCGCTAACAGAGCACCAAATCCACTCCTTTACAGTCAATGTGGAAAAAAATAGATGGTTTAACCATCACACTCTTGTTCAAGTCTTCTTATGACCTTAAACAACATCCTCATTGACTAGCCTCAAGAATTGCTAGCCAATAACGCATGCGTCCCAACCCACAGTATCAAAAGATTACCAAAAATAAAAAGAAGTATCTCCTAGATTCCCTTTTTGCTCTTCCACCAAGGGGAAATGATTCACTGTAAATTACCAGGGAATGATAAAAAGAAAGCCTAGCTGATATAATTGAAAATGAGTCTCTTCCATCGTATAAAGCTTTTTCGATTTTCTGCCACCAAGAATTCATGAATCCATTTTCTGCAATCCAATTCAAAGGTATCTTCACTCTCTATGTTTTCAGTCACCCAATTAGACAACAGAAATAAGAAAGCTTAGACCACATGCATAAACCTAAATTTGCAGTGAGCATATGCTGTTTACAACTCTCTTGTGTGTGATACAGAAAACATTGCATCCTATCATTCCTTACCGGGTCACTCAAAATGATAAATTGTCTATGTAATAGATTGAAAAATTCCAGAAGAACAAAGGTTGGTATAATAGTTTTTACCCCACAGCTCTGCCCATAATATGTTGTCGCTTAAGCCAGAGCTGACCCTGAGCATACAAAAGCCTATCATCCCCATAATTGTTATCTCCTGGGAAAGAAAAATCAATAAAGTAAGATTGTACAGTTAACAACGGAACCCAGTCAATTAGAAATTAATTGAACTTTATTTCTATAAGTTGTCACCTTTTGTTAGGACCTCAACTTCCCCGGTATCTTGCCGTTCGTGAACCTGCAATACAATTAAATATTAAGATTGCTAGACAATTATTCACTGCAAAAGGCAACCAAGAAAAAACAAAAAGGCCTTTCTACTTGTGGTTAGAAGACGAAACTTTGTTAGTAAAAGGAGATGAGCTCTAGTATATATAAAGTACAGGAAGTTTCAAGAAGACAAAAGATCCTCAAAATACTAAAAGAATCATGAAAGTAAAAGGCTCAATCTATTTACCACCTAGTCCTAGCATAGCAACCTTTAAGAAAATATCACAAATTAAGAAGAAGGTCAAGCAAATGGTAAGCACATATAATCAAAAAGCAGGTATTTACCAGCACAGATAAGCACATTACAAGCAGCAAGGTTGTATCATCAATTCAAAGAATAAGGTCAATAAAATATTCACCTTAATAACACGATGGACAATTGGAATTTCCCGGCCCTGGAAGAAGAGAAAACATGCTTAGAAGATACATCGACACACAAACGTCTATGAATAAGACATACACGAAGATGATATAAGCAAATCTACATTAAAGACATTAGCATCTAAACATTAATAGCCTGTGATAATTAACATGAAAATTTGGAGGATGATCATAATGTCATCAACTATCTGAAACCGAACAACTTTGCAAATAGGACCCAAAAAATGTTCTTTTCTGCAAAGCTCACCAATGAGATAGAATGTATTTCATGTACAACAAGCAGAGGCAAAAATTCAAAATCTGTTCAAGGAATCAAGATGAAAGAATTCGGCACAAGAAACAAAGTGTGGAAATTTGAATATCGTGTGCAGTACAGAGAACCAGATAGACAAAATAAAGAATAATGCAAAAAATAAAAAAGGCACTTACATCAACATTAAAAACAACAATCTCTCCAGCACGAATAGGATCTTTACTCATATGCAAGAACAAAATATCTCCCTGCATGTCATATGATTGTAATTACTTAGCAACATAACAAATGCTGTTCGCATAGAGAACCCAAATGAGAATTTAAAGTTCCTAAGATATTGAAATAAACACCCAACATGTAATTAAGAGATATCATAGTTCTTTTTCATTAGACTCTTTTCCTAAACACTGATATATCTGAATTGAAACATTAAACCAGACAGTTGACTGGAAATAAGATTAAACTTGATTTCAAACATTTATACGGTTTGAAGTTGAGAGACAGAAAGAGGGTGGAAGACATTAGTAGAATGTCTAATGTAATCACGCTTCAACGTTTTTGTCCTATTTCTTCATTATAGCCAATAAAAGTTTGCACAGCCGAAAAGCTAGCAAATTACAAATATAATTTTCATAATTTTGTTGCTATATTGCAGGCTAACAGAAGTTACATACCATTTGAAGCAAAATGTTAAGGAAATTACACATTGAAAGGAGTTACCCTCTTGAAGCCAGGTTCCATGCTTCCAGAAAGAACAACAACAACAGGAGATTCACTGCCAGTGATGCACATCAACGCCTTCCATATTATTAAAGCAGATGTAACAATCATACCTGAAATAAAATTAAATTAGTCTCATAAAACCATATTTTAGCTATTCTTCTTCCTTTTTTTTTTTGGTGTCAATTAAAGGTTTCTGACGAGTTATTCAGAATCAAAATTGCAGAGGTGGGTATAATTTTCTAATAGAACTGGAGTAACCGGCATTCCAAGACCGATAATGACAGTAACCAAATTATTTCCACAGTTAAAAAAAAAATAGAAAAACGAAAAGTTATTTTATTTCAGCAACTTCATTGCAATACAGTAGCTCCAAGAATCGAATCAAATAACATAATCAAAATTCATAAGTGGCATGCTTTCAAATCCTAAGATTACCACCTCTACGTCCAGAGAACAATATTTGTGCACGAAAAAGAAAATCCCACATAGAAAACGATACACAAATCCCATAAATATCACAAAGAACAAAACTTGACGCATTAGACATAACAAATACAACATGTATTCTTTTTAAATACCCATTTAACCAACCGTAAACACAATACTAAAAATCAAATTTTGAGGCGCAAATCAAGAGTTTTACAAGAGAAGATGAAAAGGGGTTTAAGGGGCGAACCAAGACTGACGCCCTGAGTAAGGACCTGGCGGATCTGAAGGGACTTGATCGACTCTATGCTTTCCCCGATCCACCCCATTTCCCTTTCTCTTCTTTGTTTCTGTTCCTGTGCAGTTTCTGCCTTTAGTTCTGCAACTTGTTATTGGGCCAATTACAAAAGCTTTTCCGAACGTCAAATATTTTCTGTGAGTTTATTTAAGGTTAAGGATGAAATAAAATTAAATGCCTTGTTTTACCAAATTTGGTTGCAGATTATCTTGCCTTTTTAATATTTATCGAAATATAATACTTTTTTTTACAAAATTTTTTTGTTACATTTAATTAATTATACACTTATAACGTGAAATAATGCAAAAAAAAAAAAAAAGATAAAGAATAAAATGGCATAATAATTCTACTTTAATATTAAAAAATGTGTCACGTAACGAATGATTATATGAATACGTTCCTCTGCCATGATTTCTAGCACCACTTCTCATAAACCTCTTTATCCAACTATAAATAACTTCAGTATAAATAAGTTCGGGATTCTGATGAGCAATGAAAAAAGATATTTTTGTTGTGCGGTTAAAATAAATCACTAATTAAAAAGTAATTTGATTTTTGATAAATTATATTATTGTGGTTGCTATAAGTTTGAAAAGTACAGTACTTCGATAAATTTTATTATATAATTACCATCATGAATATATGTTTAAATTGCATTTTATTTTTGTATTAGGGTTTATGAAAATATAAAATATAATTATTTTTGTTTGGGTTAAAATATTAAGATTATCATAAGAACTTTAAAAAAATATAGCATTTTATTTAATAAGTTGTTTATAAAAAATAATCTCTAACTACTTTTAAAAATTACTGTCAAAATAGATAAACTTATGAAATAAACAGTTTTTTAAAATTTTACCAAACGTTATTTTTGTTTTAACTTGTGAATAAACCTCTTAAAATATTTCAACCTGAGTCCCAGGTAAAGCTATTAGTTTCATTTTTTCTCCTTTTTTTTTACTATATAATACTCAAAAACAATAAACAAACAAAATTACAATAAATTAGTTTTCTCCAATTTCATGATCACTTAGACCAATTTCAAACGCTATTAAGCCTTTGCCTTATTAGGTCATGAATCAACCAAACAGAATTGTTCATGTTCAATTTGTTTTTTAATTTTAAATCTTAAATTCTTTTGTGTTTTGTGATTTTTTTTTTCAAATCTTTATGTGAATTAATCAATTTTTGTTAAATTTTTAAATATTATTTCAATTCAGTGCAATTTTTTATCGATTTTCGAGCCACTCCTATCACCAAAATGGACGAGGATACACATTTCTCTAAAGACATTGGTTATGTTAAAGATGCTCCACTGTGGAACACTAATTTATAACCATACGATCAAAGTGATAAATAATAAAAAATATATTTTAATTTTAATTATGTGATTATGAAAGAGTATTCTACGATAAACCATTTCCACCGTTCGGAACCCTTTTATAAATATTAGTGGGACTAATTTCTATATTGAAAGTCAAAATATATAACATTTGATGATGCCAATTTATTCACCATTAAATTACATAAAATTAGTGGCTCAAAATTTTTCCAAAACTTTTTTAAGTAAAAGATTTAATTAGAATATTCTAATCAACAACAAATATCATACATTCTAGTATGTAAAACATAACATTTTTGTTCATAATAGTTGTTTTCTGTTTTCGTTTTCTCAATTCAAATATTTCTAAAAGACAAAAGGAGATTTCTATTCTTTCACATGAATTTTCCGGGTCATATTTCAACCCATAAAATTTCTCCTCTCACGGAAAAAAAAAAACAAAAAACCAAAATTTCTCCTACAACAGCAGTTCACACAACTTACCATGCATCCGCAACCCCATACTAGCAAAACAAGCCAAAAACAAAAACCTAAACCCCAGTTCAAAACCCCACAAAAAACCAGCCCACAAAACGCATCATGAGCTGCGTTTATGATCCCTTCTCTGTCTCACTCACTGAACATTCCCCTCTTCTCAATCTATAACAGTGCCTATTTATATATACTCATTGTATCTATCCTAATATAACGAATACAAATACAGCCATACCATTCTCTCTTTTCTAGAAAATCTTTACTTGATTATTTTTTAAGTTTTGCAGTCTTGATTTTGAGGTGATTTTGTTATTGGGTTCATATATTTCTCTTTTGGGTATTGAAGATTTGCCCGAGTGGGTGGCTTCATCGCGGTTTTTTCTTGCGGGGGCTTTAATGTTTGACGAAAGTTCCTAATGAAGAGTTCATTGCTTGGGAATATGGACAATGAAGATTTGTTCAAGATATTGACTTGAATCATGGATTTGGTTAATGGGTATGGTTTGTTTTAAGCGTTGATTCATCAATTTTTGTTTGTGATTGTTTTATGGGTTGCGAAAATACTGTCACATTAGTGTATACAGGTTTGATTTTGTTATATGGGTATGTTTCAATCTGAGGTGAATCCTAGAATATGCTATCTCTGCGACGTATTCGCAGATTTTGCAACACTGCTGCCGCCGCTGCTGCTGCTATTGCATCAAACAATAGTCCTGCTGTTTCATTGAATAAGTTTCCTAATCGGAAACCTTTAGTTGATAAACCCTTAGAACCACCTGCTCTTGTCAAGCTTAAAGCTGAGAGAGATCCTGAAAAGTTGTTTCAGTTATTTAAGGCTAATGCTTACAATAGGATTGTTATTGAGAATAAGTATGCATTTGAAGATACAGTTTCTCGATTAGCTGGGGCACATCGGTTTGACTACATAGAGCATTTGCTTGAGCACCAAAAGTCTCTACCGCAAGGTAGACGTGAAGGTTTCATTATGAGAATCATAATGTTGTATGGTAAGGCTGGAATGATAAAGCATGCTATGGAGACTTTTTATGATATGCATCTATATGGATGTAAAAGGACAGTTAAATCTCTTAATGCTGCCCTTAAGGTTTTGACTGAAAGCCGTGATCTTAAAGCCATTCAGGCATTTCTTATGGAGGTTCCAGAAAAATTTCATATTCAGTTCGATATTTTTTCGTTCAATATAGTTATTAAGGCTTTTTGTGAGATGGGTATTTTGGATAAAGCATATTTAGTCATGGTAGAGATGGAAAAGCTTGGAGTAAAACCAGATGTGATTACATACACAACTCTTATATCAGCATTCTACAAGGATAATCGGCCGGAGATTGGCAACGGGCTGTGGAATCTTATGGTTCACAAGGGGTGTTTCCCTAATCTTGCAACATTTAATGTTAGGATTCAACATTTGGTTAACAAGAGACGATCATGGCAGGCTAATAAATTGATGGGTTTGATGCAGCATTTTGGAATAGAGCCTGATGAGGTTACATATAATTTGGTGATCAAAGGGTTTTGCCGGTCCGGGCATCTCAATATGGCCAAAAAAGTTTACTCTGCTATGCTTGGAAGGCGGTTTAAGCCCAATCAGAAAATCTACCAGACTATGATTCATTATCTTTGTCAAGAAGGAGACTTCAATTTGGCATATACAATGTGTAAAGACAGCATGAAAAAAAATTGGTTTCCAAGTGTGGATACCATTTCTGCACTACTTGAAGGCCTTAAAAAGAATAATCAGCCTTGTAGGGCTAATACAATCATGGCTTCGGTTCAGAGAAGAGTGCCTCGTTTTTCTTCAAATCAATTGAGTGCATTCAAATCCATTTTGTCAAAGAGATAAATTGAAATGGATTGGACAAATTGGATCTAGTTTATTAATGAGACAGTGGAGCTGACAATGGTTCTTATTCTTTTTCCTCAATTCAATTGTAGAGTTCACAATATACGGGACCAGATTTTATTGGCTAACAACTGGATAATGGCAGATCTGCTTTTATTCAGCAAATTTGTTGTACCTCCTCAATAAAGTTCATCCAGAAATAAGAGTTTTACTGGATAGTGGTGAACCCTAATTTATGTAAGTTATTGTGCAATCTCTCTCTCTCTCTCTCTCTCTCTCTCTTTTGCTTGTACAAATGATGAATCATTCTTTGCATATGGAGCACTTGTAGTTGCAAGTTTCTTGTTTCTCCTTTGAAAGTAGTTACTCCACTTAGCATTGTTTAAATATGTTTGTTCCTGTCTAGATGGATAGTGTTAACTCTACTTGTTACAAACTATCATGCAAATGCCTCTTGGCAATTTTCAATTGCTTTTTGATATGTTCATGTATGTCTTTACACCTATGTTGCTGTGTTCCTTTTATCTTCTATAGCAGAGGAGGCAAAACTTTTTTATGACAATCCTCATGTTTCTAGTTTTGATATTATGGTAGTAGGTTCCTGAGGGCTTGCATGTCCCATCAGTGTTTCAGCTTCGGCTGTGAAGAACAGGATGACCATGAAAAGAATGCAAATTCCTCGTTCTATAGTCAAAAGCTAAATAAGTGAGTATCACATATTTTGCTCATAATTTAGGTTAAAGTATATTACTTAATCTATGTTTATTTGTTTGCATGTGGTGACAGTATGTTATCCGCATTTGTAGTATTGGTGTGAAACTTAAATGCAGAAAAAAGTCATGGTTAACTGTTGTCTACAATCTCAACAAGAATAGATTTCTTCTCTTTTTTCTTCCTTCATTTTTTATGACAGTTTACTTCAACTGAAAAATTCAATCGCTACATTTTATCTTATGATGTGTCCTCTAAAGACAACTAGAAAATTTGGCCCTTCCAGCTGACTAATCAGAATGTCTGTATGCCCATATATTACACTATCTTGTCTGCTTGGGCTAATGCAAGTAGACTTAGTTACATTTGTTGCTATTCAAAAGGGACCATCAACCAGCAGTTGTTTTGCAAGATTGTAACAGATTTCTCTATGTGCATCTCTGTTCTTGAAATGCTCCTCTGCCATGCTTTTGGGGAAATTCCTAACCTTTTGCTGTTCTTTCCCATGCAGGATCCCTGGCTGGGGAGAGCTCATCGGAGAAAGGCGGCTCCAAGAAGTAATTTATTTCAGAAGGCTTGAGCCCCTGACAAACAGCTACATATAAGAGCCCTTCTAGCTACACACTTAGGCAGCTGAATGTGAGGGAGAATCATTACTGCCGATCAGTTGCGCTTGCTCATGAACCTACCCAGGCTCCATATTTGAAAACTGTATTGTATTAGGGGCTTCTCAACATTACAAAAATTTATGTAACAATGTGAATAAATCAACTGAATTTTGTATACTTTCTTCCTTTGTCAACAGAATCCAATGAGCATTAAGATCCATTAAGATCAGTTATTTTCCAAGACCATGTAATGTGGTAGCTCATAAATTATCTATAATTAATGAATTTTATTTCGGAAATAAAAAAAAAACGTGTAAAATATCAAAAACAATTCGCGGAAATTGAACAATAGTTAAAAAAATGTTAAAAAGCCTCAAAATGTCATCAATCAAATTCATACAGATCTCTTAGAGTAAGAGCACAGCATTTAGGTCCCTTCCATTGCGGTTCTTTTACTTTTTTTTTTTACTTGAATCCTGAGTTTCAATTGATTACATTTCTCAAAACCCCCAGAGTTCTGTTTCATCGTCTCTGTTTCGTATGTCTAAAACCCTCCTGTCTCGCATTAAGCCCCTTCAAAATAAAAAACCATCTTCTTCTTCTTCACCATTTCCATTGGCACCCCACATCAAGAGACTCGTCAATGAAACCATTGAAATTCTCAAAACACACCCACAATACGACCAGTCTCTCGAAATTCGATTTTCTGATGAAGAAACGCACGTTTCGGAAATTGCCCACCACGTGTTTGATAGAATTCGTGACCTAGAACTTGGCCTGAAGTTCTTTGATTGGCTCTCAAGACAACAACCCAAAAGTTCTTTTTCGAATGGGTATGCTTGTTCTTCGTTTTTGAAGCTATTAGCGAGATTTAGAGTGTTTTCGGAGATTGAGTTGGTTTTAAAAAATTTGAAAATAGATGGCATAAAACCAACACATGAATCTTTGAGTTTTATTATACGGGCTTATGCGGAATCTGGTTTGGTGGATAAAGCTATTGGCTTGTATACTAATTTGTTTGTACTGTATAACAGTGTTCCTGATGTGTTTACTTGTAATTCTTTGCTTAATTTGCTAGTGAAGTGTAAAAGAATTGAAATGGCGCGTAAATTGTATGATGAGATGTGCAAAACAGATGGTGGTTTGGATAATTATAGTACTTGTATTATGGTGAGGGGTTTGTGTAAAGAAGGGAAGGTTGAAGAGGGTAAAAATTTGATAGAGGAGAGGTTTGGAAAGGGATGTATTCCTAATATTGTGTTTTATAATACGCTCATTGATGGATATTGCAAGAAAGGCGATGTTGAAAATGCTAGAAAGCTTCTTAGGGAGTTGAAAATGAAGGGGTTTTTGCCGACATTAGAGACTTATGGTGCAATTATAAGTGGGTTTTGCAAGAAAGGGAGTTTCAAGGGAATTGATGGGCTTCTGATGGAAATGAAACAGAGAAATTTGAATGTGAATGTTCAGGTATACAATAGTATCATTGATGGTAAATATAAGCATGATTTTAAGGTTGAAGCACTGGAGACTGTTAGGTTGATGATTGAGACTCGATGTGAGCCTGATATTGTTACATATAACATTTTGATTAGTGGATCATGTAGGGATGGTAAGGTTAATGACGCCTGTGAACTTCTAGAACAGGCAAAGAAGAGAGGGCTGCAGCCAAATAAGTATAGTTATACTCCTCTTATACGTCTGTATTACAAGCTTGGGGAATATGTGAAGGCATCAGATTTGCTTGTTCAGATGACCGAAAGAGGACATAAACCTGATTTGCACACTTTTGGAGCTATTATTCATGAACTTGTTGCTGCGGGGGAGGTGGTTGTTGCAATGACAATTAAAGAAAAAATGATGGAAAGGGGAGAAATGCCTGATGCTGCTATTTACAATGTTTTGATGAGTTGCCTTTGCAAGAAAAGGAGGCTCCCTGCTGCGAAGATCCTTCTTGCGGAGATGCTCGACCATAATGTGCAAGCTGATGCCTATATTTATGCAACATTAATTGATGGCTTCATAAGGAATGATGATCTTGATGAGGCAAAGAAATTATTTGAGCTAACAATTGAAAAGGGTATGGATCCTGGTGTTGTGGGGTGCAATGCCATGATAAAGGGTTACTGTAAATATGGGTTGATGAAAGATGCATTATCATGTGTCAATAGAATGATAGAAAGGCACCATCACCCTGATGAGTTCACTTATTCAACTATAATAGATGGATATGTTAAACAGCATGACTTGGATGGCGCACTGAGGACGTTTGGGGAGATGGTGAAATGGAAATGCAAGCCAAATGTCGTTACATACACTGCTTTAGTTAATGGGTTTTGCTGCATTGGAGATTCTGATGGCGCAGAAAAAACTTTTAAAGAGATGCAGGTTCATGGTTTGCTACCTAATGTAGTCACATACACCATAATCATTGGCAGCTTTTGTAAGCAGGGAAGACTTGCAAAAGCTGCTTCCTTTTTTGAACTAATGCTGACAAACAAGTGCATCCCTAATGATGCTACCTTCCTTTATTTGATAAATGGATTTACAAATAATGTACCAACTGCAGTTTCTGCCGATGTGTCTGAGGAAATAAATAAACCTATATTTCTGGAATTTTTTGAAAGGATGATATCAGATGGATGGGGTCATAGGGCTGCTGCCTATAATTCAATCATCATCTGCCTTTGCTGTCATGGAATGGTCAAAGTTGCTTTGCAATTGCATGATAAAATGATGAGTAAGGGCTTTCTTCAAGATCCCATATCTTTTGCTGCCTTGCTACATGGTGTTTGTTTGGAAGGAAGATCAAAGGAGTGGACAAATTTTATTCCCTGTAATTTGAATGAACAAGGACTGCAAATTTCTGCCAAGTATTGTGAGAGTTTAAGGCAGTGTCTGCCTCAAGGAATGGCTTCCGAGGCTCCTCTTATTTTGCAGACCTTGGTTGAAAACCATAGTCTAAAAGCCAAAGCTTGATGATTATTGTAGAGTACATGACTAGAAACTACATTTGGTTTCATAGAAACAAAAGAACTTAATCTTTGGTTGGCCTCAGAACTCACAAGTGAGTCTCCCTAAATGCTTTATTTCTTGTTGGGCATCTGTATATGTTTGTTTCTGGCCATATGACTCGAAAGATATGCCCTGAGAAATGAGGATCTATTCATTCTTCAAGTGTTATGGCAGAAAATTTGGTAGGTAAATTCTCTTAAGATTCATACTGTTTATTCAATTTGAAATATCACCTTGAGGTAATGGCTAATATGCTAATATTTTATGAATTTAGCAGGCAGTTCAATGCAATTTGATGAAGATAAATTTGTGTTTGGCCCCTAATTTTCTGCAATTGAGGCAATAACTCATGCTTACAGGATATTGAACCATGCATGACTCTGATTGGAGGTATGTACCGGTATTTTCTTTTGTTGCTTTCTGGTGTGAATGATTGTGAAAGTGTCTATGAATGTGATCTTCTACACTGAGGAGAGAAGTCATTCCCAAATAACGCAAGGGTTTTTTTCTTCATTTGTTGTCAGAGAACATGGATTTTAAGTTTTTGAAAAACTTGAGTGCCTCACAAGACTGATCTCAAGAACTATGTATGACATGTCAATTATTGGTCCCCAAGAGTTATTCATGATTCCAATTTAATTTTTGTATTTACATTTGATCACAAGGGTGTTTTTAATTTAGATACTTATTCTTTGACAGGTGTTCATCATGCATCTTAGCAGAAGTCGGATTTCTTATAAACCAACAATAATTGTGTATTCTGTGCCAAAAGAGAGTTGCGTGCGATCTACTGTATGGTATTCGACTTTACTCCACTAATTTTCAAGACTGACAGCATTTAGTCATGCTGCAACTTGTAGTTAATTGTCAAAATCATATAAATATGAAATTAACATCATACATCACAAATTTACATTGTTCTCCATTTTTTCCTTTGTCATGATTTTATAAACAAATGCAAAGTTCCAATTGCTTTTGCTCTATTCCTGTCGCACTTGCTCTAGCTCTATTGTACTTGCTCATCAGATCCTGCAAATAATTCAATAAATTCAGAGATGGAAGAGAATTATGATTAAGGTTAGCACATAATGGTCCTTTCAACAAGAAGATGACAATGAAGAAAGAAGGATATACTGTATGTATTCAACATTGATCTTTTGGTCATGATGGTGGGAAATGGCTGTGAAGGCATCAGTGGACAGTTGTATTGTAGATGGACAGGGCGTCTGTGAGCAGAAATCCACTACTTTTACATCAATGATTTGTTGCTTGCACGGTCGATCAGCTCCACTCAAGCATCTCATTTTATAGCGCCTTCCGCATGCAGCTCCATTATCCCACAATCCTTCACCCACTGCAACAAATAACTTGCTTGGTGGGAACTGGTCTTGTCTATTTCCATAGCATCTGGTTGCTGCAAGAGTAAAAGACAATAAGAACTAAGAATATTAGAGAAACTCTATATGTTTCTTTTTATTTCTTAAATTCTTTGTAAACTTTGATTTTAGTTGCAAATTTATCGAGGTGACAGAAGAATGATTTGGCTCACGCATATATGGTGGTTTATAAGATGTTGCAGTGCCAATATCCCCATATACCATGCAGGCTGTTCTGCTCATCAAGGCTATCACAATTGCCAGATACAAGAGCCTCATTGCAAGAAGGAAAGGAGATATGTTAGATTCATTCACTTGTGCTAAATTTATAGAAGAAAAAAGTTAACGATGGATTTTTTTTTTTTTTTTGACCTTTGAATTCTACAATTACGAACAATTTACCTTCAAGGCAACGAAACGTGAGGAATGTGTTGAGTATTGACCATGCAATTTGATTTCTGTTACTTGCACTCATTTAGATCATTTCATTTCCATTACGTGCACCCTTTTACTTTATTAGAAATTACTTTGATTTT
Source organism: Murraya paniculata (assembly GCA_030449075.1). Classification (NCBI taxonomy): domain Eukaryota; kingdom Viridiplantae; phylum Streptophyta; class Magnoliopsida; order Sapindales; family Rutaceae; genus Murraya; species Murraya paniculata. The sequence goes on along the minus strand of JAEVFN010000049.1, from coordinate 909,420 downwards.
TGGCACAAAACTAATTCAGGAATCAGGATGTCCTCTTCATTCAACAGAAAATAAATTTCCGAAACATGTCATATGACAGAAACCACAAAATCAAGATCACTTGTCAATGAAAGGAGTTTTTTTATTTTGATTAATTTCCGGAAAGAACATTCACTTTTTGAGAAACTCAGCCAAGTGAGTTCTAATTTAAAACCCACCTCATAAGTTACAAATTCTCTCAAGAGTTAACCAGGATTCAATAAATGCCTTCAGTCTTGTAATGACATCAATATTAAAAAATAATAATAATAATAATAAACCGAATATGAGGAAAGGCTTAACCCAAGAACATGAAATCACAACTTGAATTCGCAAAAGCAGTCCGGCAAAGCAGACCCTCGTCCCATAAGAAAATCATCTCTGTGTGCCTTCCACAAGGCTTGCATCAACTCCTTCCCTTCCAAGCCTTGATAAGTGAACTCCGCAAACGCTTTTCTGTTTAAGAACAGAGTTTTATACAACCCTTTAAAAGCACGCATTGCTGCAACCATCTTATCCATGTTTCCAAAATATGTAGCCATGTAGGAATCGCTGTTAATGGATACGTAATAATCCAAGGCAGCTTTCGTGTTCCCATGCATGCGTGTGAAATCCTCACCAGTAAGAAGGGCAGACTTGGTAACTACATTGGTGTAAATAGATGTTAACCCTTCAATTTCCATCAGGCCATCGCCTGCAGCCAGATATATATTTGTGTTTGTTGGGATGGAAAGTGCTTGAAGTATGAGAGCTGTTTCATTGGGTGTAAGAGGACATTTTCCCCGTCTTCTCCAGATGTGAGCTACCTCTCCAGTCCATGGTTTTCTATCACCCCTTGCAGCTTTGATCGCTTGTGTGGAGGTGGGAGAAAGGCCTTGGTATTCACATTGGCTGTAGGCAACCATATCTGGTTCAAACCTAAGGTGAAGTGAGAGAAAAGGCTTGGGTACGGCTTCCAGAAGCTCAGCTGCTTTCTTCTGGAAGGACCTAGTAAGACGTAATGCACTGTAGCATGCTTGACAAAGAGCAGCTTTTGCAAATCTTGGGTACCTATAGGATTTTATGTAAGCACAGATTCAGGATAAAATATAACAGTATACTCATCCATGGTAATAAATTATGAAGTAATGAAGCAAGGAAACTTGAGATACAAAAAAATACCTGTCCCTTCTCTGGCTCATTGCTGGTGTCAGTGAGATATACTTATGTTCCAACAGGGATGGGAGAACACTTTCAACGTAATCAAACTGCCCTTTCCGTTTGCTACAATCTACATGAAAAGGTTCTTTAGATGAAATCTCAGGAGGCAATTCTTTGACAACTTTAACAAAGCCATCCATATGTTGAATGAAGTAGTCGACATCAAATATATCTGCAAAATCACTGAGGTAAAGCTAAAGAGTTAAACGAATACTGTCTATATAGAGAAACAGAAATGGAAACTTAAAAATGCACTTGACAACTCATTAGCCTCCTACTCTATGATGTTACATAGCCATAAACATCATGATCTAACTCAAAATCAACTCAGAAGGGACATATAATGAGCACCATTAGAATCAAATCAAAAACATTCATACAGCAACTCCTTGGCCAGCTACACGGAAGCAAAGGCAAAAGCATCAATTACAATCTTTACAGTTCAAGACTCACTTTCAATGTTTTACAGAAGAATCCATGATTATCATTAATAACGTTAGTTTTCAAACTTAATAACAGCGTGATGAAAATTCAAAAGAATGTTTGTATATTTTAGATCATGCTTAAGAAAAAGGTAACATATATTAACATAGTACTCCAGGGACCAACTATTTAACAGAATTAATCAATCAAAAGTGAGAGAATCCAGATTTATACATAGGCTTCCAATTCCATCTTAATGGAGTTCCCACTCTCTAGCAATGCCATGATGGTACATAAGCATAACCACAACCTACCTTGACTCATTCCAATATGCAGCCACTTCAAACTTTGGAAGAACAAGAGTTGCATTTAGCAAACGAGCAACACCAACACCATCACAGAACTGCATAGATTGTCAACAATATCAGACAGCAATCTGAAAGTCACAATCAGAAATATCTAATATACACTCACATCTCTTCTCATCTGATTGAGGCCACCATAGCAATCCACACGGATATATCCATTACTCTTTGCCGGGAAAGCTGCAGGATTTCAACAAAAAACCAATGCAATTGTCTGCAATGATAGCCAATTAAAATTGACTCAGAATTTCAAAAATCAACAAAAATGACCTGAACCCAAAGCCAACTTTAACTGTTCCCCAGCCTCAAACGTTATACTGTAGTTTTTTACCCATAACTTTATATCAAGCATATGAAACCCAATTTCAACTTCGACACTAATTACGAAGCATACCATTTGTGTAGTATATTGAACATAAATTATACTAATTTGTTGAATCACATTGTTAATAATAATAATAATAATCACATTGTTAACAACGCATGGCTTAAAAACATAAAGATCTCTTTGCCGAACTTCCAAAAACTTAAGATGAAACAAAAATCAACAAAGTGTAGAAAGAAATACTTACGAGTCAAATGTCCGTGAAGCCACCATTTGCAAGGCCTCCACTCTACCAACCTCCTCACACTCCATATATCAGATTCCCCTCTACACGAATACGAATCACATTTCATTAATTAAAAAAAAATGCATAAGAATCACATTTCATTAATTAAAAAAAAAAGCACACTACTCTTCATTAATTGGCTGGTGAAATCCAAAATTACCGATCCAAAAATCCCAAAACACAATCACAGGACACATATCTTTTACTTCCAAAACAATATGTCAATCTAGCATCACCCCATTTCTTATAATCTAGCATTAAAGGGCAAAAAAAAAAAAAAAAAACACTAAAAAAAACAAAAACCTAGTAACCGAAACAATATAACATGCACAACTGTAAAACTCTTAACATTAAAAAACACTGAATCTTTTAGTTCCCTCTTGCGTCACTACGCTCAATGGTTTTACAAGAAACTAAGACAATATGAAATGAAACAAAATAATTGGGTGAAAATACGAAGAAAAATGAAGCTGCTTACGCGGTGGGAGAAAGCGAAAGAAAAGTGGAGTAAGGAGAGAGCAAAACGACGGCAAGAAAAAGAGAGAGACCCAATATGATGGAAACGAACACCGGTTTTACTGTTAACTTAATCATTTCATAATCATAACCGCAATCGTAATCATAGACCTGATTATTACAATTTTTGATGTGACGTAGAATTAAGAGCTCTGTGTTTTCAGATCGTTTTGACGAGACTAAGGCTCAAGGGTTTTGTTTGTTCATCAGCCGAACTGGAAAATGAGGGAAGATGCAGATCCTAAAGATGGCTTTCTTCTTTGGCTCCCTCGTTTTTAATCTCTTATTGAATAAAGAGTTAGTTTGTTCACTTTATCAAATAGGTCCTTTTTCTCATCTCATGTACTCAATGTGAATAGTATTACATTTATTTGGCATGATAATAATTCATACGTACATATATATATATATATATATATATATTTATTTATTTATTTATTTATTTATTTATTTATTTATATGTGTGTGTATTTTCGATGCTTGCATTTGTGTTATGATTGCTTCATTCTAGTGGTATAAAGTTTATTATATTCATATTTTTTGTGATAATTATTACAGCTATTGTCAAACCTATATTTTTTTTTTGGAAAAATATTGTCAAACCCATTTAAATACTTTTTTTTCTTAAGAATTTTTAAAATATAAAATGTTCATAATAAGACCCAAAAATTGTACTAAAAAATTAAATTTAGCTTAGTTGTCAAAATTTTAGTTTTGAGTTACATGGTTATGTAAGATACATTAATCATCAAAACTCATGCAAATAGTCAAACACTGAGTAAACTAAAATAGCTTGACACAAATATAGAATTTGTTGCTGATTACCTTTTGGTTACCTTTAACTTCCAGACGATGCAATTTGATGTTATTTGTCATTGGGCACAATGACAAAGAATCAACACTGCTCTCTCTCATGATATGCGGAATATGATCTTAAAAAGACTAATAATATAACTACAACTATTTTTATATTTGTACACATTAGTGTCTAGTTGAAGAATAATCAACTTTTTCCTGTCTTTCATTTGCTTCATTGCACTGAATTAACTTGAATCAATTAAATATCATTATATCAATCCATTATTGAAGAGTTTGAATTGAGTTGAGTTGGAATTGTTTGATAAAAATTTGTAGTTTTAATAAATTAATTATTTTTTAAATCTAAAATAATTATCTTAATTTTTTAAAATAATTATTTTAAATTTTTTAGAATATTATTATTTTACCACCAAAGTTATTTTAAAACTGTATTTTACCACCAAATATTTGCGTCGTTATCAATTTACCACCATCCCGTTAGAAACGTTAAAAATTTGTTGACGCTTTGCTGATGTCATAAGGGCATCAAAGATATTTCCAGCCATAAGGGCATCAGACATTTTTGGTTGAAGCCAAAACGCTGCGTTGTAAATGTAAATAAACAGTAAACAAAGTAAAAGATTTCAGGGAAAATAATTAAAGAATAAAGAAATTGAACCCTAAAATCGGCCCCTCTCTCTCACTGTGAAACCTCTATCTACGATCGGTGTTTCTCACTCATTGCTCTATCAACCACAGTGTCGTCACTGACTCACGGCCGTCTCCACCATCGTTTACTCTTGCCAATGTGAGTTGTTGACTTCTTTTTTATTGGCTTATTGTTCAATAATTTTTTTCCTTAGTTAAATTGTTCTTGTTTTTAGTCGTGATTAATACTTGAGTTTCATTATAATATTAAATATTAAATTTACAGCAGAATCTTTTGTTAATTGTGTTCTTTGCCATTTTTCCATAATTCTGCATATTTTTCATTATTATTTATTAATTACAATTTTCATTTTTTTTTTTTGGTGAAGTGTTTTTGTTCATTGTTTATTTTTTTAGTTAAGTTGTGAATTCTATTATTGTTCAGGATCCAACTATGATAATTTTTCCTTATTTTTTAATTTTTAGATCATGTTACTAATATAACTATATAATTTTTGTTCATTGTTTTTTTTTTATAGTTAAGTTGTGAATTGTGTTATGTTTATGTTCCATCTATGATTATTTTTCCTCGTTTTTAAATTTGTAGATCATGTTACCAATACAACTAGTTATAATCCACAAAGGCAAGAGACATTGTAAAGGGTTGATTGAACCTGATGAATACAGCCTACTGCAGCTGAATAATGAGGCAGTGAAGATTACAAGTGAAGATGGGTTGACCACTCCTGAAAGCATGCAGTTATTTGTCACCAACCCAAAGAACAAAGTGGAAGTTATTGTAGATTCTGAGGCAAAGTTGCAGGTTTTGTTCGTTGTACATGACTTATTAGAAGTGACAGTGTTGGAAGTCACTATGTTGCCAACCTTATATCCTAATTTACTACTTGATGGAGTGCTACAAGCCATGCTACATACCTTAGGAGTTCATCTATCTGCAGAGCAAATTGCATGGGTGAACGATAGTGGAAATGAACTACTACCCAAGACTGAAGGCATACATGGGCCACAAACAAACCTTGTTGAGAATGAACGGCATAAGACTGATGCTGATGAAGATGAATTACCTTCTAGGATTGAAGGCAGAGATGGACCACAAACTATTACGAATGAGAATGTTCAACATAATATTGATGATAATGACGATGATGATTGGTTATCAAATTTTGACAAGGAATTTGTTGTTGATGGTAGTCGTATAAATGACCAAAACATAGCTGAGGGTGCAGAAGTTATGGATGATGCAGGATCTAGCTCTGACGATGAATCAATTGATGCAGATCCTTAATTGTTGGCAGATACGTCAGGTTCAGATTATGATTTGGGCACTATTCAATTGAAAGATTATATTAAAGTGCATATGTATAAGCCAGAGCCTAATGGTAAGCATAGGCTGAAGTTAGGAGATGTATTTGATGATGTTGACCACTTTAGACAAGTATTGGGTGAAGTGATGGTGGATAAAGGCTTTGAAATTACAAAAGTGTACAATGAGCATGGGAGATTATATGGTAAATGCAAGATTGATGACTATCGATGGTATGTAGTGGAAGGTACAATGAGAGGCAATAGTGGATTTGTAATCAAACAGTTGCAGAATAAGCATGTTTGTAGGTAGATCGAAAAGTCAGTGAATGTCACCAGCAAATGGATAGCAGAGAAAATAAAGAGAAAAGTTATTGTGGATCCTCATGTGAAGATTTCTATTCTTCACAAGTTTATGCAAGAGACGTTTGGTGTGAGGATAAGGAATTTGAAACTATATAGGGACAGAGAGAGGGCAAGAACAGACATTCATGGAGACCATGCACGGGGCTATGAGGATCTCTTTCAATATGCTGCAATGATTCATAAGTATGATCTAGGTGCAATTTGCAAAGTACTTTGCAATACAGTAACTAGGCCTGAAAAAGTATTGTTTCAGAGATTTTTTATGGCATTTCCAGCCCAAAAAAATGCACTTCATAATGGTTGTAGGTCATACATTGGGTTAGCGGATGTCATTTGAAATCAAGGTATGGTGGAGTTCTATTGGCTGCTGTGAGTATGTATGCTAATGTGTGAGATATAGAACACTGAAACTTGGACATGGTTTTTAGAAATTCTACATTCATATTTCGATAATGGATCAGATCAGATCACCTTTTGCACTGATAGACAAAAGGGTTTGTTGAGAACAATTGAAATTACATGGCCTACTGCGTTTCATAAGCTATGTGCTAGACATATATATTCTAATTTCTCTAAAGATTATCTTAGAGTTATTTTAAGAAATCTGTTTTGAGGGCTGTCAATAGCACTAATAAGTATGGCCGCCACACAATTGCAATGGAAAAGTTGAAAAAAGAAAAATTAGAGGCATGACACTGGTTGGAGATAAAACTTGCTAGGTTTACCTGGTCAAGACATGAGTATGACAAGAATTACAAAGTGGATCGTACAAGTAACAACACTTCGGAGTGCTTCAACAGTTGGATCTTACCCCACAGAGAAAAGCCTTGCCTGACTATGCTTGAAGACATCAGATGCATGTTTATGACACTATTCACAGAAAGAAGAAAAGAAGCACAAACTTGGTCCAATATTTCACCTAGAGTGAAAAAAGAATTAGATGATGCTTATGAAGCAGGAAGCAAGATGACTGCAATGGCTTCTGGTGATCTTCATTTTCAGGTATAAATCTAAAATATTTTCATTTTGCATTAAAATTAGTTTTCCTTATTTGTGCTTCTTTTAATTATTGTTCAATTTATTTTAGGTTAAAGACAAGAGTTATTATCTAGCAAGGAGGTTCATCATTGATATGGTAAGCAGGTCCTGCGACTGTGGTCATTGGGAACTATTTGGACTTCCTTGTATTCATGATATGGCTGCAATTCATCATGCAAGACACATAACAGAAGAGTACTTGCCAAAATACTTTACCAAACAGGCATATTTGAACACTTATACAGTAATGTTTAAGCCAATTCTTGATCAGGTTACTTGGGACCCATGTGATAGACCAAAACTTTCTCCACTTGAGATTACTAAGAAGATTGGAAGACCAAAGAAGTCAAGAAAGAGGGCAGCCACTGAGCCAATGAAAAAAAACAGGTCATTCTATGTCTGTTGCTCTTTTTGTGATGGGATGAACCATAATGTCGGGAAATACATATTAAGGCCATCGATAGCAAGACAAATAAAAGCTCAGAATCATGTATTAATGCATTACTTTTTTATTTACTTTTGCATATACTGAGCCTAATTTTTTATTGTTGTATGTATAATTTTAAATAGGGCCTCAGTGGATCGGGAGAAAGTTCTAATACAGCAAGTAATTCGAAGAGAACAAAGAAAATGTAATGCTGATTTGAGTGTGAAATAATTTTTAGTTTGTTGTAGTTTTTTATAATTCTTTTATATTTATATATTTCAATTTAAATAGGCTGTAAGTGGTCCAAAAGAGAGGTTTACTAATTATAAGAGAAGAGGAGGTAACAGAGGTCGATGGGGTAATAGAGGAAGATGAGGTAACAAAGGAAGATGAGGTAGTAAAGGAATGACACATAGAGGTAGAAGAGGTATTGTTTCATAATGATGTTTGATGTGTAGAAATAGCTAATAGTTATCATAGATAATGAAGTTTTAATTTTTTTGTGCTAGCTGATATGAACCTGACAATCTTTCTCCAAATCTAACTCAAGACTCACACGCTTCGCAGATCATAGATGGTTAGTAAAGTGTTAGCATTAGGATGTTATATATCTGAAATGCACAGACTATTGTTAGATTCCTGTTATATTTTTTGAATGCACAAATTGTTATTAGTGCATTAAGCTGCTGTTATGTTTTTTAAATGCACAAACTGATAGTATTGCTATAGGCATTTGAATGCACAAACTTTATTACTTTTGGAAGTACTATTAATTACTTTTGGCTTTAATTACATCTTAAACTACATCTATTACACTACTTTCTCATAAAGAAGCCTATCACGAGACCACAAATAAAATATATGACTAATTTTAGCTTCGCTTCAATGCATCGCAGCCTTTCATTCATCTTCCTTACATCTTCATTTAAGTTCATGCCTGTGGTGTTGAGAATTTATAAATCTTCTTTTGTTGCCCATTGCCAAAAATTACACTTTTTATACTTACATATCCAAAATAGTTTGTTAGGATTTTCCAACATAGTTGAGACCATAGCACATGCCTGCACTCAACAGTTGCAGTATTCAGGGTAGCAGGTTACTTCTGCAGGTTTTTTAGCTCGACTCCTACAATTAACGCTTGAGTGGCTCTGGAGGCCATTATTCGATTTGAACTTATATGTATGAAGGCTAAAAATATGTTTGGTTCTAAATGAAGATTAGAAAGAGGTGGATATTTTGTGCTTTCAATGAATTCTAGCATTTGCAGTGCCTTATAGATGTTGTTTTTGAATGATAAAGTGTTTTGATTTAAGTACTTTTGCAAATGGGGTTGCTAGTGCTTAGTATGGTATTTGTTGATGTCTTTATAAGGCTGTTGGTTTGTTTGAAATAGGTTTGTTAGTGTTCAAGTGAGGTTGCTGGTATATTTGAAATAGGGTTGCTAGTGTGTTCATAAGGCTGCTGTTGTTGAAATGGGATTGTTAGTGTGTATAAGCAGCTTTCTAGCTTTTATAAGTTAGAAAATAGTATTTTTTTGTTCTAACGGCTATTTTTTAGGATTTTTTTTTTGTAATTTTTACTTTTTTGATTTCTTTATCTTTTATTTTAGGGTAAAATCAACTTTTAACTCAATTTCTATTAAACATTAACACTTTCTTAACGGGATGATGGTAAATTGATAACGGCGCAAACCTTTGATAGTAAAATACAGTTTTCGACAAACTATGGTACTGACATGAAATGTCAGAATAACTTTGATAGTGAAATGATAATATCCCAATTTTTTTTTACTTATATATAAATTCGGCTCCCACATCATCTAATATAGTTTTAGGATTCGTATTCAATTTTATAGGACATCTGGATAAAATTTGTATCCTCCTTCACCTAGCATTTTCTCATCAAATAATTAGATGTATTACATTAATTACAATGATTTCCCGTGAATTCCCCATTAATTTAGCAAAGCTTAACTTCTTACATAAACTGAACCAAAACATAGTGGGACAATACTTGATATTAATTCCTGTCAAAACAATCACCATTGGACATGGAAAGTGGTTTTACTATATAATACAATACCCACATAATCCATTTGAGGTAAAGAACCTGAAAATTAATTGATTACTGTTTCCAACTTTTGAATAAAGAACAAGGTTCAATTTGCTCACAAGACAACTTCTTATGTTCCATTTAACTACCATAACAAAAAGCTAAAATGAATGCCAATTAAAAGCAACATTAACATCAATTTAAAGCATCTTAAGCACATTACAGGACTTCCTTAACCCAACTCATTCAATCAAACAGCAGCAAACCACACAAAAAAAATTTCTCAATCACTTTCAAGCTCTGTTTCTTCGCTTCTTGATTTCATGAATCCTGTTTTGCCCCTCATTGCATTTGCTAGCTCTTGTATCGTACAAGAAGTGCTTCGCTCCATCTTATCTGCAAGTATCTCAATGATTTCCAAAAATCCTAACCCCAAGAGTCGGTTCCTCAACATCTCAACTGTAGAAGGATATGGCGGTATCCCTTCATCCACCATCATCTCAAAGTACTTGCAGGCCTCCTCTAGTTTACCTTTCTTCTTGCACAAACCATGAACCATAACAGAATATGTCGAAACTGAAGGGTAAAACCTTCTCTTCTCCATACTCTCCCAAACTTCGGTTGCCCTATCGAATCTCCCCACCCTTACTAGCAATTTCAGCACCATGTTATAAGTATGACGATCTGGCATGACATTTTCTTTTGTCATTCTAGTAATCAGCCGAAGAGCCATATTGACCTCAGCATGATCACAATGGTAAGCTAGGATTGCATTGTAACTCCATTCATCAGGGTTAGCTCCCCTCTCTATCATCTCATCCAAAAGTTGATAAGCCTCTTCAACTTTCTCATTCTTGCAAAGTTTCTTGATTATAAAATTGTAAGTAAACACATTAGGCACAAGGTTGTACCTCTTCATCGAATCAAGCACTCTAAACACCGAATGAATATCATTCGCCTCACAAAAGGCATGAATGAAAATCGAGTAACTAAAAGCATCTGGCTCAGCTCCAATCGAACGCATTTCTCTAAGTATCTTATGCGCTTCATCAATGTTACCCGCTTTGCACATAGCCTCCAACAGACTATTATACGCAAGAACATCAACCGGACATTTTCTATCAAGCATTTCATCGAACAACTTACGCGCTTCACTCAACTCACCAACACCACCCAACCCTCGTACCAAAATGCTATAAGTTTTCACAGTTGGAGCGAATTCATGCTTAACATTGTCAAAAAATTGATGGGCAACCTTCACATGATTTCTTTTGCACAATGCATGCAACAGCTGATCAAGATCATAAATGCTAGGCTTAATACCAAACTCTACCATTCTATTAAAAGCCCTAATGGCATCATTAGGCAAGTTAGCTCTAGCATAAGCTCTAAAAACAATCCAAAAAGTTTCTGGGTTTATTCCAAAAGACTGATTCTCTCTAATCTCTATCAAAAAATCCCATAATAAAGCAAACTGTTTGCTACTTCCTAATATATCTACCAAAATGTGATAGGTATCAGCACTGTGTTCAAAACCAGGGATTCTTTTGGCCCAAAGAAAGAATCTGTGAGCAGAGAACCCAAGATTCTTGCACCTTTTTAAGACTTGTTCAACTAAGTTTGTGGATATTTTTGGAGTGAATGCATTGAGGGAAAGCTCCAAGTCGTGGTGCGGGTTTCTGTGGTCGCTTAAAACGCGGGAAATTTCGTTAACAAGGTCTGGTGAGGGGGGAGGGTCTGAGCAGTGGTGGTGGTGAGTTTGAGAAGAGAAGTGGTGTTGGAGTTTTGGTTTGTGAAGAGATTGGACGAGTTGTGTGTGTACTAGAGGCTTTGCTTTGCAGAGTGATCTGATTGCCATTTTGGAGATTGCATAGTGCATATATTGGTCAAGGAAAGTGCTTTGCGTTTATTCTGAGTAAGGCAAATTCACGGTCATGAGATTTTATTAAATAGATTGTATTACAACCTATCCATATAATTACAATTTAGATTTAGGAGTCTCTAGATACATAAACTTATGGTTTTATCCAATATATAATTATGCTAATATTATTGAGATATGAAATGAAATTGTTAGGGGACCTGAACTCACTCTCTCAAAATTGAGTTTTTTTAACTATTGTTAAGGTACAGAATGAAATGAACTAGTTAGAGGATTGTTAAGCATGATGCATTTTTCATTCACTGAGATGGCACATCAAACACAAACTTTTCACGCCAACAGCTTACTAATAAGCATACATCATTTTTTTTTTTAATTAATTGCACCTCTCTTCAATGTGTGAATGCTCAAAAGTTATCTTAAGACTTAAATGCTATGGCAAGCACACTCTTCCATTTCTTCAACTACATGACTACATCTACACTTCTAATTAGTATTTTTTCTTTTTTATTAAAACCACCTTATGTTAGGGGTTAGACGGGACCTCCTTACCTGTAAATTATTAAATGAAAAGAAAATATATATGGAGGGGGACATAGACTAAAACCTTTAAGCGAAGAAACAAACATAACCAATAAATGAAAAAAATAACAAAACATCATGAGAATAAATAAGAAGACAAAAATAATTAATTAATACAAATGCCCAGAGAGGCACCTAGGATACTTGCGACTAGTAACTAATGTGAAACATTTTCTCAACCCAGAGGAGTATGGGCCAATAACACTAAAATCGGGATCATGATCACGTCCTCTAAAATCCTCAGGTCAGACGGAAAATAATCATTAGCCACAGGATTCCCATCATAAGTAAACTCCTCATCCGACTGAAAAAGGAGATCTGTAGAATGAGAATTAAATCTCATGGCCATTGGTCAAACATTCTCCACTGCAGCATGGAAAAAAGTAGTACCAGTGGAAGCCCTCTGAACACCCAAAACATCCTGAGTAGAAGAAGGAGGGTTAGCTACCTCAGAGCATATAGTATTATCTCTCAAAGCAGTAGCATTGACTCTCTGCTCAGGAACCAGATCAGACCCATCTTCCACAGTATCCTGAGAAACAAGTGGCCGAGCTTCTGCACTCTCACCATCATTAGGCCTCAAAGGTTGAACCTTCTCACAATCTACCCTTGGGTGCATAGCAACAGCAGACATAGGCGTTTTGCCTTTATCATGAGCAACCGTATCCTGCACCTAGGACAACAGGCTGTTGGGGCTTCCGGAGCCCACGATTAGTAACAAAACGAGCTCTAATAGTGTCTAGATGCTTACAAGAAGCACAGTATAAAGGAACACGCTCGAAACCGACATCTTGCCAAAAACCATCATCACCCTCACCAATCCACAGTCTGGGCAACAACGGTCGTGAAACATCAACTTGATAAAAAAAACATAAATAATTACATATGATATATGTTCTGATAAAATGATTTTTGCTGTGTTAAATTCTTGTCCCAAATGCATCAACTTGTTCCTTAATTAATTAGATTACTTGCGAGTAGTTTCTCAAGTTGGACGGGCAGTATTTTGCATTGCTTTAGCTGATTCTTGTCCCACGAATTGAGTTGCAATTAGTGCCCACTACGTCATACAAATTCGATGATAAGAATGTATATCAAATAGGATATGCATTAACCTTTTGAATAATATTAATTAGATAAATAATGATCATTAATATTGAAAATCTATAAGCATGCATGCTTGAATGATTCTTCTTTTTCCATTTGTGCAGACTGGACTGAAATCTCAAAGCCTGTTGAATTAAACCTGAATTATACCTTTCTTTTCTCAAAATTTTATAATTTACAGATATCTTGTGATCTAAAATCTACAGAGAATTTACATTTTTGAGCTTGTGAAGAAATGAGCACACCATGGGCGTGAATACCACTAGGCAAAAAGCCCAGTGGTAGCCTTGAATCATATACTTGGCCTATATGTTATCGTGTCTCCTTGCTTACATCGCTTTAGTTAATTATTAAATCGTTAACATGATTATTTGGCTACTTGCAGCATTAATATGTGCTGTAGCACAATTTGATAATTTAATTAATGTGTCAATGGAGAATTCAACTTGTTGATTAGTGGCTTGAACTCTCCTCTGCAATGCACACATTATAGCTTTGTCTCTTTTTTTTTTTTTTTATTCTTAGAATCTTAAAATAAAAATCAAATACAAAACAAACCAAATAAAGTCCCTATTTAATGTTAATTTTTCATAATGATTATTTAGTATTGAAGTATTGTACCTTTTAAGTTATAGTTGTTGTGTAAAAAAAATATAATTATAAAATAAAAAATAATAGTATGTAGTATAAATGAATTTTGAAATAATAATTTTAATAGAAAATAATAAAAATATTTTTAATTTTTTATTATACAAATGTTAGAACAAATCAACTTAGTTTGCAAGCTGTAACGATTAATATTTATCAAATTCTTTAATATTATAATTTTTAAAAATACAACTGCTCAATCTCAAGAAAGGCCAAAGAGTTGTTACTTACAATCTTGAACTCGTCTGTTACGGAATGATCAAACTTCATAGTTCTGAAGTGTAATTTTCACCTGTAAAAGACCTGGAGCTGTAGTTTTCTCTTTAATATGCCAACTACAAAAGACAAAGAGATCCCTAGAATCTGGCTGACAATTAAAGAAGTCACTGAAATTTTTTTTATGAAAAAAAAAAAAAAAGAAACTGCTTCTAAAGGTGACCTAATTGTACAAGCTTTCCACATTTCGCTTGGCATTTTATATTTGTTCGGTGCATGCTGACTAGGACAAGCATGAACACCATGGAGAGTTGTCGTAAGCAAAGGGGAAATTTTGTTGTCAAATCACTTTCATTTTCTTATGGGACGTTCTGGGTCTTAGATCTGTGACGCTGACACCCAACTCAAAAGCTTTTCAAATTGCCCATTAATAATATAAGATCAGTCGCCAATCCTATCAACAAATTTTATGAGCTAAAAAATTTCATCCCAAACATCACCCAATTCTTGTAAACTAATATCTAATTATGGATGAAATGGTTAGTGTCTCAATTGCTTTATTAGCGAGTGCGCGTACAGTGCACATTTATATCCACACATTGCATGCTGAAAAAAATATGCCATTGTTAATTTGGGTTTGAATCTTAGAATAGTAATGCACTATCTTCATCAGTTCGGTAGATTCAGTACGTGAAGTGTAGCTTGTCAAATTTTCTATAGATACTTAATCTTCTACCAGACATATGAAAGTGATTGTGTCCACCTAAATTATAACCAATTAATTAATTACCTCTTCTCTCCTTCATCTTTCACTTAAAGCATGCTTAAAGAACTTTACATACATTGTATACACATGGCTGGCAGTGGCCATATATATGTTCGTACTGTTGAGTTGTTGCAGCAAGAGAAGTTAGAAAATAGTCATCTTCTTCCTTCCCCATTTTGCATCATCCTTTCAAGTATGTTCATGCCAAATATATTTTCATTACTTCCTATATAAATCATGTGGGTCTCTTGAATCTACATTTAATGGGAGGAAACCCGTTAAGATTTATCTTTACAATACTAATCTTATCTCTTTTTCATGAGGAAAATCTTCCTATCGTGGGGCAGAAAACTCGTGCACTTAAGATATTAACTAAAATATCCTCTCTTGAACATATGCACCTCATATATATCATGTCTAAGAGGAGAATATATACTTATTAACCAAAAACCGAAATCATCACTGATGAGGATCTGAATAGAAGAAAATAGGCATATATTTTCACAACTAAAAAAGAAAGAAATTAAAAGAAATCGAAAGCTTTTGCTTCCAATTGCCATCCACAGTTGGTCTTTACTATGAATCACTTGTGGAATTTTTTTACCTGCACGAGCAAAGTATAACGTGAAAAAGTTATGTCCCTTCTTCTAATTCAAAATTAATACTTATTGGTACATTATGATCATTTTCTTTCCCATTCCCTTTCCACAGTACTGTTTTTAATCATTTTTCTCTCAGTCATATAACTAATTTATTAAACAATGTCATATACGTCACTTTGATTTATACTGACTCTAGATCAATTATGCTCATTTTAAATTGAACCAAGCATCCATCATAGAACAAAAATTAAGTTTGATTTAAATTTAATGTTTAGAGAGAATATACGTCGTTCCTCATTACTTTAATGATAATAACATTAAAGTACAAGCATCAAATCTGTGTGCTTGTGAGAGACTAAAATGATTATAAATACAATATTTTATTTATTAATTGATAACACAGTCTTAATCGGTCGATCAAATTTTCTATTAAACCTAATATAAATTTATTTTATTACATTCTTGCCTTACTATTATTATCTTTTTCTGGCCCCGACGGTGATAGATAACAACTTCTGGAGCAGATGTTGCTATTTAATCACAATTAAGCCTCTGTTCTATGTACAGAACCAGAATCAACCAAACCATGCAATAATAGCTGGAAGGCACTTGGACGCGTCCGCTCTTTCTTTAATTTTTTTCTTTATTTAAGTTAAAATATGGTACTCAACTACTCATTGACATATGTCGGGAGTCTATGTTTAGGCAAAATGGGTGACTGGGTCATGTTCATATCGTATCAGGTTTGTATCGTGTCAAATTTAGGTCAACTTAAATACGACCTATTTAATAATCGTGTCAAAATATTAAGACTTAAATCCGACACGAAAAATATACGGGTTATCTAATAACCCATTTAATATCTATATATTTAACAAATGTTATACACATCCCCCCAAACCATTACACATTTATATTATTTAAAGTTTAAATTATATATATGTAAATAATATTATATATCGATATCATAAAATATACATGTGTATCAATATTTTACACACTTACACTATTAAAATTTTAAATTTATATAAAATTTTATAAATAAAACACTGTGTATATGTCCGTCTTTCATAAAAAAAATTAAAAAGAGAGAATCATGTCCAATATTTGATTTTTAATGATAAGAATCTAAAAGTTAATTTAAAATAAAAAATATAATCGTGTCATTGTTCGAGTAAATGAGTCAAGAACTTTAACTCTAACCTGACACAGAAAAAAATCATGTTAACTCAAACTCTGTCAATTTAATAATCGTGTCAAATTTGATGACTCATACCCATTTATTCATATCGTGATCATGTTAAATTTTGCCAGCTCTAGACTTCACACAATTATATAACGTGGTTTAAAAATTTACACCTGATGAATATGGACTATATTTGGCTAGATCTCACTTATGAATATTCACAAGAGAGGATATGGTTCATCACACTTCCAATAATGTTTCTGAACAAGATTATTAGGGTTTAAATACTGTGTGGTTTATGTTTCGCTTGCTTTACCGATCTTTCTTTTATAAGATTTTAATCCTTTAGTCATTCCAAAATCAATAATATTAGGAATATTAATATTTGAGTTTCAACTTGAGTTTTAATAATATTATGTGTTACAGTGTCATTTATCTATTAGACGATAAATTTTATATATCATAAAATTACTTAATTAAAATTACTTAATTACTACCTAACGGATGAATATCATAATACTTAAGACTTAAATTGAGATTTAAATGTTAAAATCTTCTAAAATTTATTTAGTCACTATCAGATATGCGGAAAAAGCACCCCACTCAACCTACGCAACCGATTGTATATCCCAAATTATATGGTTTTTATTAAAATAATGATAGTACAATAAATTAACTTTAAAGATTGTATGCATATACCATTATTACTCATACCACATCATAAAACAACTCACTTTGGAATAAATTTGTTTAAGATAAAGAGTTTCATAGTGACTAGCATGTCATTCTAAACTTTTACGGGTGTAATTAATTGTCATTTGCTTGCTAGTGCAAATGATACCCGTTAACATACATGAGTTTTAAATTGAAACCGTGAGGATGCTTCATCTCCATCCTTCACATGCCTTAAAAGATTAAAAGATTTATTTCTATCTATAATAAATGCTTACAACTGTTTTATTTGATCGATTATCGGGAAAACGAGCCAAATCTTCTGATGTTTGATAAAACTATTCTAAATCTTCTTTACGTTTTCAAAATATATCTAAACCCCTTTGAGTGTTGATTTTTTTGTTGATCTTCTTATTTTATCCTTGGTTATCCTTGATTGTTGTTTAATTTTGTGAATATAAATATCTTTAATTATTTAATTAATTGAATAACTTTTTAATCATAATTAATTAAAAAATTAAATACGGTAAAAAATAAAAAGTAAGAGATTGCCATAATTTTTTATTCAATTCTAAATTTAACTAATAGTATATATATATAAATACTATTTTTTTGAGAACAATAAGTTGAAGGTATATAAAACAATAAGTTGAGAGTGTGTGATTGAGATGCTCTTATGAGTTTTTAAAGATCATATGTCATGTGTCTTTAAGTGATAGTATATGGGTATAATTTAACCTCTTTATTTTCTTTATTTATTAACTACCAATCACCTAAATGCAGTTTTGCTCATGAGAAAATCAGATCAGGAGAGAATCCTGATCCATTAATTTTGCACTTAATTTTTCAATCAATTCTGAAAAAGAATTTCATAAACAATTGAAAATTATGGAAATCCCTTAATTTTTTTTCCATATTTTTATTTTATTTTTCAATTATTATGATTAAAAAAATTATTCAATTACTTAAAAAATTAAAGTACTCATATTCCTAAAATCAAACAACCAGTAAGGGTAAAATTGTAAGATAAACAAAATTGACACTTAGGAAAAATTTCAATATATTTTGAAGTATCAAGGAGGTTTCAATTAGTTTTATCAAACAACAGGAGAATTAGCTCTTTTTCCCTATTTTTTCCATTACAATTCTTATTCTCTCGATATAACAACTCTCTACAACCATATTTTTTTAAGTAACAATGCATTTATAAAGATGGAATACAAAATGTGACACATACAAGACTTAGGACCCGTTTGAGATTGCTTTTGGGAGGCTTAAAAGTGATTTTAAAAATCTAAAAGCTAATTTTAGTGTTTGGTAAAAAATAATCAAAATCACTTTTGTCAAAATCAGCCCCTCCTACAGCTGATTTTGAAAAGCATGGAAGGAGTAACTTTTAGATTCTGATTTTGAGAATTAATTTTATCCTTTAATACAATTCCATAAATATCCACGATTATAATTACCTAAACCTAAAATTATCCTTATTCAAATTGGAAACAAAATCAATGTTTTAATAAATTTTTATTTTAATTCATCAATATAAATTTATTGATATCAATTTGTTGGTCAAACTATTATTAAATTTGTTTCACTATATTATAAATTTAATTATCAATTGTTTTAAGATAAAAAATAAAATTAAAATCAATATATTATAAATTTTATTTTTAGTTTTTTTATGAGAATTTTATTTTTAGTTAAAATTATTATAATACACAATTAAAAAATATTGTATGTATATGTCTTTATATGCATAATTAAATTTTATCATATATTATGTATATTTTAGTAATTTAATTTTTGTCAGCAGTTTAACAGTAAAATTTACCAAACGTCTATAACTGCTTTCAAAACTCACAGTATTTCTGAAAATAAAATTTATCAAACACTAAACTGATTCTCTTCACAGCTAATTATTTCTACAATACAACTAACAATAATTATTTTAAAAACTACAGCATTCACAAACTGGCCCTTAGCTGTTATGATGTACAAAATTTGTAACTCAATTTTTTAAGCAAAGTATTATTATTTTTCAATAGCCTAAACCACAACAAACTTTTTAGTTAAGATCATCCCTGAATGCAATAATCAGTTTTTAATTTTCTAACATTTTTTTTTAAGAATGATTATGTTGGAACTACTCCATTCATTATGCTGTCCATTTAAATCACACTATCGCATTATCGTGTATAGTGGCAGACCAACATGTATTATTAAACGTATATCCCAGGTAATAATTCTACCCCAGTAACCACACTTTAAGTTAAGCAGATTTAATAGCTTTTCTTGCTTTTAATTAAAAAATTTTTCCATCCGTATCCTAAATTAATTAATTAATTCTTAAAAAGATTTTGAATTGATTAAATTCGACAGTGATTTCCAGATCACCTACGGTTTTCACCATTTCTTGAGTAGATTATGCATTTAAACCATAACTTAGTTGGTTTAAAAAAAAAAACAGAAAACTGCATAATTACTCCTTATTTTTTAAAAAATCGTTCAAAATATTCCTCTTATCTATATGTTTCAATAAAAATTTATTTCGTTATCATCTACCTTTCCTCTGTTGTTACAGGTAAACTTTGTTTCAATTTTAAGTTATATCATACATAAATATTGATTCACCCCAATTAATTACATCTAATATTTACTAGAATAAAGGTAGAGGTGTTTTAAGTAATTTTCTAAAACACAGAGACTAACAAGACAATTAACAATAATGATTGCAGATGAGGACCAATTATCCAAAACGCAAAAATCCAAACACAAAAACGTAAAAAGAAAAAATAAACTTAATGTTTCTGATGTGGTCCCTACGCAGAGACTAGTTGGTAAAAAACAGCAACAGGGAGTCGATTTTGAGTTGAGTTGGGTTGAGTTGAGTTGAGTTGAGCTGAGTCACCAACGTGGATTCTACGTGTCATGGTAATCTAATTGCATGGACGGGACACGTGTCATGCATGAAAGCTTCCTTGTTTGTATATATACACCCCCAACTTTCAGTCGCTCAATATATGACTCTCTCACACAGTCGGGGCTTGTTCAGCTTTCTTTCGCCTTTGAAGCTTTCGTTTTATTGTTATTATTATTATTAATTTTTGGAGTGTTTAATTTCTTTTGTTTTTCCTTTAATCATATTAATTACCTTGTTGATTTGCTGGGAAAGAAAGAAAATGAAAGAAAGTGCAGGAAACCCTCTGCATCTCAAGTCTGTCAATCATGTTTCACTTGTTTGCAGAAACATCTCTGAGTCCATTGATTTTTACCAAAATGTTCTTGGATTTGTCCCTATAAGGAGGCCCGGTTCTTTCGATTTTGATGGGGCATGGTAATTTTCTTTTTTTTTTTTAATCACTGATACAAAATTCTCTTGTTTGTTTCTTGGGAAAATCTTTTTATGTCGGTGTTGCTGAATTATTATTATGATGATTATTATTATTATGTAGGTTATTTGGTCATGGAATTGGAATTCATCTGCTGCAATCGGAGAACCCAGAGAGTTTGCCGAAGAAAAGTGTGATCAATCCCAAGGACAATCACCTCTCTTTCCAGGTAATTAATTAAATTAATTAATTGATTTGGATTAATTTAATTTGCTTCTGATGATTTTTATGTATGTATTGTAAAGATAGCTAATTAGATGCGTGTGAGAATCAAACATCTCTTAACAGACAAGCGCATAGTGACAAGATTAAAATGGTTTTTTTTTTTTTTTTACTCCAAAATAATAATAGGAATAGTCGTTCGCCGTCACGGAAAACGACAATGCCGGGGTCGTTTTCATTGGATACGCAGTATCTATAGATTTAGCGAGCGTTATATGGTATTATCATCGTCACGTGATTCACGAGAGCCGATGCAAGTTGTTTTGGTCCCATTAGGAAAAATAATTAATCAATCTCAAGTCGTGAGCTGTCGTCTAGGGCCTCTACCTTTTTCAAAAAAGTTTAATTATTATTATTAAGCATGATAAAAGAGAAAAAAAAGCAAAAAAAAAACGGTTCCTTTCATGCTAGAATAATCTTTGAGTAAAAAAAGGCCTAGTTTTATAAGACTATTCAAAATACTAAGTTTTTTTCTTTTCTCTCTTTAATGACATTATTATCTATAAATATCATTCTTACAAGTCTACACGAGCCACCTGAATTGTGGGCTGTAAGGTAACATATTAATAAATCTACAGGTGGTCACTCAAAACAATTTAATTATTTTATATACAATAATTTTTTTGTGACAACTCAAGAGTTGCTGAATGTTGTTACATGATGTAATGTAACATGATTATGTATCATTTGAGTTCAAGTTTTGTAAAGTTTAAATCGCATGCATCTGAGAACTACGTTGTATTTTGTAAAGTTTGTAAAAGTATAAAAGTGCTGACGTTCGAATCTGAGAATTTTATTATCTGGTGACGATAGTGTGAGAGCGTGGGGAACGTGGAGAAATTCTTGAAAGAGATGGAGATCAAGTACGTGCGAGCACTGGTAGAGGAAGGTGGAATTTTAGTAGAACAGCTGTTTTTCCACGACCCAGATGGCTTTATGATTGAGATATGCGACTGTGATAATCTACCCGTTGTCCCATTGGTGGGGGACGTTGCTAGATCCTGTGCTCGAGTGAACAACGTGCAACAAATGGTGCAGCAGCATCTGCGAGCTAACTGAATTGGATTGATCTGATTTTGATGATGATGATGATGATCATGATAATATCAATACTGTAGTGCTGTGAATAAAAGTTGATGAAACGAGATGAGAGAGCAACGGCTGTCGATATCTCTTCTTCTGTTTCGTGGGTTCTTTCCATTTTTGCTCATTGGACTGTATTTTGTGTATGATAAGGCAGATGAATGTGATCCCGTGGATGTGGAAATGATCATTTTGTTCGTTTTTTGTTTTCATCATGCTTGATGCCTCCTTGGTTGAACTGATTGTCTAATTGTGTTTCTTTTATAATATTTTCTGATCAAATAATTAATGTTTTTTCAACATCGCATGATAATGACCAAGTCAAGATGGATACGACTCCGAAAAGTATGTATGGCCTTGATGATTTGGTTTACGGACTTGTAACGTGGCGGCAGGTCCTGTACCGCTCGTGAGGTTCCTCCATTTTGGTAAAGAAAGAAAAGTAAAATCAGAATTTTCTCAAAGCAACCGTGCGTGTTCCGACTCCTCGGGTTTATTTGGGATTATTTGTTGAGAGTCTTAAAAAGAAGCGATTTTATTTTATTTTTGAGAGTTTGAAAAGTAAATTTAAATTTTGGCGCGTGGTTAATTTTTTGAGAAATTATATTTGATGAATTTTTCATTTAATAATAGATTTTATTTGAGAATTAATTTTATATTTAATATTATTTTTTTATATGTACTTATATATTTTATAAAAATTTAAAATTATTCATCATTGAATAAAATATAAAATTATTAATTTCTAACATATTATTAGTATTATTAATTATTAATGAAATAATAAAATAAAAAATCAATAATAAAAATATTTATTTTACTTGTAAATTATTATATACACACAATTAAAATTTTTTTATATACATGTTTATGAATGTGTAAATAAATTTTGTTTGATATTATATTTAATTCAATATTTATATTTTTTTAGTAAATTTAGTTGTGATTATTTAAGTACGTATCATTATTTTAAAAAATGACAGCATTATTGAACAAAAATTTTATTAAGCATTTAATCAAGTTTCTTCATACTTAATTATTTTTATGATATGCTAATAGTAATTATTCATAGTTAATTATTTTTATGATAGTTTTAACAATAATTATTTAAAATTTGCAGTATTATCAAACTTTACACTTAGATATAATTTTTTAAAATATAATTGATCTAAGTAGAATTTTTACTTTAAAAAATTTAGTTATTTCTTTTCTTATTTTTTAAATTTATTTTAGTAGATAGTTTTTTAAAGTTTTGTTTAAAAAGTAGAATTACAATATAAAAATTAAATTTTTATTAGAAAAGGTAAACTAATTTTCCTTTTATAATGATAATTTTTTAAAAATTTTGTTAAGATTAAAAGAAGGCAATTCTGATTGTTACATTAAACAAACACTTTGTGAACTGAGAAACATTGAATTTACCATAGTATAATCCAAAGGAGAAAATTTAAAAGAGTAATAATAATTGCACCTACACCTGTGAAATTACTACCTTCTATTTATAGGAGATTTAATATATAATTAGAGTCATCACAAGTCTAACTATGCTTAATGTATATAATTAGATACTACCTATAGATATATATACATACACACATGTACATACAAAAAATGCTGATTATTTATGACAATTTATGATTATATTTTAATTATATGCTAATGTAATAAAAAATGCGAAAAGTTAAATAGGCATGAAAGCACGAGATGAGAGATTAGTAAAAAGTCTAACAAGCCAATTAAGTACAGCTATATAAGAGCATGAGAGCATGAGAACATAGCTTAATAAATTAATTAGATAAAGTTACATAAGAGTATGAGAGCTCAGTAAGATGTTCAATAAGTCAATCAAACAAAGCTGTACAAGAGCATGAGATCTCAATAAGAAGCTTAATAAGTCAATTAAGTACAGCTACATGAGTGTGCGATGTGAGTGTGAAACCCTGCAAGGTTAATAATAGGAGGCTTAATAAGTCAAAAAAACTATGCGAACTCAGTAATAGGAGTTTTAATAAGTCAAAAAAGCATAGATTGCGGAAAAGTATAGCTACAAATGGCACGAGAGCTCATAAGGTTAAAAAATCAAACAAGCATGACTACAGTAGAATGTAGTTGTAGGAGAGCATGATAGTTTGGGAGCACAACGGTGGCGGATAAGTTCAATTAATTAAATAAGCCCAGCTGTTAAATCTAACAGCTAGGATTTGGTAGTTGGAAGTGTTATCTAAGCACAGTAAAAAAAATTGAAATCTTGCAATGTCCAATATGAGTTAAAAAGGAGATAAATGTTGGAGATGATACGTTGATATCAAATAAAGTTTTATTTAAGGAGATAAATGTTGGAGTCACATACTATCAAATAAAACGCGATTTAGAAGGAGATAAATGTTGACACTAGATAAATTATAAATTAAGTGATAGAGATTATTAAAATGAAGAGTTATCGAGGATTCAGAATACCTAAATTATATTATAAATAAGGAACCCTTGAGGCACAAGGGGCGTGCAAACAGCTGAACACGGGAGAAAAAAAAAAAAGACCTTCATTGTAATTCTTTTTTGATAGTGAAAAATTACTCTTTATATGCTTGTAGTAGTAGGCTAAGTTCTGAACTACATAAATTGTCTATGTCTCGTTATTATACAGTCCTATTATTTGGTTCTCTAATTGACCAGAAATTAGCATCAACAATTGTATATTTTTGCTTAATAATTGTCAATTACAATCTTAATAAAAAGACTATAAGACCCATGCAGCCAATTGATTCAAACTAAAAGAGTACAAAACCCATATAACCACTCGATTCAAATTAGTTATCT
This sequence comes from Murraya paniculata, assembly GCA_030449075.1. NCBI lineage: Eukaryota > Viridiplantae > Streptophyta > Magnoliopsida > Sapindales > Rutaceae > Murraya > Murraya paniculata. The sequence goes on along the minus strand of JAEVFN010000049.1, from coordinate 884,463 downwards.
AAAAGGAAAGAAAACTTTTGTACATTTGAAGTTATAAAACCCATCAGTAATAATAATACGTGGAGTGTAAATTTTTTATCACAAAAAACTATCTTAAATGGTGTGGTATTTATCAATTGGTTTGTGAGAAAATATAATTAATTTATTTGAATCTTGTAAATAATTACTAACCAATCAATAAATAACACATTATTTGAGACAATATTTAGGATAAAAATTTTGGGTATCTATCACCACTATAATATATGCACCGAACATGTCAAATACTTCATGGAAATTGGATTCAGTGAGCCCTACGGATCAATTCTTAACATTAAGTCATTAACTATAGGGAGAGGAAAAAAAAACAAGTTAACCCCGCAAATTCTGAGAGCCTCAAACCAATATATTTTTTTTCTTTGCTCTTTTTCGATCTATAGATAAAATGCTTTACCGTAACCATTTAACTTTTATGAGAATTCATTTTTAATTATATGTGAAACTTCAAAACTAATGGGATTTCCATTAGTTTCTAAATTAACTAACTATTTGCTATGAAGCCATTCTTAAAAAGATGAACAAATTTATTTATTTATTTATTTTCAAAATTTAATTCTTGCATAACTCTCTCTAAAAACCTGCATATAAAAATGAACATATACATAAAAGGAGAGGAAACAAGTTATTACAACAAATGAAACAAATAAAAATAAAACACAAATAATTAACAGCTAATAATTAAGGATGGAATCATGCTAGCTAAAGACCTCTTGCCAGCATCTGCTCATAATTCTCAATGGATTCAAGCCTCTGAATCAAAAGTTGTTTTCTGAACTTCTTGATGAACAATTCTGCGCTCTCATTAATGTCCATGGATGGCTTGCTCTCTAGCTTGTTATTATTATGATTATTTGTAGCTGCTGCTGCAGGTTTTTTATCCACAACTTGGGGCTTCAAAGCTGCTCTTTTAATAGTGGCTTCGTTTGCTTCTGCAACTTGGGAGCTGTAAAATGAAGAAGACATTGATGAGCTATTATTCTTCATTTCTGTTTCAAATAAGCTTCTAGGGTCTCCTTGTTTGAATTACTATTCTTTGTTAATTTGATGTGCTGTGAACGGTAACATGCTTCTATATTTATTGTATGGGTGATCACCAAATAATTCTTATTATTTAAATGGGGGTATGAATGATGATTCCTTGACAAAAGAGAATTTATTTTAATAAAGATAGCCACAAAAGTGAAGTTAGATACATTTGAGCTCAAAAGTATATGCTTTTATGATCAAAGTGCACATGCTTTACTTTGCGTCCCATTTAGATCACCTTTGTTGTGAATTCCACGGTCAAAATTAAAATGATTTTCTATTATTCATTGTAATTTGGTATGAAACAATAAAATTAGGTTTGATTGATAGAAAAATGACACAATTTTGTTTATTATATATCATACAAATATCATAGGCTAGTTAGAATGTGTGCGTGTGCATGTGTAGGCTACTTAGTATTTTTAATATAACAAAAAAATTATAACATGTCTAAGAACCGAACAGATAAAAATTGTATGAAAAATATCTAAAACCTTTTTTCTCCAAGAAATTAGAGGATTTGGTATTTTAGGGCAATTTTATTATAACCATCTACAGCTTATTGTAATGTGTAGAGAGTCAAAGAACTAACAACCGACCAAAAAAAAAAATGTCGGCAAAAATGATTTGTGGGCTAGGGCTCGGCTAAAAGAAATGGAGGAGTGCCCAAAATGATAACTTCTGCTGACTTTTTGAACAAAATGAAGACCTAATTATTAATGATAATTCAAACCCACACACATGTGAGATTAGACAGTTGAATGCAAACGTGCGGCGTAAGAGATGGCAGCTGGGGTTGGGACCGAAAGGTGCCCGTGAAAGAAGCCATTGCTGCTGAGTCAGGCACCAATCCTCCTTCTTCAGCGCAATGGAATATGGATACACATAACGTGCAAATTATTAGTGTATAGATTTTTATAATGGTTTTGTTTTGAGCCATGGAGAGAAGGTATGGCGCGAAGCATCTTATACCAAACTATTTATTGTATTAGTTCTTGATTTATGTGTACATTGTATACAAATTTTTCTATAATTCTATATCATAAATGGTATCAAATTGTTACATTGCACGTGTGTGGTTGGATAGGCAAAATTGTAAAACCGTCGGCACAAAATCAGTTAAATATTAATATTAAAGATTTGATCCAACCCAACATCTCTTCAATCTTAAAATCTATAAAATAATACTATTTTGTTCTAATATGAAATTGTCAAACCCGAATCCAAATGGATGCAAGAAGCCATCTCTATGTGTATTTCATTATTTTACATAATACTGCACATACTCATCTTGTAGTCCATCTACTCCCATATTCAAAACACCATTGTACTAACAGGCAAATTGACATTTTGCGCTTTAATGTTTTCATTATATGTAAAAACTTGATTAGTTGGCTCCAATAACTTCCATCAAATTTGTGAAATCATGAATGAAATTTACGCAACTTTCCTTGCCCTTTTTGGTGTCTTTGTACAAAACAAGACATAATTTTATATAGTTTGCATTCAATAATTTCATGTGCAATCATTGAAAATCCACACGAAACCCAAATCATCACTTTCAAAGCGTATGATATCTCTCATAGTCACTAACTCAAGGCTGTACAGGTGATCTATGTCCAACATAATAAGCAGGATGCTCAACTCATGCTGTTAATATAAATTGGCTCTCAACGACCAAGTCCCCGACTCAAAAAACATGTCGTGCAATTTCCATTGCTTAAAGCTACAACGATTTTTGTTCTAATTAATCTTAAATATGAATCTGACTTGGGCCCAACATGGCCTCTGCTCCAGTTTGGGCCAAATCAAGCTCACTATAAAGTAAGGGTAATTAGGTAATTTCATAGTTGTTTTAGAAAATGCCCGTTAAGTTGAACTGAACTCCAAACTAAAGCAGCCATGGAAACTCTCCATAGATTCTCGGTGTGTCATCTACCGATATGTCTGGGTAAAAGGCATATAAAATCCGCTCCGATGTTATTGGGGCCGACCCGAAAACTGGTTTCAAGACCCGATTTCTCAAACCATGTAACATTCTCCCCGCCCCGGAAAGCCCGCAGGACCTCTACGATTAGCAAGGCTGGTTGGCTTCTGGGTCTGGGACCAAACAAGAAAACAAGACCGCCGGAAATAGTACAAGCGGGTGACCCGGTTTTGCATGAACCGGCCCGAGAAGTTGACCCGAGTGAAATCGGGTCAGAAAGGGTACAGAATATTATTGATGATATGGTAAAGGCTATGAGGTCTGCTCCTGGTGTTGGGCTTGCTGCTCCTCAAATTGGAGTCCCATTAAGGGTTAGTTTTAATTTTTAATTTTTTGTTTAGTTAGTTGTATTAACTGTTGCCTTCTTAAGCATAATTTATTTGTTTGCGGTAATGGTTAGTTTAATAAAAATATGCTAAAGATTTATGCTTTGTTCAAAATTATGTAATGTTGGATATTGAGTTTGAGCTATACAACGGATAGGATAGGTGTATGGCTGAACATTGCTGCTAATTTTGTTCAACTGACTCTTTTTGAGTCATAACACTAGTGCTTACAATTTCTGGTTTAAACATTTGTCACAAAATAGTTATATGCCTTACAAAGTAGTCTCTTCATTTCATTTGAGCAGCTTTGCCGAATTTTTTTCTGGTTTAACTGAAAGATTTAATGTTAAATGTGTTGTTTTATATACACCATCTGTTGGAGTTCCACTTGCGGTGTTGATATAATACGTCCGAAGTAAATATATAATTATACTCTTAGAGAGAAAAAGAATTCTGTTGAGAGTGAATTAAGTAGATAAATCTTTTAGAATAATATGTAAATGGAAGAATCCAAACTGGAAAAGAATTTTTTTTTTCCATTTTTGGTTATAGCCATGCACCGTGTAACCATTCCAATATAAAGGGGAAAAACTTATAGTTTTGAAGTAATCAACTCTTCTATGTTATCTCTAGAATGGATTTGCCATCTCTTTGTATAATTAGAGCTATGATTAATTTCATCACTGCAGATCATAGTGTTGGAAGATACAAAAGAATATATCAGTTATCAACCTAAGGAAGAAATTAAAGCCTTCGATAGACGCCCTTTTGATCTTCTGGTATGTTTATTTTATCCAATGGTTTTCTTACTTTTATCGTTCAACAATATTCACTTTACGCTTATACTGTATTAGCTTTTTTGAGGCAGATGATTCTAAACCCGAAGCTGAAAAAGAAGAGCGACAGGACAGCACTGTTTTTTGAAGGGTGTTTAAGGTAAGATGAGAATAAGAAATTTCAACTTTAAATTTCTTTTGTTCACTCCATACGTCAATTTCTTTGTCACCTCTACTGCCTTCTCTTGCATCTGTGCTTAGACGCATTCCCCTTATTTTGCATTTTAACTTCCAGCAGCCGTTGCTCGGTTAACTGTGCATTTAAATTACGAGGTCCTGACCTGCTGTTCAAGACAAATAAACAAATCTGGTGTTTTCGTTTTGAATGTGGACGGCATTATCTAGTGTCTTTAAATGAAATCATGCCCATAATGCATACTTAAGTTAGTACTTCGTATTGCATTCTGAAAAGGAGTATGATACCAAGCTTTTATGATAAATTATTAGGAATTTTTATTATTGCAGAGGAATGAATTTGTTTCTTTTATCTCACCAAAAGTTCCTTAAAATGTTCAATATGTATTGTTGCACAATACTTTACATTATGAGTTTCCTCCAAGTAATTGATTCCTGCTTTCTAGCTTTCTCGTAGGAGGAAAGTATCATTTTTTTTTTAAAATAGAAAAGTATCATTTGTTGATAAGCCATGACTGTGCTGGTATATGAGGTTAAATAATAGTCTTCTTCTTCTTGCTCCTAGACTTCTAAAACTTCAGCAAGTAAACTATGCTAAAGCTTGTACAGGCCAAAAAAAAAAAAAAAATTAAAAAGGCTAGCATTATAAACATTATCTATGTTGTTGATAGAAGGAAGTAGTAGTTGATGTATAAGAATGCGCTATTGCCAAGAGTCTGGATCATTCACAATCATCAAATTACTATTTGAGTTCAGTCAGTTTTGGTACCGTTGATGACGTATCTGTGTCAGATTCTTCTTGTTCGATAGAGTATTGTAAATTTGAATTTTGGATTATCATGTTGGTTGATGGGAGTTTTCAAACAATTGAGAGTTTCTAGACATGGGAGTAGATTTTAACATCTCTGAAGTTTCAGTTGGAACCTTGACATTAATGTTCACAATGATTATATTGTATATGGTTTGTAACTGGCGTCCATTTTTTTTTTTCCATTTCCAACTTTGCAGTGTCAATGGATACAGAGCAGTGGTGGAGAGATATCTAGACATTGAGGTTACAGGTTTGGATCGTGATGGTCAGCCCATCAAAGTAGATGCTACGGGTTGGCAGGCCCGGATTTTACAGCATGAATGTGATCATCTAGATGGTACTCTATATGTTGATAAGATGGTACCAAAAACATTTAGAATTGTAGAAAACCTGGACTTGCCTCTCGCAGAGGGTTGTCCCAAGCTTGGTGTCCGTGAGCCATAATGCTGGACTATCAGTCTAAAGATTCGTTGAGAGTTAATGTCATTTTATCAGTATGCTTCTGGATTCAGCTGACTTGTTGAAGATTCAGGTGCTCTGGTTTAATTCTTTACACTAGGAAATGCCGGGAAATTTTTATCTTCATTTCACTGCATTTCCTATTGTTACCAAATTGTTGATTTATTGCTGAAACTTTCGCAGCAACTGGAACTGCTAGCATTAATTTATTGAATCTGGCATGGAACTTCTTCATATAAAGCACTTCTTCTTTGATTGTGTGCTTACAGAGCTGCTATTTATTAGGTAGAAACTTATAATTTCACAAATTGAATACGCAGCATGTCATCTGAACCCACCAACAAGAAGAAGGCATTAAAAAGAAATGCTGTGGTTTTTATAGATAAATTGTCTTTATTGTATATAATAAGGTCTGATTCTACACTCTTTTGATTGGCATTCTGCACATTGATTTTACATGCTATTTTCCGGATAACACATTATGACTTGCACCCACTAGATACAATATTTTCATAAATTATATACAACAATGATCATATACTCGATAAAATCAAACTTTCATCAGAGCAATTTACTTTTGGCAAGCCTTATTACGGCTTAACTATATAATTGATGCAAGGAGATAAGGAAAACGTGTTTAGGAAGACTGACCTCCCTTCAGAAGGATTGAAAAGCTAAGCTAGATGGGGATCTCTGCTGAATTAAGCCCTCAGAGCATGCAAAGCAAGGAGGTGGTTCTACTTGACCCACACTTGACCCGTAAGCTTCCCAACAAAATGACTTTGCAACACCCCCAGAGTGTGACACAAGCTGAATGTCTTCCAAAAATAAGCCTTCGCATGGTGAGTCGTCACTGCATGCAAATTTTATTGCATCCTCCGTCGCTGAAGTTCCTTTAATGTGCATAAAGGTTATGTTCTCCACTTTAACAGCTGAAGTCTGCATTTCATGAAGGCATTAGGTGATATATTTTCAGAACAAGAATATATAGAATTCAATCCGTCCTGACAAACTGTGTGTTACAAATTCAAAGGATATTGCAAGATATAACTGTCTAAGACTATTTGTTTAAATATAAGATCATGCTTCTAAATGAGGATTGAGTGATGAGGGTGACACGAACATGGAACAATCATTGTTCATAAAATACTATTATTGAAGATCTTTCAACACAAGAATGTGCATATGGAATGACATTGTCCTAAAATGGGAAGCATGAATATAGATGTGCCCGAAAAAAGACTACAGGGAGTTTTCTTTAACCATTTCAGTAGTCAGTCGTACCAATAAAACTACTCAGCTATTACAAGTAGCGTAAGGTTTGCATACCTGGTTTGCACATGGCACCGGTGAATCACAATAATACTGGTCTATTATTATTGGATTTGATACATTTTTCATCAAAACAGCCAAGAACTGAATGTTGGTGGCAGAACCACTGCCTCCCTGGTGAAGGAATAAGAAAGTTAAGCATCAGTTTAGTACCAATTCACTGTTTTAGAGTATCTACACGCAGACAAATACATGTATCCTTGTAGAAGACACACACGAGGATGTCTGAGGAAGTCTACCTGCCATGTTTTTATCCGAACCCCATTCTGAGTGTTGGAAATTAATGCTCCATAAACCATTATATCATGAATCCGCACAGATGAGTTCGATTTCCCCAAGCTTCCAATGCTAAATGCAATCCAAATGTTAATTAGTCAATGTATTCAATGCCGAACATCGTGATTATTGTGAAAGTTGTCTTTACCTTATACCATGGCCTGGCCCACAGGCAAAGTTTCTGATTCGGATTAGTGACGAATTCCCGACTATAGATATGCAGTCATCTCCTGGACGCAGAATTTCAAGAATAAAACTTCGATGGAAGCACAATAGATAATAAAATTTCTAGAATAAGGACATGTAACCAGAAGAAAAAAAGAGAAGACATTGTGACAAAATTTTTTATTGCAAGGAGTTCAAGATGTCTTATCCTCGTTCCTCAACCTCCCTACATTGACAGGAGAACAGGTTTTTGAAACATGCAGTACCACATCTTTTCTCAGGCATTAATATAGAGGCATCAGTGTAGATTACATTTTGTTTAAATGGGTACAAAATTTTCAATCCATCAGTATGTTTTGTTGTGAAATATAAGCAAAAGCATAAATCCTACCAATAAAATGTTTCGTTGTGAAATATAAGCAAAAGCATAAATCCTACCAATAAAACCCATAGCAGTAACATCATCTAAAGCCTAGACGAATGGCTCATTCTCTAATGTATTTGGAAATGAAAATTACACGTTTACAAATATTTCACCTTCATTGAAGAGTTTTGTATATCATGGTACCTAAATTTCATAATTGAATCCATTTAGTAATAGCTTTCACAAGCAACTCGTTCTTAACCAAATATGAATAATATTCATACCTCTTGTCCTCTAATAATTGTTCAAGAAAGCCCTACATTATGTTAACTTATAAAACAGAACCAGAGAAACAAAGAGAAAAAACCGTTGCTCCCACTGTTATAATCAATTCAACAAACCCATTGAGTGTATTCTTGGACTCGTATTTTAACAAGTTTGAACCTAGTTTCCACTAAAGTTCTTCTGATCAACTTCTTTTAAATAATAAAAACAAGTTAGATATTAAAAGGAATAAAGCGGAATAATCAAGAGAGCAAGCACATTACAACCAAGAAACAAAGTACAATGATGATATTTATATTTCATTCTCAAAAATATACTGTAAACCTAGTCGTAATACTAATTCCTAAAATATAATTCACCGTATGGTAATGTTGACTGATTGATTCATAAATACAACAACGGCCAAAATCCAATTTCAAGAAAATACAAAATTCCGTCCATACTTTAGAGCAAAGAGGACAATAACCGCTCAACTATGATCTTTGGAAAAGAATAGACAAACAGAATATATTTTTTTTTTTGAGATTACTAAAGTTTTAAATTGCAGCAGTTTCTGGTAATAACTAACCTGTTCCAACTATGCTATTCTTGACTTCAACACCACGAGATGCACTGATGTGGATCCCATCCGTATTAGGGCTTTCAGCGGGCGCAATCACTTTGAGGTTGGATATCACAACCCGTAGACAATTAGTGAATGCAATGTGCATTTGTTGACTGTTGACGACCCTAAGGTTCTGGACTTTCAAATTCTTGCACTTGTGAAAAGTCATAGCCTGCAAGTGCGATTGCCATGACGTATTAAGCAAATAAACATGGAGGAAAACTAATATTCTCAGAGCCATTGCTGGAAGTGTCAAAGGAGTAAAATATTTTTTCAGATAATGTTCAGAAAGGAGCAAGGCAGAGATCAGCAGAACAAACTGCATTGCTCCAAAAAAGAAGCAGCACTAACCGTTGGAGCATGTCGACACGGCTGCAATAAAATGAATCAGAGCCATTTTTAGAAAAATGCAGGCATAAATATCCAAAAGTAGTCATAGATTTAAGACTCCAAGATAGCTATACATTTGTTGCGTTGATCTTGCAGGATCTTGCCCACCATTCCTGTCCCATCCCATTGATTGTCCCTCCTCCTATTACAGTAAGATGGTTCGCCCGATTAAAGTAGAGCCATCTACGTCGATTCAAACCCTTCCAGACATCAGGATCTTTTGGAGCAACTATTGTCCCAGATATCTATTAGAATGCAACTCCAATGGATTAAATACAAGGAAACACAAGGAACTGAAAACAGCATTATATAGGAAGAAAATCAGTTGCAAATTAGAGCAATTTAGCCAATAATATCTTACCTCCAAAGTAAGTCTAGATTTACAGGGCCCAGAAATATCAATGGGATGAATTAGAAACGTGTATCCAGCCGAAAAAACAATTTTTGTTCGTGCCGGAAAAGAACAAGCCTTCTTCCAAGCATTTGCAAATGCCTGACAAAACAAGAAATGCTCTATAATACAGGAAATTCTTTTCTTTCGATCTAGTTGTCAGGAGAGTGAACATATAAAACAAACAACATTCTCCTTGTTATCAATGCTCTAGTAAATTACCAACAGATTTAGTGAAAGAAATTTAGTATCTTACAACATCTCACCGAAAAGACTTTTTGAGTTCTAAATCTTCATTCCTTTTCCTCATTTCTTAAGAAACCGAAAACCGGCTCAGTAAAGGATAATAATTTGGCTAATTGGGTGCTTTAAATTGTATTTCAATCAATTCGGTGAATTGAACCATCCATTGCTACAACGAAGATCGTAATCAACTAATCCACAATCCATTAATTACATACGAAAGATTCCTAGAAAGAAATTCTCGCTCAAGTCAGAAATTTCCTAGCTGCAAGAATTTTAACATTTCCAGCATAGAAATTTTCCCATTCAAAATATACTTGGAGAAATTCCAAATATGTTAACTCTATATGTAACTTGACCTCACAATCGTGAATTTCTAAAGCAATTTTATTGTTTCTTCTTAACTAACTGGGTACCGTTCCATTTATCGAAACGTCTCGAAACTTAACATGCATTACACTTACACAATTACTTTTCAAGTTCAAATAAACCAACAGAAACAGCATATGCAGTTCAAGTTGTAGATAAGTTACCTCAGTATCATCATTGAAGCCATCTCCTTTGGCACCAAAATCACCAATAAAAATGACCCTTTTGGATCTGGGTCGGGTTCTGTTTGACCCAGAATGTGGGAGCTCCAACAACGAGTCAAAGGCTTCTGTAGAAACCAAGCTTGCTGACAGACAAACAAGTACATGGATTAGAACTATAAAAAATGTCGAAAATGAACAAAACTTAAGTTGCTTCATGTTCTTTCGTAACTGAAATTGAAATTGTGGAAAGTTTAAGATTTGATACGAATTAAGATGAGTTATAAAAGACTTTGCGAGAATCTTACAGAAGTTTACTGTGTCAAAGCTCGAAAGTAAACGGTTTGTCAGCTAAAAATGGAAAGCAGATACTGGTTAAATACATTATTATTATTATTATTATTATTATTCAAAGTAATATTATTGAAATAACCAAAAAAAAGGTAAACAAAATGTAATATAACTATTTAATTCTATAACTAATCATACATCCTAATTTTTTGAAGGGTGACAATTTTTTCACACACGGCCCATGAATTTGACATGACAGAATGGATCATGATAGGTTAAAGTTGATATAATCATTAAATATATTGGGTTGTAGTCACGCATTTATTTATTAATTGTGTCAAGTTTGAGTATAAAATTTTGTCTTAAAAATTTATTTATGACATATAATTATTTGTTAATTTTTTTATCCAAAAAGTTATGGCATATTTGTCATACTTAAAAGTTAAATACTTATATTTAAAATAAAATTGAGTAGAGTTTGGGTAGGTTATACTCCTAATACGGTTGTACTCCTCATATTTTTAAAAAATAGATTAAAACCATGTCAAATAGTTGAAATTTTATTAAATCATTTGATTATGTTAACATGTGATTTGATTGATATATATAGAATTTATTTGTATTAACTATATATATTGACTGTGAAAAAAAAAAACTATTGTGAATTAGATTGTTTATTATTACCATTTAATTTTATCATAAATTAAATAGATCCGATTTTATTTTAATTCTTCTATTAAAAGTGGAAAGGCAAGTCGCATGTGGAGGGGAAGACGTGTCGGTTTGTGTGATTATGACTAAAACGACAACGGCATACATCTTTTATTAAATACGGAGTTGGAAGGAAACGGACGGACAATTAGTAACGAGTCGGCATGGTGCCTGTTTGTTGTTTTTGTTGAATTTTGGTCTTGACAAAATTCCCATTTTTAAGAAAAATGAGAATTTTTTTTTTTTTCAATCAATGGAAACACCAACATAAATGTGTGCGTCTTTCTTGAAACTAATACTAAACTCTATATTACTTAAATGTTACACCAATTATATAAAGATTAAAATTCCATTATTTTCTACTTTTACATATGGTACAACTTGAGGTTTGAAAGATAAACTTTCTCCCAAATAGAAAGAGTAGTTTTTTCGTAATCTTTATAAGAAGAAAGGTGAGGAGCCCTAGTTGAGTCACCCAGAGTAAAGAAGATTGAATTACTAAAATAAAAAATAGATTTTTTAGGCTTAACAATAGATAAAGGAAGTATAGAATTACAGCCACATATAATTAGTAAAACATTGAAATTTTTAGACAAGATAGAAGATAATTATAAAAATTCTAAGGATCATTAAATTGCAGAAGAAAATTTATACTAACCCTTAGTATATTAATAAGGTTTTTATATAATAAATCAAGTAAAAATGGACAGTTAGGTTTTTAATAGTGAAGACATAAAATTAACACAAAAACTTAAAAGACTAGTTAGAAATCTTAAGCTATTAGCTTTATCCATAGACAGTTATTATAAAATTATGCAAATTGACGCGAGTAGTTTAGGATGGGCATGAATATTATTACAAATCCTAATAAAAGATAGTTAGATAGTTAAAAAAAAAAAAAAAGAAGAAAAAATAGCTGTATACACAAGCGGTAATTTTATAATAACAGAAAGTAGGAAATCTAGTACAGAGTTAGAAATTTTAGGAATAATAAGTTTTTTAAATTCATTCCATTTATACATACAAAATGATACTTTTACAATAATAATAGATTGTAACAATATTATAGAATTTTACAAAAATTTACAAAGAAAAATTTTGAAAAGAAAAATTCTTTTATGAGTAAACGTTGGATATATTTTTTAGAAGTATAACAAGATGAGGATATAAAGCGAAGTTTTAACATATAGTAGGTAAAGATAATATTTTAGCTGATATTCTTACTAGATTAATTATTCAAATTTTTTTTTTTTTTTGCAGCAATGGCGCAATTTATTAATTAAGGACAATTACACTTAAACAGTTCCATTCATGAACAAATTTGAGCTTTAGAAGCAAATTTAAATTATTAGATAGTAAGTAATGCATTTTAGATAATTTTGTAGAGTTGTCATAACTCTCAGGATAAAATAAACGTACTTAATGTACTCATGCCTTATTTTAGACAATTTAATGAGCAATTAAACAATAAAAATTTTGCATTTTAAGTATTAGTTAACGGTTGACAACTAGGTACGTATAAATATTGGAATGAGATAGTTGATTTAACAATCAATTACCCCAATCTATATTTTAGAGGTTCTTATACATTTCATGAAGCAAGAAAATTCGCTAGAAAGTAAATAGGACCAAATTATTATGTTAGCCATTTGATTAAGCCTTTAGACACTGCATCATCGTCATCGTCATCATCATCCATACAATTTTGTAACCATTGTGAAGTCATGACCGTACAATTAGAAAATTAATGATACTGGATATGATTTAGACAGTAAAGTTTAAAGCCTGTAAACAAAAAATTGCATTAGAAAATGCTAACATATAATTATATAGTCAGGTCACTACATTACACGATAATCATCATACACTAGACAAAGAAGAGAAAAGGATTCCAGAGTGGAAGATATTTTGTAGAAACGGACGTAGTTGCCTTGCAAAAACTATCATTTCAAAGTTTATTAAAATTAATTCTGAAAACATGCTTATAAAACACTTAAAAACTCTTGACTCACGCCTAAAATGCCTTTCTAAGACATTATATTTTCGATAAAATTGGACCTACAGAGACTATGTTTAAAAGAAATTTTCAGAAAATCAGCCCAAACTTTTACCGAGTTCTTATTTTTCTCCTCAAATAAGTGAGTGTAGTTTTCTAAAATGCCTTTATCTAAACTCTCATACTCCTTCCCTATCAAAACAATACTAGAAACAAGAAAACAATAATAATTAACAGTAGATTCTGAGTGGTGACTGTGGTTCTCTTGAAATATCGTGCCGTGACTTTATTAATTTTATCGACTGATCATTTGACTCCACACTGATTATAAAGTTGAACCCAAAAACAATAAGAGTGCATTTTAGATAAATGCAAAATTATGTTACATGGACCATCAATAATGAATTGATTTAATGTGACTTTGAAAAGTGTAGTTCCAGAGGACAATGAATGTTGAACCAAAATAAATTATGTGAGGCTTTTTATCCAAGGACGTGTTCTAGATTAAAAGATCCAAGCGTTCGTGATAAATGATGCATGCAATCTTGTTGATAAAAATGATCACAACGGTCGCAGCTTGTTGGGGTCCAAATCTAAGTGGGACCTCGTCCATTAAACAGGTAACACGTTTCCAATCGTTGAAAATGACCTCATGATCATGGAGATTTTTTTTTTTCTTTTCTTAATTTAAAGAAACGTGGAGATAAAATTTGAACATAGCCAATTAGCAAATAAGCAAATACCAATCCCTTGGAAATATTATAATCTTATCAAATAATTTAATTCTCAGAAATTATTATAAGCTTCAGAAATATGGCCGGTGATGACATATGGGCATCTCAACCGACCAATTTATTTATTTTTTTTATTATTATATTTGTTAGTGATGTTATGGTTATTCAGTTAAATTATAATTTAATAATTAATTATCACTTTAAAACAATAAAATAATAACATATCATTTACCATAACAGTTGGGATAAATGGATAACATTATTATTTAAAATTATATTTAGAAAGTTCCATAACTTTCTTCTTAAAGTGAAATTTTAAATCACAAATTATCTTGATTTTGAACAGTTTCCCGTTGGTATTGCAAATTTGAAATAACTAGATGACTCGAAATGCGATGCTCTCAAAGGATCAATTCACAACAAATCTCAACTTGCCCAACCAAGCAGCATCACAAGTGGGCCATTTTTGATTTTGTATCTTGGTTTGGTCCCGTCGTCACATCAAACAACTAAATAAATAAATAATTGCATAGTAGTAGGTTTCACATTGACTGCATCAGTGTGTGAAAATTGCATTGGTTGACAAAAATGCAGCCACCTAAACGCTAGGTCACCCCTTTTTTTCATCCCTTTGGGGATCCCAAGAATACCAAATTTTCTGCCAAAGCAAACAGAATTATGCAGATTCCCCCACTCTTATATATTAACTGAAATTGTGATCCTAATTCAGGAAAGATGATTTGTACTTGCAAAAAGATCCTAACCAACTACTAAGCTAGTATGATTCAATATCATGTGTTCTTCAACTGGGATAAATTCTATCAGAGGCTTAGATAAAGTATCTTAGGAAAGAAAAAGATTAGAATTTTGAGATCCTAAACGGGAGAGAAGAATCCCAATCAAGATTTTCTATGTACAAAGATGAAAATTTCTCAAGAAACAAACAATATTTACATTATTACATCCCATCAGAACCACGAGAACATGAAAACAGAATAAAAAAATCCATGATTTAAAAAGCAAAAGTTAAATTAAAAAAAAAAAATAACAATGTCGTTTTGTTTCAAAACTCCCCTACATCTCACTTTTATTCGTGAGATAAACTAAACTGAATTTAACCGAACCGAACTGAAATGAAAAACCCTGCCAGCCTATAAATGCACAAACAATAATATACAATATTCCCAAGCTCATCGGAATATTCCACTTCCGGTGGCGGCCCCAGAACATGCGATATCTAGAACTGTCGTGATCTACGCTTACCGGTTCTCTTGGCATGAGTATTATTCTTGGGGGCTTTATTAGCAAAAGCACTGCAGAACCCACATGCAGAAACCCTAGGAGAAGGAGGTTCGATTGCCGGAGAGACTCTGCCGGTGCGGTACCCTCTTGCTCCGCCGCCGCAGCCGTTAGATCGGCTTCTTTCAATGGTAGTGTTGATTGATCTTGGAGGCTTAACATCAACTTGTGGCTGCTGCTGCTGCTGCTGCTGCTGCTGCTCTTGCTGGTCCTGTTGCGATGATGATATTTCAACCGCTGCTGCTTGCTCTTGTTCTTTTTGCTTGCTGTTGTTATTGTCGCTTTCTTGATTTAATTCTTTTAAGAACTTGTCATCCCAAACAAGACCTGAAGAGCCTTGCCTTCTGAATGAAACTGCAGATCTTTGCAGACCGGCCATGGCTTGAACTTGATCAGCTTCTCTCTCTCTCTCTCTCTCCAGATCTTTCTCTCTGCTAGCTGATGAAAATATAATGTCAGTCCCCTTCTTCTTCTTCTTGTGTGTACAAGAGTTCTCATTTATATTTAGAAATATAAGATATAAAGCAAACGGTCATCGCAACGCAACTCAGTCAATATTTTCAGACTTTCTTTAATTGTCTGCGGAAATTTACATCTGAGCCCAGCATTTTAGATAAATTTGTAAATTAAACTCAAATTATGACATCAAGAGTTATTTCTCGTCGAAACTTCATAATAATATTAACCTCTCATCTATTTATAATCGATGCTCGTTTATGTAATTCTCTCAACACGGTTAGCCTGTCACCGTATTTGAAGATATCACTATCCGAAGTCCAAACGGGCTTTTTTTTTTTTTTGGCCTTTTGTATGGTTATATAAGTAAAAAAATAAAATTAATTTAGTTTTTTAATAGTTTATATTATTTATGGGCTGTCAATGTAAATTTCCCGGTTGGCCGAGTTAAAATTTTAATTATTTTTAAAATGAGGGGGAGATCTGTTTGATTGTGCACTAAAAATGCGAGATCCTTATCTTATTATTATATACAGAAAGTTTGAATATAAAAACCAAATTTTATTATTTTACCCTATATTTTGCTTTGTATTATCTGTTAACCTCTTTTTCTTAAACATTATAGACCTGGCATAGGCATGCGCTTTTGATAAGCCGCCTCTGTTTAATTTATATTTTGTTGTTTTTAAAATTGAGGTGGTGGTAATATGGATTATGACACGATTACACATACTATAAATATGATATATATTTTTTAGATTTATGTTGATATAAATTGATAAAATTAATAAATAAATTAACACACAATACGACATCAGTAATAATTGCTTCGTATTTGTGTTGGACCATCTCAATAGATTTATTTATTTATGGCACGTATATGACAATATATTATTTAAACAATTAATTAATATTTATACACTTAATGTTAAGTTAATTATTTGTGTCTATCTATATTATATCATAAATTTATTTATGAAATTTTTAATATCATGTTAACTTATTTGTGACCTAATTTTAATAATAATCTTGACATACTTGTTATATTTTAAATTCGTTTTTAATTATTTTTGTATTAAATGTATTAAACGGGTCAACACAATTAACATAATTAATAAACGAGTTGTATCTATATTTTAAAGTTTCGATAAAATTAATAAATAGGTTGTATTGTATACAACACGATAGCGCAATTCGCCACGTTTAATTTTAAACAAGTTCAAAGAGGAGGTATGGACGGCAAAAAAAGGGGAAAAAAAAAAGGTCTTACAAATATAACTATAAAAGTGATAACTTTTGGGATTGATTTAATGGACAAATTTTGGGATAAAGAATCGCTTGGAAATAGAAAAAGGTTGTAACAGCATTCGTTTCACCACCGAAATTGGTAGTGTCTCTAAATTTCTTATTAATCACTTTTGTTTAATAATTTTATATGAACAAATAAAACTTGTCTATGGGTTGTTGAATTAAAGCTTTTTAATTAATGAGAGTGATGAACATTTTGTTTAAACAATTGAAAGAGTCAGAATTTGGAGGTGGGGAAAAATTAATTTATATGTTAAATGATAAAGTCAAGAGTCTGCTTCCAGTCGTCTCTCCCATGTGCTTGCTGCGAACAATATTTATTGCTGGCATTTTTGAGATCATCACCAATTGTTAATCTTTAGATTGCATTGTTAATTAAATAGAGTTTAAAATGGCATTTTATTTGTTGAGTGAAAATGCGATGGATGTGAATTATTGGAACATAATGGCATGGATGTGACATTTGAAAGGAAAAGAATGTTAAAAAAAATAAAAAATCAAAAAGAGTGATAGCTACATAGAATTGCAAGATTGTTGCAAATTGGTATTTGAGAAATTCAAAATTAGTTGCTTAAAAGTAAAGTAGGGCTTGCTTTTTTCATAAGGTCATTAATGTAGTGTACTAGTCCAAATGAAAAAGAACGAGAATTCTTCTTGTACAAGTCGCAATAATGTAATTAAAAAATATGTAGAAATTTACGCCATTCCAATCAAATTGTTTTGCTCATGGTTGCATATTAAATTTTTGTTGATAATTGACTTGAGAGTATATTGACATGTCAACAAATTTGTTTATATATACTTACTTATTCGATTAAATAACATAGCAATTATAAATTAATTGCCATATGATTCGTACATGTTATATTAATCTTGTGTTTCCAAAGTTTAACTCAATCTATTACGAAACGGCCAAAATAAATTTTGACATCTCTCCTAACATAGCAAGATCTCTTTTAATTTTTATCGTTTTTCAATTTTTAGACCAGAAAATTTTGAATTTCTTTATAAAAAAAAAAATTGAGTTCCAAATTTTGTATCTTATCCAATTAGGCTTTAAAATAGTGTTCTTGGTTTTTACTTTGAACATCGAAGGAAGATCATATCCAAATTGAACAAATAATTATATCGAAATTTAGTTCATGTCAATAAAAGAGATTAAAGGAGTAAGCAAGAATACATCTAAAAAGTTACACACTGATCTCCCAAAGTCATCATGAGTCAAATGTAAAGTATCAGTACATGCTTTCAAGAAAAACTATAATATCGTTCAGATTTAAAGTCTCAATAAGATGTCAAAAATTTATGGGTTTACAAATATACCGTGTCACTCTTCTTATTCTTCTCCCGAACCGAACCAATGAGACTAACACACACACACACACATATATATATATATATATCAAAATATCCAACCTACATTAGTGAAACATGAAAATGCGTTAAATTTTTCTTGAGGGGAACATAAGTGATTATACGATTTATAATGCTTCAACTGGAGGTACAATAAACAAAATCATATAAATTTCGAGGTGATAATTCACGATTAATATTCGTATTGTGTCATAATCATATCGCGTTAAATTTAAGTAAATATGTATATGGCATGTTTAATAATCGCATCAAAAAATTCAAACACGGATATGATTTACTTAATAAACGAGTGACACGACACGACACGACATATTTAACATGTTGCTGTTTGATACAACTGCATGATTATAAACACGATTACATAATTACACGATCAACAAACTAATTATTAATGAAAATATTATCATAATTCAATTGTTAAAAAATAAAATAAAATAAAACATATGATTAAAAAAATAATAAACAACATATAAACTTAAACTATGTCAAGATATATCTAATAATTTAATTATATAAACCAACAAATATAAAATTAAATCACTACAACACAATAATTAATAGGTAGTAACTTATCTAAAAAAATAACAAATTGATAAATTATTATTCATGTCTAATCCTACTGAAGTGATCCAACACGGATACAACAAGATTATTTGTCGTGTTATGTCGTGTCAATTCATTTATTAACTGTGTGAATATTTATCAACACAAATACATTAAATCTTGTCGTGATTCATTTTACCACCTCTGTGCAACCATAACCGATGCATAGAATACGAAGGTGAAGTGATAGTTATTAACTCTCACAAGACAACATCTCATTTTACCAGCCGAAGAGAAATATGTCAAACTTGATGAACCATTAACAAGTATCCTACACTGTAAAATTGGTTCGGTCAGGCATATTCTAAAATACTACTTTGGAATGAGTCCTACTCATCAGGGTTACGGTTGGTTGGGGGATTAGGTCAATAAATTCATGCAGCAAGGCCGAGCCCTGATGAGCACCGCACGTTGTATCTTTTACTATTTTGTTAAGAATAATGATATAGTCATAAATTTTTGTATAAATTTATTTTATACAAACTAATGTGGTATGATTTAATTAATTAAATTAAATATCACTTGGTTCACATAATTTATTTTTATTATTTTATATTTTTTTTAATTAATAAATTAATGCCATATTAATTTATATAAATTTAATTTATATAAAAATTTATGACTGTATCATTACTCTTTCGTTAATTACCATTATACTCTTTAAAAGGGTGATGATTTGGACCCAACAATTCTGGGTCCATCCTGCCTGCAGGTCATGTCCACAAATTTTGACTTTCAAGTTTGGTAATGATGTTATTGTTCTGTTGCTTATTCTTACATTAATTTGTTTAATTACAAGAGATAATAAATGTAATATAATTAAGAAAATAACATATCTATGGGCTTGTCATATTAATTTAAAAAGAAGTTTCTAAGATACCACAGCAATTTTTTATCTTAGAAAAACAAAAGCATCAAAATCATCTTTACCCATCAACGTCTTTCTAATAATGTAAAACATTTTTCATAAAATTAAAGTGCATTTTCTTTAGTTCCTTTTTTTCTCAAACATGGCAGCCGCTGCCATGACAATTATGTAACGGTAGAATATGACCTTGAAGATTTACTAGATTTGAGTCGTATTTGGTCGCCCTACCAACAGGAGAAGTCTTGAATTGGGGCTTGAAATTTGCATAGCGAGCATGATCAAAACTAAGAATCTTGGTTTATGAGATTTTCATGCAAAGTCTAAAGCACAATCAAATCAAAACGAGACCAGTTAATTGATAGTTATCATTGTCACCATCATAGCAAGCATCATCAACATTATCATTGAACAAATTTTGTGGCCCTAATTCAACATTGCGTGTCGTGATTGACCAAATAATTAAAAATCAAAAAGGGGAAAGAAAAGAAATGCTTTATGATGATGGGCCTTAATAATATTGACAACCAATCAACTCGACCATCATGTTACACCAACTTGACATAATTATGAGATCAAGATTTTAACTGACTCGTTTTCTTTTTTCCTAGAAGGGGAATTTGGTTGAGTCATCACTTGAAACTTTGCTTATATTGTTTACAACAACAATATAGCAGGCTTTTAGCAAATGGATTTCAATTAGCAGGACATTGCAAAACAAACAAACAAACACGTAAATAATGTTGATTTTTACATATTTAATTAACCCGGTACTGGTAATCGGAATTTGGATTATGAAGAAATAATAAATAAAAAATAGATTTCTACAATAAATATCAGTATATAATAGAAGACCAATATTTTTCTTTTTGAAATTAAAAGACTAAGGATTTATTTGAGATTAAGGTATTGTAATTTTTAAGTTACAGCTGTTATAGAAAAAAATTATAACTACGAAATACAAGTTAATAATATATAATAAATATAATTTTTATAAAATTATTAAATATATAAGAAATTTTTTTTATCATATAAATAAAAAATTATATCAACATATCTTTTAAACTGCAGCACCTAGTGTTTATCAAATATTTTATTATTATAACTTTAAAATTACAACTGCCCAATTTTAATTTCAAATGAACCTTAATTATTTTAAATGAGCTTTTATCTTCTTGGTAGAGGATATACTACAATTAAAATCAAATAAAAAATTATAACACAAGCACTGCTACTTAAACGGCACCGTTACCCATGAAATTTGAGCGCCAAATTATAAGCTTCAAAAACTTACCCGCCAAAGGCGATGACCAGAATTTAGATCACATACCTAAGAATGATCGATCATTTTCCCCCATTTTCTCACTTTTTGGATCTCGCCAAACAAACAGCCATAACGGGTATTTATTAAATATTATCTTTTATGCACGTATTGATCTTTTTATGAATGTATTGATCTTTTTATGCATGTATTGATCTATGTGCTGATGTACCATATACGTCTCTTTTTGCGCATGTAAGATGTTTGATGAAATGCTTGAATGAATGCAGGATCTCCAAATCCAAAAAAAAAAATGCACGGAAGATTGGGAAGCCGACTGGTAAAGGAACTTGCGAGCGGTGAAAAAGGCCAGCTCACGCCTTTCAATGTAATTTCAATTCAGTTGTGTTCTTTGTTTCTTGATTTCTGTTTTTGCGTGTCGTGTGAAAAGGGCATGCTCGTGCTTTTGAATTAGTGTATGCATTATGAAGTGGGTGATTTTATATTTATTGATTCATTGTACAATCGCTTAGCTTTTGTGAATGTTTTCGAGTTCTCCACTTTTGATTATTGTTACATTTTGCTGTGGTTGTCAACTGTTTGATGAGTATTTTGTGTTCATTTCTGCTGACCTTGAATTTAATGTTTGTTGTGTGGTGTTGCAGGATGAGCTTTTAAATGAAGTAATTAAAGAATGCAGTGAAAATTTTCTAGCGCTTCAGTCCTTGATAAGGTATTCGTTTGGTATGAGTCCTTGGTGTTTGTTTTGATACAACAAGTGCTTGCATACCTTTTTTTTTTTTTTTTTTTTTTTCTGTTTCTTACTTTGTGGATTTATGCTTGAGTTAGGAAAATGCAGGAAGAAGGATTGGATTTTCAAACAACAAGAAATGCAGATCACTATGGGGCACTTATCAACCACCTTTCTCTAACTCGCAACAAACGCTGCCTGATGGCATATGTGTAAGGCTTCTCTAATGCTATGTTATTTCTGTAAGCAAGGTTCTTCTGATTATGCTTTATGTTTAATTTGAGGTTTTTCATTGTGACGGTAACTCTAGCTCGTGGTCTATGGTCATGTAGGTACAACCGAGCAGAAATGATACAGAATTTGGCATGGACGGTTGGGCTTAGGCTCTTTGAGCTGCCTGAAGAAATTCAAGAAAAACTCAGTCACTTGGAGAAAGATTATTTTAGGAGACATTCTGCAGCGTTGGAATCATACATGTCGAAAGTGGATCTTAACTTGAATGTGGTAACTCATTTCTCTCTTCGTCATATGAATTAAACTTTCTGATTGTAAGAGTGTGCAATTGGTGATCTTGATATGTCATTGATGACTAGCGGATGCTACAGAAAAGTCATGAAAATGGCTCACAAAGCCTGAGTGTTGGTTACTAATGACAAAAAGATATCTATCAGATAAAGAAAGTGAGGGGTTTGGTAATAACATTTTGCTTCCAGAATCAATTGGTAATGTCACTTGTTGTCAGAAAAGTTTATGAAGTAAAATGCTTGCAAAGTAAAAAGAAGCACATGTGGTCATTGAAGGAGCATTATGTTATTTAGCCATTCTGTAAGATAATTGTGAATAACGATGTGAATGTTCTCAAAATTTGCTGATTTTAAGGTGGATTAAGTGTTGGAATATCCAATTTCTAAATAGTTTTCCTCTGATAACTTGATCAAACTTGAACCAATTGACTAGATTTTTAAAGCTAATGTTCTTGTTTTTGCAAAGGATATGGTGCCACCAAAAGACCCCTACATCAAGGTGAGAGTCCTAGATGATCTTGGTGAGGGAATAGTCGTAAGTGATAAGGCAGCCAATTTTGCTCGCCACTCGATGCACTTTCTCAAGCGAACTGATGCAGAGCCATACATCTCAAGGGTGAATTGCCTCTCTAACTTGCTTCTCAAATTGTGTCTTTAGATGCTGGCGTTAAAACATTTCCATTCCATGTAAAACTATTCATTGTTTTCCTTGCTCAACAGGGCTTGATGGAGGAACTTACAGGCTGACCTAAACGTGGCCCTCTGCAATTGCACATGTTTATTGAAGTTTTATGGACCTGAGTCCTGTCTTTGTTGTTTATCCACCGTATGTAAATTTTTAGTTCTCTTTATCGCAGGCGTGACTTAAGAATGAGGAAGTTGGTCAACTTCCTCATCCACATCGGAAAAATCATGGAAATTTCTAAGTTCTAAGTTAACGAAGGTGCAAGTTTTTTACATGAGTTTGTCTTGAGCTGGGGTTGATTTGCATCGTACTAATATACAAAAGACGGTATGCTGACAAGTTAAATTCTTGTTTGAGATTGAGGTACTATAGTTTGGTGTGAAAAAATAACCATAACTATGAAATAAAAATTAACAATATGTGGTAAATATAATTTTTAAATAATAATTTTAATAAAATTAGTAAAGATATAATAGATTGTTCATCATAAATGTATAAAATCAAGTTATCTTAGTTTTCAAGTTATAATAATTAGTTTTTATCAAATATTTTAGTGTAAAATTATAACTGTCTAACTTTAATTCTAAATATTTATACGAAGCATTCCATTAATCAAGCCAAATGGGTCAAATATGAGTTTAAACTTCCATCAATAAGATTATGAATGCAAATAATAGGGTCAGTAATGCTTTGATGGGCAATTTTATGATGAACATTTATGATGGTCTGGTAGACTTTGCCCAACAACCTTCACCTTATAGTTGTTTTGTCTTGTGAAGATTGTAATGATCCTTAACTAGATGGTAGAAAATGGAAAAGGGTTTCAATCAATGAGCCCACGTTTTTCAGAATCTTTAATTCAGAAAACGACACGACTGACATGAGACCTCAAGCGGTGGCGTTACGTTGCCGGCGTGAGGTCCCTTCTGTGAGTACTGTGCAAAAATCTCAACCACTTCCCTTATCAATTCTAGCAAACGCATTATTGATTCTACAAACATTACCAGCAGCAAAGCCCCACTCGAAAGAGAAACTCTGCCATGCCTTCCCAAGCTAGTAGTCAGCTTCACTTCATCTTGTTTCCTTTCCTTATTCAGGGCCATATGATTCCCATGATAGACATTGCAAGATTGTTGGCGAAGCATGGCGCCTTTGTTACTATTGTCACCACACCAAAGAATGCAGCCCGGTTTCAAAATGTTATCGAACGTGGGATACAATCCGGGCTACCTATCCAGGTCATTGAGTTTCGTTTTCCATGTCAAGAAGTAGGATTGCCTGAAGGTTGTGAGAATTGGGACATGCTTCCATCGATCACCCTGATCCCCAAGTTCTTCACTGCAGTTGAAATGCTGCAATCGCCATTGGAAAATTTGTTTAGGGAGATACAACCTAAGCCAAGCTGCTTAATCTCTGACGTGTTGTTGCCTTGGACGGTTTCTTCTGCCAGCAAGTTCAACGTTCCAAGGATTCTTTTCCACGGCTTTTCTTGCACTTGTCTTTTGTGTTTGCACAGCTTGAGTGTTTCCAAGGTTCATGAGAGTGTTTCCTCTGACTCAGAATACTTTTTAGTGCCTGGTTTGCCTGATCAAATTGAAATAACTAAAGATCAGCTACCAGAAATCCTGAAAAAGAAAAGTTTTGCTGAGCCAATTTTGGCAGCTGAAATGGCATCTTATGGGGTTATTGTGAACTCATTTGAAGAATTGGAGCCTGCTTATGTTGAAGAATACAAGAAAGCAAGAGGCGGAAAAGTTTGGTGTGTTGGTCCTGTTTCATTTTCCAACAAGGAAGATATTGATAAAGTTGAGAGAGGGAACAAGGCTTCAATTGATTGCTCTGAGTGCTTAAAATGGCTTGATTCATGGGAACCAAGCTCTGTAGTTTATGTTTGTCTTGGAAGTCTTTGTAATTGTTCAACCAGACAACTGATAGAGCTTGGTTTGGGCTTAGAAGCAACAAAGAAGCCGTTCATCTGGGTTGTAAGAGCAGGGGATAAAATCAAAGAGCTAGAGGAATGGCTTGCGGAAGAGAAATTTGAGGAAAGGATTGAAGGGAGAGGACTTTTGATCCGGGGTTGGGCTCCTCAAGTAGTGATATTGTCACACCCTGCGACTGGTGGGTTCTTAACACATTGCGGCTGGAATTCAGTGCTAGAAGCGGTTTCAAATGGCTTGCCGATGGTTACCTGGCCATTTTTCGCAGATCAGTTTTGCAATGAGAAGTTGGTTGTGCAAGTGCTGAGAATTGGTGTGAGGATTGGGGCGGAGCGTCCTCTACACTTAGCGGATGAAGTGAAGAAGGAAGATGTCGAAAAGGCTATTAACATGCTCATGGATGAAGGAGAAGAAGGAGATGAGAGAAGAAGAAGGGCTAAAGAGTATGGGGAGATGGCAAAGAGAGCAATTGAAGAAGGGGGATCTTCTTCCCTTAACATCAAACTGTTAATCCAAGATATTATGCAGCAAGCAAAATAAGGCGAGCAATGAAAATGTGATGCTTGTATGCAAGAGTGAGATCAAAACAACTTGTATGCAAGAGTGAGATCAAAACAACTTAACTTCTAAGAAACAGTAATAAATATTGATTGAATATTAATACTGTAATTTGTCCAACCTTAGTAATAAAGAAGATCTTAATTCATTTAGATGCTGTGATTTGTTTCTGATTTTGAATGTAGTTTAATTCGGAGTCTACAAGTTTAATTTCCTACGTGTTATTAAATATGATGGATTATGTTGATCATCTTTGATATGGTCTCTTTTTCAATTTTCAGAGCTTGATAAACACTTTTCTAAGCTATATGGCAATCACCGAGGGACTTGAAATTTGATGAAAGCATGGAAGAAATTTTGTTTCAGAATGCCATCATTGTTGACCCCTCTCAAAATTTCATTTTTTTGCCCGCCGCTCAAAAGAATTTTCGATATTCCTTTGAAAAATCCAGTGTAGCTACACGAAATAATTTGATTCTTGATTCTGGACCGTGATATGAATGAACGAAAAATAGAAGGTAGGATATTAACAATGTTATGTAAATTTATTTTGGTTATTTTGTTTTTGAATTGTAATTTCTAATTTCAAAACTTTACTTATTTCATTGTAAGGGATTTTTAGTAGTTTGTTGGTTTTGAGATGCCAAGCAGGGGTGTTCATAATCTAATCCGATTCGCTCAATCTGTCTGATCCGTAAAAATTTTATCCTTAAAAATTCGATATGTAAATTGGATTATATTGAAAATTCAAAAATCAGCAGTCCATGGATTGGATATGGATTTACTTCTATAAATCTTGAATCTGCAAAAAATAAAATTTATTTATTTATTTATTTAAAAAAATAAAACTTGTAAATGTGGTATTACTATTTATTAATAAATAAATAAGTTAGGATGCAGTTACATTGACACTATATATATCTTATCTGATAATAATATATAATAAATATAATTAAATAACTGAATAATTAAATAAACAAATATAACTTTCTAAATAGTTAATTTTTATTATTTTAGTTAATTTTCATATATTGATTTAAATAAATTAGATTTGTTCTTTTTATTATATTATATTTTAAAAATTTAATTATATTATTCTACTTAACTTTATTTAGACACTTACGACTCAAAAGTTGAATTCCTAACGTTATTAACTTAATAGCAACTAGCAGTTTATCATCCACCGAATACAGATTCATGTCGGCAATGGCATAGTCAAATAAGAAGATGACCTATTCACCTCAAAATCAAAATTTCCCCTCTCAAATAAGCTAAATGATTGACGTCGAAGAAATGAACTACCCGTCTGACAAAGACAAAAACAAGGTCTTTCACTTTCAGTGAAGTACATCTCAAAAAGAGTGGAAGGCGTTTAATCCCACTAAAGCCAATGAATTACCATGGAAAAATGGACGGTTGTTTCAATTTATATACAGAAATCGACGCATTGCACTTCACGTAGTGGGGGCTACGTTACCTGCCTAGCCTGTTTCGACGTTTCTACTTTTGAGTTGAAAACAAAGAAAACTGGGGTGCGAACTGCGAAGAAACAGATGTAGTATTTTCCTGAAGCAATGTGAAGACAATCTCCACCAGGACCCACATCCTCATCCTCGCACTCAAATCATCTTTTAATAATGCATTATTCTACGTCCCCAAAGCTCGCATTATTGATTCTATAAACCTCGCCAGCAGGCAGAAGCAAAGTCCCATTAGGAAGAGAAACTCTGCCATGGCATCCCAAGCTAGTAGCCAGCCTCACTTCATCTTGTTTCCTTTTCTTGCCCATGGCCATATGATTCCCATGATAGACATTGCAAGATTGTTGGCACAGCATGGCGCCTTCGTTACCATCGTCACCACACCAATGAATGCAGCCCGGTTTCAAAACGTTATCGAACGCGGGATACAATCTGGGTTACATATTCAGGTCATTGAGTTTTCTTTTCCATGTCAAGAAGTGGGATTGCCAGAAGGTTGTGAGAGTTGGGACAAGCTTCCTTCGATGGCCGTGCTCCCCAAGTTCTTCACTGCAATTGAAATGCTCCGTTTGCCGTTGGAAACCTTGTTCAGGGAGATACAACCTAAGCCGAGCTGCTTAATCTCCGATGTGTGTTTGCCTTGGACAGTTTCTTCCGCCTGCAAGTTCAATGTTCCAAGGATTATATTTCATGGCTTTTCTTGCTTTTGTCTTTTGTGTTTGCACAGCTTGAGTGTTTCCAAGGCTCATGAGAGCGTTTCCTCTGATTCAGAATATTTTTCGGTGCCTGGTTTGCCTGATCGAGTTGAAATAACTAAAGCTCAGCTACCCGAAATCCTGAAACTGAAAAGTTTTGGTGAGCCAATTTTGGCAGCTGAAATGGCATCTTATGGGGTTATTGTGAATTCATTCGAAGAGTTGGAGCCTGCTCATGTTGAAGAATACAAGATAGCAAGAGGTGGAAAGGTTTGGTGTGTTGGTCCTGTTTCATTATGCAACAAGGAAGATATTGATAAACTTGATAGAGGTGACAAGGCTTCAAATGATGGCTCTGGTTGCGTAAAATGGCTTGATTCATGGGAACCAAGCTCTGTTGCCTATGTTTGTCTTGGAAGTCTTTGTAATTGTTCAACCAGACAGCTGATAGAGCTTGGTTTAGGCTTAGAAGCAACAAAGAAGCCATTTATCTGGGTTATAAGAGCAGGAGATAAAACAGAAGGGTTAGAGGAATGGCTTTGGGAAGAAAAGTTTGAGGAAAGGGTTGAAGGGAGAGGACTTTTGATCCGAGGTTGGGCACCTCAAGTCGTAATATTGTCACACCCTGCAATTGGTGGGTTCTTAACACATTGCGGCTGGAATTCAGTACTAGAAGCGGTTTCTAATGGCTTGCCAATGGTTACCTGGCCATTTTTTGCAGATCAGTTTTGCAATGAGAAGTTGGTTGTGCAGGTGTTGAGGGTTGGTGTGAGGATTGGAGCAGAACGTCCACCAAGTTTAGCCGACGAAGAGAAGAATGGGGTGCCGGTGAAGAAGGAAGATGTCGAAAAGGCTATTAACATGCTCATGGATGAAGCAGAAGAAAGAGATGAGAGAAGAAGAAGAGCTAGCGAGTATGGAGAGATGGCAAAGAGAGCAATAAAAGAAGGCGGATCTTCGTACCTTAACATCAAGCTGCTAATCAAAGATATTTTGCAGCAAGCAAAATGATGGGAGATTGACAAGTCCCTTCATTATATATATGTGTGCGCTCCCGCCATTTTTACTCTCTCTTCTTTCATTTCAGTCCTCAAATCAATATGATCCTCGTTACTGTTGTATCATTGTCTGTGAGACAAGTATCACAATGCGGATAATTTGACTATCGTGTGAGAAGACATACATGAGCAAATATCAATGGCATTTGTTGTTTTATATCTAATAGAAAATTTTGACGAAAAATTTACATTCGTTTGTTGTTTTATGTCTAATAGAAAAATTTGACGAAAAATTTACATTCATTTTTGAATTGAGATAATTTTCAGTATAATACAAGAAATGATCTCAGGCTTAGAACTCTGAAGAGCAAGCTAGAAGCCCAGTTCTTTTTTCAAACACTTTATTACTTTCTGTGTTTACTACTACCACTCCCACTACTGGAACTGGAACCTCTTGAGGACTCAGACAGAAAAGAATCTAATTTAGCTAAAATCTGTGTTTCAAACTTATGACCTTTTAATGTGGTTTTTACCTTCCGCAACACTTGCTGCTTCATGAGTCTCCGCTCAGCTATTGAAAGATGCTTGCATTTATCTATCCCCTTGAGAAATTCACCCAGAGTTTCACCTGAGCCCCCACTGGTCTTCTCTATTTTCACAAGCTTCTCCGCTACCTGCAATGAAAGCATCCTCTCTAGGTAGGCTTTGTTTCCCAATTCTACAATATCAACAATGCAGTGCATGTTCACTTCTCGAGTCTTCACTGTCTTGCTTTCGAGTGACTGAGCCATCCTTTCTATGAGACCCATCTTAAAAATCTTATTCAAAACAAGTAGCCCACCATTGCTGAAAAACATCTGGTGCAATGCTGCGTACGCGGAATCCTGAATTTCTGGGACACAGCATTGCATCATCTTAACAAGCTCAGGGATTATATCATACTCTAGAAACTTCTTTATGCAAGGTTCTCCACCGGCACAAGCTAACTTCGTAAGTAAAAGGGCTGATTCAGATCTCACTGAATTTTGTTCTGGGTAGGCATGTTGCAGAAGTTCCGACAACTTTTCAATAAGGGGGCTTTTGATGATCATATCTCTGATCCTCAGCTCACCTGCTTTCTCGAGGAATGGTATGAGATCCTGCATTGCCCCTTGTACTTGCTTGTTATCACCATCTAACAACCTGTGAATGACATCTTCAAAGGTTTGTGATTTCGGCAAAGGAGGAACAGTTCGATCTGACATAACAAATCTTTCCAACCGAAGCCTCACTTGCCATGGAAGAAGGTCAAGATTAGCTGGTCGAAGAGAAACATTTGCAGGAGAGCCTGCCAACTCATAGAATGCCTTCAAGGTGACAATTGCATAGTGTTGTACTACTTCAGAACCATTCTCAATAAGTTTTATAAGGTTCTTGTCAATCTCAAAAGCAAACATTTTTTCAACAGCTTTTGACTTTCCGACTTTGGCCAATGACATTAATATCGCAAACATGTTCTCATGCCACTCCTTGGCATCATAAGAGAGCAGAGTAGCCAGCTTATCAAAGGGTATGCTTTGAAGCACCTTGTCAACTGTCTCTGGAGTTCCAAACTCTGCAAGCTTTGTGAGGACAGTTAAAATATCAGTCTGAATCATTGGGTCCTCACTTTTTTGTAGTAAACCTGCTAGCTTATCAACCGCTCCAGTGGTTTCCAGGGATGGAATATAACTGCAATACTCTCCCTTACCGAATATATTCGTGATAGCTTCTGCAGAAACTACGGTTAAACTCTGTGAATCTCTAGAGATAAGATCTGCAATCCTAGGTCCTAGTATGCCACTAAAGCAGATTCTGCTAGCTTCAAGTTCAGAAATGGATTTGCTAGCCATAAGAGCCTGGAGAATAGCTTCTATGGTGATAATCACCAGCTTTTCTTCAGAAACACTGAGGGAAAACTCAACCTTTTCCTCTGCAATATTTTTGATACTTTCTTTCCCAAAAATAAGAAACCAAGGGCAAATAAATGCAATTTCTTCAGCCTTCGACCCATTTATTAGTATCTGAATTGAATCATTTGTCTTGCTATCAAGGTACAGAGATACCATATCATGTACTTGGTATAAGGGATCCGTATCATCTTTCATAAGCAAGGATCCTTCAACAAGCTTGCGTACTGCAAGAGAAAACAGGCTTTTCTGCCCAAGAATTGACCATACTGCTTCCAAACAAGCTTCTGGTACTGGTTCTGCCCATGAAAGAGCAGCAAGGGCTATGAAAAGCTGTCTCGAGTCTGTAGGCATTGCTTCAAGACTGAACTCAAATGACCCAAAAATTGTCAGTGTGTTCTCAGCTTCTTTCTCATTTACATATGAGACAGGACCGGGTGCACATGTGGCAAAGGTCGATAAATCTGTAATGGCCTTTTCCCATTTCTCAGATCTCAACTCTTTCCTGAGAGCCTTACCCATAACAGCCACTGTTAGAGGGTGGTGGCCACAACGTTCTAGCAAACTCTCAGCTGCAGCCTATACGTAAAAATTAACTCAACATATCAGAAGATAATTAGTGAAAAAAGAAAAGTAGGAAAATGGAAGTGAACAAAGCAGATAACTGGATGTGATGTAACGGACAGGTATGAGTGATTGATTTTATGGATTTTCAGCTTCAAGCCTTCAACTAATGTGAAACTATGATAAACACAAAAGTGATATTTCATCCTGCTCTAGAAGGCAGCATCACATATATTTTTTCAATAAGAGGATGTGTGGAAACTTACAAATCAAGCATTTAAGACTTCTACATATATCTGGAGCCAAATAACTTAATTTTTGTAGAGGCTAAGCTGAAAGTATTCCCTGGCTATATGCTAATTACTTAATATGCCAACACAGCTCTGACGATAGAAAAATTAAGAGGAAACTTTCCAGAGATATGATTTTTGTCTCATTAATTCCAGAATTATATCCTTTTGCCGCAAGACACGGTGGGTCAAGCTAAAACATCTAGACTCGCACAAAGCTGCCAATGACGGCTCTAAAAGTAGCTTTATTATTATTATTATTTTTAAATAATAGTTCGGACACATGAGTGTAGGTCATCTGCAGAGTATTTGTCTAATAGACAGCAACGCATCTCCACATTTCCTGCATCTGCACTAATGAATGCTTAGGTGTTACAAGTCACCCATTGCATGAGAAACACCATAGAAAGGTTTTCGTGACTCTTCGGATGTAAGGGCATATAGACATTTTCCATGTCCCGTGGATACAAAACAAAAAGCCGCGTACTTATAATTATGCTGAGGATAGGCCATAATCATGTGTTTGGATTCATCAAATAAAATAAATAAAAAATGCTGATGTAGTTGCTTCATTTCATTGTAATGATTTTGGAAAAAGAAATATTAGATTTAGTCAGCTTATACCGGTAGCTCTTCTTCAGTAAGGAGGCTATGGTAGAGAAGGATTGATTTGCTTATCTCCATTATATCATCTTTGCCCAACTCTACCTTCTCAGCTTCTGTTATTTCGTAGACTGCTTCATTTCTTGTTGTTACCAAGTACTTGCAATCATTATCATACAGCTTTGCAAACCGTTCAACTATGTCCTGCTCCCACACATCATCAAGTAGTATCAGTATGCTCTTTCCATACAAGGCTTCTTGAAGCAAGCAACAAAGATATTCAAGATCACTATTCTCATCCTTAATCTTTTTCCAAAATCCTATCTGCACCAAGAATTTGCTAATTTTTCTAGCTAAGCGCTTCTGGTAATCAGACTTACTTCCATTGCAAGCACCTCGACTGCACCACTGCCCAAATCCAAGTTCAACTGCTCCACCCACAAATCTTTCTGGGGGACCAGATGCTACTTGACGAGCCAAACAGGACTTCCCAATACCTGATAATCCAACGATTAGAATGACTTGATGAGTTTCCTCCTGCTCTACCAATTTCCTCAAAAACTTGGATTTACTAGAAATAGGGTAGCCTTGTTCAGCCTTTACTTTCAATCGAGTTGGAACTTCATGCGCTGTTAATTCTATTACCTTCTCAACATTTTGTGCCAAAATTTGAGATTCAAGCCACCAATTCAAGTCATCGTTGATTGAGTTCACTAGCTTCCCAAGTGGGTCACCAGCCATAGAAGTCCACACTACATGAGCCAAGTTCTTGATTTTACTCTTCGAAACCATCCTTCTTGCCTTCCTGATCTTTGGATGCAGCCGTTCTATCAGGGAATTCAAACTTTGAAGTTGGTGATCTAATTGAGGGTTATGGAGCTTGTAGACATGTTTTTGCTTAATCCGGCGCGTCAAATTCTCAAGATCACATACAAAATCCTCTAGGCTTCGGATTCTCTTTGGAGCTTCATCGAGATTCCTAGAGGCTTGTTCTAATGCACGAACAGCCCCTACCATGCCTGTAACTATTTGTGTTGCCGCAGAAACAACTTGCAAGGCATCCATTAATACTTGACCTGTCTCACTAGCTATATATATTTCCAAATTTGACCAGTAAAACAGTTGTGCCCAAACCAGTGATTGAAGTGACCCCAAGAACTTAAGACATAAAGCATAAACCCCCAGTTAATCCACCATGAAATGATTATAACCAAAGTCCTTTTATCATAATTCTGATCTCATGTACTAATCCAATTTTGCCAAATTGTAAAATTATAATGGAAATCAATCCTAAAAACGCTCTCAACAATACTCCAAATACCATTCTCAGGACACCCTAACAACTCCATCATTTGTTTCCCCAGGCGTCTAAATACAAACCAATCCTGAAAGCCACCAGACAAAAACCAAATCGACAAATTAACCACCAGAAAAAAACCAAATCAACAAATTAACCCACTTTTGAAATATAATTATACGTTAAAAATCCTTTAAGCTATGGTTCTGCAGAAGTCAAGATCTATTAATAATACCCCGTTGCCAGAAAAAGGGGGAAAAAAGTATCAATGTCCATTCTACACAAAATTATTCAATGACAAAAGGAAATACAGTCTCTTATAAGCTTATAGATTAATATTATCAACATTGAGAAACAATAAAACAAATCACATTGAAGTTCTTATATGATCTTTAAAAGGAAAATGAATCCATTAGTCTTAACTAAATCACAAAAAGAAAAAAGAAAAACCGGTAAAACCAAGCTTATTAATTAAGTTCATCGACTACACAATTACTAAAGAAAAAAAAAAGATTAAATTAATTTATCTTAGATCAAAGATCACAGTTGGGTGATACCTGAATGGCCTGGCTACTGCAGACAGAAGAGTCGTGGAAGTATAGACACAATCCTTGTACTTTTTCAGAGTCTTTTCTATCCTCTAGTAAAAGATGGCAACCAAAAATAATGATTTGGTGACTAGAAAAAAAGTTGAAAATTTACTCGAACTTAGGTGCACATATTG
The DNA here is from genome assembly GCA_030449075.1 of Murraya paniculata. Taxonomy (NCBI): domain Eukaryota; kingdom Viridiplantae; phylum Streptophyta; class Magnoliopsida; order Sapindales; family Rutaceae; genus Murraya; species Murraya paniculata. The sequence continues at coordinate 850,331 of JAEVFN010000049.1, read as the reverse complement.
ATTGTCACTAGTCAACCACATGCAACTGAACCGTACTGTGTCAGCGATGCGGGTATAAGTCTAAAGTGACGAACCAATGAAATTGAGGATTGGCACGTGTAAGGAAAATGGAGATGAAGGGTGCGTTAGGTGTTTGCTTTTTAAGTGATGTTTTGTATGTGTTTCGTAACGTAGATATTATTAGTTTTTGGTAAATTTGAAAACCCTTGTTGTTTATTTTATATGTGGCTTTGAAAAATAAAATAATAAAAATATGTTTGGTAGGGTATTTGAAAAATAAAGTAAAATATAAGATAAATGAGATCTATTATTTTATTTTATTATATAAATAATTTATTTTTTGAGTGGGATCTATTTGAATTGATTTACATAATTGCTTGTTAGGATTTTCTTAAATTATATTTATTGCAACTTATAATAAAAAAATGAGTAACAAAATAATGGGATCAGACGGGCCAGTGAAATTTATTTGACTGTAAATTACATTAAATATAATTCAAAAAAATCCTACGTGGGCATCTAAAAAAAAACAGATGTGGGACCTAATATTTATGCAACAATTCGAAAATAAAATTTTTATTTTACATTTTTCTTTGATAGACAGAGAAAACGAGTTGTTCTTGCTCTACAACGAAAATGGAAACATCATTGTACAAACACCCACCAAACTCGTTTTCTTAATTTCTATTTTTGTAAAACAAAAAACACAGAATAAAAAACAATATCAAACAGCCCCTTAGCATTTTCATCCAATCAAATTTCTCCAATGGGTATGTTTCACCTTTCAAGTTTCAACCTTCCAAAGTTTCTTTGTTTTAGTTTATGTTGTTCTTAGTTCTGTTCATTATTTATTGATCAGTCTTCTTAAACAAAACATTTGGTTTTAAATATATCAAGTGTGAATTCTAAAATATGGTACAATGGTTGATTAATACAATTTGATTAAGAAGATTGATTACGACAACATTTTCTAATTAATTTAATATTTTTAAAAACGACACAGTTGTCACCCAGCTGGAGTAGCTCAGTTGGTTAGAGCGTGTGGCTGTTAACCACAAGGTCGAAGGTTCAAGCCCTTCCTCTAGCGTTTTCTCCTAAACTTTTATATTGTTACAATAAAATATCTTCAATAATTTTTCAGACAAGCGTGGGCCGGGCTCTGCTCACTGACAGATGGCGCAGAGGTAGTTAATATGCTCACGGACAGATGGGGCGGGAGACGCTGTAATTATTATCTCTCATTAATTGAACTCACCACTTTTACCCTCGTGTATAAAAACATTCCAAGCAAGTCGCGTCTTCACATTTACCATTTTAAGAATGTAAAAGGCAAATGAAACAAGTGGGCATTTGGGTCCAAAAGGGACAATATTAAAAACACAAGTTGGCTGGTTGCATTTTTCTGCCATCTATTTATTCAGAAGAGTCGTGCTACTTAGCTAGAAGCACGAGAGAAGCATGAGAGAAACAGCAGCACATGCTGCCGTTTCAAGCTGTCCTCAAATGAGTCACAAATGAAACAAGTGGGCATTTGGGTCCAAAAGGGACAATATTAAAAACACAAGTTGGCTGGTTGCATTTTTCTGCCATCTATTTATTCAGAAGAGTCGTGCTACTTAGCTAGAAGCACGAGAGAAGCATGAGAGAAACGGCAGCACATGCTGCCGTTTCAAGCTGTCCTCAAATGAGTCAACATTTGAGGACAGCTTGAAACGGCAGCATGTGTTGCCGTTTCTCTCATGCTTCTCTCGTGTTTCTAGCCATTAAGCATTTTCCTATTCAGAATACATGCAGAGGCAAGGCTTGGATGAAGCAACACTCCTCTGACTGGCACATTTTGCACTTGCTTCCCTCCAATAAAACAACACCCACCAACCCAAATCCATTCCCATTTCCTCTTATCTTCATCTTCTCTCCACACAATCATTCCTAACCCAACTTCTCTGTACAAACAAATTGCCCCGTTCCCACCCGCACACTTCGTGCCACCCCAACTCGCCTTACCCCCTAATAGTCTCATCCCCATTTCAATTGGCACCTTCTCAGATAGGCACCAAACATCATCCCCCTCACTAAACTCCCACACACAAGCATCTCCACCACACGCGCCGCCGATGAGCGTCAGCTTCTGGTTTCGTGAAACCAACGTGGCGAACTCTAACCTATCCGCCATTGGTACACTTAGCTCTCGCCACGCGTTTGACTCGATATCGAAGCCCATTACACTGTAGGCTCGGGCCGAGGTGATCCAATGTAGCATTCCCTCGGTGTAAACACTCTCGTTAGGGGTCCAAACCGTCAGCCTCACCGCGAATTCTACCGGCATGGACCCTATTATTTGCCACGTGTCATACCTCGAGTCGTACATTTCAACCATGGACTCATATGCGGCACCGCCACGCGGTTCATCCGACATCCCTCCTGCCACGTAGATTCTAAAATACGGAAATGGGCCGTGTTGGGCCGGGCCTTCCACCACAACTCCCACGGCCGGATTAGTCCTAGAGATATTCAACAGTGGGAGGTACCTAAACCGCCTGGTGAAAGGATTACAAAAAACTAATTGCAGAATCGTAGAATTTACGGGTCTCAAAAGAAGGAAGCTACCAATTGAGGAAACGGGTCGGACCGGATCCGGCAAGAAGTCGAGGGATAACGCGTGCCACCTGTCGATGACCGGGTTGTGAACATAGCAACCCGGGCCGCGGTTACGTGTAGGCAAAGCCAGGAACCATGCAGGCTGCCCGCGTTGAGACACCGAGTGAAGGCGGTGACGCTCGGCACACGTGTGCCAATGGTTGCAAACTGACTTGGCACGTGCCAAGGAGTCCGGAGAAAGGAAGGAGAAGATGTTGGCTAGAACATCAAAGTGAAGATTGCTCCACATTTTTTACAGAGGAAATACATATATATGTAGATGGTTATTGGTTTTAAAAGCTTGATGTGTGAAGTTTATACGTATATAAATGCAAGTACAAACTGGTGGTCACATAGGGGCAATTATTGGAGATGAATTATTGGACGCATATGGTATTGGGATGTGCGAAGCCACATGTGACTGTGAATTTTTTTTATTTTTTTTTTCTTGCGCTTTGGTTGGTTCTTCGTTTTCTTTTGATAAGTAATTTGGTTAGTACTTCTTGGTAGGGCTCAAGGGCCAAGAAATTGAAACAAAAGAAGGGAAAAGGAATAATAAAAATATCTCTTTCCTTTTTTTATTAAAATTTATTGGGATAATTAGTTGTATTAAATTCTTGTGTTTTGAAGATGGGTTGGTTCTTTTAGGGTAAGATGATCAGCATGGTTTGCTTAATAAATTATCATGCGAAGAAGTTAATTATAATACTGAATAAGAACAAATTAAAATTCTTTCATGATCTGATTTTTTCTTGAATTTAATTTAAATGATTAGTTTTTAGCAAATTAAAAAATAAAAATTATTAAATCATAACCATATATTATTATTATTAAAGGAGAGGTGACATGAGATTTTTAAAAGTAACAAAAAAAAAAAAACTCAGATCACAAAAGAAATTTAATCGGATTAGAATTGTATAAAATAAAAGAGTATTAAATAAAAGAATTTTGATGCTGGAAGTAAAGACATTTTGAAATGATTAGTTTGACAAACTTGGAATTATGACGTTGATGTTATCAGAATTTTGATGCTGGAGAAAAAGGATGATGATTCGTGCTGAAGATAAACTCATCATAACTTACGAAATTCAGACGTTGGTTTCGTTAATTTTTAATTTTGTTTTAACATGATTTCAAAATGCGTTTTTATGAACCAAAAAGAAATTGCAACTTCTTAACTACCAAAAGTATTTTAGCACATTCTTTATCAAAAAATGACCAATACTCCTTTTTATTTGATAAAATTGATTATGTTTCCCATATATAATTTTTTTAATCTATTAAAATTATCCAGAAATAATATGTTAACCAGTTGGATACACTTTTTATAATATTATTTAATTTGTATATAATATAAAAGATCTGAAAGTCGAATAAGAATGGGCTATAAGTGGTAGCAGAGCAGAGCCACTTTTTAAGTGATTGTACCAAAAGTTTCAGATAACATATTTTATTTAGTTAGTTGAAATTACAAATTTGTCTTGTTGGATAATTAAATACATAAATTCAAGTTAAAATTTTATTCTAAAATCACATACAAATCTCATTCATTTGCAATTCCTCAGTTCGGTTGTTTAATTAGATGCCCAAAATTCAACTGAATCTATTAAAATAAGGTCTAACATCTAATTTGAAATTTAATCTGATTTAGTCCAAATGTGCAACCTAACATTAAAAGGATCAAAATTAAATCTATTATTAAAAAGCAGAATAAAAATATCTACAACCATATATTGCTCTTCAATTTTGAAATGGATGTACTAATAAGATATAAAAATAATGAAGTAAGAGCGTCAACTTTTATTTATTTATTTATTTATTTACTTACTTGACAAAGTAAATGTCATGTCATGTCATTACCAGATAATATTTATTTATTTATTTATTTGAGGTTGAGAAATTCTTTATGAAATCCGGGTTGGATGGAAATTGAAATAAACATTTCTTTATCACATGATCAGGACACTCATTTTATTTAAAATTAAGAAATTCGGCGAGCAAGGCATCAATTTTATTTAAATATATTTTTTTTAATTTTGTTTCTCTCTAGAATTTGGAAGTGGACAAAACAAATGAAAAAGCGTGCAGGGACAAAACAAATAGATTTTTCTGTGACTCTGGGGCGTTGAATACTTATACTTTTTAAGAGTTCAAGTGCGTGCGTGTTTGAGAAAAAGTAGATTGTCATTTAGATTTGTAATGGGACTGCTGCAAATTAGCAATTATTTACAGAATTAGTGGTATCAAATCACTGCACAAAAGATGTTTGCTAAATTGCCTCTGAGAGTTTTTTTTTCACTTTTTTCTTTCTTTTAACCTTAAGTTTGCTGCCATTCCGTAATCGATTAGTAATTATCTGCGAGTATTAGGCCAGTATCGGAATCAATAGCAACAATTTTCTATGAAAATTAAGACAACTTGTAAGCAAAATGGGATGCGTCGTGGTCACCACGGCTATTTTTCTCGGGCCATCAAACATGAGCTGAAAGTTTATTGAATGGATTTGGCAATCGCCCGGGCGATGAAGGCTGTCGGCGCGATGGGCCTAGCAAAATCGCTTGTCGCCTCAGCGATGTACATTGTCGTCCGGGGTAATCTATGCCACCAGATTCTGGGCAAGGCTTGTGACTTTGCACTGCTAAAGGTTTAAAGAGTATAACAAGCTACGACTATTCAAACATCATTAATGTGAGCTTGTTAGCATTGAGGTTTAATTAAAAGCGTTTTGGTACTTTATAACTCATTTTGAGGAATATACGTTTACGTAATAATGCATAAAGATGAGCACATACAATGAGTTTTTTTTTTATTTTTAAAAAAGGCACATAAGATATTCGACAAATGTCAAGGACGTGCGACTATCGTACTAAATAGCATAATTTACAAAAGGGCTAGTCAGGGGCATTTGTATCTAAAATGGCGTACTTTTTGGCTAAAAAAATAAAAAAAAAATGAAAAGCTGGCTAAAATTATAAATAGCTCCCAAATTTTGGCTATTGTCAATAAACAATTTGCTAATTTAAGAGAGAAAACTGATGTCAGTATGTAACGGACACTTGTCAGGTGCTGTGTGTTCAGTCAATCAATCAAGATGGCCCCATGATCTAACTTGCATATTTTACAGTTTCAATTCCCTCCATCACAGCATTTTACAGTTTCTTTAATTTTCAAGCCGTTTTCGATGGGTTCGTCAAAGAAATGGGCAGCCTTTATATCTTCAATTGCTTCTTCTTTATATTTTTGTGTCATTGTCTTCCAAGTCCCTCTTTTCAGGTAATGCTTCTGTTTCTTCCATAATTATTCTCTCATTTTGTATTATAATGGTGATTATTTCTCATTATATACCTCACTTTTATGATTCAATTATCAGATGAAATTTATTTTTCCGTCAATGGCAGTATTATTCAATTCTAGTAATAAAACGTAAAAGCCTGTCTAACCCACATTTCTTTTTTGACATTCCTTTCGTATGTGGGAGGAGTTCGAATCTCAGACGTCTTGTGGAGATTTTATTGGCTAAACTTAATAGCGTCAGAAATGCTTTTGATCTATTTCGTACTTGAAATGCTTGTATAATACATGTTGTATTGTTCGTTTTTGCAGGATACCATGTAGAAGTGGAAAATGTACAACACCTGTAGAGGTGACATGCTTTCAGTTGATTACAACTGAAGTCTTCCCTGAATTTGTAGCCAAGGTTCTTCTATATCCTGGAGCCTTTGCAAGTGCTATAATGAAGGGCAAAAACATTCCGAGCTACAGCAAGTTGCTGCGGTTCTATAATTTCACCAATCTAACGAATTCCAGGAAAACTGATCTCCTCCGACTAGAGGTTGTCGCAATTTTTTGTTTTTTTTTTTAAACCATCGTATTCATATCAATTATTTTCTATTTTGAACATTACGAGCCTTATGCCTCTATATGATCTTCCTACAAAAAGATTCATATAACCATAGCAAAGTGAAACTCCAGAAGTTTATGATGAATTTAGCACTACATTGCATTTCATTTTGAATTTTTTTTTTTTGGGGGGGGGACATCAGGTTCTTGCAGGATGCTATTTGTCCGTTGCAGGAGCCTTAATTGGAGCTCGGAGGATGGGCCTAATTGGGACACTTCTTCTGCTCTGGGGCCTTGTAAGAGAAACAATCATGTTCAGGTTTTCTTGTGACAGAGCTCCTTGGAAAGCTGTTTATATCTACCCAACAATGCCAATTTTTGTGCTTTGCGCTTTCTTGTCTATTAGAAAAGATTTAAGGAAAATTATTCGTTGTTGTAAAGCCAAGCATATCAAAAAGTATCTCTGATTAGAAGTAAAATATGTATGAGTTGAGGCCGATGAAGAAATGTGATTTCTGTGAGAAATTCAGTTGGGGTACATAGAAGGAATGATGTAGTCGTATAAGCTGAAATTTTAGAATGGCTTCAAATTTTAGTGGGAGTTGGCTAGTAGAATATTTCGGCTTCTGTAGGTTGTAACAGTTTTTTGATTTCTTTTTCTGTAAACCCTTTTTCTGTAGGATCTTGATGCCTCTACCAATTAAATGACATTATGATTTTATCCTGTTTCACTGCTGAAGATTTGTGGTAAGCATTGAAATCCTCGTCAAAATTTATTAGAGCATTAATTTCAGTATGGCAAATTGTTTTTGACAGCATCAAATATCAAGCATGTGACCTGCAATCTATACTCTGCTACTTTATTTCATTTGAAGTTTTAATCTTATTGAGGGACCTAAAGAAATTATGCTGTAGATTTGAAACATCTGATGTTGCTTCTATGTTCCTTCATGCCACTAAAGTTTAGATTCTGTTATCATGTTTGTCATTCAATTTCCAGTATGGGAGATGAATGCAGATGATAAGGGCTAAGAAAGTGTGAAACATGATCTACTTTACACAGATTTTGTGGTTCAAAATCAAATGGTAGGCAAGACAATGTAACGTGAACATTGCATTCACATCTGGAATTGGGACAAGCTGACAGAATGTTCAGCATCAATATGAACATTGTTATCTGACCTCATAGCCCCATGCAGCTGAGAGAGAGAGAGAGAGAGAGAGAGAGAGAGAGTGATGAGTGATAAGAGTTTGAAATTGGCTAGTTTTGGTGGATTTTTGTTGTTGAAGGAACTCACAGAGAAGGTTCAATATAAGTTCTTTTGATGATTTCTTTCATGCATTATGAATGTACGAATAAAGATTCATTATTTCTAGTGGTGGTAATTTCCTTCCGTGACTCATTTTGTATTTCTTTCACATTTCTTGCTTTATATGATCTGGTTTTGGAGTCTTTGGAAATATGATGTCAGCACGTGCTCAGGAAGTATGTAGGTTTGATGTTAGCAATTTCCTTCAAACTAGAACTGAATTTTATTACAGAACCAAGAAATAGTAAAAGACAGTAGAATATGCTATTTAAGACACGATGTAATGTTTTGTCATTATTAAAGCCTGAATAATAGTGCCTCACAGACTAAGGCTCTGTCTTTTGATCCTTGAACTGTCATCCTGGCCTCGGATGATATGCCCGATCTTTTGCCTCCGGATGGTCCTCTTCTTAAGAAATGCTTCTATCCAATGGATGCTTTGGCCTGGTCTACTATCAAATGGGTGAAATCTGCTGAAAAAGCTATATAGAGATTGCAGAACATTTAATTCTTTATCTCCACTTTGCTAAAACTACTATGGAAAGCGAGATGCGGAGCCTTTGGGCTGAGAAAATCAAGCCACGATCCGTGGTTTAGGCCGAATCCAATGGACTTTTTTTAATCACTAGCACAATTTTTTTAATACCAGTATTGTAGAAATCTCACTACTTGAGATAACTAATCTCTCAAATAGATAATAGCTTTTTCAAGCTAGAAGTCATATTCAGTTAAGCAACTGGCAAGGCTTATTAATTATTTATTACTAGCAAAGCAATTCTAAGAGCAAAGAAATTATATTAACTGAAAATAGGAAACAACAGTACAAAAGAATGACAAGTGACTCACACGCAACATAGCAGAAAGCTTTCAAATTAAATGAAATAGAAAGACCAGATAATCATTAAGCACCTACATAAATGGAAAAGCTCAGCCAGAAATCTTATTCAAACTCTTACTCCTTACTGCACTTTATTATTCATAAGGTAGGAAACAGGGAGAGAAAAGATTTGCAGTGGCTTGATCCTCCCATTGCAGCTCTTCCCACCACTTTTTCTCTCCCACAATGACAATTTTAGCCGCTTGAGGTTTGGAACAAAAACAAGCCACTTCAAGTCCTTCATATTTGAGCAATCGAATATTCTAATGCTCCATGTTTGCTAGATGTAAGAAACTGAGCGGCAGACTTTCGCAGTTTCTAATGGACAGAGCTTGAGTAATGTTCAGTAGCTTTGGGAATTTCAAAAAGTTTTCGACACCACGTGAACTATGTAAGGACAAGCTGATGAGATTTAATTGTTCCAAACAGTGGATTTCCTTCATCAATGATTCAGCATCAACAGATAGAACGTTGCCTTCTTCCACTATTGGCCGGTAAAGAGAACCGCAATGCAGCATCCTGAGCACCTCTAACTTTGAAAAGCTTGATATCAATTGCTGTGGAATTTTAGACATTTCATATGTGTACTCCAAGTTCAAATATCTCAAATTCACCAATGCCTTGAGCTCATGCGGCAACCCACGTACTCCAGTAAAAGACATATCAAGATGGTATAATGAAACCAATGACTAGTGGTGGACCCACATAATTAAATTAGGAGGGGTTTGGTTAAAAAAAAATTATTTAATTTAGATTTTTTTAAATATTCACTCGAACACATTTTAAGTCTCATAAACTCAAGTTTCATTATTTTTTTTTTAAATTTTAAATAATAATTGTAATAAATTATTTATTTTATATGCGTGAAAGTATTTTTTTAAGTAATTTTCATAAAATATTTAAAAAACTAAAATAATGTGGCTATAGGGATTTGAACAAAGGCTCTAAAACCATCAAATAATATTTTTACCACTGAACTATAAGTCTTTTATAATATAAAAAATATGTTTAAATTTATTTTATTTAACTTATTTAGAAAGAACTTGGAATACATTTTTAAAAAAAAATTAATGGTCAAGAAAGAATTGAAGCCCATCTTAGGCCTTAGCTAGATCCACTCATGCCAATGACGATAGATACTATCTAACGGAGTAAACCTACCTAATTATATTTTGGTTTCATTCCTGATAATGATATACTTTAAGAAACATTACGTGTCAACTTTTTTCATTTTTTTTACGTCAATTTTTTTTTGGTTGTTAGACGTAGACAAATATAGTTTTCAATTGGCGTGCATGATGCATCATGCGTGTCCCTTTTTGTAAATTTCTAGAACATTTGGTTTTGAGCAATTCCTCCGGTAATGGATTTAAGAAATCTTAAACTCGTCCACATTATCTAATAGGCTAACGGTAATGAGAGAGATAAAAAGATTTTTACAACTTTTTGTAACTTAAAAAAAAAAAGAATTGGAAGTCGAAAAGTAATTGCATTAAGGATTGGACCCAAATTGGTGACGCACTTGTTTACGTTAATAAGGCCTCCAATATGTTGTAATCAGGTTAATACAACATAGTGGAAAGAATTGTGTTGCGAAGCCTGAAACAAACAATGAAAAAAATGAACAATAAAAAGAAGTGAAAACGTGGCTTCTCACAAGGTGCGTGCCACGTTAATGTGCAGTTTTTGCCTCGTAGTCACCAGAAGCCTGAAGACTTTTGCCTTGAACTGTTTTGCTTATAGAGTAATATAAACTATTTTAACTTTCTCTGTCTCAGCTGTTGATGCAATGTTGAAGAGAGCGGTGAACATATGCCTTGAAAGTAAAGCTGACTTGGTTGAGCAAAGAGAGCTTTGAGGGAAGATGAAATTTTACTCCATTCAACTTGACCTTGTTTCTCTCTTCTGCATTAGTTGTTCTTTAATATCTTTCTTCAAATAACATAGGCAGTAGAAGCATCTGAACTTAAGCTTATTTGTTTACATTTCAATCTCATTCTTTCCATTTTCTTATGCGGCTGGCTTGATTGTGAATACGTCGGAACCAAGCATAAGCTTGAAACTTGAGAAAACGGGCAAATTACAGACACTAGGAAAATCAATGTTTGTTTTCCAAAAACTATATATCGGTTGATCTATCTCAATTTACTTGGCAACTAAATGATGCAGAGTACAATCTGGTACAAAAGTTTTTCTTCTAGAAAATTGAATATCCAATCTAATTGAATGTTGCTGCATCCAGCTTTTAACTAAGGGTTTTGAGGCTGTTCCCACCTTGCAACTCACATTGATTCCTGCAATGGATGCTTTGAACTGAAAGGACATGGAAATTAATGGTCACAGATTAGCGTTACAGCAGAAAATACTGGACAAACGAGGGTACTTTATTAAATATTAATTGAAAATAGAGATCAACAGTTTGTACGAATGACAATTGGCACACCACACAACAAAGATGCATTCGAATCTAATGAAATGAGGAACAACAGAAAAATTGCATGGTACATAGCTTGAAAAGCTCTGCCAGAAATCTTATTCAAACTATTCCTTCTTAATTTCTAAGAAACAGGTAGAGAAAGCATTTTTAGTGGCATCATCCTCCCATTGAAGCTCTTCCCACCATTCTTTTTCTCCCGAGATGACAATTTGAGGTTCCTTTGCATTGCTGGATTTGAGTGGCAGCTTCTTCAGCCTTGGGCATCCAGCCACTTGAATTTTCTTCAGCTTTTGAAGGGTTAAGGGATTCCGGTAGATGCACTTCAAATTTGACGCACCAGCTATGAGTAGAGATTCTAGTCGTGCAAACAAGTTAAGCTCTCCCATTATCTCTGAAACTTCACTCAACTTTTCAAAACTGATTATTTCTTCCGCCTGATTACAAACTTCTATTTGTAGGTCCATGAGATTTGGTAGAAAAGCAAGCCACGTGAAGTCCTTCATTCCGCACATGAGTATTTCAACTGTGTGAAGGCTGCGGAAACCACTTAGGACTTTCCTTACCTCCCCGGTGCTCTTAAACTCTTCGATTTCACAGAACATAATATGCAACTCCTTAAGATGCTTCATCTCTGCTAGTTTTAAGAAATTGAGCGGTGGACTTTCACAGCATCTAATGAATAGAGACTGAGTAATGCTCACCAGCTTTTGAGAATTCAAAAGAATTTGGATGGCACGTAAACCATTCAGTGTCAAGCTGGCAGCATTCAAATGTTCCAAACAGAGCAATTCCTTCATCAAAGGTTCTGCATCCTCGGATAGAACGCTTCCTTCTTCAGGTTGATATAATCCGCATTGTTGCATCCTGAGTACCTGTAATTTTGAAAAGCTGGATATCAACTCCTTTGGAATTCTAGATATCGTAGCCGTGTAATCTAAGTTCAGAAATCTCAGATTCACCAACGCCTTCAGATCTTTCGGCAACTCACGTAGGTGAGTCCAAGACAGATCAAGATGGTGTAATGAAACCAAACTAGAAATCCCTGCGGGTAGTTCAGTTAGGGAACGATTTCCACTTAGACTTAAAACTCTAAGCGAAGGAAAAGATTGAAAGAAACCGTCAGCGATCTCCTTAATACAATTTCGATCCAGCAGCAAAGTTAGCAGACGCGGACAAGCGGGAATTTCTGGTAGACTTTGAATTCCGCTCTTCATCAAAGATATCCTTCTGTACCCTTGCCATTTTTCAAAATTTGGTGCTTCGGTCTTCTGAACCCCTGTGAGAACCAAAAAGTTCTCCTTCTCCTTCTCTATTTCATTGGCTATCCACAATGCCATGTCATGAATCATATCGTGTAATTTTACATGATCACCTTCATCCTCCAATAAGGATGCACGAGCAAGATCACCAAGAACACCCCACCCACTGTCAGAATCCACAAATCCTTCACTTTTCCAGTACTCCATTAAGTCGGTTTTTGGAATTTCAGAGTCTTCGGGGAATAAACAACAGTACAAGAGACAAGATCGAAGTTCTTCACTGGGTAAACTATCATAGCTGAACTTTAAACGCGAAAGTACCTGTTTTTCCATATCTTTGAATTTAGAAGCTGATGTGCTTATGATCTCAATTGCGTGTATCCATTCTTCAGGGTACTCTTTGCTCGCCATGGCATTGCCTACTGTTTTGAGTGCTAACGGCAAACCATGACACTGACTTGCCATAGCCTTGGCTAGCTCCGGAATATCGGGATGCTTGTCAAGAACGTATCTCCCGACCACTCCCTGAAATAATTTCCAGGCATCGTTATCTCCCAAGTAGGACACCTCGAATCGCTCATCAGCTCCCATTTCACCACAAGTACCACGAAAACGAGTTGTGAAGACTATTTTGGACCCAGAATGAAGAGGGACACCCAATTCTGTTAAATTAATTTTGGAGTCCCATATATCATCCAATAACAATACAAACTTCTTACGGCTTAAAGTGTTGGTGATGTCTGAAGCCCTGTCTTCAAAACTTTTATCCTCCCATGTTTTTTTCGAGAAGCCTATCCTTTTTCCAATATCCTCTTGAATCTGCTTCAAGTTTGGCTTTCTAGAGACAACCGACCAGATTACAACATCAAAACGATGTTGTTCATCACTGCAGAATTTGTTATTGACTTGTTTTAACAGGGTAGTTTTGCCGACGCCCCCTGCACCGTATAAGCCAATAATTCCCTTATTCTTTTCTTGATCGGTGATGCATCTCCAAACTCGGTCAAGTATTATTTCTTGACCTACAATTGTTCGGTCAACAGATAGTTCAACCGCTGCACCTTCCGGTACCTCCTCATAAAGTTCGTTGATTGCTTCTCCTTCTTTCTTCAATTCGATCACTTTGTTCTTCATCTTCTCCACTCTTTTCCCGAAGCTGTAGCTTGAAATCAAGTCCTTGGAACAGAAGCTTCCAAGGCACAATCTGTCAATCTCTTGATCTCTTTCTTGTTGCAGCCTCTCAACTTTAGTTACCCTTCGATCCACCCTCTCAAACCAGAGTTTCACCGTGCTCGTCCGTTGGGTTCGAGGTTGTTGTTCAGCAAGCTTAACCTTATTCAGCAGATCTTGTTTTTTCGCAATCAAGTTCTCCTTTTGAGTTTGCAAGTCATCGAGATTACCTTTAAGACCCCATATATACTTAGCTTCTCCACCAACGTAAGATAAAATTGGACGAATTGTGTCCGCTGATAAGAGGGTTGAAATGATGCCACCCATTTCTGTTGAAAGATTTCAAAGGAATAACAGAAGAAGAGAAACTAATGATAGAGTGTAATGGAAGAATTATGTTAATTTGGTGAGCAAAGAACAGTCATGCAAGCAGGAGAAGAAGTTTATAATTTAGACTGCGCTCTGCCTTCGCTAAGTTGCTTGCTTGTGCAATCAGGAGGGCTTATTACCCCTTGTTACAGGCGAGAGAGAACATTTTTGGTTTTTTTTAATCTTAATTGACCTTTTGACCAAAATACTAACAACTAACACACCCAATAGTTTTTTTATTTATGATTATTAATTATTATTTGGGTCCACGATTTATGGATGTTTTGAGTGCAAGAGAAAAAGAGATGGGTCTTCGAAGATTTTGAAAAGCTGGATCCAATAAGCAGATTAATCTATTATTTTGTGACGGGTTTTTCAATTAGCCACCTTTCATTGAAATGTGCACATGGACATTAGTGTTTTGATTTTTTTTTTTTTTTGGTTTTCATTTGTAAGTCTTATAACAGTAATTCTTGAAACTTCAACTGTGATCACCCCCTAAATTATTTCAAGTTTGTTTAAAAGGCACATGAAAATCTCTCTGACTCTATGAGCAGAGCACCTTCGTCTTTTTTGAGATTTTGAATTATAATTTGAGATGTGTAGTATTAATTACATTTAAATTTAATGAATTAATTCATTTTTGCACATTATTCTATAGAATGAATTAATTTCAATGACTAACAGACCATTCGTGAGAGTGATATCCCAAAATATTATATCTCAACTTGTTCATTGTTAGACATAAAAAAATATAATGTTTAGTTGGCATGTCCCTTTTATAAATTTTAATAAAATTTGGTTGTCTACGATCATATTTCTATGAAATTTAAGAAATATTAAACTCATGGACATGATATAATATGCCTAATTAATGGGTGTAACATATCATGGGATGAGAATTTACACAGCACACATGTACGGTACTTAGACAACTATTGTTCGAAAGTTGCTATGTAAACCTTATAACTTCTTGACTAGCTAAACGAAGTTACTTACAAAACAGCTAGTAAAAAGAGCTAGCAATTGAGCTAAAGAGAATATATATTATTCACAAGAGTGTGTGTACAAGAGAGTTTTGACAGCCTGCTGACAAATTGCTTAAGTTGCTTGTTGTTTTTGTTTGCTTATTCAAATAGCAAGTGCCAAACCCTATTTATAGGGAAGCTTACCTAGTTTTAAAATGTTTTAAGTTTAGAAAGTTCCTATGACTTGGCGAACTCCTCATTACTAGTAAGGCCTAAAAATTTCTATGTACATCATGCTAAAGTTCCTACATTCTACCGCTCTCTAGAGAATTCCTAAGTATTTATAAGTGAAGAGAAAATGTTCGAGATTGCCAAAGCTGAAACCTTTCATAATCAAGCCAAGTTAACATACCTTGGCTTGTGCATTAGCCTCTCTGTCTAAAAATTAGGGCGGTCTGCGGCAAATAGTTACCTATATTTATACCTTGGCTCGTTGCATTAGCTTCTCTGGCTAAAACTTTGGGCAGGCCGGGACAAATAGCCACCCATATTTTGTCTTTTAGTTACTTGGCATTAGATTGTCCAACAACTAACATGTATGTGCATTGTTATTAATATAGCATTCCCCGATGTTTGCTAAAAAATTAGTAAAGGAAAATTAAGGTTTCTAAATGTTGACTCAAGTCCAGAATGTTTTAAATCCTTTTATTACTAAATCGGAAATCCATTGATCTTAGTTTGATCATAAGAATGAGACTAGGTGCAAGAGCAAAAACGTAATCTCACATTAAAAAAAACGTATGAAAAAACATGTGTCAATAATGATTTTTATTACATAATATGTATTAAATATACAATAAATTATTTCAGTACGGAAAAAAATTAATTAACCAATAATAATAATGTATGACCGAATAATGAATAAGTCAATGCCCGTCTTAGTTCAAAGATATACGTTAAAAAAATATTAATTTACCAAGAATAATAATGTATGACCAAATAGTTAACAAGTCAATCCCTGTACTAGTTCAAAGATATATCCTAAATATAATTAAGCGCTCACCAATGGCCTATGGGTGCTACGAACCTGTCCTTTAGTTTAGCTGGGATTTTTATGACCATCCCCAATGCGTAGGAGTAGAAAATCTTTGTCACAAATTTGTGTAGAGTAGATATATCCTCTTAATATTAATGGGGTAGATTTAATGTAAATGTAATATTAGTATTCAAAAAATAAAGGAAGCATTTAAATTTTTTTTTATAATATTGGACCAAAATATATTACAATTAAGTTAAAACAACAATCACTGCTCCCAGGGAAATAAAAACAGACAGCATGTAAGAAAGTGAACCTAAATTTTGATACATATGGTATGGCTCACAAGTACATCACCGCTGGGAATTGTACCATAAATATGCAGAAATGAAAATTAAAGAATGTACGCATGATTTCTCATGGATTTCTGAAGTTACATTTTTCATTTTATTCCCATAATCAGTTCCGAAACCCAAATATTTTTCCAACATTAACACAATCCATTTCCATTTACAGATGCCGAAAACGTTTGTTTTGTGAAGTACCATTAGTAGATTAGCATGGTGCTTAAACGGGGATTAGGGTTAAAGAAGAATGAACCAAATCTTGTTCTGAAGCAGCTTTATTCTGGGAAAAGAAGCATTTTCCTTTTGTTCACTTTTTTATATTTTGTTTCAATTAAAATTTCCCAAATTCTGCGGTTTATTGCAAGAAACTTTTTTCTCTAAAATTTTTTCATCATAAGTTAGATACTGTATTCGAGAATTCTTCTATGACACATTATTTATCTAGTGACCATGAAAATTTGAGGAAAAGAGAAAATTAGATATTGTTTAAAAAATGTTTGATGAATAATTATTTTACTGATATTTTTTCTCGCGTCGCCTTAGCAACTAAAACTTTGCCCATGATCGTGTTGTGTGTATATATATATATATACACACACATACATACACACACATACATATATATATATATATATATATATGTGTGTGTGTGTGTGTGTGTGTGTGTACACATATGTGTGTGTGTATATATATATGTATATGTATATGTGTATATATATATATAGATACATGTGTATATGTGTGTGTGTGTATATACACACACACACACACACACACACATACATATATGTATGTATGTATATATATACATATATATGTATACATACATACATACATACATACATACATACATATACATATGTATATATATATATATACATACATACATATATGTATATATGTATGTATGTATATATATATATATATATGTATATATATATATATATATATATATATATATATATATATATATATATATATATATATCATACATACATACATATATAACATATGTTAATGTATATATGTGTAATATGTATACATACATATATACATATGTGTATGTATATATGTGTATATGTATACATACATAATACATATGTGTATGTATATATGTGTATATGTATACATACATCTATACATATGTGTCTGTATATATGTGTATATGTATGTATGTTATATATGTGTGTATATATATGTATGTATGTATATAGTGCAAAATATACATATATGTATATGTATATATATATTATATGTAATATATAAATGTAGGTATGCATATGTGTGGGTATATATATGTATGTATGTATATAGTGCAAATGAAAAAGATCTACCAAGACTATTAAAAAATTTACTCCCCTTACCAATGTTGAAAGAAAATTTACTTCTATTTCAAATTTTATAGAAAAAAAAAATCCATAAAATTTAGAATTGGTGCTCTTACAAGCCCAATGACCGTGGACACTATGTAATGGGGTAAACCTACCTAATTATATTTTGGTTTCATTCTTGATATTGACATACTTTGATAAATATTATATGTTAACATTTTTCATTTTTTCACGTCAGTTTTTTAAGTTGCTAGACGTAGACAAATATAATTTTCAGTTGCATCCATCATGCGTGTCCCATTTTGTAAATTTCCAGACATTTGGTTTTGAGCAATTCCTCCATAATGAATTTAAGAAATCTTAGGGTTAGTTTGAAATTGAGGTTGAACAGCTATAACTTAAAAGTTACAACATTAAAGTGTTTGGTAAGCACTATCTGCTTTAGTTTGAAAGTTATATTGATATAATTTTTCACTTATATAATGGAAAATCTATTATATCTTTAATAATTTTGTCTAAATTATTATTTAAAATTTATATTCACCACATATTATTAATTTTTGTTTCATAGTTACAGCTTTTTTTTCTACAGTAACTATAACTTAAACGCTGCAACATCTCAATCCCAAACAGGACCTTAAACTCGTCCACGTTATATGATAGGCTAATTAACAATAATGATGGAGATAAAAAGTTGGCAGATTATCATTTCTCCCCTACTGCAATCAATATATATCACCTACCGTCTATTTTTTTTATAATAGGCAGCCACTGACAACATAATTTTACAATATTACCCTTATGAATGGAAATTAAAATAAAAAATTAAGCATTAAATGTAAGAAATCTATGTTTTGGTGTGAATAAAAAATTAATAATAAAACATTTTTGTTCTTTTTTATATTTTCTTATAATAAATATTTTCCAATATTATAAAATTAAACATAAAAGTACAAGAAATATTTTATTATTTATTTTATAATAATTTTATTTATCATTTAAGTTTTCTTATAATAATTTTTATCATTTTATAATAATTTTCTTATATATTTTTTTAATAAAATGTTTATAAAATGAAAAAGTACAACAAATTTGTTAATATTTTTTTTTCACATCAAAACATATATTTCTTGTTTTTAATACTTAATTTTTTATTTTAATTTCTATTCATATGATTTGTTTAATTTATAATAAATATGAATAAAATTGTATTTGTAAATAAAGGTAATATTATAAAATTATGTGTCAGGAGGGTTATTGACTATTACAAAAATAATAGGACGATAAATAGTATATATTGATTATAGTGGGGAGAAAATTGACAATCTCCTCATCCAAAACAAATTAACTTTTGGCAACGATATCTCATGTACTAATACTATAATATGTCGATTTGCGGGGTGAAAGAGAATTAAAATAACATTGTTTTAGTTGCACTTTGTTAAATGTCATAAAGTTGGTACCATGTCTAATCCCCACCCCAAATTGGTGACCCTGACATTTCCTTAGGCACAAGTGAGCATATTCTAATCATCACCAAATTGTAATATGGTAATATTTGAAAGCACAAAATATTCATTTTCTTTTTCTTTCTCTTTTTCAAATTGTGGAAAGCTAATGACACTTTTGTCCTTATTAGAAATTGTTTTGACCACTTGTGTTTTTGATATATTTTTTATACCCTATTTCGTACCTAATGTTAAAATAATAGTAACCAAGAAACTACGGTATTAATTAATATTATAATCACATTTAGATTAGTGGTGATAAGAACGTTTGACTAGTAATAAAGATTACAAGTTAATAACACGATCACTGGTAACACAATTAAAAAGAAGTGAATTGGAAGTTGAAAAGTAATTACATTAAAGATTGGATCCAAATTGATGGCACACTCGTTTACGTTAAATTAAAACCGCTTGTTAATGCCGACACCATGTTATAATCAGGTTAAAACAACAATCACTGATCCAAGGGGAGGAAAAATTAACCTTAAGTTTTTTCTGAAGTTATATTTTCATTTTGTTCCCATGACATCTCCATAGACAAATATATATTTTTTTTCATCTGTTAAAAATTTAAATGCTCATCTCACTGACGACCATACCACCGTAAAGTAATTATTAGAGATGTATGGATCGAAAATTAAATTTGTCTGTTGCCATGTATCAAATTTATTACTAAAGGAAGAGGACACCTAATTCTTTATGATTTGCTTAAATGTGTATCTAAATATGTAATACTCAATCCTCGCATTGTAGCTCGTCCCACCAGTCTTTCTTTCCCTTGACAACAATTTTGTGTCCCATTGCTCTACTGGAATCGAGTGGGAGCTCCTTCAGCTTTGGGCATCCAGTTACTTCAGTTGAATATTGCATTGTTTGCAAGCACAAAATATTCATTTCTTTTTCTTTCTCTTTTTTCAATTGTGGAGAATTAATGACCCTTTTGTCTTTATTAGAAATGTTTTGACCACCTTTGTTTTCTGATCAATTTTTTACACCCTGTTTCGTATCTATTGTTAAAATACTAGTAACCAAGAAACTACGGTATTAATATTATAATCACATTTAAGAGTAGTGGTGATAAGAGCTTTTGACTGGTAATAAATATTATAAATTAATAACATGATCACTGTTAACATAATTTGAAAAAAAAGAATTGGAAGTAGAAAAGTAATTACATTAAAGATTGGTTCTAAATTGATGACACATTTGTTTGCGTTAAATTAAGACCACTTATTAACGCCCACACCATGTTAAAAACAACAATCGGTGATCCAAGGGGAGGAAAAATAACCTAAGGTTTTTCTGAAGTTATATGTTCATTCTGTTCCCATGACGACTCCATACTCAAATATCGTTTACATCTATTGTTTTTATCTATGTTATGTTTTCGGTGAGAATAATACTATATAGATCCAAATAATGTAAAAGGCAAAACTTACATTTTGACCAAAATGCTAACACACCCAAATAGTTATTTTTATTTGTGATTATTAATTATTATTTTTATTATTATTTTGGGGTCCAGTTGCCCTGATTTATGGATGTTTGGATTCTAAGAGAAAAAGAGATGGGTCTTAGAAGATTTAAAAAAGCCGGATCCAAAAAGCAAATTAATCTATTATTTTGTCACACGTTTTCAATTAGCCACCTTCACAACTTTGTAAATTGTAATTACTCTCCAAAAAGCTCCCAAGTGAATGCTGCGCGTTCCTCTATTATTCTCACTATTAACAGGCTGGCCAAAATTTAAAAGAAGAAATTGTTATGCTGAGGGCAAGTTCTAATATCTTTTTAGTGTGGACTTATGAGACAGGTAATTTTATCATCAACGTTTACAAAACGATATGCCAACCATTTTTTTTTTTTGGGGTTCATGTCTATCAACAAACAAGTTGGTTTAAAATACATTTATTAGCCCTTTAGTTTATTGCTCGTAATAAATTTATATTTGTTGTCAGGTTTTATCGACTCTTCAAAGCGAAACATGCCTCAAATTAAAATAAAGAGGACTATTTTAGTATTTTTAAACTATCACGCTAAACAAGTAATAAAAAGTTATGATAGGTCATATCCCATTTTTTATGTCAACTTGTTCTTAAGAAATATTTTAGAATTTCTCCCTTAAAAAAGATAAGGCAAATGTACGTTAGAAGAGACAATATTCAATAAATCTGGCGGCTTTTTTAATTGGCTGACTTTTTTTAAAATAATAATTAGTGTCTAGTGTTTTGATATATATATATATTTTTGGTGTATTTGCAAGTCTTATAACATTAATTCTTGAAACTTGTTAGTTATAACTATGAACTGCCACTAAATTATTTGATCAAATTATTCCAAGTTTGTTTAAAAAGAACATGAAAATCTCTATAAGCAGCAGTGGGCACCTTCGGTTGTTTATGAGATTTTAGACTTAATTTGGGATGTTTGACATTACTCAAATTTAAATTAATGAATTAATTCAATTTTGCATAACATTCTTACCATACAATGAATTAATCCCAATGACTAACAGACGATTCGTGATAGTGATATCTGAAAATATTATACATCAACTTGTTCATTGTTAGACATAGACAAATATAATGTTTACTTGGCAACTTGTTCATTGTTAGACATAGACAAATATAATGTTTCTTGGAATGTCCCTTTTGTAAATTTTATTAAAATTTGGCTGTGTACAATCATACAATTTCTATGGAATTATAGAAATATTAAACTCATAGACATGATCTAATGGAAGAGTTGTTCAACGACCTACATGTGTTTGCATTATCATTAATATTGCAGTCCCCGATGATTGTTGAAAAATTAGAAGAAGAAGAGATTTAATTTTAAATGTTGACAAATAATTCCATATTGTTTCAAATTCTTTTACTTTTAAATTCATTGACCTAGTTTGATCGTAAGAATAAGTGTTGGTATAGGAGCAACAATGTACTCTCATGTACAAATTTTAAAATGCATGAAATGTAAACATGTGTCAATAATAAATTTTTGTTACATAATATCTATTAAATACTATATACAATAAATTGTTTGAGTACATAATAAAAATTATTAATTTACCAATAATAACAATATTTGACTAAATAATCAATATGTCTATGCGTAAATTAAATGTTTTCAATAATAGTAATTGTTTGGGTGTAGAACAAATTGTGACCAGGAATTCGTGAGCAGAAACGACTGCTCGAGGAAAGTGATCCTTGACGAGACGCGAGGTTGGTCGCGTGAGTACAGTTAGTTGGAGGGTATGCGAGGAAGCACCAGGATTGAGTCAAATTAAAGGTCTAGTTAAACCTCAACATGTAGTTTTTCTCAAGGGGCTCAGGCATGAAATCCACCCAGCGGCAGTTAACCAACACGTGGGTTTTATTCCAAAGAGCTTGGGCAAGAAACCCACTAAATGGCAGTCACAACATCCACCCCCCATGATTGTACAGCTGACCCAGTAATGATTGTGGGGAGTTGAAGCCAATAATTCCCGCTGGGTATAAAAGATACAGGAAACTGAGGTAAAAGCCCCTTTTTTTTTTTACAATTTTCTACATTTTTTGACATACTGATTCTTTCTAATTCTATAGTTTCTGATCTTTCTACTTTTGAAAAATTAAATCTCCTAATTGAAATCAGTTACAGCTAAGTCACTAGTGTTGTGGTAAAAAAGTTTTTCTCATGGGTCCAATTACTGATTTGAGCGTCGGAGGATTCTCGCCGGAAAAACATCCAGCACCCTCTAACTTGGTATTGTGAGTGCAGGTGATCTGATTTAGCAGGTTCCTGGTCGAGTGCATTTGCTCGTGGAGGAAAGTTGTGGTACAAAGTCGTCACCCCAACAAACAAATTAAGGTCTTGGTGTGGGACCGGGTCACAATTATATCTACTAGATTTCTACATCAATAGTAATAATGAAATTCTTAAATTATCCTTGATTAAATTTTTTTGTTTTAATATTATTATTCTTCTTCTGTATAGTAACCAAACTTTAACCCTCTTCTTTCTCTTTCTTCCTTATTTATGTAACCCTAGAGGAGTCTAATCGCTTTTTTACTGACTAAGTTCAGATCTAGATCATCTGTTACGTACTCTCCTCTTTCATCTCCTTAGTTTAGTTCCTCTTGGAATTGGCTCCTTGTTTGTAAGTTTACTCGTGTTCTCTCAAGATCTTGAAGATCCTCTTCCTTGAACATCGGTCAAAGTTGCTTCTATCCTGTAACCCTAGATAAGTCTAATGAATATAAGCATAAAACCAAGCAAATGTGCGGCATGTGATTACTAAATGGAATCACATGTCATAAACGATAAAAATGGCAAAGGAGCTTAGATCAAACGGCCTAAAATTAAAAGAGAAAAAGAATGTTGGAAATTCATATATGAAATTAGAATCTTCCGTCAAGTCTGCATTCTTCGGTCTATAAATAACAGCCAAAAAGACTGAGAAAGAATCTTTTGACTTAATCTTATCTAAATCAAAAGAAACTTAGATTTGGAATTCATAAATTCTTAAGAAACAAAAACTGATAAGAGCATCAGAATGCCTCTGTAGGTACACACGGTCCAGTCCATTCTCAAGAAGTAGAACACAACATGTACAATCGACTATCTCATTATTCTTCAATCAAAGGAGTTTGGACTATTAAAGGTTTCTGAACTTTCTCCGTCTCTCTTTATATATAGTACAAATAAAAAATCTATCAAAACTAGTTAAAAAATTTACTTTCGCTACAAATGTTGAAAGAAAATTTACTTCTATTTCATATTTTTATAGAAAAGAAAAATTCCCATAAAACTCGAATTGGGGCTTCTATAAGTGCCCAATGACCATAGACACTATCCAATGGAGTAAACCTACCTAATTATATTTTGGTTTCATTCTTGATAGTAATATACTTTAAGAAATATTATATGTCAAATTTTTTCTTTTTTTTTTCACATCAATTTTTTTAGTTGTTAGACGTAGGCAAATATAATTTTCAGTTGGCTGTGCGTTTAGAACGTTTGGTTTTGAGCAATTCCTCCAGTAATGAATTTAAGAAATCTTAAACTCGTCCACATTATCTAACAGTGACAAAGCCGAATTGTAAAGAAGATAGAGAAAACAAGTTTCAATAAAAGTTTATAAAATAATTGAGTATGAAAAAGTTCTCAAAACAATGGCAAGATCTCTCTATTTATAATAAATGAAACTCACTTCCCAAAGTTAACTAAATCTCAATTATAATAGAAATAAAAGATAGTTTCTTAAGTTAAGTAAATCTCATACCTTAATTGACTCTAACGAAAATAGAAAGTGCTAAAATAATAAAATACCATAATTAACTCTAATGAAAATAGAAAGTACTAAAATAATAAAATTCTAGAATCTTAAAATTCCTAAAGTAATGTTCTATATTAGTCCCCTCACTTGGAAAGAACTCGTCCTCGAGTTTGGCTCGTACAACGCCTCATCATCTGGATGGTAATCGAATAGATCAGCCACATTAAATGTGTGAGAGATATTCTAGTTATTTGGTAGTTGGAGTACATAAGCGCTGTCAATAATCTTCCGTGCGACACGAAATGGTCTATACTTGCGCTTCTCCAACTTAGTGCGAATACCATGGAAATGATTTCACCGCAAATGTGCCATCACCAAATCACCCTCCTGAAACACTTTCTTGTGTCAATGTTTGTCTGCCTCAGCCTTGTACTTGGCATTAGTAGCCTCCAAATGGGCTCGTACCTCGGCATGAATTTGCAATGCCTTTTCTGCCACATTATCTGCTACTTTACTCTCTCCTATTGCTGAGGGCATGATAGCCAGATCACAAACCTGTCGTGGGGAATAAGTGTAGATAGTCTCAAAAGGGGTCTTACCAATAGATTGTTCACCATACTATTGTCAGCAAACTCGACTTGAGGCAAGGTAGCTTCCTAGTTCCGTTACTTGTCACCACAAACACAGCACAACATGTTGCTCAAAGTGCGATTGACCACCTCCGTTTGACCATCTATCTGGGGATGGAAGGCAATACTAAACTGCAACTGTGTGCCAAACTTATCCCAAAGGTGTTGCCAGAATTTACTAATAAACTTCACATCCCTGTCAGAAGTAATAGTATACAGAACACCCTGCAAACGTACTATCTCACGAAAAAACAATTGTGCCATTGAAGCAGCATCTTTCATCATCTTACAAGCAATAAAGTGCGCCATCTTCGAAAATCTATCAACCACCACCAATATTGAATCATGACCAGTCCTTGTGCGCGGTAATCCCAGTATAAAATCCATGGATATGTCCAACCAAATATTATCTGGAATAGATAATAGCATGTACAACCCTGTGTTCTGTGTATGTCCTTTGCCCACTTGACAAATCCGACAACTTTGCACAATCTTGCACCCATCCTTAGTCAATTGTGGCCAATAATATTGCTCTTCCACCAAAGCCTTGGTCTTATCTCGACCAATATGTACGCCCTAGCCTCTGCCATGCAACTCACGAACAATATGCTCCCTCAAGGAACTCTGAGATACGCACAACTGGTTAGCCTTGAATAAATAATCATCTGTATTATTGGCCACACAACAATAATAATACAGATGAGAAAGTCATCTGCATTTTGATGATGAACACAACAATCCCATATTTGCGCAAAATCCTCATCCTCCGCATATAACTCCTTTAAGCACTTAAAACTAGTAACTTCGTTGACTAAAGTTACTAGTAAAGTTGCTTGTCTGCTAGGCACATTTGCTACCTTATTCTGTTGCCCGGACTTATGCTTCACAATAAAAGTGAACTTCTGCATATAACTCACCCATCTTGCATGCATTTTGTTCAAACTCTACTGACTGTTAAAGTACTTCAAGGCTTAAAGCACGAACTCCTTTTGAATCAAGTAATGCTCTCATGTCTTCAACGCTTTAAGAATAGCATAGAACTCTCGATCGCAAGTAGACCATTTTTGTCGTGCTTTATTCAACTTCTCACTCATGTAATCAATTGGTCATCCCTCTTGAGAAAAAAGGGACCCAATAACCTTGCCCGAGGCATTACACTCGACCTCGAACAACTTGTCAAATTTGATACAGCAAACACATGGGCAGTGGACAACTTTTCCTTTAGTAAACCAAAGCTTGCTTCCTGCTCTTCTTCCTATTTAAATTTCCTTTTCTTCAAACGCTCTGTTATAAGTGCGGCTACAGTGCTGAAACTGTTAATAAACCTTCTATAAAATATTGCTAATCCACGAAAACTCTTAACTTCACCCACTGTCTTGGGCGTAGGCCATTCTCTAATGACTTTTATCTTTTAACTCAATAGCTCGAATTCCATCTACTTTAACTATAAAACCCAAAAACTCTACATTATTCTGCAAAAAACTACACTTCTTTAGATTAATGTAAAGCCTATTTCGCTGCAACACCTATGTTACCATCCTCCAATGCTCTAAATGTGTCACCACATCAATAGAATAAACCAAAATATCATCAAAATACACTACAACAAATTTATAGACAAAAGGCTTAAGAACATAATTTATTAAACGCATAAAGGTGCTTGGTACATTTGATATTCGAAATGGCATCACAAACCACTCATACAATTCTTCTTTCGTCTTGAACGCTGTCCTCCACTCATCTCCATGCCTAATTCTGATATGATGATACCCACTACATAAGTCTATCTCTAAGAAAATTCGAGCACCATCTAATTGATCCAACAAATCTATGAAGGTCAGAATAAGAAATCGATACTTCATTGTAATCTGGTTGATTCGCCTTATCTACACTCATACGCCAACTCCTACCTTTTTTGGCACCAGCAAGACTAGTACAGCACATGGACTCATGCTCTTACGGGAACCCCTTCTACAACAACTCATCAATCTGCCTTTGTAAGATCGCATGCTCATGAGGACTCATATGATAGTAGAGCAAGTTATATAAACTTGCTCTAGGGACAATGTCAATATGATGTTGAATATCTCGCAAAGGTGGCAGCCCATCTGGCATCACCGAAGGTGTAATATCAGAAAACTCAACCAACAATGGCTGCACCTCCTCAGGAATAGTCTTTGCCTCGAATTCATCCTCCTTTTCCATCTTCTTACACCCATCGCAATCTTCTTTTAAATGACTCTTCACAATAGTCAGAAAATTCTTCCCTTCTGTTTTGGTATTCTTCTTCTTGTTCATTAAGGGTAGCAAACAGGCTTTATTGCTATTCCACGAAAACTCATACACATTATCCCTTCCTCTGTGCACTGCTTCAACATCAGATTGCCAAGGCCTACCCAATAATAGATGACAAGCATCCATGTCCACCAAATCGCACACCACATCGCTCTTATAGATCTTTCCAATGGAGAAAGAAACTCGACACACCTTTGTTACCCGTGTTTCTTTCATTTTCTTTATCCATCCAATCTTATAAGGTGCTGGATGTTTTTCTGTAGAAAGCCCCATCACGTCAACTAGCGCCTTTGACACTATATTGTCACAGTTGCCACTATCAATTATCACATTTTACACTTTGTCGTTGATGGTTCCATATGTCTTGAAAATCTTATTGCGCTAATTATCTTTCTCAAACTTTGGCGCTAACAAGATCTTTTATACAATACAACTCATTATCTCTCCTTCATTTACCTCCAGCTCCAAGGCATCTTCGTTGTTTCCATCTTCAATAATATTTACTTATGTCTCATCGACTTTAGCTTCCACCAAATTCAGGCTCTTTGAACAATAGTCATTTGATCAATGGCCTGGCTCTCTACACTTTAAGCACTTGTTCAGCATAGGCTTGGCATACAGATTATTCTACTGTTGCTGCCTCAGTGGCTACTACTGCCTGGATGGTTGTTGCCTTAATTGTTGCTGTAGTGGCTGTTCCATCTGACTACTTTTGGCCCATGTTCTCTGCTAGTTCTCAATCCCAAGGCCACTCTATTTATTCTGCATACTAGTGAGTTGTTGTTGCTGAGTTCTAGAAATAGTGCGCTACTTTTATTCCTCCAACTT
Organism: Murraya paniculata; assembly: GCA_030449075.1. Lineage (NCBI taxonomy): Eukaryota > Viridiplantae > Streptophyta > Magnoliopsida > Sapindales > Rutaceae > Murraya > Murraya paniculata. The sequence continues at coordinate 822,230 of JAEVFN010000049.1, read as the reverse complement.
CTTTGCCCTGGTAACCGCTGTGCCCAAGTCCCAAATCATTTTAACAATCTCATCTTGTATCTCTTGCTTCAATCCACCAATATATTTGCAACTGTTCGAAATTTTAGCTCATCCATATTATTTCTCGTGTGAAGTTGATAAATTTTTTTTGTATATTTATCAACACTACGATTTCCTTGCGAGCAGTTCTAATATTTTAAATACAACTATTGCTAGTAACTGCTGGTAGGAAATACTCTTTCAGCATCCTCTATATTCTAGGCCACGACTTAATAAATTGCTTTCCCACAACTCTTCTTTGATTCTGCACATGTTGCCACCATGCAGAAGCTATGCCTTTCAGTTTGAAGGCCACATACTTGAAAAAACTATCCACCATTGATATCTAGTCCAAAAATTTTTCAACATGCATTCCACCATAAATTTCTAGAATATCAACATTAATTTTATAATCTGAACTCTTCTCGCCCCTCTTATCATCATCTCTAGATTCTTCTTCTTCTTATTCAAGTTCCACCCCTGTTAGTTATCTTCAGCCTCTTTTTTTTTCATTTTTTATATTTTTGTTTCAATTAAAATTTCTCAAACTCTTTTTGTTTTAGTACTGCAAGAAACTTTTTTCTATAAAATTTTTTAATCATATGTTAGATACTGTAGTCGGGAATTCTTCTCTGACACATTCTTTTTCTAGTGACCATGAGAATTCAAGGAAAAGAGAAAACTAGAAATTCTTTGAAAAAGATTGATGAAATAATTATTTTACTGATATTTTTTCTCGCGTCTCTTAGCAACTAAAGCATTTAGCTAGAATTAGAACTTTGTCCACAGTCACGGATATGATTTTTTTTCCTTTTTGAATGGTTACAAACTTACAATTTAGAAAAATATTACAATTTTGGGCTTATTATATTACAATTTTTTTTATTACACACACACACATATAATCATTCTCTAGTGAGGATGTTACTAAAATATAAAAAAATATAAATTTCAATACATTGAACACTGTAATTTTTTTTTTAGTCTGTTAGTATAATAAAATCTATTTTTTTGGTTTTACTTTTTACTTATAAGAGGATACCAATAAAAAGTAAAACAAAAAAATAGATTTTATTATACTAACAGACAAAAAAAAAACAGTGTTCAATGTATTGAAATTTATATTTTTTTATATTTTAGTAACATCCTCACTAGAGAATGATTATATATATAAGTGCTAGAAAACTGCTTACACCACGGTTGGTCTTGTAGAAAATGTTCAAAATTAATTTAAGCGAAAATAGAAAGGATAAGGACTTTACCTCAAATAAGTAAAGTATGGATGACAACAATAGATCACACAGAGAACACATGACCATTTATGTAACCTTGAATAAGTCTAATAGATATAAACACGAAATCAAGCAAGTGAGCGGCACATGATTACTAAATGGAATCACGTGCCATAAGCGATAAAAGTGGGAAAATGATTAAGATCGGAAGGTCGAAAATTAAAAGAGAAAAAGAATGGCGGAAATTTAGATATGGAATTAGAATCTCCCATCAATTCTACACTCTTCGGTCTATAAATAACGATAAAAAGAATGAGAAATGATCTTTTCACTTAATCTCATCTGAATCAAAAGATTTTTAGATTTATAAATTCTCAAAAACACAAACACTAATAAGAGCATCGGAGTGCCTTTACAAATACAAGGTCCATTCTATTCTCACGAATTAGAAAGCAATCCTCAAGCTTGTGGAATACAACATGTACAATTTACTATCTAATTATTCTTCAGTCAAAAGAGTCCAGACTATTGAAGGTATTTGAAACTGCAATATGCATATACACATACATTGGTACACACACACATACATATTTATGTATATATATCTATGGTCCTAATCTGGTCCAAGATCCTAGACTAGAATATATATATATATATATATATATATATATATATATAGAGAGAGAGAGAGAGAGAGAGAGAGAAATTCTCATATGTCGGCGCCCTTATTTTTATTTTTAATGTGGACATGCTATTAAGCTATATAGCTCAATAATATGTCTGCATGAAAAAATTCTATATATAATAATTATCTAGTGAAGACATCCTCATTTTGACAAAGTGAGGTAGTTATTAATAGATAAAAAAGCACAGTCTCTAATGTATTAAAATTTTATTTTAAAAAAATAAGGATGTCTTAACTAGAGAAGGATTATGTATATATAAATACATAAATAAATAAATAAATAAATAAATAAATATATATATATATATATATATATATATATATATATATATTTGGCATTAATTCATTGGTTGAATTAATGCCAAATACAAAATAATAAAAATATATCATATGGGCTAAAAGATATTTAATTCAACTAATTTTATTATGACACACCCGTTTGTACAAAATAAATTTGTACAAGAATGTATAACTATGTTATTACTCATATATATAGAAAATCATTCTCAGGTACGGGTGTTAAAATTTTTTAAAGCACACATGCTATTAAATCATATGATTTAATAGCATATATGCACTGATTCTATTAAACCATATCATTTAACAATGTGTCCGCATAAAACAAAGGGGTCCGCATGAGAAAATGACTATATATATAGAGTCATTCTCTAATGCTGGTCTCCTCTTTTTTTTTTCCTCCCAGCGAACACGTTTAAATCATAGGGTTTAAGTAAGTTAGTTTTGAACTCTCTTAAACCACACGGTTTAAAAGCACGTCCGCATTAAAAAAAATAGAGGCTCTCGCACCTGAGAATGGTGTGTGTGTGTGTGTCTATGAAATCATTCTTCAGGAGGTGCAGGCACCATTATTTTTTAAATACAGATAAGCTATAGTTTAATAGCGTATCTGTACTGACTCTATTAAATCACATAGTTTAATAACGTGCCCCCATAAAAAAAAAAGGGCGCTCAAATGAGAGAAGAACTATATGTGTGTGTGTGTGTGTGTGTGTGTGTGTTCAAACCTAATATTTAGGATTTTGTTAAAATTCAAGAAATATAATAACCTAATGCTATTAAACCGCACAGTTTAATATTTTTTCAGACTTTAATAAAATTTAGGATCCTTTACCAGATCGGGACTCTATATATATATATATATATATATATATATATATATATATATATATATATATATATATATATATATATATATATATATATATATATATATATAGGGTGCAGATAAAATATCTACTAAGATTAGTTAAAAAATTTACTCCCACTACCAATGTTGAAGAAAATTTACTTTTATTCCATATTTTTATAGAGAAAAATCCCATAAAATTCAAAATTATTACTTTTACAGGCGCAATGACCTATAGACACTATCTAATGGAGTAAACCTACCTAATTATATTTTGGTTTCATTTTTTATGTTGACATGTTTTGAGAAACATTATATGTCAACTTTTTTATTTTTTTACTTCAATTTTTTTTGTTGTCAGACGTAGACAAATATAATTTTCAGTTACAACTTGGAATGCAGCATGCGTATCCCTTCTTGTAAATTTTTTGAACATTTGTTTTAGAGCAATTCCTCCATTACTGAATTTAAGAAATCTTAAACTCGTCCTCGTTATCTAATAGCCTAATAAAAATGATAGAGATAAAAAATAACTTTGTGTGAAAGAGAATTAAAATAACATTGTTTTAGTTGGCACTTTGTTAAATGTCATAAAGTTGGTATCATGTCTAAACCCCACCCCAAATTGGTGACCCAGACATTTCCTTAGGAACAAGTGAGTATATTCTAATCATCATCAAATTGTAATATGGCAATGTTTGAAAGCACAAAATATTCATTTTCTTTTTCTTTCTCTTTTTTAAATTGTGGAGAATTAATGAAACTTTTGTCCTTATTAGAAATTGTTTCGACCACTTGTGTTTTTGATATATTTCTTATACCCTATTTTGTACCTAATGTTAAAATAATAGTAACCAAGAAACTACTGTATTAATTAATATTATAATCACATTTAGATTAGTGGTGATAAGAACGTTTGATTAGTAATAAAGATTATAAATTAATAACGTCATCACTGTTAACCTAATTAAAAAAAAAAAAGGATCTTGTTATGTTGAATATGCTCTAATTTAGAGCATCTATTACAACCATTGGATCTAAAGTTAAAGAATCAATACTCATTTCAATTTTAGATCCAATGGCTATAGGAGATGCTCTAAGTATAGCAATTCCCAAAAAAAAAAAAAAGAATTGGAAGTAGAAAAGTAATTACATTAAAGATTGGATCCAAATTAATGACACACTTGTTTCGTTAAATTAAGACCACTTATTAATGCCCACAGTATGTTATAATCAGGGTTAAAACAAAAATCACTGATCCAAGGGGAGGAAAAATTAACCCCAAGATTCGTCTGATGTTATATTTTCATTTTGTTCCCATGACAACTCCATACTCGAATATTTTTTATCATCTGTCTATTGCCATGTATCAAATTTATTACTAAAGGAAAAGGACATTTAAACTTTTACGATTTGATCAATTAAGAAATAGTCAAACAAGCATCTTTTTTATTGTTATGTCCAAAAATGGACTTTAAAAACGCATAAACAATAAAAGTTATATTGAATACATTTGCATATTATTGTGAATATTTAACAAAACTATTTTTACAGTATTAATATGTTTGTAACGGTAATGTCCTCGGATTTGATAGGTCAACTTGTCCATTGATATTGGCAAAGCTTGTGATCTACTAAACGTATAGTAATATTTTCTTGAGAAACCAGAAATCCACCCAACAAAATTCAGTCTTTTCACTTACCAGGTAGAGGAAGCATCTCAAGGCCCAACTTCTGTTTCCGAGTCGACTAGCAAGGCCCTTAAAAGTCTTGGCCCATTTTCGGATTTTTCTAGAAAATTTGTAAAACGATAAGGGTGGGTGTGAAAGGAAATCTGCTCCCGTGATTAAAGAAATGAGACGGGATTTCAGAAGTTGCATTTTCATTTTATCCCCATTCTAAGGGGAATTTGTTTGTTTAAATTGTAGCCCCCGTGTTGATATACATGTATTTATTGCCTGAAGATTAAATGATTAAAGAACATTCTGGACAACGAACATTGACACCAGTTATGTTACATAAAGGGAGGAGTGAGCTTGCCATTTTATTTTTCTTCAATTTCAGTTTTTTGTTTTTACTATTTTTCTTCACATAACATACCAAAATGGGGGAGTGAAAAATTGGAAAGATCAATCACATGCTTTTGAGCCTTACATTCCATCTTGCTAGGAAAAAGGAAGATGGCTACATTACAATGACCGATGTAAAAGACAATATTGCATTTTATAAATGTAAAAATAAATTGGGGAAAACAAAAGGCTCCAACTAGAGATCCTATTCAAAACTCTTATCTCCATAGGATCGAAACAGGTAGAAAAAACTCTCTTGAGTGACTCGATCCTCCCATTCTAGCTCGTCCCACCAGTCTCTTGAGTGACTGGATCCTCCCATTCTAGCTTGTCCCACCAGTCTTTCTTTCCCTTGACAACAATTTTGTGTCCCATTGCTCTACTGGAATCGAGCGGGAGCTTCTCTAGCTTTGGGCATCCAGTTACTTAAATTTCCTTCAGCTAGCATACTATATTTATCAGTGGGAGTTAAATTCGAGCATAACATTTTTTTTCCCCAATTCCTCTTTCTAGTTGAATGTTGACTTGTTGCATCCTCTTTAATGAAGTATTTTGAGGCTGTAACCACGTGCCTTGGAACTCACATGATTGGTTCCTGCAAAAGATATGCTTTGAACCGAAAGGATATGGAAATATTATGGTGACAAATTGACACTTCAAACATAATTTATACAGACAAAGGAGGGTATTTTATTAAATATTAATTGAAAATAGAGAATAACGGCTTGTACAAATGACAATTGACACACCATACGATAAGATGCATTTAAATCTAATGAAATGAGGACATAAATTGGAGAGCTCCGCCAGAAATCTGATTCAAAATCTTCCTCCTTAGGCGGGTACGAAACAGGTAGAGAAAGAATTTTTAGTGGCTTCGTCCCCCCATTCAAGCTCTTCCCACCATTCTTTCTGCCCCACGATGACAATTTGACGTTCCTTTACATTGCTGGATTTGAGTGGTCGCTTCTTCAGCTGTCGGCATTGAAATACTTGAATTTCCTTCAGCTTTGGAAGGGTCAAGGGAGTCCAGCAGATGCTCTTCAAATTTTTCAAACCAAAAATGATTAGAGATTCGAGTTGTGCAAACAAGTTAGGCTCTCCCATTGTTTCTGAACCTTCACTGAATTTTTTACCACTGATTATTTCTTCCATGTCAGAACAAAAAGCTATTTCTAGCTGCTGGAGGTTTGGAACAAAGACAAGCCCCGTCAAATCATTCGCGCCGCACATTTCTATTCCAACTTTACGAAGACTGCGGAAACCACTTTGAAGAACTTTTTTTACCTCTCCTGTGCTCTTAAACTCTTCAAAAATACACCACGAAATATTCAACTCCTCAAGCTCTTCCATGCTTGATAAATTTGCTAGACTTAAGGCGTTGAGCCCTGGATCTGCACAGAAAATAATGTCTAGAGATTGAGTAATGCTCACCAGCTTTTGATACTTGAAAAGAATTGGGATGACATTGGCTTTTGAACCATCTAATGTCAAGCTGATAACATTCAAATGTTCCAAACAGAGCAAATCCTTCATCAAAGGTTCCTCATCCCCAGATAGAACTCCTCTGCATTTTAGCATCCTGAGTACCCGTAACTTTGAAAAGCTGGATATCAACTGCTTTGGAATTCTAGACATTTCAGATGTTTCCTCCAAATTCAAATTTCTCAGATTCTCCAACGCCTTAAGCTCTTCCGGCAACCCACGTAGGGAAGTCCGAGACAGATCAAGATGGTGTAGTGAAACCAAACTTAAAATCCCTAATGGTAGTTCAGTTAGGGAATCATTTCCTCTTAGACTCAAAACTCTAAGCGAAGGCAAAGATTGAAAGAAACCGTCAGTGATTTCCTCAATTCGATTATGCTCCAGGAGCAAAGTTTGCAGACGCGGACAATTGGGAACTTCTGGTAGACTTTGAATTCCACTCTCCATCAAAGATATCCTTTTGTACCGGCCCCATTTTTCAAAATTTGGTGCTTCGGTCTTCTGAACCCCTGTGAGAACCAAAAAGTTCTCCGTATCCTTCTCTATTTCATTGGCTATCCACAATGCCATGTCACGAATCATATCGTGTATTTTTACATGATCACCTCCATCCTCCAATAAGCATGCACGAACAAGAGCACCAAGAACCCCCTACCCACTGTTAGAATCCACAAATCCTTCACTTTTCCAATACTCTATCAAGTCGGTTTTTGGAATTTCAGAGTCTGAGGGAAATAAACAACAGTACAAGAGACAAGACCGTTCATCTTTGGGCAGTTTATCGTAGCTGAACTTTAAACGTGAAAGCACCTTCTTTTCCATATCTTCAAATTTAGAAGCCGATGTGCTTATGATCTCAATATCGCGTCTCCATTCTTCAGGGTACTCTTTGCCCGCCATGGCTTGACCAACTGTTTTGAGTGCTAGCGGCAAACCATGACACTGGCTTGCCATGGTTTTGGCTAGTTCACGAATTTCAGAATGACTATCAAAATAGAATCCTCCGACTTCCTGAAATGAATTCCAGGCATCGTCATCTCCCAAATGGGACACCTCGAACTTCTTGTCAGCTCTCATTTTACTACAAGCACCAAAAGAACGAGTGGTGAAGACTATTTTGGATCCAAAATGTAGTCTTCGCAGAGGGACACCCAACTCTGTTAAATCAATTATGGGCTCCCATATATCATCCAATAATAATACAAACTTCTTATGCTGTAAAGTGCTGGTGATGTCTGAAGCCTTGGCTTCAAAACATTTTTCCTGCCATGGTTTTGAGTCTTTGGAGAAGCAAGTCCTTCCTCCAGTATTCTCTTGAATCTGTTTTTTCTTGAAGCCTGTCCATTCTCCAACATTCTCTTGAATCTGTTCTTTTATTAAGCCTAGCCTTTCTCCAATATCGTCTTGAATCTGCTTCAAGTTTGGCTTGCTAGACACAACCGACCAGATAACAACATCAAAATGATGCTGCGGCTGCTCGCTGCAGAATTTGTTATTGATTTGTTTTAAGTGGTTTTGCCGACGCCCCCTACACCATACAAGCCAATAATTCCCTTGTTCTTTTCTTGATCAGTGATACATCTCCAAACTCGGTCAAGTATTGATTGTCGACCTACGATTGCTGGCTCAAGAGGTTTTGGAACCGCTGCACCTTCTGGTAGCCTCTGAACGACGTTTTGGATGTTTCCTCGCTCATCCTTAACACTGATTATATGGTCCTTCAACGTGACCACATCTCTCCCGAATTTGTAGCTTAACGTCAAGTCTTTAGAACAGAAGCCTCCAAGACACAATCTGTCCATCTCTTGATCTTGTTCTTGTTGCAGCTCCCTAACTTTAGTTTGCATCTGTCCCACCTGTTCGGTGGGTCCGACTTGAGCTGGTTGTTGTTGTTTAGCTCAACCTGGTTCCAAAGATCTTCCTTTGTTCGAATCAGTTTGTCCAGTTCAGTCTCCAAGTCATCAAGATTATTTTCAAGACGCCATATATAGTTTGCTTGTCTATGACCGAAGTTCAACGTTCGATCAAATAAGTCTGCTGGTAGGAAGCTTGAGATGATGCCACCCATTTTTTGTTGATTGATTTCAAAGGTCAAAAATGAAGAAGAGAAACGTGAGTACGATATTGAAAAGAATTTTTTAATTTGGTGGTGAGGATTATATTGAGAAAAGTGAAGAACAAATTGAGTGAAGAAGAAGAAGAAGAAGCAGATTAAAAATGATAGCTAGCTAGATTAGTTGCTTAGTTGTGAAGGCGAGAGAGCTTATTACTTCTATTTATAGGCTAGATAAATGTAGAGATTCTAGAGTATTTTGGCCAAGTGGTGGACCGCTCGAAGCGGTTTGAGTCCTTATGGACTCACTCTCCCTTAATTAAGAATGATTGGGTGGAGTTAGTTGCAGTCTTTTCCCAATGTAAGTGGAACGGATAACCCTCAAATATTAGTGAAAGTAGACAGTCTGGGCAAATGTTTCATAGAATTTAATATATGAGTGGAGTGGACAACCCGTGCAAGTGGATCGGACAACCCTCGAACATTAATAAAGGTAGACAATCTGGACAAGTGCTTCATAAAACTTAATTTATGAGTAGAGTGGATAACCTTATATGAGTGGAGTGTACAACCCTCGAAAATTAGTGAGGGCAGACAATCTGGGAAGTGCTTTATAGAACTTAATGTATGTAAAGTTGGAAAGTTTTTCTCCTTTGCGAAACGCGAATGGAGCGGACAGTCATCAAATATTAGTAAAGGTAGACAATTTGGCTGGGCAAATGCTTCATAAAACTTAATGTATGAGTGGAATGAACAACCTTATATGGGTGGAGTGGATAACCCTCGAATATTCATGAGGATAGATAATCTAGGAAGTGCTTCATAAAACTTAGCGTATGTAAAGTTGGGAAGTCTTTCTCCCTTGCGAAATGCAAGTGGAGCAAGCAACCCTCAAATATTAGTGAGGGTAGACAATCTAGCAAGTGCTTCATTGCCTCACCTTGAATATTAATAAGGGTAAACAATCTAGGCATGTGCTTTATAGAACTTAATATTAGTAGGGATAGACAACTCGGGCAAGTGCTTCATAGCCTCGAATATTAGTAAAATTAGTGAGGGTAGACAAAACTTAACGTATGTGAAGTTGTAGACCCAGTTTGTGTAGTTGTTAGCAGTTGTAAATAATGTACGTAAAGTTGTAGTCCTAGAACATGTAGTTATTAGTAGTTGTAAATATCTGATATTAAAAACAAAAAAAGGGAGTAACTTTGTTGTAATGTACTATTTAATGTATATATGAGATGTGTGCATGAATTAAATATAACTACTAATTATACGATAATTTTTAAAAATAAATACACATGTATCATATATGCATTTAATGGATATTGTATAAAAAAAATACTTTACAATGCAACATCCTAGGTAAATCCCACATCGGCAAAGTACGGGAGAGATGCTGAGTTTATAAGCGATGATTCACACCTTAATTGGCAAAACACGTTTTTTGGTGTATAGGCATCCCAGAAACAAAACCGTGCGGGCCTTGTTAAGGCCCAAAGTGGACAATATCTTGTCAGGTCTGGGTTAGGTCATGACAGATGGTATCAGAGCGGCTCCGCGTGTCCTCTTGAGCGATAGTGGGGCAAACCTCAGCGATGACGCTGAGTCCCTAAGGGGGGTGTATGTAACACCCTAGGCGAATCCCACATCAGCAAAGCACGGGAGAGATGCTAGGTTTATAAGAAGTGATTCACACCTTAATTGGTAAGATACGTTTTGGGAAATTGTGTGGGTCTTGGGAGAGATGCTAGGTTTATAAGAAGTGATCCACACCTTAATTGGTAAGATACGTTTTGGGAAATTGTGTGGGTCTTGTTAAGGCTCAAAGCGGACAATATCTTACCAGATATAGGTTGGGTCATGACAATACTCATCCGTCTGATTCAAGGTGGTGGTTGTTATTCAACAAGCTTAATCATATTCAACAGATCATGTTTTTGCGCTATCAAGTTTTTATTAAGGTTCAAAGCGGACAATATCTTACCAGATATAGGTTGGGTCATGACAATACTCATCCGTCTGATTCGAGGTGGTGGTTGTTATTCAACAAGCTTAACCATATTCAGCAGATCATGTTTTTGCGCTATCAAGTTTTTCTTTTGAGTATGCAAATCATCCAGATTACCTTTAAGACCTAATATATACTTGGTTTCTCCACCAATGTAAGATAAAATTGGACGAATTTTGTCAAGTGGTAAGAAGATTGAGATGATGCCACCCATTTTTGCTGAAAGATTTCAAAGGAATAAAAGAAGAGAAACCAACAATTGAGTATGATGAAAAACTTATTACTTCCTCAAGTTGTAGGCGAGAGAGAACAATTTTGGTTTTTATTATCTGACTACCCAAATATATTAGCGACAAAATTATTATTATTATATTGTTGGTGAAAATCATGTTATAGATCCAAACAATGTAAAGGCGAAACCATCTTTTTGACAATAATGCAAACACACCCAATATTAATTTTTATTTATGACTATTAATTGTTATCATTTATTTTGGGGGTCCAGCTTTTTGACCAAAATGCCAATACACCCAATTATCATTATTAAGATGTGATGTGCTCATTTGGCGACGGTATTGATGGTGAGACCGTGAGAGCAAAGTTGGTGAGGGCTTTTAAACAGCATGGGTAGGTAAGTGCAGTGTTTTCGTCTTAATAATTCTTAAATATCATGGAGAGAGGAAGAGGAAAACAAAGTGAGAGAGAGAGAGAGAATGAAGCAAAAGGGGAAAAGAGTCCTACTTGGAGGGTAACATCCTTCTTAAAAGTGGTGTCCATAAAGAGGGGCTTAAGATTGCGTTACAGAGTCTGGAACTGACAGTGAGACGGAGTAAAAATGCCCAGCACTATAAGCTCTACCTATATTCATGTGCATCTGCTATGAATAGGAATTCGAGTTTTGCAAGCAAGTTAAGCTTTCCTATATAATTCACCTCTGAAACTTCAGTTAATTTTTCAACAATGATTATTTCTTCCATGTCTTCACGAAGTTGTTTGTATCGCCACCTGAGGTTTGGTTCAAAAACAAGCCACCTAATTCCTTCACATTTGAGCAATTTATTACGAAGACATTGTAACACTTCAAATTCAACCAAGAATTTATAAGAGGAATTTAGAATGAAAACTTATCGCATTAATTTTATCACTATTCCTAAAAGAATCAATATTGTCCACAGGTAAAATAAAATCTCTAAAATAAAAAAAATAATAATAACCAAAATAAATTCAGCTCTAAACAATAACCAAAATAGTAATAATTTATTCATCAACGAAAACGCTAAAGTTTTCGGCCAACAAATCCTCTTCTATAAATAAAAAAAATCCACATCTCTAAAATTAATCTGCAAAATATTAGAGACGAGGGTAAGCCATCAACTCGATAAACAAACTCATGCATATGATTACTAATAATGATAAAATACAGAATAATCATTATAAAGAATCATAAATTAAAAAACAGTAATCATTTCACAATCTATTGCATAAGTATGATAAAGCTTATATATGAGTTAAGTCATAACATAACAATCATTTTCAATATATAATTTTATTCAAACTCTTGCTCCTTATTGCACTTTATTATTCATAAGCTCAGCAGAAAGTATTTTGTAGCTTTTCCCACCATTCTGCCTCTCCCTCAATGGCAATTTTACTGTCCTTTCCGCTGCTGGAATTGAGTGGGAGCTCCTTCAGCTTTGGGCATCCAAATATGCGAATTTCCTTCAGCTGTGGAAAGGGCAAGGCCTCGTGGTAGATGCGCTTCAAATTATTTACATCATTTAGGCCTATAATTTCAAGGTTTGCGAACAAGTTATGCTCTCCCATCATCTCTGAAACTTCATTCAATTTTTCGACATTGATTATTTCTTCCATGTCATCACAACCATCTATAATTAGCCACTTAAGGTTTGGAAAAAAAACAAGCCACGTCAAATCCTTCGCATTTGAGCAAGCTTCTATGACAACTGAGTGGAGATTTCGGAAACCACCACTTTGAAGCACTTTTTGTACCTCTCCTGCGCAGTGAATATTCCACTCTTCCAAATTACTTTCTGTGATAGTTAACTCCTCAAGATGCTCCATGTTTGCTAGTTGTAAGAAATCGAGCGGTAGACTTTCGAATTTTTCGAAGGAGAGAGCTTGAGTAATCTTCAGCAGCTTTGGGAATTTCAATAAGTTTTCGACATCACGTGAACTACATAAGGACAAGCTGATGAGATTTAATTGTTCCAAACAGTAGATTTCCTGCATCAATGATTCAGCACCATCAGATAGAATGTTGTCTTCTTCCAGTATTGGCCGGTGATCACAACCACAACCCAGCATCCTGAGTACCTGTAACTTTGAAAAGCTAGATATCAATTTCTGTGGAATTTTAGACATTTCATGTGTATGCTCCAAGTTCAAATATCTCAGATTCACCAATGCCTTGAGCTCTTGCGGCAACGCACTTATGTCAGTCTCAGACAGATCAAGATGGTTTAATGAAACCAAACTTGAAATCCCTGCAGGTAGTTCTGTTAGGGAACCATTTCCACTTAGACTTAAAACTCTAAGCGAAGGAAAACATTGAAAGAAACTGTCAGTGATCTCCTCAATACGATTATCCTCTAGAAGCAAAGTCTGGAGATTTGGACAAGTGGGAATTTCGGATAAATTCCGAATTTCATTTTCTATCAAAGATATCCTTTTGACCTCTTCCCATTCTTCAATCTTTGGCATGTCAGTTAATCCAACTCCTACACGAACGAAAAAGTTCTCCTCCTTCTTCTCTATTTCATTTGCTATCCATAACGCCATTTCATAAATCATATCGTGCATTTTTACATGATCGCCTCCATCCTCCAGTAAGCACGCACGAACAAGAACACCGAGAACATCCCACCCACTATTAGAATCCAAAAATCCTTCACTTTTCCAATACTCTATCAAGTCGGTTTTTGGAATTTCAGAGTCTTCAGGAAATAAACAACAGTACAAGAGACAAGTCCGTTCATCTTTGTACAGTTTATCGTAGCTGAACTTTAAACGTGAAAGCACCTTCTTTTCCATATCTTCAAATTTAGAAGCTGATGTGCCTATGATCCCAATATCGCGTCTCCATTCTTCAGGGTACTCTTTGCCCGCCATGGCTTGACCAACTGTTTCGATAGCTAGCGGCAAACCATGACACTGACTTGCCATGGTTTTGGCTAGTTCACGAATTTCAGAATGATTGTCAAAATAGAATCCTCCGACTTCCTGAAATAATTTCCAGGCGTCGTCATCTCCCAAATAGGACACCTCGAACTTCTTGTCAGCTCTCATTTTACCACAAGTACCCTGAAAACGAGTTGTGAAGACTAATTTGGAACCAGGATGAAGAGGGACGCCCATATTTGTTAAATCAATTTTGGACTCCCATATATCATCCAATAACAATACAAACTTCTTACGGCTTAAAGTGTTGGTGATGTCTGAAGCCCTTTCTTCAAAACTTTTATCCTCCCATGATTTTTTTGGGAAGCCTATCTTTTTTCCAATATCCTCTTGAATCTGCTTCAAGTTTGGCTCTTTAGACACAACCGACCAGATTACAACATCAAAACGATGCTGTTCATCGCTGCAGAATTTGTTATTGACTTGTTTTAACAGGGTAGTTTTGCCGACGCCCCCTGCACCGTATAAGCCAATAATTCCCTTATTCTTTTCTTGATCAGTGATGCATCTCCAAACTCGGTCCAGTATTGATTCTTGACCAACAATTGTTCGGTCAACAGCTATTTCAACCGCTGCACCTTCTGGCACCACCTCATAAAGTTCTTTGATTGCTTCTCCTTCTTTCTTCAATTCGATCAATTTGTTCTTCATCTTCTCCACTCTTATCCCGAAGTCATAGCTTGAAATCAAGTCCTTGGAACAGAAGCCTCCAAGACACAGTCTGTCAATCTCTTGATCTCTTTCTTGTTGTAGCCTCTCAACTTTAGTTACCCTTCGATCCACCCTTTCAAACCAGAGTTTCACCGTGCTCGTCCGTCTGGTTCGGGGTTGTTGTTGTTGTTCAGCAACCTTAACCTTATTCAGCATGCCTTCTTTTTTGGCAATCAAATTCTCCTTTTGAGTCTGTAAGTCATCAAGATTATCTTTAAGACCCCATATATACTTGGCTTCTCCACCAACGTAAGATAAAATTGGACGAATGGTGTCAAATGGTAAGAAGGTTGAGATGATGCCGCCCATTTTTGTTGAAAGATTTCAAAGGAATAAAGAAGAGAAACCAACAATAGAGTATAATGCGAAACTTATTACATCCTCAAGTTATATGCGAGAGATAACATTTTTGGTTATTATTATCTGACTACCCAAATAATTAGCGGCAAAATTATCTTTTTGGTGAAAATCAAAATATTGATCCAAATAATGTAAAGGCGAAATCATCTTTTTGACCAAAATGCTAAAACACCCAATATTAATTTTTATTTATGACTATTAATTGTTATCATTATTTTGGGGGTCCAGCCTTTTGACAAATGCTAACACACCCAATTATCATAGTTAAGACGTGATGTCCTTATTTGGTGAGAGTATTAATAGTAAGAGCAGAGTTGGTGAGGGTTTTAAACAGTATGTGTAGGTAAGCAAAAGGGGGAAAACGAAGAGGAAAACGAAGTGACAAGACTAAGAGATGGAGAATAAAAGCAAAAGTGGGAAGACGGAGGGATGGCCAAGCAACGCAAAAAAGTCTAGTCATTTGAATTTTGGGCTGCGCCGGCCTTGGACATAATTTTTTTAAAGATTTTTTTTTATATTTAAGTAATTTAAATTGAAAAAAATAGACGTAACCTCCCCAGACAATATATGTTAGAACTTAAAAGGTTTAGAACTTGTTTAGAGTAAAATAAATATAAAAATTAGATCTCAACCATATAATTATATAAATAATAAAACAAACATAATTATATAAATCATTTTTTTTTAGGTTTTAGGGTCTGGTCGAGTCAAGATAAGTAGAGCTCAAACCCTAACCCAAATTTAATTGGGCCTTAATATTTAGACCTTCGCCTGACTCATGACTCTTAAATTCGGAAAAAAAATTCAAAAAACTCGAGTAAGTCAGTCGGGCCAAAATTCAGGTCGAATATTTTTGTCATCCCTAGGAAAGAGTCTTACTTGTGAGTACATTTCTTCTTACAAGTGGAGTCCATAAAAAGGGGTTTAAGGCTTTGTTTGGCACGTAAGATTAGATTATATTGAATTAGACTAGATTATATATAGTGTTGTCTTATATTTGTTGTGAAATCGGATTAAATTGTGTTAAATTAAATTAAAGTAATGTTAAATGGTATTTCACAAGATTAATTAAATTTATTTTAAATTATATCTTTTTATATATGATGTATATTATTTCATATTAAGTAAAATATTATTAAAAAATTAAATATGAAATTAATTATTTATCCAATATTAATATTTTACATAATAATCAAATAATAAATGGGATGTTTCTTAATAATAATTTTGCTAATACATATAATAGACTATTAATTAATTGTTTTAATATTAAATATTGATGCAAATAAATAAATGAAAGAAGATGTCATAAGGTAAAATAAAAATTAAATTACTTAATTTTTATGGAATCATGAATTAAAATAAATAAATAAAAATTAATTAATAACAATAAATAAATAAATAAGAAGAAGCCATAAAGGGACAAATATTGCTTAGCTTAATCTCCCTTAAAACCCATGTGAAAATTAGGATAACTAATGTTATGATTGTAGGACTTAATTTCAATTTAGTCCACTTAATCTAATCTAAATAAGCTAGCCAAATATGGGAGAAATATTTTATTCAAAAAATTAGTCTAATCATACACTTTGTCCTACTCCCAAACATGGCCGAAGATTGCGTTATAGCGTCTCTAACTAACATAGAGATAGAGAGTAAAAAGCCCAGCACTATAAGCTCTCCTATATTTATGTGTAGAGAATAAAGGAAGGCTCATGAGGGCTTGTGGGCCAGCACGGCACGGCCCATCATATGCTTTGTGCAGTGTCATGCCGTACCGTGTCTTTTTTGTTTTTTAACTTAGGCCTAGCCCGACACATGCGCTGAGCCCACGCGTACTGTGTCATGGGCTGTGCTTAAGAAAAACAGCATGACAAGCTCTTTTTTTTTTCTTTTCAAGTTTTTAGGGGGCAACCAAAGTTTTGGGGTCCAACTATAGTACTACTGTGGTAACATACCACATTCTTTTGTCTTTTCTTAATCCACCGTTAGATTTAACACGAAACAAGTGCAGTGGCTAAGATGCTTCTGTTGGGTTATTAACATTATGTTCCCTAATATTGCCTGCAGATTACAAAAGGAACAAAGTTTAAACTATTCACACATAAGTCCATAAATTTACAATTTATTATTCAATAATACTAAAAAAATTTAATTATATGAAAAATATAATTAAATAATGTATTACTTATTATATTATAACATTTAATAAGTAAAAATTGATTATTATTTAATAAGCTAATATAACTAATAATAAATACTTAAATAATATATAAAAATAAAAATATAATATAACATTATGTTATTTAATTATATTATAATAATTAGTATATAAAAATTAATTATTTTTAAATATTTAATATAAAAATCATAAATACTTAAATATTAATAAATTTGAATAGTATTAATTTAAAATTAATAGTAATCTAAATAATTATATGAAATATTATTACATATACTACAGTTCATGTTGCATTAAACATGATATTGTATTACAATTTAATACACCCAATGACACATACCATAATACAATGCAGCTAATGCAATACATTATATTGTGTCAAATGACGTAGTTAATTTAAATGATAAATTGATTTATTCTTATATTTGAATTAATATATTTAAATTAATATTGTTTCCTATTAATTAATTATTTTAATATATAGTAAAACCATGTATCAATTACAAACCATATTTTATGATAAATATGAGTATGAATTTGATTTCTTGTTCTTAATTTGTAATTAGTATTTTTTTTCATAATACTTATTCAATATACAGTAAATAATCTCAATATGCAATAAAAATATATTAATTTACCAATTAATATTTTTTTTGTTTAACAAGAAGGTATCAAAAAGTGAGGGGTGGCAACTTGCTCATTATTTATTCTTACATCTATGAGGTTGATGAATAAATTTGAAAGGCAAAGTCATTTTATGCTCCACACTGATTTGAAAACCTTTTTCACATTTTATGTTCCATAATTTTGAGTTAGTGATAGAATTTAGTTGCTAATTGTTAGAGATATGGAACTGAACTAGTAGGCAATTAAAGGGAAAGTCATATTATACTCCACACTGATTTAAAAACCTTTTTCACATTTTATGTTCCATAATTTTGAGTTAGTGATAGAATTTAGTTGCTAATTGCTAGAGATATGGAACTGAAACTAGTAGGCAATTAAAGAATTCAATTATTTTTTTATATCATTTTAATTAATTTATTTAGTACAAATAAAAAATTAACTTTATCAAGGATATATTTGACATTTCGGTAAGTGTATGGAGTAAATTTTCTTTTTAAAGCTTTGATGATGGAGGTGTGAATTAATAATTAAAAAATACCCTCACCTTTTGATTTAAGTTTAAAAAATAAAAAAAGTAGGACTAATGAGTCAAAATTTAAGATTATCTGATTGTTTTTTAATTTTTGAATAAAACAGAGAGTGCAGTGAAATTAACTCAAAAGGACAAAAAAGGGTGGTATGTTACCACAGTGGTACCATAGTTGGACCCAAAGTTTTGATGTGTTTTCTTTAAAGCCCATGTACTTTTTTCAGGGTCTACATGCCTTTAATCAAATTCAATATAATTAAAAGTTCAAAATTCAAGTCCATATTTTATCATAATAAACTAATAATAGTAAGTATAATACTTACCACTAAGTTAAACCTTACGGTATTAGAATTCTTGTTATAATACTTGACAACAACAACAATAATAATTTTTTTTAAAGGCTAACTTAATTGCAATATATAGAGTCATAGATCATAGTCCATAATAATATCAATGCATATATTTATAAAATCATAATATTTATAATTTCATTTATTAAAATCATGATATTATCTATTTAGTTAATAAATTATAAACATAAAACAATTAGAGTATTTTTTTAAATTAAGAATTAAATGAATTTAAAAAATTTACGCTAACAAAATATGTTAAAAGATTCATTTTCAAGTATTTGTAAAATCATAAAATTTTAATTGTATTTGTAAAATCATAAAATTTTAAGTCGATTTTCATTAAAAAGTTTTACTTTAATATACTTCGGCCCATATGCTATTGATGGCCCCCGAACCGCATTCTAACCCACCAATGAAACATACTCATTGCAGCCTTTACGTCATATGCTTTAGTTTATCTCTAATCATGCCATGCTTTAAAGGCACACATGCCTGAAATTTTCAGCCTAGTCCAGCCCATGTTCATGTTGTGCTGCGTGCCCAACCAAAACATGCTTGTGCCATACTATGCCACGTGTCGTCGGCCCGTTGGTCATCTCTATTTATGTGCATATGCTATGAACAATAATTCGAGTTTTGCAAACAAGTTAAAGCTCTTCTATATTTATCTCCAAAACTTTATTTAATTTTTCAACACTGATTATTTCTTCCATGTCTTTACGAAGTTGTATGTATAACCACTTGAGGCTTTTGTAAGTCCTTCATATTTGAGCAATTTATTATGAAAACATTGTAACATCCCAAATTCAACCAAGAATTGATAAGAAGAATTTGGAATGAAACCTTATCGCGTTAATCTTATCACTATTCCCAGAAGAATCAATATTGTCCACAATCAAAATAAAATCTCTAAAGCAAAAAGTATAACAATAATCCTTCTAAACAATAACCAAAGTAGAAATAATTTTTTCGTCAAAGAAAACACCAAAGTTTCAAGCTACCAAATCCTCTTCTACAAACCAAAAATAATTTAACAATAAAACCTTCCGTTTATTCAATTGTTGATGCAGTGTTATTTTATAAAAGACGCTCTGCAATGAAACTGATGCAGTGGAAAGATAAATTGATGTAGGATAATGGATAGATATGGATATTTTCAGTACTCTGTTAATTCTAAAGAAGACTGGAATAAAGAAATAAGTTAAATTCACGTTGATTCTAAGAATAACTGTGACTCGTTGATTCCACAGAACGCTGAGAAATAACAAGAAGAGAACTCAAACCAAGAGTTTATTCAAAGAAATAGCCAATAACAAATAATCAAGGGCCGTCATGTAAAAGTTATAAAAGACACTTATTTGCACTAACTACGACTTACCCTAATTTTGACTAGTAAATCGATTTTCATAAGACTTAAACCTAAACTAAGTATACAACTTAGATAAGCTATGCTTAAATAATAATATTCTAAATAGGAAAACAAATTAAACTAGAATACAAATTAATTAATATATTTCTAAATATTATAAATTTCAAACTAATTAGGATTTTTTTCAATTTCTTGCTTTGCATCATTCCTTCCAGGGTGAAGAAAATTTGACCTTGCATTTTGCTTGTTGTAATCTCAAAGAACATCTTCATGAATATAAGGATTAATTTTTAAAATAAAGCTTTGATGCAGACAACGAACTTCATATGATCACCGATGTTTATAAATTAATAATGTGATCACCGTTAACATAATTAAAAAAAAATTGAATTGGAAGTAGAAAAGTAATTACATTAAAGTGACCACTAAAATAAAGGCTAACACTATGCTGTAATCAGCTTAAAACAACAATTACTGATCCAAGGGAAGAGAAATTAACCCTAAGGTATTTTTGAAGTTATATTTTCATTTTGTTCCCATGACGACTGCATACTCAAATATTTTTTTCATCTTCAAGATTTAACATATCTCAAGGAATTATGGTCAAGCAGCAAATGGTTTAGTTAAGTTTGCGCTTCATCTTTCTAGTTCTTTTTTACTGATTAAAAATTTTCCGCAAAAACTATCTTGTTCTCTTTGAGATTCCATATCCTTAATTAATGAGAATTTCTCTTTTCCAAAAAAAGAAAAAAAGAGCTTAAATTCTCATCTCACTTACGACCATATGTCCATAACTCTATAAAGTAATTACAAGAGATGTAACATATTGTTGAAGCCGAAATTATATTTATTTGTTTCTAGGTATTAAATTTAATTATTAGTAAATGAATGCATATATATAGTATGGGTGTTCAAGATCCAATCTAATCTAATCTAATCAAACCAATCGATCTAATCTAATTTTTATCAGATTTACCTTTTCTATCAGATTGAATTGGATTGCTAAAATCCAATATAAACCAATCCAACCAATTAATTTTTATTTTTTTATTTATCTTTTAAAAAGTTGCATGTCACTTTTATATTTAACTTGCTAAAAAAACCTAATTTTCCTAACAAAAAATAAAATATAATTTTGTAGAACTATAAATATACAAAATAATACATATTACAAACTTTAATCCGCAACTCGTGTTTGCTTTCAATATTTAAATTTCAATTTTCTTTTTAACCTTATGATAATAAAACACATGAATCATGAAATATCAAAGGAGTACATTTTTTTTTTCCGTTGTCAGTAATTAGAAC
Source organism: Murraya paniculata (assembly GCA_030449075.1). Classification (NCBI taxonomy): domain Eukaryota; kingdom Viridiplantae; phylum Streptophyta; class Magnoliopsida; order Sapindales; family Rutaceae; genus Murraya; species Murraya paniculata. The sequence goes on along the minus strand of JAEVFN010000049.1, from coordinate 800,872 downwards.
TCTTGGGAGCAATTGAAGATTTTTATTTGTAAACTTTTATTTTAATCGGATTCATTAGAATGGATTGAGTATGATTTAACTTATTATTGTTTTGGATTATATTAGAATTCAATAAGTGATTGGAACAGATTGGATCCAAAATATAAGATCCAATGTAAGATGGATTAAACTGGGATTTGACAAAATCCAATGAAGAAGTAATAATTTAAACCAAACTTCAATTGGGATTTCACCACCAAATTGTTCAATATACCAAAGCACTTGGTCCTCCCTCACTGTCTGCTTCCGTAGAGCAACAAGGCAGACGTTATCAGCAGAGATTTGATAGAATTTGTCACGAGGGTAAGAATATCTCTTGAAAGAGAAGAGGAAAGAGAAATTCGGAAACCCAAAGACAAAATAGAAATGACTCCGTCCAGATAGCAATCAACCATTACAAGGAAAATGTTTTAGAATATGTCTTAGCATGAGTTCAAGGCATTTTCCAATCTTTAACAGGGCATAATCCCCATGAAAATATCTGGATTCATCCTGAACAGGGCACTGGTTTTGAAATAGCTGAAGATGGAGTAGGAACCATATTTCTTCTTTCTTTCCTCTGGAGGTATAGCTGATGATCATTTGTTACCTCCCCTTTTTATACACAGGGATTTGAAGTTTTGCTACCAGAAAAAGCAACAATGAACAGAAAGACGTGGAAGGGGCACGAAACTTATTGAGAATAGCACTTTAGGTACTACTGTTGAGGGTAGTAAACACTGTCATCCTGGCCTCAGACGATATGGTTTATCTTTTGCCTCCGGATGATCCTCTTCTTAAGAAATGCATCTATCCAATGGGTGCCTTTTGGCCAGGTCTACAATCAACTGGGTGAAGTCTTCTGAAAAGGGGAATTTAGTTCTTCACCTCCATTTTGCTAAGTCTACTTTGGAAAGTGGAAACAAATGTGTTAGACAAATATTATTACCATTCTAAGGGGAATTTGTGCGTATAAATTGCCTCCCATGTATTGATATATATGTATTTATTGAAGATTCAGAGATGAGAGAAGTGGCTGAAGCTTGTTTCTCTTTTTGAAGATTAGATGATTAAAGAACATTCTGTACAACGAAGGGTGCATTGACACCAATTATGTTACATAAAAGATTAATAGTAGGGAATCTCTACCTTACAGCCGCATAAGGTATCGTTCCCTCACATAAATAGTATCAGATACTGTTTATGTGAGTGAACTGTACCTTACACAGCTGTAAAGTAGCCCCGCATTAATAGTAACTTAAAAAAGATCAACAGTACATGATGTGACATAAATATTAAAATTGCAATTTTTTTTAAACCCACTACGGCAGAAATCTCACTATTTGAAATAATTGCTCTTAGAAATAGATAATAGTTGAAACTTTTTTGAGCTAGAAGTCATACTCTGTTGCAGAACATTTAATTCTTCACCTCCACTTTGCTAAATCTGCTTTAGAGACAAATGTTTTTGACAGATATTATTACTCTCTCTTTTGAGGGGAATTTGTGTGTTTAAAAGGCATCCCCTTTATTTATTTATATTTGTATGAATTGAAGATTAAATTATTAAAGAAGTGTCTCTTCGTTCGTAATATTGTCAAACTGCCTGAAAATTGTAAAAATGCAAATGATTCAAGGTGTGTTGGTATTGAGTTTATTGGATGGCAGTGAAAAGACCAAGAAGTAAGCCAGTATCATCGAATTTAGATCTAAGCAACCATTGAAATAAAATTATTTTAACAAAATCTGGTTCAAATGCTGCTCTATTGGGTGGTGATTCGTTTCTTAGTCTAACGAAATTCCCTTCCCTCATCCTGTGTTCCCAGCTTCAAATGTCATCAGCTTAGTTTCCTTTAGCTCCATTGCAACACACTCACTCACATGCTGGAAAGAATCAGAACAAGAAACCTCATCATGACAGAAATTTCTGTCAAAAATTTCCATTTTCTCCACAGGTTCTCCACGATCAGTGTGCGATCCAACTTTAGCACATTCACTTTTATCATTACGAGAAGAAGAGAATTCCTCTCAATTCAGGAGGTCGCAACATATAGCAGTCTAACTGCAGGGTTTACCAGGAGAAACTGCAGTGTGTGGTAATTTCCTTCTGTGGCTTATTTTGTAGTTCTTCACATTTTCTTGCTTTGTATGATCTGGTTATGATGTCATCTAGAATATGTTGCTGCAGATTCTCAGGAAGTATTTAGGTTTTGGTGTTAATAATTTCCTTCAAACAAGAACTGAAGTTTACTACGAGCCAAGACAAGTAAAAGAGAGCAGATATGGTGTAGTATTTTACTATTCTATTGTTATTATTTAAGCCTGAAGGATAGTGCCTAACAGACTAAGTTTTTGTCCTTTAATCCTTGAACTGTAAGATTCATACCTAATATCACAAGTTTTATTTGTCCAGTTGGTAGAACTGAAGGCAAAGCTTACTTGGTTGAGCAAATGGTAAAGGGATGATGAGCATTTACCCTATTGAACTTGCTATTTTATTCTTCTTCAATACTAGTTTGTTTTTCTTTGTTATATTTCTGTACATACCAAAAGGAAGTGAAAATTGGAAAGCTTAAATTGGAAAGTTTACTTTCCATCTTGACAGGAAAAAGAACATGGCTATGTTACAATGTCTGATATGAAAGACAAGAAAGCATCTTACACACAAATAGATACATAAATTGAAAAAAAAGCTCCTGTCAGAAATCTTATTCAAAGCACTATCTCCATAGGATCAAAATAGGTAGAAAAAACTCTTTTGAGTGACTCGATCCTCCCACTGTAGCTCAATCCAGCAGTCTATGTTTCCCTTGACAACAATTTTATGTCCCCTTGCTCTACTGGAATCGAGTGGGAGCTTCTTCAGGTTTGGGCATCCTGTTACTTCAATTTCCTTCAGCTCTGGAAAAGGCAAGGGATCCCAGTAGATGCTCTTCAAATTTCCAAGACCTTGTAGGCATAGAAATTCAAGTTCTGCCAGAAAGTTCTGCCTTTCCTTTGTCTCTGAAACTTCACTCAATTTTCCAGGACTGATTATTTCTTCCATATTACTGCAATTCTGTACATCAATATTCTTAAGGTTTGGCGCAAAAACAAGCCATGTCAATTCCTTCAATCTTGAACAATCAGATATGCAAACTGTGTGAAGACTGCAAAACCCCCTTTTTACCAAATTTTGTATCTCTCCTGCATTTTCAATCTTCAATTCTTCAAAAGCACAGTTCTTGAGATGTTTCATGTATGCTAGAGGTAAAACATTGAGAGACATTGGAGTACGAATTTTTGTAAGCCCTAGAGATTCTGTACAACTCAGCAACTTTTGGAAGGTCAAAAATGTTTCAAGAGCATGCCAGCTATCAAAGGTAAAGCTCAGCAGATTCAAGTTTTCCAAACAGAGCAATTCCTTCATAAATGGTTCAGCATCTTCAAAGAAAACTCTATCTTCTTCTTCTCCACTATAATTACTGCAACCCAACATTCTGAGTGCCTGCAACTTTGCAAAGTTACATAGCAGTTGCAGTGGAAGTTTTTTGAGGTACACATATTCCAAGTTCAAATATCTAAGATTTACCAAGGCCTTCATCTCTTCTGGCAACTCCCTTATGACAGTAAAAGAAAGATCAAGATGTTCTAGTGAAATCAAACTTGAAATTCCTGAAGGTAATTTGGTTAGGAATATATTGAATCCTAGATTCAATACTTTAAGAGAAGGCATAAAGTGAAAGAAGCCATCAGTGATCATACTAATTCTATTTCTGTAAAGAAGCAAAGTTTGGAGATGAGGACAATTCGGAATTGCCGATAGGCTCGTAAGATTATTTTCCATCAATGATATTCTTTTGACCCCTTCCCAGTCTTCAATCTTTGGGGCTTCAGTCAATAAAACTCCTGCATGAACCAAAAAGTTCTCCTCTTCCTTGTCTGTTTTACATGCTATCCATAATGCCATATCACGAATCACATCGTGCATTTTGACGTGATTATCATTTACCTCTTCCAGTAAGCATGCACGAAGAAGGTCGCTAATAATGGTGGATCCTTTGTCAAAATCATCCACAAATCCCTCGCTAATCCAATAATCAATTAAGTCCCCTTTGTAAACCTCATAATCTTCAGGAAACAAACTACAATACAAGAAGCATGATCTAATTATGTAGTTAGGCAGGCTATCATAACTAAACTTTAAACGTGCAAACACATTTTCCTCCATACCTGAAAAATTTTCAGGTGATGTGCTTAAGACCTTTATTGCATACTTCCATTCATGAGGCTTCTTTTTGTAGGCCATGGCTCGACCAATTGTTTTCAGTGCTAGTGGCAGACCACAACACTCTTTTGCCAAGGTTTGTGCTAGCTCAGGAATATCGGAATGACATCTAAGAGCAGCTCCACCGACTTTCTCTTGAAATAATCTCCAGGCTTCATCATGAACCAAACAGTTGACCTCAATCTTCACATCAGCTTCCATTGAACCGCAAACATCAGGAGAGCGAGTTGTGAAGACCACCTTGGATGAAAAATTTAGGCTTTGAAGAGGGATACCCAATTCTGTTAAATCAATGGGCTGCCATATATCATCCAATAACAACACAAATTTCTTTCTGCTTAAAATGCTGGAGATGTCCAAAGCCTTTTCTTCAAGGCTTTTATCCTTCCACGACTCTGCTGATAAACCTATCCTCTTCCCAATAGCATCTTGAATCTTGTCAAGTTTTGGCTCTCTAGATACAACCGCCCAGATAACAACATCAAAATGACTTTGCCGCCGCTCACTGCAGAATTTGTTATTGACTTGTTTTAAAAGGGTAGTTTTGCCGATTCCCCCTGTACCGTACAAGCCAATGATTCCCTGTTCTTTTCTTGATCAGTGATGCATCTCCAAACTTGATCAAGCACTGATTCTTGACCAACAACTGTTCGCTCAACAGCTAATTCAACCGCTGCATCTTCTGGTACCATCTCAGCAACTTCTTTTATTTCTCCTCGTTCATTCTTCAAAAGGATCGCTTGTTCCGTCAGTGTGACCACACTTTACCGAAGTTGTAGCTTGAAGCCAAGTCTTTGGAACAAAAGCCTCCAAGACAGAGTCTATCGAGTTCGTGATCTCTCAGGTTTTGTAGTTCAGCAGCTTTGGTTACCGTTTCTTGCACCCTCTGGAGCCAGCCTTTGACCTCATTCGTCCGTCTGGTTCGCGGTTGCTGTTGTTCAACAAGCTCAACCTTGTTCAGCAGATCGTCTTTTGTTCGAATCAATTTGTCGAGTTCAGTCTGCAAGGCGTCGAGATTGACTTGGAGAGCCCAGACGTATTTAGCTTCTCCACCAACGTATGATACAATGGAACGAAATGATTCAGGTGATGATAAGAAGCTTGAGATCATGTTACCCATGATGTTGCTAAAAGATTAACTTCAAGTATATTGTAGAACAGATTTACGTTCGTCGAGATGGAATCCAGAGCAGATAATAATATCTATGAACATTTAAAATTATGACTTCAATGCAAAATGGCTTGACCGTGCCGGCGCCAAAATCGTTGAATTCCAATAGAGGAGAGGGAAAACGTTGAATTTCCTTCCAATCAGCCTTCCAGCTGGTACTCGTTCGGGAGTCGTTCCAACCAGGCCGAGCCTACAGTAGAAATGATACGACAAGGGCACTACCTCGACAAAGTTCACAAAACACTTGGGATATTTGTTCCATTAATGTGTGTTGGGATGGGAATAGGTCGGGCCGGGCCCGGTGTTGGCCGAGGCTGGTTATGGCCCGAACCAAAGAATAGCCCAGCCTTTCCATCTTTCAAATTATCATCTCCAAGCTAATAATTTTTTAAAATTACATTTTGCCGTCTTCAATAAATGAGCTTCGGTTCTTTTATATGTTTATATGGAGGGGGTGAAAAGTGTTGGGTGTGCTTGGTTTAATACGACTTTTAGGTAAAATATGATGAAATATACTTTTATGTACATGTAACATGTCATGTTTAGATGAGATAAATGATGTTGATTCTTAATAATTGAGTTTGTTTGGTGCTAGATTGTTTTCGGAATATTTTTCGGATTTCTAAAAATTTAAATCTCTAGACTATGAATTTCATGTCATGTAAATTGATCTGGACTTCTAGACCTTCGCAGATTTGTTTTTATCTTTTCCAAAATGTTCTTAATGCCATGAATGATTTTAAATGTCTTCGTACTTACTAGCTCTTATTTTTGACATGAACACTAATGAGTTATATCAGTGACATTTACGTAGTGTTAGGTCGTATGTAGTGCAAATCACTCTTCTCGGTGAAATACAGTTGGAGATGTAGAAAAACTTTTTAAACGGAGATGTGGAGATTGCTGTTCATTTTGAAACATCCCACGTTCCTTCAAACCACTAGAAGTTTAGATTGTGTCATCATGTTTGTCACTCAATTTCCCATGATTTGAACCTGAGATATGGGGCCTAAGGAGAGCAATTTTGATGATAAGGGCCAAGAATGTGTGAAACGTGGACTGCCTCACACAATGATTTTGTGGTTTAGAATCAAATGTTAGGCATTAGTCAAGAAAACGCAATGTGCGCACCGCATTTACATTTGGAACCGGGACAAGCTGACAAAACATTCGGCATCAAGATGAACACATGACCTCATAGTACCAAAATTGAAAATGTTCACCAGTTGCATTTTATTACTATGATCTTTTTATAGCTTTTTACTGAAAGGAGTGTAATGAAAAAGATATAGACTATTTTATGGTATTATGCGGGCTTTAACTTGAAAACTTGATGCATAATACTATATCCGAAGTGTCGTTTTTCATGAAAGGATAGAAGATAGCAGTAATATTCATTCGTATTCTAATTATAAAAAATCTATAATTATGCTTCATAGTTCATTTATCTTATAAATTTTATTTGTTAATAGAAAAAAGATGTACGAGTGGTCAAAGTGAAAGTAATTTTAACAAGAAGCACAAAGTTGAAGCAGATGAAGGGGCCCCTCCTTCCCCAAATTGTAGATTCCACAAAAGGTGACAGAAAAAGACATAAACATGTGTTCCTTAGTTATTTTCTGTGTTTAGCGAAAAGTATTTTAGAATTCTCACATGATTTTGTTCTCAAAGTGCAAAGATTCCTACCCCCAACTTGCAATGGCTGCTGGTCCATTAATTAGTGTTGGGACCATACAACCAAAAAAATAAAATAAAATAAATGAAAAATCGATAGAACTTGGAAGTTTTGTGTCTTCAATTTTCCTTTCATCATTCCACTTGCCACTAGTGATTTTGGTATTCAAGTTGGGTTCTTCTTGGTTGTTGCTTGAATTCTAGAAAGAGTTGATAGAGACAGATATGTAGTCTAGAATTGGCTTTTGCTTTTGGGTCTGCAAAGCTAGAAATTATTAGCACAGCAGGTTGTCTCTTTCGGGAGATTATTTGGACAAACTATTAGGAGTTTTTGGTCTGAAACTCAGATCAAAGTTGGGGTTTTGAAGAGTGATGAGTGATAAAGATTGAATATTTGTTAGTTCTGGAAGTGGGTCTTGGAGAGTGCCTTTTAGTGACTTGTTTCATGCATTGAATTTACAATGATGATTCATTAGTCCTTAGAGGTGCGTTTTAGTTCAAAGAAGCTGATATGTGAAGTTAAAGGCAGAGAATGGTTCATGGGTAGCCAAGTTTAGATATTCATGCAGTTTTGTTTGCTTAAATTGGTTGGTTTTTGCAGCAAGAGATGTTTGATAGAAGCTTGACCGTATCGGTCAATACACTAAATTACCCATCTTGTATGTTGGGTTTTGTTAATAGTTATAGAAGTCTATCTAGAACAAGATTGAATTCGAATCCACTGCTGGCTATGCCCCCATCTTCAGTTCTCTTACAGACAGATGAAAGCGGAAAATTTCAAGAATCAAAGAAGAGGTTTGGTTCAAAAGCAGCTCCATTTTGCGGTGATTCGTTGCTTAATCAAGCAAATACAGTTGGTATTGTTGCAGGCGCATCAGTTAATTCTACTTTGAATCTTTTGGGAAAATTAGTTCAACTGAGTGGGGAAGAAAATGACTTTCCCTTCTTGCTTTGTTCTGATCCTTTGTTAAATAAGGAGTTATTGTCACATGAGAGGAGTTCCTTTTCTTCTCTCAGCAGTAAAGGTGGGGGTGTTCAGTTGGATGACACTCTAATTGTGGAGAATCTGCAAAGAAAAAGGGTTTTTCTTGAGAAAGCAGGAGCTCGCTGCATAGTAATGCCATGTCATCTTTCTCATATTTGGCATGATGAGGTTTGTAAGGGTTGTTCTGTTCCTTTCCTGCATGTGAGTGAGTGTGTTGCCAAGGAGCTGAAGGAAGCCAATATGAAGCCACTGGAAGCTGGGAGTCCTTTGCGAATTGGGGTGCTCGCAACAAATGCGATTCTAACTGCAGGGTTTTACCAGGAGAAACTACAGCATGAGGTAATTTTCTTCTGTGTGACTTGTACGACACTTGTTTCACATTGTCTTTGGGAGGTACTTCTGTTCATATTTGGATACTGATAAATTACTCGAAAGAACTACTGAATTTAACTATAGAATCCAGAGAAATAAAAAAGATACTAGCTACAGAAGACATTTTGCATTATCTTTTTAGTATTATTTGAATGGTTCTAAAATGTTCACATGGTAATCATGACCTTACCTGACTGAAATTGGGTGCCTGGTTGATTCAGCACCAAGCAGAAATCTATAAGATCAGTTAATCCAGAGCATTTCTCTACCTGCAACTGTAGTGTTTGTGTCGTTTTTCCAGGCCTGCTCAAATGAAATGTGTACAGAAAAAAATTGTCTTGGCAAAGCCTGAAATAAACGATGAAGAAAGATGAACAAGAAAAAGAAGTGAAAACCTGGTCTCTCCTAAGGTTTATACCACATAAATGTACATCTTTTTGCCTCTTTGTCACTAGAAGTCTGAAGAGTTACATCTTACAGACCCATGCCTTGGGCAGTTGGCATTTAGAATAGATGAACCATTTTAACTTTCGTTCTGTCCCAAGTGTTAATTCAATGTTCAAGAGAGCGGTGAACATATGCCTTGAGGGAAGATGAAATTTTACTCTATTCAACTTGCCATTGTCTCTGTCTTCTATTTTAGTTTGTTGTTCTTTGATAATTTTCTCCACATAAGATAGGTAGTAGAAGCATCTGAGCTTATGCTTAGTTGCTTACATTCAAGTTCATTTCTTTCTAAATTTTTATGTGGTTTGCTTGATTGTAGGAACTAAGTGTAAGCTTAAAACTTTAGAAAATTGGCAAAGACCAAACACTAGGAAAATTAATGTTTGTTTTGGGAAAACTAGAGATCGACTGATTTTCTCACTACTTGGCAAGCAAATGATGCAGAGTATATACTGGTACAAAAGTTTTCTTGTACAGAATTGAAAATCCAACCTAAAATTGCTATTACAATTTATTCTTCAGTAAGGGTGATCTGAAACATTGTTCGTATAGCATATCAGTAAGGGTCACAGTCAAATGTTCGTATAGCATGTCAGTGAGGGTCACAATCAAACAAACTTTTTTTTTTTTTTCGTTTCCTTCTTTCTTTCCTCTGGAGATATAGTTGATGATTTGTTCCCTCCCCTTTTTATACAGGGTTTTGAAGTTGTTTTACCAGATAAAGCAACAATGGAACACACATTGATTCCTGCGCTTGATGCTTTGAACAGAAAGGATGTGGAAGGGGCAAGAAACTTGTTGAGAATAGCACTTCAGGTACTACTGGTGAGGGCAGTGAACACTGTCATCCTGGCCTCCGATGATATGCAGGATCTTTTGCCTCCGGATGATCCTCTTCTTAAGAAATGCATTGATCCAATGGATGCTTTGGCCAGGTCTACAATCAAATGGGTGAAATCTGCCGAAGAAGGTACATAGAAATTGCAGAACGTTTTAATTCTTTACCTCATTTTGCTATATCTTCTTTGGAAACAAACGTGTTAGACAAATATTAATACAATTTTAAGGGGAATTTGTGTGTTTAAATGGTGGCCCCTATATGTATAAATGTACGTATGTATATGTTTATTGAAGATTAAATGATCAAACAAGTGCCTTAAGCTTTTGTCTCTGTTTTTACCACTAAACCTCTCTTTCCATGATAGCAATCACCCCTACCCTAGAAATTAGAAAATGTCAAGTACATGTGAAAATTGAGAGTCTCTGGTGTTTCTGTGATGAATAATACTGTTATGAGTAGCCATCCACATACTGTCTAACCAATTCTATATATACATATATACATATATACATATATAAACACACACAGACACACACAGCGATATACATATATACATACACACACACATACATACATACATACATACATATATGTATGTTTATATATACACACACACACATATATAAAATTTACTATTAACATCTTCTACCATATATAAATTTATAAAATTTACCACTACACCTCTTAAATCAGAATAAGTGATCATACACATAGTGATGAAATAATTAATCGAGATGTGTTATTAATATTGAATCAGGAATTATATTTGTTAGTTGCCCCATAGGGACGGACCTAGAAACTTAATTCTTTGGGTGTAAATTCTTTGGGGTAAACTATAACAAAAATTAATAATTTATAAAATTGAAGCTAATATCAATTTTTTTAATTAATTTTTGCCCATTCAAATAAATTTTTTTGAAAACTTAATATGAATATAAAAGAATTTTTTCTTTTTGTTGAACGTGGTCAAGTGCCTACACTAGCGTCCACGTAGACCCGCCCTTATTGCTACATATTAACTATTACAAAAAGAAAAGTACTCTGCTCAAATGTGTATATACATCCATTAGTTCAAGAAATGGTCACAAAAACTTTTTTTAAACTATTATGTTTTTTTGGCTCTATAGTAAATTAGTAACCGAAAACTAACTTTAGAGTCTTATAATAGAAAAAGATTAAAAAAAATTACAAATTATTGTGAATATTAAACAAACTTATTTAATATTACTAATATGTTTGTAACGATTTGGTTCAACTTGTTCATTGACAAGGCAAGGCATGTTATTTAATTTTGAAAAGATTGCTTCATTTCTTTTCAAATCACTGATCAACTGAACGTATAGTAATGATGTTAGGTGTGTGAGAACCCTAGAAATCCACCCACCAAAGCCTCAAACAAAAATGAATTGCTTTTCACTTCATCTTGCTAGGTAGTAGAAGCATCTCAACTTCGGCTTCATTGTGAAGTTCGTGGGAAAATGGCCGGGCCCGGCTTGGCCAACCCTAGGCCTAGGCCCATTTTGGATTGTTCTATGAAAGATTGGAAAATGATCAGGAATGTAGAGAAATTTGCAGTGGTGAATAAAGAAACATTTTCGCGCGAACTCAGTAGTGTGTGACTAAAGAAATCTGTTTGGGTTCATAAATAAGTGATCTCCAGTTAAACTGAGTGCAATTTTTAAATAGTGGCGCTAGAGGCACCCCGCTCGATCTCCTAAAAATCCCCCTTCTAATCTCCCCTCCTTTTACCCTTAATTAAATACAAATTCTTACTCTTTACTCACACAATCTTTCTCTCTCTACAAAAATTATTCACATCTCATTTAGGACAGCTGCTAAATTATATAAAATGTAACTTACAATAACCCAAAGTAGTTACTCAATACTAAAAAATGGTAACATGCGAAACAAATGAGAGGTCATGGATAACTACTTTCAGATTTCCTGTAAGTTACATATGATGTAACTTAGCAAGGCCCCCATTTAGATATTTCTTTCTTTAACTGTGAAATTTGTTACTTGCATATGAGAAAAAAAAACTAAAAAAAAAAGCTTGCTAATCATTAATTTTGCATACTCCATCTTATAATTATATCTATTTTCAAAATTCTTATTGCTTTAGCATTGCCATAGGAATTAGGAAGTCAATAAGGAGTCATGATGATTCAATGAAAAGGATTTCGACTTTCTTTAAAATTGAGTTTTGACTCTTGCACAAATTGAGTTAATTTTCATAATTTTATTGGTCAATTGAAGATTTTCTCATTTAGGAGAGTAAAGATCATTAAAATTGTGCATGTTTGGTGTATTTTGACATTTTAAGAAAATACATAAAGAAACCATATTGGGGTTTGCTTTTAAAAGAAACAAGCAACAATGAAGATAATTGTAGAGAATCTCAAATACATTAGACATGGGAATTGATAACTTTAAATTGAAATATAAATTAATTGAAATATAAATTTGTTACCTGAGAGAGTCGATGATGCAAGGAGGCACTCAATTACTATGGCATGATATTTAGAGATAAGAGGGAGAAATGGCGATGGAGTGAGAAAGATAAAAGAGAAAACTTATTTTCCAAAAATACCCTTAAAAGCGGTTTTATGGGATTTGAGAGGGGTGCCAATAGCACCAACCACTTTTTAAAATTTTTGGGCTCCGGACGGGCCGGCCTTTTATCTAAGCCCAAGTTCAGGATCGCCGAAATGTCCCCTGATCAGGATGAAGCCGTGCTCTCAGTTTATGATATAGCAAACACAAAAAGCTTAAGTTGAAAGAAAAGCCATTGCTCCAAAGTAAAACTGACAGCACATAAGAGAATTATCTCCGAATCTCGATGCATGTGGCTCATAGGTACACCGCCATTGAGATTAGAAACGAAAATGCACAAGGAAAAAAATTAAAGAATGCCCCCAAGATTTCTCAGGGATTTCTGAAGTTAAATTTTCATTTTATTCCCATAACCAGTTCTGAAACTCCAATATTTTTCCACCATTAACACAATCCGTTTCCGTTTACAGATGCCAAAGTCATTTGTTTTTTGAAGTACCATCACCGATTAGCGCGGTGCTTAGATGGGGAATAGGATTATAGAAGAATGAAACAAATCTTCTACTGAAGCAGCTTTATCCCGGGAAAAGAAGGGAGAATTGCCATGAGAGGATCACCATATCCGATAGGATCTGTTGGTTTCAACAAAGTAACCAGCCAAATGAGAACATAAAAACCAAATTATACAAAAGAGAAAACCAACATTGCGAGATTGATGAAAATGATCCGACTTACCACCATCCTTTCTTAGGATCTTGATGACTTCCCCAGCTATATCGGACTGGAGAAGGAATGGGAGAAATGGAAAGGAATTGAATCAGGAATCTTGTCAAAACAGGGGAAAAAATACTACAAAAAACAGGCAGAAGAAGAGGTAATAATTTACACCAAACCTCAATTGGGATTTCACCACCAAGTTGTTCAATATAGCAAAGCACTTGGCCCTCCCTCACCGTCTGCTTCTGTACAGCAACAAGGCAGATGTTGTCAACTGAGATTTGATAGAATATGTCACGAGGGAAAGAACATCACTTGAAAGAGAAGAGGAAAAAGAAATTTGTAAACCCAAAAGAAGAAAACAGAAATGACTGTTCAGAGAGCAATAAACCATTACAAGAGGTCAACTATGTCTAAGAATATGTCTTACAATGAGTTCAAAGCATTTTCCAACCTTTAACAGAGCACAGTTCCCATGAAAATGTCCATTTCGGCGAAATAAAGAAACATACCTCTTTACATGATGGTGGTGCACGCTTCCCCTTTATGGTTCGAGATCTCCTGAAATATCCAACCTGAACCATTTGCTATTTTAGCAACCTTATCCCAGAGTACAAAGAAAGTATAACAGTAGAAGCACCAAAAAATTGGTTCTCTCACCTTTGGAGACTCAAGTATAACCAAGCCTTCATCAGCAGCTTTATCTAGCAATGTTTGAATTCCTCCTGAAGAAGACACTGGTTTTGTAATAGCTAAAGATGGAGTAGGAACAGACCCATTTGAGTCTGGTGTATCAGCAGGTTTATTTACAGTGACAGGAGCAGGACTTGATGGAGGTGGTGAAGGAATACTGTCCCCAGCTATGTCCCTTGTCACATATAGCCGAAAGCCATCAAGCTAACAAAACATGAAACCGATTTAGAGTGCACAGAACACAGTTCTTACCTTTCATTAACCAATAAAACCTGAAGAGGCATTCAACTAATAAAGCAATCTACAAACTTATGTAATGTGCATAAGAGAATTTATGTGCTTACTTTCAACTCAAATTCAGCAACTGAAGTTGTATTGCATATGTCTGTTACCAGAGATTCCACCTGCGGTGCAAATTTTAAGTTAACTTTAAATTTCAAGCTCCAAACATGGTATTCTTGGTCACGCACAACCAAGATGTCTGCATGCAAGCTCATCCATGTTACAGCAAAATAATTCTTAAGAAAATTTTTGGCTGCTGATCCTGGTGGCTGGCAAGAAGCAGACAGCTTCACATCATGAATGAAACTCCACATGTATGGGCTGCAGAAAATTACAATGGCATAAATGTATCTCACTAAGTATGGACTCATTCCTCATCTTTGCTATTTTTGAAGAAAAAAAAAATTAGAAAGGAATTAATGTATCTGGTTTTCTATCGAGCTTTGCTGCCTTTTAGCCTGGGGGAGAGGATCTGCATCTAACTAAAATAATTGTTTTTTTGTTATTTGTTTAGACTTAGCATTGTAGTGCATATTTGGATGCCTTGTTTTAGCCACCAATCAAAGCTGGTAGTTGTTCAATATGAAAGAGATAGATGCAATATTCTTATTTAGAGAAAATCTACTATGAAACAGAATTAGGGAGTTACTTAATGACAGCAAAATAAATATGACATTCTAAGAATAAATTACAAAAGTCATCAATGCAAAGTTATGAAGCACAAATAAGAATAGCTATTTCAGTCATGGACAGTCTGTGAAACATAAAAGAATAGTAAACATTTCCCTGGTGTAGCCATTGATTCACCCTGTGTAATTACTAGGAAAAAGTCGGTAGTCAAATTGGTTCTTTTCCTTCTCCGTCATTTTCTTGATGGTGTTGAAATGAGAATAATTAAAACATGTGTGCATTACTTCACACAACAAATTAATCCCTACATTACTTCATAAAGCAGATTTGTCCCTACACTTGTATGCATAAGATAGACTGCAAATTAAATCAATCTACAGATAAACGATCTATCTGTTGCAACAAATTTTCAGAGAAAAAGGTTGTAGTATTACTCACACCACACGCACTTTAGATACAGTAAGATAAACAAATAGATAATATTTGAAGTACTCACCTCAGATGAGTCTGGAATAAGTTGACCTGTCAAACTGGGTGACTTCATACCTTCATGACCATCCCTTGCATTTCTAGTAGCTACAATGTCGGCAATTTAAACATAAGATTTTCTTTTTTCTCATCAATTCACTGGAGAGGTTCTTCAATTGCTATATATGCTACATAAATATGATTGTTGCACAGGTGACACCAAGAAGATATATAATCAAAGGAGCAAATATCCGCTAAAAGGGAAAGTTGCCAAGCAAAAATGTATACCAATATTTCACTTGCATAATATTGTCAAATATAAAATCAACTAACTAAACATACTACATTAATTAAAAAAGCCCTTAAAGTTTGAGTAATGTGGAGCAGCAAAAACTCTTAAACAGAGGATTATTAAGCACTTTTTGAACATTAACATTTCTCAAGACCTCCAATGAATGGTTAACACTTGATGCAAGTGGGTGAATCCATCCTATCCACATTGAATGAACTAATACCTATAAACATGGACTAAATCTTTTAAGAGTTTTCAATTCAAAAATATGAAAAAGAAATAATAGATCTTTAAAGAGTGCATATATATCTTGGGATAAGGCTCTTGAACATATAAAATGAATTTTGGTAGGAATCTATAACAGAACTAATTGTTTGTATTTCTATATTATTAACACACAGTGTGACAAAAAACACACGTAAAGTAGATTAAGCAAAGTTCTTTTTATTTACTATAATAACATATAAATAACATATAGAGGATGCCAAAGAAGTTTAAACAGAGTATGATTTAACAAGGAACACTTACAGTCAGCTTCTGAAGATTGACCACAAAATACAGTGAATGCTTTCTCTAATGGTTGTGACATTGCCAAACCTGCATATTGAAAAGGTTTCCGCCCCATCCATTTTCTTACATCACTCCGTGGTTGCAAATCACCAAATCTGGGCCTACCGAGATTGGCCTTTGGGATTTTAATATTAGAAGGACCCAAGCTGTCTGAAATAAAAAGAAAATAAGTAAATAAATAAATACATAAAACTTAAAAATGAAAAAGACACATATGGTTCAGTACGTAATTTTCCCACATATAATCTTTTGTATACTACACTTGGATTCCAGCTGTTTTGTTATGCTTCAATTCAATAGCTACAATAGATATCATGTCAAACTAATAAAAAGAACAGATTTTAATTTTAAAATAAATAACTTGCAACCTTGCATTTTCCAATCAGTTTTCCTTTTACAAGAACTCTGAAATGGGATTAGTTACCAGATTATTACGACGCATTTAATTCTGATAGTAACAGAAATTATTATCATAATGACTAAATGGAATGAACACATGGTATAAAGACTAACAAAATGTAGCTTATATGTCTCACAGCACCACTGGCAAATGTACCTAGAGAATGCAAGTCAACAAAAGACCAATTCTCAACATTTCACATGTCAATATGTACTGGCATAATCAGAAGTTCATAGCAATTTGGAATTCCTAAGGTGTCCATGTCACACAAAAATAATGGAAATGCCCCATCAGTCCTCTGCTACAGAGCCTATAAAACATGGCTGAATCTAATGATATTGACCAAGGATCACGTATAATGCTAAATGTTAATTCACTAATATTATAAAAGCTGAAGAGGCAAGAGCTTAATGCATATTAGGTGCAACTTCCCTCCTTTGATGCTCCAAAATCAAAATCACAAACTAACCCCAACACTAAAATGCAATTAACCATTTTTCTATCATAAAAACATGGCTATTAGTTTCCCAGAAAGCACTGCCCTTCATAACCTGACTCTTCATTGTCTTTCAACACATAATTCACTACCTAAGCTCAATGAAAATGATTTGTCACCTATCATATAATCAACAGGAGACCGGGTAGTGCACACCCATCTACAATGTTGCAAATTGACGGACTTTAAGCTTGTCGCTTAAAACATAAGTTTTTGAAACTTACATAACATGACAACATAAACACCAAAAGAAGTAAAAAGTAGACGACTAGAAATAGACTCACTTCCCATTTTCAACTAATTCCCAACCAAAATTCAGAACAGAAGAAACAACAAACAGTGAAGCTGATGAAAAGTTAAGCAAAAGCAGCATTTATCATGCTCAAATGAATTAAACAATCTTGGGCTCACACATCAAAACAAATAAGGGACAAAACCAAGAAACCAATATATCAATAAGACAAAAACTAAATTAACCACAAACCCATTTCACTATAAGCATAGATGATAAGTAAGCAGCCACAATTTCAACTAAACATACAGTAAGAACATAATATCAACAAAAAGAGATTACAAAACTCACATGAAGCCATTGATTCTCAGATAAACTGTGTTGTAAACTGAGACAAAAACCAAAACCCACAACAATAAAAGTTGATAAAAGAGAAAAAAAAAAAAGAATGAAGTTAAGTTTGTGTGTGTTGTGTTGCTGTTGGGTTTTGGTTGTCAGACGTTAAACCCCATGTAAGTGCTAACCGCTGAACACACACACAGGGCATCAGTGTTCAGAGACGCTCGTTACAAAAAGCTTTAAAATACCCGTAAAAGCCTCAACAGATAATGCCACTATTGTATGAAGCATATGCGGCTATAATTCTAATGATCTGGCCCAAGCCCAGTGGCTTGCTCTATTATTTTTCAATTTTTTGTTTTCGTCTTTTTCTTGTTTTGTGATTTTTAATTTTTAATTTGGATTGGATTTGCTTTTAATACATTTGATTTTTAAAAAAAAAGAAAGTAAAAGGATTGGATTTTTATAGGGTGAGGCTATTTGAACCCAATAAAATATTCTTGACATTTATTTTTTTTATAAAATTTTGTATTATAAATATACCCTTAAATAAATTTACTTATAAATCCTTATTCTCTTCTTCCTGATCTAAATTTATAAATTCCTCTGTTAAATAAATACATATGAAATTATTTTTACACTTGTTGGAAGATAACGTTGACAAAACAAAGCATTTCTCACTATGAATTACTTCGAGAAGATATTTTAACATTTCTTATAATGAAACATATGCAAAATGAAATCTCAATTGTTGTTGAACCAGTAACAACGCTATTTTTCAAGTTTCATGAATTTAAAATTCTTAACAGATTTGGGAAAAAAGGAGGGGAAGAAATTGCATCAAATTAACAAATTATGATCAAAACATAAGTGCTAGTTTGATTGCTCTTTGTAGAGGGTAATCTTGAATTCATTCATGCACAGACTCCAAAGTTCTCTTTGTTTAATCCCAAATCAAAATTACGGAGCTTCCTCATTACAATCTTTATAATGAATAAAATCATATTATTTCTAAAAGTAGTAATTTTGTAAGAATCACTCATTAAGTTTATAGATCTAAATTAATTTGGAAAAGACGTAATGCTCTTTGATGTTCACTGATATTGGTGAAGAAATGATACAAATAGGATATTTTAGGAATTGAGATGGGTGCTTAAAGAAAAATAATGAATTCAAAATTTTGTTGATGGGTGTCATGAGAAATTGGGTTTATTGAGTAATTTAATGGTTCAAATAGCCTCTTCTATTTTTATAATACTTATTTAATTTTTTTAAAGGTCTTATCATTCATCTCTTTAAGATTCAAACTTAAGTGGTCAGCAAAAAAAACGATTTGAAAACCACTCAGCTAAGCCCTTGAGGACAATTAAATATATTTTTTTATGAATTTATATTAATTTTTTTCTTTATTTTAAAAAATGTAAATGGTTTAGATATTTTTAATACTTATTCATTTTTTTAAAAGATCAGTGGATGGATTATTTTTTAAGTATTGCTATACATTCTAAATTTTTTATCCCAAATGATGTGGTATTCATCAATTGGTTAGTAAGATAATACAATTAATTCACTTAGATCTTATAAAAAATTTTCAACCACTCAATTAATGACACGTCATTTGAGATCAAATTTAGGATAAAAATTTTGAAATGTCTATCATTACTCTTATTTTTCAGCCTTCATCTTTTTAGCATTTGAACTTGAGTGGCCAGCCAAAAAAAAAAAAAAAAAAGATTGTTTGAAAACCACTAAGTCAAGCCCCTAAGAGTGCTTAAATATTTTCTTTTATGAATTTATATTAATCGATTTTTTTAATAATAGCAGTATTATAATTGTTTGAGTGATGCTTACTAAGACATGAAAAAAAAATTAGTTTATCAAATGCTCATATTTTGTACCCATATGATACAAATAGAGATGGCCAACGGGTCGGGAGACATGAAAGGAAGGCTCATGAGGGCCCATGAGTTGGCATGGCATAGCCCATCATGTACTTCATGTTGTGCTTTAAGAGGGAACGTCAAGACATTTTTTTTAAGCCCATGCACTTTTTTTTTTTTTTTGTTTTATGTACCTTTAGTCAAATTCAATAAAATTAAAAGTTCACAACTCAAGTTTATATTCAATAATAATAAACTAACATTAGTAAGAGAATGCAATACTAACTACTAAATTAGATCCTACGATATTAGTATTCTTTTTTAATACTTAATAACAACAACAACAACCATAACAATAATAATAAATTTTTCTTAACAGTTAACCTAATTGTTAACTTAGAATTACATAAAGTCGTAGATCATAGTTCATAATAATATTAATGCATACAATTATAAGATTATGATATTTATAATTTTATTTATTAACATCATGATATCGTCTATTCATTTAATAAATTATAAATATAAAACAATTATAGTATTTTTTTAACTAAGAATTAAATGCATTTAAAAAACTTACACTAATAAAATACATTAAAAGATTCAATTTCAAGTTATTTGTAAAATCATAAAATTTTAAATTTACTTTCATTAAAAAGTTTTACTTTAATATATTTTGGCCCACATATGATTGATGGCCTAAGAATCACGTACTAACCCACTAGTGGAACATACTTATTGCGAGTCTTTTTACGTATCGTGTGTTAGCTCATATCTAATCTTGTTATACTTTTAAGGTCCGTCTAACTAAAATTCTCATTCCAGCTCAGCCCAGCCTACGTGCATGTTGTGTCGTGCTGCGTCTCTACCAAAATGTGCTCATGTCGTGCCATACTGTACGGACATATGTTGTGCCACGTGCTACCCCACTTGTTGGCCATCTCTAGGTACACAATTGAGAATATTAAAAAACAATAGATCAAGATTAATTTAATTTAATTTAATTTAATTTAATTATAATTAATTATTCATAGTTATTTTCTAATTTTGATTTTGGGAATCTTGGGAATGATAGAATCGAAGACGTTCTAGAAGGTTGTTTATCCTAAGTGGGTTCTCATCCAAGATCAATCAACAGTATTAAAGTTTTTTTTTTTCAATTTGTAAGGGTAAAAGTATATGGTGGCAACTACATTTTATCCTTAGAGCAAGTTCGAGTTCCTACTACTACTTTCAAAAAGTTTTTCTAACTAAATTAATTAGTATCATGTCACTATTTAAAAAGAAAAATGGATGGCAAAGTAGATAAACCCAAATCATTTTTTAGTCAACTATAGAAGAAATGATAGGAGAGGAGAGGAATGGAAACGAAAGAAGGGGAGAGAAAATGAGTGAAAAATAGGGCCAATTTTATTTTTATTATTTGTTTAGATATATAATTCATCTTTCTCCCTTTATTTGTTTCCCTCATTCTCCTTTCCTCTCTACTCATAGCCTTTTATGCTATATTTACTTGCTAAAAAGGAAGTGAGAGTACGAGTGGGGAATGTGGATTCTTTACACTCTGGTGTTTACATACTCATTTAAGGAGGGGAGTGAGACTCTAACTCCATAGATTACATCCATTTTTGGAGCAAGGAGTAGGATTTCCACTCCCATGGGGAAATCTACTCCCGCCTCTTCCCTTTTACCATTCCTTTATTATGTATATTAAAATAAAATATTGTTACATTTATTTAAAAATAATAAATATTATATTTATGTAAATAATATTATAACATTATTTAATAATATTATATTTATTAAAAATAATAACATTAACATTTTTTTAAATATAATATTATTATTCTTAATTAAAATTAATAATTTACATTGATTCTAAATTAAAATTACGTACAAATGATATTACTATACAACTATCTTTATTTGAAAATAATATTATTACATTTATTTAATTTTAATAGTATTATATTTATTTCATATTAATAATTAATACTAATAAATAGTTTACTCTAAGAAAATATTTATTTTGTACTATATTATTAATAATAATGTTTCGTTTGCGTTGCTCTTATCAATAATTTTAAATTTACATAATTAAAATTAATAAAAAAATTATGATTTACGTAATTAAGAACATTAATAATTATTATCATTTTATATAATTAAATTAATAGTAGAATAAATAGTTTATTTTATAAATATAATTTTTTATTGAACTGGTAATGAAAGCTACAATTCTTTAAATAAGGGTAAAGTAAACATATAAATGAGATTTTGATTCATATTTCACACTCTTATTCCAGTGTAAGTAAGATAGCATTTACATTTTGGATTGAAGTGAGAATCCGGTGGATTGAAGTGAGAATCCTGAGGATTGAGAATTTTGGGATTGAGAGTGTAGAGTGGGAGCAAGTTGTTTAATTACATTGAAATGTGAGTATGGAATCGAAATTAGAATCTAATTTTTGTGTTTATTTTGTGTTGAATTAAGAGTAAATGGTTTCAAATTATAATTTTACTATTATTTAAATAATTGTAGTTTTTAATTACAAAATTCATAAAAATATATTTAAAAATAAAATATTTATTTTACTATATTTATAAATTAATAGTAATTATTAATATTCATAATTATGTAATCAATTTTTTTTATTAATTTCAATTTTAATGATGTAAATTAAAAATTATTGATAAGAGCAATACAAATGAAATATTATTCTTAATAATATAGTACAAAATTAATATTTCTTAAAATAAACTATTTATTATTATTAAATAAATATAATCATGTTATATTTAAATAAGTTTAATATTATTATTTTTTAATAAATGTAATTTATAAAATAATATAATAATATTATCTAAATAAATATGATATAATTTATTTTTTTATTAAATATAATGATTGTTGACGTTGAAATTTGGTTGAGTTGGTTAGCAGCTTGATACCAGACCTCTGCGCTAGTATTAAATTTGTTTGTTGGGGAAGTAGCTTATTAATCTCTAAGAACATCTTGCGACCATGAGCAGATAATCCGTGAGATGATGATCTGCACGCACCTGAAATTACAAAGGACGGTAAGAGGCATCAGAAGTTTTTCTGACGTGAACCCTCCAACGCTCAAGTCAACAATCTGGGTCTACTTAGAAAAACTTGAACCACAATTCACATGGCTTAATTATGATTGCTTTAAACAAAAAATTTTTATGTAAATTTAAAGGAAAAGAATAGAAAATAATTAATCTTAAAGAAAAAAAATTATGAGAGAAAGAGAAATTTTCCAGTGGTAGAGAGAGAAAACAATCCAATGAGTTGCCAGTCCAAGAGAGAGAAAGAGAATCTCCCTTGGCGTGATTTTTCTAGGATTTTTATAAACACCCAAAACCCACGACCTTAGATCATGGCAATAACCATTAATGGATCAAATTCATGTCCTGATTTTTTTAAGGAGATCTGTGGTGATTCATTTTGACTGAGTCTTGCTTCCTGGTAACCTTCTAGTTGAAATGATCTGCTCGAGGTTACCAAATAATCTCCTAATCAAGGTGATATATTCAAGGTGACCAAATAACCTCCTAGTTGAGGTGATGTGCTCGAGGTCACCAATTAACATCCTGGTCGGGATGATCTGTTTGAGGTGACCAAATAAGTTCGTGGTCGAGGTGATGTGCTCAATGTCACCATAATTTTCTCCTAGTAGCCTATCAACTATTTGTTCTCTTTTTACTTTGAGGAGAACATGATAACGTCTAAGCAAATACCTTATCGTGGTCACTTATTTCATTCCTCAAACACCAGTCCCCCAGTTTCAAGTGTTGAAAGTGAAATAAATCAAGACTGGAAATTATAAAGTTTATAATTTTTTACAAGCTTAAAACCTTAAGCAACTTATTTTGGTTCCTCTGCTGACCACACCATGGGTGAGTAGGTATCGTCAATTTAAGGTTTCATGCTTTATCTAGAGCAAGTTTCAAGGCTTTTAACCTTTAACTGACTTAAGCAATTTTAAGCTACTCTTATCAATTTAAGGTCTTATGCCTTACCTGAAATAGGCTTTAAGGCTTCTAACCTTATATTGACTTAAGCAACATTAAACAATTCTTGTCAGTTTAAGGTTTTGTGCCTTATCGAAAATATGTTTTAAGACTTTTAACCTTTTATTGATTCTCTTTACTTTTTCTTGTGCCTTATAAATATTAATAAATTTCATCTGTACACTTTGCTTGGCTTCTCAATGGTACCTTAGCTCTCTTTTCATAAATTGTTCTGACATTTAGCAAGTTTCAAGAAATCAAGTTAACCAAGTTATGCCATTAACCCTTATGTGTGCCCATTCAATTTAATAAGTATAAGCTGTCCTCATTTGATAAATCATTTGTAGGTAAATACTATGATCTCAAATAAAGGCTGCACATGCATGTTTTCCAATAGATTTTAAGACATAAAAGTATTAGAATTTCTTACCTGATTAGCCTCCAACTTGAGCATCAATCTCTCCTTCTAGGTGCATAGCCTTCTCCGACAACATTTAGTTTAGCCTTGACATTCATTTATGCACTGTAACATTCTACTTTGCGTCAGCCAGATGAAAATGATAGAGATGCAAAATTGGCTGCTTGTCCTGATCCCCACAAACGGCACCAAATGTTGACGCTGAAATCTGATCGAGTCAGTTAGCAGCTTAATACCAAACCTCCGCGCCAACATTAAATTTGTTTGTTGGAGAAGTGGCTTGTTAATTTATAAGAACATCCTGCGACCATGAGCAAATAATCCGTAAGCTAATGATCTGCAAGCACCTGAAATCACAAAGGACAGTAAGAGACATCGAAAGTTTTTCCGACGTGAACCCTCTGACACTCAATTCAATGATTTGGGTCTACTTAAAAAAACTCGTGCCACAATTCACGTGGCTTACTTATGATTACTTTAAACAAAAAGCTTTTAAGTAAATTTAAGGGAAAAGAAATTTAAGGGAAAATAATCAATCTTAAAGAAAAAAAATTATAAAAGGAAGAGAAATTTCCCTGTGATAGAGAGAGAAAAAGATCAAATGTGTTGTTAGTCCAAAAGAGAGAAAGAGAATCTCCCATGGCTTGATTTTTCTGGGGTTTTTATAGACACCCGAAACCCATGACCTTGATCGTGGCAATAACCATTAATTGATCAAATTTATGTCCTGATTTTTTGAAGGAGATCTGTAGTGGTTCGTTTTCACTGAGTCTTTCTTCGTGGTAACCTCCTGGTCGAGATGATTTGCTCGAGGACACCAAATAATCTCCTGATCGAAATGATGTGCTCGAGGTAACTAAATAATCTCATAGTCGATGTGATGTGCTCAAGGTCATCAGAATTTTCTCCTGGTAGCCTATCAACTATTTTCTCTCTTTTTACTTTGAGGAGAGCATGATAATCGTATGAGCAAATAACTTATCATGGTCACCCTATTTGATTCCCCAAACAATTATATTAAATTTGATAAAAGAAGACTAAAAAAGGAAGAGGTGAGAGTGGATCTCATTCCCATCTCCCCGTTGGAGTGGGAATCTCACTCCGCACTCCTAAAATGAGTGGGGGCCACGAAGTGGGATTCTCACTATTTCCCTAAAATATGTAAGTAAATACTAGAGTGAGGTGAATCCATACTCCTCACTCTGACTCCAGTAAGTAAATATAGCGTAAATAATTTACTTTCACTCCCACTCTACACCCTCAATCTTAGGATTTCCAATTCTCAGAATCCCCAATTCAATTCAAGAAGTAAACACTAGCTTATTTCTTTCAAACATGCCAAAGACCTAAGCACTAAGTAACTTATATTTTCATTTCCCTATCTAAAATTTTAAGTGTATAGAATAAGAAATCCCCATTTAAATATCCATTGTGTAACATTTAAAATTTTCAGAGACAGATCTACCCTTGCTTTAGCCAGAGCAAGTGGCATCCGCATTTTGTAGTTTATATTTTATGAGTGGATAATTCTTTGTTGCTTCCCCTAAGGTTATGCATATTTTCAATTGGATAAAAGGTATGACCGTCTTTGCCAACACTTCCCTTGTGCATTTGAGATGTGGTGAATATGGTTCATGGCAAATTTGTAAAATTAAAAAGAGAAAAGGACTGATACACCCCAAAGTTTAGAGAAAGGAGTGCAAAATTGCTTAATGTTTTGAAAATAACATTTAAACCCTAATTTTTATCATATTCTATTTATTTAAATGATTAAAAGGTTAATATGGTACATTCGCTTGTTAATAACGGCTAGTTTATCCAAAAATTCTCTCCAAAAATCACAAACCCATCAATTGATTACTAATCACAAACCCTCCTCCCCGATCCAAAAGCAAAGTCTCCGCTTTTAATTTTATCCTTCTGGGTTTCCATTGTGACTACGGTTTTTCTTCAGGACGATAAGTCAATTTTGATTACGTGCTTTTCTTCCTTTATCTTTTTATCCCAAAAGATTTTTTTTTAAAAAAAAAAAATCCTTTTTTTTGGGGTTATTCTTCGTTTTCACCCATGATTGCTGATTTGGGAATCATATGTTTAACTTTTAATAACTTCAAGACTCAAGCAGCAGCTTCAGCGCACAAGCAAAAACGATAGAGAGAGTGTTGTCGTTCTTGATGTTGGTGTCGGTCCTTGAGTCATTGAACCGATGAATGGAGAGACAACAAGAGGGTTTCAAGGTTCTGTAGCGGAAGTTGATATGGAGGAGACTGGAGTTTGATGGGGAGATTGAGGGCTCGAATGATAAAGTTGAGGGGTGGGGATGGAGGCCATTGAAGATGCTGTTACAATGAATGCATTGATAATTTCATGTCAATTGGATATGCTAATTAATACTCTTAAGATTGAGTATTGTTTTAACAGGGTCATTCTATAATGTCGTGTGGCAATAATGTCATAATTAAATATATATAATGTAAATAAGACATAAAATTTATAATTTTAATATAAAACTTATAAATCAACATTAACTGTAAAATAAAATATAAATTTTAAAAGTTAAACATAAGACTTGTAAATAGAAGATAAAACGAGTAAATTAATATAAAATTAGTAAATTGATGTATTATTAATAAATAAAACAAATACATAGAAATATCACATAAAATTAGTAAATCAACATTAAGTATAAAGTAAAGCATAAATTTTGAAAATGGAACATAAAACATGTATGTCGAAGGTAAAATAAGTAAATTAATATAAAACTAGTAAAATTAATGTGTTACTGGTAAGCAAAATAAAAACTTGCAAATATAACATAAAACTAGTAAATCAACACTAACTGTAAAATAAAACATAAATTCTAGAAATGGAACATGAGACTTGTAAAATGAAGGTAAAATAAGTAAATTATTATAAAACTGGTAAATTGATGTATTACTAGTAAATAAAACAAAAACTTATAAACATAACATAAAACTAGTAAATCAACATTAAGCGTAAAATAAAAGATAAATTTTAGAAATGGAACATAAAACTTGTAAATGAAATGTAAAATTAATATAATAAAATTAATATAATACTAGTAAAATTAATATAATAAAAATTAATTAATATGTAAAACATATAAACAAATAAATTAATATAATAAAATTAATATAAATTTCGATTTTCTTCTAACTAGTCCGTTTTTTTCCTTGTTGGTCATGGAAGTTTAAATGGCTGACATGTGTTTGAAGAATTGTGCTATTGATATGGCATCAATAAACTTTGTAGCATGAAATGAAGTTTGGTTAAATTTTTAGGTGTTTGTAATTTTATCAATAATTTATGGGTGAATTGGGCAAACAACAATTATTTTTATGACATGTCTAGAGATAATATATTAACTTGTATGTTAGAGGGAGATAATGGTAATTATAAGTTGAAAATAAATTTTATGTTAAAACTAACAAAATCTATTAAGAAATTTGGATTTAAATGTATTTTTTAAAATGTTAGAGAGTTGTATATCTTTTTCTTTAAATATTTAGAGTGTATCAGTAATTTTTTTCAATAGTCCTTCCAATCAAAAAAGCAACTTCGATATCTACAGTTTGTCTGAAAACAAGCTTTTACCCATTGGTTAAATTGATTGAAGCATGCTATCACACTGATTTTTCTTTGGTAGTTCTTGAAAATATAATTAAAGGCTAATTACGTAATTTGCCCATATCATATAGTTATTATTTCATTCCGATTAATTTGATCTGTTAATAAAGAAAAAAAAACAAGGCTATCATAGAAGCTTAATGGATAGCAATGAAAAAATAATTAAATCTTAATCACACCCAATGCTATCAAATTTATGTGACATACACCTTAAAAATTTAACATACTCAAATTAATTTTTTTTTTTAATTTTTAAATGTAAGGGGTGGGCCAATCCCAAATAATTTTTATTTTTTTCTTATTTTTCTAAAACTCGAACTTGAGTGGTCAGCTGTTACAAACTTTATGCTGTTACCAATCCAACTACGCTCTTAAGGTCTAACATGCTCAAATTAAGTTGGTTTTCAAACTTTACTCATCTTTTTGCCTTTTGAATATATATATATATATATATGCGTGCTTACTTTGTTCATGCATGGGCCTTAATCGGGATGAGATTAAAAAAAAATGATCACTTGAAGTTCAAATCAAGGGATGACATTAACGCTTAATTATATATATGCGTGCTTAATTATTAGAAACATCCTTTCATTTTAAAGCATTAATTAAGACCAAACATCTAGAAGCCAGCGGGACAGGCCTTAAGGTTTAAGAATTATATTCCTTAAAGAAAGTGTAGTCAAACACTCGACTTCACAAGGCAGATGTGTTGTTAATTAGCTAAAATTATATCATACAATATCTCTATCATGATTTCCAAATAAGGATAACACATATTTAATTTTTTTTTTTAATCGCTTATATGTATAGTACCATCAGATCTATTGATACTTGCATCCCATCATATACATGTTGGTTTAAAAATTAGTTTTGTAGCAAAATTTAATTAGATCGCATTTCTCACGCAATATATAAAATTATCATAATCTAGAAATTGTACTTTTATTTTTTCGTAGAAGTAATATAAGCTCCCAAATCACGATCTACACCATCAAGATTATTAGATCACAATCCTTCACCAATGATCTTTCAGGTTATGACTCAAGTTTGATCTACACTTGACGTGTGGGCACCTTTATCACTACTGTAAGCAACTAGTAAGAGAAAACTTTTTTTCTTAAGATTAGAGAGAAAAACTTTTTTTTCTCTAATCTGTATATTGTGGCTACTGTCCCTATTTCTAGAGAAACAAGCATTTTTATATTCTTATTGGTGGAAATCCTATGCTTGCCCCCCTTTTTTTTATCCACCCAAAAGTGGCGTTTACTTATTCTTGTTATAGAGGACCCATCTTGTAAAATAACAGAATACCCCTTATACACAAGCATATTAAATAGAGCCTCCCACCAAATAATATATTTAGGCTTTTAACCCAAATTGCTAGTCATCTTGCTTATCAATCCAATAGTAGTGTAATCAATCAAATAAGCTAATCCGGGGATCATACGGGTACATACAATAGTGGCTACAATAATTAGGTCTGTAATTAAACTAGTCTAATTATTGAATTCCAAATCTACTATACTAAAAGATTGGAACTGACCTCTATAATTGTATGATATCTAGGATAGTGTTCTCGAATAATGATTCGACCCATGTTACATTGATTTCTTTACTGAACAATCATTTGTACCACATTGTTAATTAAATTGATATCCCAATTGTCAAATTAATTTAATTACATTTTGTTCCTTGACACTTATTGGCTTTCTCGAATAATCATTTTTAACATACTAATTATATTGATACAGTCTGGCCAAAGAATTCTATAATCAAGTACCAAAAATCCGTCCAGAGATATGTTGTACAAATTTTATATTGTTAATTTGTAATCTCACTGCTTATAATTGCTTCCACCAAGATACCAGGTAATCTTGACTATAAATGTATGTCGCACCCATTTGTAACTCAAATGAAATGACAATAAAAAATATGAAACTATAATTAATTCAAGATTGAGATTTGAATAAAATCAATGCCTATGAGATTTAATAAGTCTGAGAGTTATTTTAACGTTAATTAAATCTCATATGTGATCCAGTTCAATATAGTCAAACTACATCAGTAAATTCATACATGATTAAGATAAATCATTCAATGAATTTACTACAGTCTAAACATAAATAGAGTGCCCAACTCTATTTATCAACTGCGAATTTAATTTATTTAATCATAAGATCACTTGTATTTATGTCTTCTGTGAATGCATATAATGATCACATAAAATACATATACTATTATTAAATTGACATTATTCAAAATATTTATGTAATTAAGATATCTAAAAATATCTTAAATATTTTGTTCATCAGAAATAAATAATTATATGTTTTAAAGAGCACATTTTCCCAACAATATCTACTAAAACCAATTTCATTTATTCCATACTAGCATGATGTCCACTGAAGAAATATAACTTCTTCGCTATTTCTCCACCCATAAATTAATGGGAGAAATATCTATCTCCACCCAAATTTTATTTTGGAGAAGGCACATAAATCTCCTTCAAGGACTCGAACTATAGGCACATAAATCTCCTTCAAGGACTCGAACTATACAGTAGCTCTCACATGTTAGAAATGCAGCCCAACACTCATATCTAGTTAAGTTAAAGTAGCAGTATGAATCTCTCATTGCATTTTCCTGTACTCAAGTAGCTGAACATTCTGGGCCCAAATAACAGGTGCCTAGTAACTAGGGTTTAATCGAACGTGGCACGTGACTACATATTTTCGGCAGATATTATCATGAAGTAACAAAGAGCTCGCTCAAAAGAGAGACAAGAATCTTTTGCTTAAATGCTTAAAAAGTAGTTATGCTGGAGTAGACACATAAAAATGTGTCGTTTGCTTTTTAACCCACCATATAAAAATACACTTTATATATATATATAGGAGGTCAATGGAAGGGTATCCAATGTGCTTTGCTTCTATCATGAATATGCTTTGTCAATTTTTTGCATGTTGAGAAATTCTAAGTTAATACGTCTACTTTCTATTCATATATATCCTTCGATTCTTCTTTATTCTTTTGCATTTTTATTTGAATATCTCGTTATCTCTCCATGGATGCCCATGCTGGAAGCCACTATGATTCATAATGCTTTAATTTTTGTTAAGAAATTAGACATATCGTACGGCTCATATAGCCAGCCGTTCGATGATTTTGCATAATAAGTACGCTTTGAAATAGTTGCTAATTATAAATAGTGTCCCAGGCCTTCTTTAAAGTATATATGATTAATGCTCGGTTATTCTTGAATATCTTGACCTAATTATCCCTTTGCATATATGGAAAGAACATAAAGCTGAACGTTGGTCCCTCGATTTGATATAGATTTTTTCATAGTTTATATTATGTATACAGTATACGGATTCATCTCATGTAACGCGATATTACAGTTTGCATTAATAGTATTTGTACAAAAATTTGTGTCTTCTCTTATAATATTGATCTCCTATTATGAAGATTTTGAGGGATAAGGTGGTGCATTGTGCGTACCCTCGATTATTATATACATATATTTTCTTCTGTTTTTATCAATGATTTTTTTTAATTCATGAATTTCTCGAATGGTAAATTTATGTTGTAAATTATTGTTATTTTTTTTTCAGAGATAGAGGCTAGAGAACTCATCTTTCAATGCCAGAGAAAGAATCTTCTTTATGAAGTTCATGCAAATCATCTTCTTTTAAGAAAGCCATGCAGCAATACAATAATAAAACTCATGATAAAAGCAAAAAGCTAGAGACAAATGGATAGAAAATTGAAAAGCACCACAAGGGCTACATTGCTGTAATTCTTAATTATGGGAACTGAAAACCTAACAAAATATCCTAACTGGGTTAATCTCAAAGTGAACATTGATTTAAAATATTAAACCATAGCTTCACCTTGAGAAACCCTTAATAGCTAGCACCCAAAACAAATAATAATTTGAAGAAAAAGCTGATATATTACGATTTGATCTCTCTCGACTCTCGGGTTGGCTGCAATACCTGCAGAAGAAGCCAATTCATCATAAGCAAAAAATGTAAAAGTACATTATTCAATAAAAAATTATCATAATTAAACCAAAATATATAAGGTGTATGAAGGTTAAGTTATCATATTTACGTCAGGATTTTGTAAAATCCGAATTTGAACCATAATCATAGTTGCACAAAACTATTCAAATTTGGATTTTGTAAAATCGGGACTCCGGAACTGAGCACCATCGATTAATTATGAAGGTTGAGGATGAATATTATTTCATACCCAGATGAAGTGTGTCAGTATGAAATTCTGTTGCCAAAGTCCCTGGGGGCATTGCATCTGAAGCACTCCATTCTACTAGCAAAGTTATGCTCATTGCATCCGGATCTGTTCAAAAAAGATGAAATTATATAAATAAATTAGCAAAAGCAACAATTAAGTTGCTTCATGGCATGCTTTCATGTCTTGAGATAAAGAGAGATTCCTAGTCAAAAAGGGAGGAATTTAAAACAAAAAGTTGAAAAAGAAAAAAAAAATTCATTTGTAAATTGAATATTTAGAATACGTAACACAAATTTCACCTGGTGCAAATCCAATCACCAGACTTCCATCCAGATCGATTGCCACCAAAACTTGAGCCCCTGGAGCGGGGCAAGTCACAGTCAAAGCCAGCACCAGCAACATCATCTTTGAATGCTCCACACTTGAAGCAGCTAGAGCGGCTGGCAAAGTTGTGCGCCCCACAGTTCCCGGCGGAGCAGTACCAGTCACCTGGCCTGACGTCGGACCCGGTACCGAACCCGAATGATGATCCTCCTCCTCTTCCACCGAACCCACAAAAGTCACCAGACGACCTAGGGTCACCACAACGCTGGCACGAGTCACGCCTCTGGAAGTTCAGGTGCTGGCATGACCTGCAGTTCCAATCTCCTGGCCTGTTCATTGTTTCTACACAACCAAAAATAGACAAACATTTAGTGACCTGGCTAAAAAGTAAATGTAAGTCTTGTATTATTCTTTGGGTGATATCATGTCACTTATACATTTCATTTTATAGTAGAAACTAATATTGCTGGCGGTTAATTTTCAGAATAAATGACAAAATTCTGTTGGACATTTAGGACATATGACGTGGTAGAAAGGAAGTATTGTAGACTTAGAAACACAAGTTTTATGAAGATATTAAAGATATAAAAAATTGTGATTTTTTTTTATATCATTGTCCCATGTTAAACCCCGTACTTCTTGTTGTGTTACCTAAAAAACTTTACCAATTAAGCTAGTAATAGCACCTATGAGAGGGAAAAAAAGGAAAAAAGCTACTAATATAAAGCTAACCTTAAGAAAATGGAAGAGTGAGTAGTTCAGAGAGATGAAGCGACAATAAGAAGAAGATGGAAAGGTTTAATTTTGCTGAAGAAATGGAGGATCAGGGGTGGGTTTATATACATGTTTGGAGATGAGAAAAAGGGAATAAATGGAGGGCCGTGTACATACTTTTTCGTGTTCATAACCTGGCAATTACATTGATATATTAAATGGAATCGAAAAAAAAAAACACTAAAGGAAGAAAAAAAAAAGAGAGAGAAATTCCACTAGGATTCCAGACACCGAAAATTTTGAAATTTCGAAGTAATACAATAGACATTGCCCACAGTTTCCTTTAGTTTTTAATTTTTTTAGTTGTATAGAAATAATTAGTTTTTCAAAAAAAGACTAACAAATGAGTTTTATACTATATAATATAGAAGCGATAACTCATACTCAAAAATTAAGAACACGTGACAAAGACTCATATCACATTAAAAAAAAGTGTAGGCTCACTCATGCATGTATGAATCTTGATTGCCTCAAGTTAAATTCTTAGTCTAAGGACACATAACAACAATTTTTGTCACGTCGAAAGATAGTATGGTCCCATCCATTCATGAGTCTAAATCCAAACTTAAAATTCTTACTCTAAATTCAATGTGGACCAACTTACCGCATGAGTCTAGCTCTTTTTATTTGGAATTGTACCATGCTCCTTGTAATGTAGAACAGTAGAA
The DNA here is from genome assembly GCA_030449075.1 of Murraya paniculata. Taxonomy (NCBI): domain Eukaryota; kingdom Viridiplantae; phylum Streptophyta; class Magnoliopsida; order Sapindales; family Rutaceae; genus Murraya; species Murraya paniculata. Next base: position 767,418 of record JAEVFN010000049.1, on the reverse strand, counting down.
AAGTAGTGTTGAACTGTATCATGTTCTTTATTATGTGGAGAGATACTGTGGACCAACTTATATATAAATCTCGCCCTCATATTATATAAAAGTTTACGAATCTAACTCATATTAAAAATTAGCTTTGTGGGTTGTCTCAAGTTTATACGCTTAGTTTAGGGACTATTTTCAGACAATGTGGGATATATATTCTCGTCAACATATACTGAATATTTACACCTACTTTTCTATTAATGCTTTTGGTTACAATTGATCTCAAAATTAGGGGAGATACAAAGTAAATTAATTATTACTATAAATTGGATAGAGTATTTTTATAATGAGGGAACTTTTTACTTTATTAATATAAGAGATAAGTCAAAAGATTAAAAAAAAATACACATTGTAGTGCAATGTATATATTTTATCATGTAATGTATTAAAATATATATTTTTTTAATCTTTTAATTTATCCTTTACTTTAAAAAAAAAAGTAAGGAATTTCCTTGTTATGGAACTACTCAAATTGCGTAAAACTCATAAACCTTTGCCAAACCCTAGATTGCTAGCGAAAGCAGAGTTTGAAAATGTATACACATTGAGTTTCCTCAATTAACGCTTGGTAAAAGACATTTGCTATACACACACACTGGTTATTCAGCTGTGCAGCTGCAATTTATAAGTTAATTTTATTAGAATTTTATTATTATTAGCAACATGGTGGAAATCAAATCTAACTCTACGTGATGGGATTCGATTTTGTATCATTACAAAGTTCGTACCAACTGAACAAATTATTTAGCGCTCACAAGCTTTCCAACAAATTTATCCATGTGGGCGAAACTGTGCTGCACCGGGGGCCTTCCTCTTTTGACATTTCTGGTCCAATTACACTAGAGTCCCCGTCGTTTACTATAAAACTGGAAAAACTAGATGTTTAAAATTTTTAAGTCCTTTCTAGTTCAATTTTTATAACTTCTTCACTGTACTTTGACAACTAGAAATCTAGGTGGAATTATTTAAAACCAGCAAAATGCTATATGAATCCACTTTTTAATTAAAAAATTTATAACTAAAATGCCTAAAATATAAATTATTGATATGGCCAAGATAATAAAATTAAATGAAAGTATTTTATTTTCTAAAATTTTTTAATCAATTTTAAATGCATTTAATGTATCTCTCTTAAACCCAAAATTTATTATATTTTATACTAAATCAATTAAACGAACATACATAGCTAATGGAGTTTTTTTTTTTTTTTTAATAAGAATGGAATGTTGTTAATCAACCTTATAATCAATTTTTTTATGGCTGATCGTGCTTCCCATGCAGAAAGTATAAGTAATTAGAAAATAAATTCTTTATGTTGATTTATTAAGAATCTAAGAGGTTGTTTAATTTTTGTCTGAAGTCTGAATCTTAATTATTTTCATACATATACATCTTTTATTTTGTTTGTTATGTCTGATTATAAGATATTTAGATGTAATTAAAAAAAGTTAAATATTTTGACTTTTATCTGAATGTGAAAACATCTGAATATAACTTTAATACTCTATCTCATTACTACCCCAATTAAATAAATTTATTTTCTATTTATAGATTATCCTTTTATTTTTTTTTAATTTATCCCCTTTTGATGTCATATACCTGTATTCAACTAATTTTTTTTTTCTAAATGAGAATTTTAAACACAATATAACTTTAGGTGAATGTGTTTTATAATGGGTCCATCTCTTTGCATTTATATTTATTATTTTATAATAAATTTTGAATTTTATTCGATACAGTAATTTTAATTCAAATGATTAAAACTTATGTAATTAACAAGAAACAAATATCAATATAATGTATTAAAAATAACATTATAAGTATCATATATTAATGTAAAAAAATACATGTGTTAGATATATATTTTATTTTTCTTGCTTTGTGAAAGTAAACACTATCAATTTTTTTTACTAATAAGATAATTTATTTATAACTTGTCATATTTTTAACTAATAAATATAAATATGGTTAATATTTATGGGGTTATATATGTTAAAATATCATATTTCAGATGTTTTCTTTTTGAAAAATAAATAACTTAACACTTATATTCAGATATTAAAAAAAATAAACATGTCATTCAGATATATGTATTCCGACCTATTGAGATTTCAGCCAAATTCAGTCCCATTCAGATTTCAGACGAAGAAAACAAATAGTACCTAAGTCTACTTTCAAAAAAAAAACTTTAAATTTCAAAAAATTAGAGATAGTAGTAGTCTTTATACTAGCTCTAGTGATATATATATTTTTTAAAAGCTTCAGTTTTAGTTTTATATGAAGGTTTGGCAATTTAATTTGACCATAAAAAAAATTCATTACAATATAGCTGAACAAATTATATTTGTTTGGTTTGTAATTACTGAATTAATTTTAATAACAGTTTGATAAAAATTATTATTGTATTTGATAAAAATTATTATTTAATTAATGGGTTTATATGTGATTTTCAATTGGTCAAAGATATATTGAATATTTATATAGGTGTACAGAATAAAACTTAAATTTTTCAATTTAATTGGTAGTTTAAGAAATTGGAAACAATCTGGACTTATATATCAAAATTGTGCAGCATTGACTTTTCTGATTTTTCAGCTAACAAAAAGGATTTCATTATTAATAACCAAACAAAGATACCCCAACCATTGAAACTAGTTTTCCGTTAGATCTGATGATGAGTGCACAAAATGACAAATTTGGGAGCCGGATCTGTCCATAGATATAGTTTTACTTAAAAAGAATATGATAGTTTCGTTATTTAAATTTACATTTAAAATGAATCCATAATAGATTAATTGAAAAAAATAATACTACACATATCAAATTATTTATTTTAAAGAATTATCTCAAATGATGTAGTATTCATCAATTAGTTAAAAAAAATCTTTCTAAGTTACTCTTAGTGTAATCTATAATAAATAAAGGTAAGGTAAAACATGAGACTGATCAGCCAGAACCACTTGTAAATGACACTAAATTCTAAATGTAACGTAAAGATTGTCAAAAGAAAATATCGGAGAATTTGTTCAGTAAATCCTATAGAACCACATCTAGTTTTTGTAGGTCTAGCCGGCAAGCAAACAGTAGAGGATCCCACATAAAGCAAACAGGAGATATTGTAAGGCTACAAACACAACAGCCCTAATCAAAGAATCTATTCAATCAATTGAAGCATGACTTCATAAAAGTCCCTTTGACCAACCAATTCCATTTATGCAGTCCCCACAAACAAAATCTAACAATGTGTTTGACAGGAGGAAAAAAAATGCAATAGTGAAAATTTTACAAAAGAGAAAACTGAAAAATAAAAGACCCAGGTGGCTGCTTGTTAATGGATTACAAGGAATCCACATCAGAATTTTCTTTACATTGTAATGAATATTCTTGTAACAGGAAAATCAAAGGCAGAGGCAGGGCAACAAATTTAACTCAATTATTTTGGTCAAGTCTCTTTCAATTCAAGCTTTGAGAACTGAATCAATCAAAATACTGTGCCAATCCATGGGTTAAATTGTTGCCGCTTTACAAGTTTGAATATTCCTTTATTCGTGTTCTTGAGCTCTTAGGAATAAGAGAATTGATTCTTTTTAAGCTTTCTACATTAATAACACAAATCGTAATTTTTTTACTCTATGTAGAAGGCAGATCATGTATTTGAAAACCCTTATGTGCTACATAACCATGTATAAATTTTTTTTTTTAATAAATAAAGGTGGAGTGCAAATGCATTGCATATCTAATATTCAAGCTCGATCGTGGCTAAATTTTCTCTCTTAGTGAGTAAATTCCTAAATAAAAATATATGATGTACGAATAATTTTTTAATTAAGAATTTCTCATCATATTAAAGTTAGAGACAAATTAAAAAAAATATATAAACTCCAATGCAGCATATTACTGAAATATGTGTTGTTTTGTCTTTTACCTTGCTCCCGATTAACTAAATCAAAAATATTTAATTAGAAGCTCATTCAATCATGTAAGGCATGTAATAATTATAAGATAGAAAACAACCATTAGTCGTGGAGTAATATTCCTACACACGTGGATAGGGATTCAAGTCCCTGCATGAACTGTAGGATAAATTTTTATTCAATTATTTAAAACAGATCCGGCCTATTTTAGACCCATATATCATGTGCATCACAACATAGTTAATATCTATGCACAATCTTCTTCTAATTATAACTATTAATAAGTTATAGTATAATATTCAAAACATATATGTTTACGAATTTCATTTTTACTTATTTATGAGGAAGATTTATAGATAGATATTGTAGGCAGAAATAAATTTTTTGAAAAAGGAAATATAAATGAACAAAAATAAAAAAGGGACAAAAACCAGAAAAAGAAAGACAAATGGTGAGTTTCAATAAAGATAGTTTGAAGCTGATGATCATGATGGAATAACAAGTCTTCGAGGTATTCATTTTGACCATCTTTTCATTTTTTGCCTTCCTTTTCTGCGGCTGCTAAATCAACTTTATCTTTCTCATTATCTCTTTATTATTTATTACAAAAAACCCATCAAAAAATAATAATAACTCACACATTGAAGAATGAAGAGGGTACACCAATTAAGATCTGGCCTCCATTCTCTTGGAGAATGGTAAAGAAAGTAGAGGAGCAAACTGTAAAGAGAGAAATTAAAGAAATATTGAGCAAATTAAAAAGGAAAGTGGGCTGATTCGATTCTCCTTGGGAATCACTCCCATGCATGACCACGACCAACTCACCAACACTCTCATCAATTCCTTTGTATCATTGCTTTGCTTGTGAGTGTGTGCGCGCGTCCTTGTGTGCTTGCGCATGTGTATTTTGGTCGAAAAGAACTTCACTTTTACTTTATTTCTTTCTTTTGATCCAATTTTTGATGATATCTCCCATTTACTTAACTCACAATTTCATGATTAAATGTGTTTATATGGCTAATAGCATTGTTTCTTGGCGTGAAAATCAATCCACCTAATTGTGCTCTCCTTAGCCTGGAGAATATCAATCGCTTTATTGATACGTTTGATTATTTTGAACTACTTACTTTTTCATTCTACTTGATTTGACTATTTCTTAATTGAGTAATGTCGCACCTACAAAATTAGAATCTTAATTGTATCTCAATTGATAGAGTAACACGTAATAATATTTAAATAGTGTGACCAAATAATAAATTTTCACTCTTATTAATTTGAAATTTACATAATCACAGTGCTCATTTTATTTAAAATGAATGGGAAAAAAAAAAGAAAGAAAGAAAGAGTAATCTCAAGATTTTGTGATTTGATTTGATTCATTTAGTAGATTTTGCTAATATCTTTTTTATTTTATTTTTTTTCTTTTGTGGGGGAAGATAAGAAGTGGGCAAAGCTGAAATTTATTTTTTAACTCATTATCTCTGCTAAGATTTGAACTCGGATGATCAATCAAATAAAATTGCTTAAAAATCAATCGACCTAGAACTGAGGGCTGCCATTGTCTTAATTTCTTGCTTGATTGTGAATTACAATTCAATTACTAACATCCTCAATCGACAAAAGGAGATCTTTCTCAATGATTAACGGCTGAACCAAGAACTTTGGTTGGATAAAGGGCATAATCCCAAAAATATAAACTTGAGGCTATAGCAAAAAAATAATTAAAGTTGAGAGGGCCAAAGAAGAGGACCATAATGAAGAATATGTAATCCTTAGTCGTAATATCACAAAATCAATTAATTAAAGAAGTAGGGTGCCGAACATAAAATATGCGTAAGAATTGACAGAATTACATTTTAGGCCCCCCGTGCTTTTAAATTATTTAATTTTCAGCCATAGACTGCTAGGCCTGTGCGCAGTTCCTCCCCTATCGGTTATCTCAAGGTGGACTCCGACTCTCATCCTATATGATACTTAGTACCAGGAATGATTGTGAGAAAACCTAGTTTCACTTTTTCTTTTCTAATTTATTTTTTAAATCCCCATACTCTCCTACAATCTAACATCCTCCACAATCCACCACGTTTGATAATTCATCGTCACTTACTAATTAATCTAATCTAAAGATAGGAGCGGCTCTTCCTCTAGCTAATTTAATCGGTTGTCTATAACCCTACTATATCTAAAGGCCCCAAAATTGTTTTTTTAAATTATAGCTATTAAATTATAAATTTATATTTATTATTATTATTATTTTATAATAATGTTTTCCGTAAATAAATTATCAAATCTACAAAAAATCTCTTTTTAATGTTAGAATTAACAATTTTAATCCTATTTATTCCTACAAAATCTCTATTTAACATTATTTCATTTAAAACTTTATAAAAGCCAAATGTTTGTTAAGTTAATATTATCCATTAATATTTTTTATCAATTACAAAAAAAAAAGCCATTCAATGCTTTGGTTCTTAAAAAGAAGCCCAATCCCCAATTTCCTATCAATTTCCGAAGTTGAAGGCCCTAGCGATTTTCCTTCATCAATCTCGATCTCTCCTTCATCACAACACATGTAATTTATTTTTTTATTAATTTTTCTTTATTTTTATTTTATTTTACTTTATTTTTATTTTATTTTACTTTATTTATTTATTTATTTGGGTATGATTGGCTTATGTTATCCCCTTGTTAGGATTTCTTAGGGTATGTAAACCGCTTTCTTCAATTTTCCCTTAATAAAAAAGATCAACTATTTCCATTGATCACTGCTGCTTAAAGCTTCAATCCGTTAAAGTTAAAGTTCTCAAATATCCAAGTTTTTTTCTTTCTATTCTCTTCTTAATTAGTTGTTGATGTAAGAATGTTGCGTGTTACAAGCGAGATACCTTTTGGAGGGTTAACTTGGGTTACAAGTAGGGATAGTAATGGTACCTGTAAACCTGCCCAAACCTATCTACTGTGGATAATTTTATGGATTGTGGGCAGATTTGGTATTAAAAATTGAAACCCGCACTATTTTACGGGTTGGGTTTGGTATTAGCTAAATATCTGATGCATACCCACATGGATATCCACCAAACCCGCAGTTTTTTTTCACAAATTTTTTTAATGTAATTTTAATTAAAAAATAATTAAATCTAAAAAAAACATAAATTAAATAAATGTAAAGTGTAAATACGTCACTTATGGTGTGTGCAACTTGCAACTCATAACCTACTCTAAAGGAAACCCAAACTATTTCCCTTTCACCTGTAAGCAACAGCCGCAAAATCTAACATTTCAAGCTATTTTCCTTTCATCTGTGAGCCGCAGCTGCACACCCATGAATTTTTCATGGCATTTGTGGTTTTTTTTTAATGGATTTATATATTTTATATTTAAATTTGAGAATTTGTGTTTGATTGATGTTGAAATTTTAATTTTTTATTTACATTGATTAAATTTAAAATTGAGTATGTTATGTGGAATTTTAAGTTATTGATATTAATTTACATATTGCACATTTGTGATTTTAAATGTGAGAACCCGTAAAAAATCCGTCCGGTACCATTGCGGGTTTGGTAATTGTCAAAACCCGCAGTAGGTGCGGGTGTGGGTGCGGGTTTGGTAATTTAAATTTTGTGCGAGTGCGGGTTTGCTGCAGTACCCATTACCATCCCTAGCTACAAGTGTTCGTTTTCGGCGTATAATATACCGTTTTGAAGCTTACGATTAGATAAACCAAGCCCAAAATGCTTGCGCCATTCTACCCTATAGTCGAGCTAGAAATTCCACTTCTTTCTTGGTTGTTTTCTAGTTTTAAAATATTTTCCTACTTTTGTTGTTTCTTTTAGGGTTTTTATCTTTTTTTTTTTTTAGAAATCGAATTTCAACACCGTTTGTTTTCTTGTTCTTATTTAAATTAGGAGAATTTTATTAAAAAATAACATTTTGAATTTACCTATTTTGGTAAATTATAAAATTTAGGGTTATCATATAAAGAGCCCAAAAACCCTAACTTTATCAATTTGGAATTATTCAATAAACTTCGTTATTTAAAAACTTTTTTTCATATATCTTCAACCTTTAACGTGTTCGCATCATCAATTGTATTATTCAGTTGTTATTATTTCCTTTTTAAATATTATTGTGTTCATGGGTTGTTTTCTTTTAATTAGCTAGCACAATTGTTTGCTTATTTACTCTTCTTTCACTTTAAAAAAAAAAAATCTACTAGAAAATGTGCATCAAGATACGAAAAACTTAAAAAAAAAAAAAGAATAGAAAAGTTAGTTCAGTCTCAAAAAGGAGCTCTTGATAAATTTGTCAAAAGTAGTAAAAAGATGTGAATTTGAGTGAAGAAACTGTAATTATGAACAAGCTTAGACTGAATTAAAGGATGATGAACCAATTAATAAAAACAATGACATTGAAGATAATAATGATCAAACTTGATGATAATACCCTTACGGGAGATTGTAATATGAATGAAGCTGAAACTAGAGATGAAGCTAAAGATTTTGAAGAGTTTTGTTTTCCAAATAATATTTATTATCCTTGTACATGGGAAAATATAGATAATAAATTAAGAGATTTCCTAGTAGAGAAGGTCCAATTAGAGATAATGACTTAATTTTTCCAAAGAACAAATTTTCTAGGCATTTCTCTACTACATATTACATAAAAAAAAACTACCTAATGGAGAAAAATATAATAAAAGGTGGCTAGTTTATGCAAAAGATTTTGATAAAATATATTGTTTTTGCTACAATATATTCAATCCAAACTCTAATAAAAATCAACTAAGTAATGAAGGAACTAACGATTGGAAAAACCTTAGTGTTAAACTTAAAAGTCATGAAACAAGCAATGAACATAGTACTAATAAGAATTTATGGGTTGAATTGAAAGTAAGATTATTGAAGAAAAGAACAATTGACAAAGATATTCAAGAAAAAATCAATAAGGAAAGAGGTCATCAAGAAAAGTATTACTAAGAATTATTAACGCTATAAAGAGTCTTGCTAAAAATAATTTAGCATTTCGTGGAAAGAATGAGAAGATATACCAAAAGAACAATGAGAACTTTTTAAGTTCAATTGAAATGATTGCAGAATTTGATCCAACATTTCAATAACAGACGTATTAAAAATGGTGAAATTCATAATAATTACCTTGGGCATAACATATAAAAAGAATTTATACAAATGTTAGCACTTTAAATGAAAAATGCAATAATTAATAAGATTTAAGAAGCAAAATATTTCTCAATTATACGTGATTGTACTCCAGATACAAGCCCTCAAGAACAAAAGTCAGTTGTATTAAGATGTATAAATATTTCAACAAATCCAATAACTGTAGAAGAATATTTGTTGGGATTTTTAAAAGTTGGCAACTCTACCGGGAAAGGCCACTTTAATGAACTCATAGATATAATAAAAATTCTTGAAATTGATATTAATGATGTCCAAGGAAAAAAGGATATGATATCAGATCAGGAAAACACTAAGGTGTACAAAAAAGACTATTAGAAATCAATCATAGAGCATTTAATACATCATGTGGTTGCCAAGATAACAATTTTCTCCTGATCTGATCACTTCTTATCTTTTATAGATCTTTTGCCACATATTTTTTTGTTGTAGTAGATGGTTAAGATTTAACTATCTCTTCTTTTTAATTTATTAATTACCAATCATATTAATAAAATTTGCTCAGAAAAATATTAGATCACGAGAGGATCTTAATCCGTGGTTGCCATAGTCTTAACTTAGTGCTTTGTGCAATGTATTTATGGCAACCATAGTCTTAATTTAATAGTCTTAAAGCTATTTCATTTTTAGGAGTTGTACAATGTATTTATTAATTATTTTCTTCTTCAACGAAGTGATGGAAAATTTTACAAAATAATATGCCAATTTAACTATCAAGTCATTGTCACAAACACGTTGGGAAAATCATATTGAAAGAGTGAAAGCAATAAGATTTCAAGCTCTACAAATAAGAGATGCTTTACTTAAATTAGAAGAAATTAGTAAAGATTCCAAAATAAAAGTGAAGCTAAGTGTTTAGTAACATGTGAATTGAAAAATTTTGAATTCATATTAGGTATGACTATTTGGTATGATATATTAGTTGTTGTTAACTCTATAAGTAAGGTCTTGCAAAAAAAAAAAAAAAGATATGCATATTGATATTGCCATAGATAAGCTTAAAGGTCTCATTTCTTTTTTGAAAACTATAGAGAAAACAAATTCATGTCTGCTATGATTTCAACTAAAGCAATTGCAAGTGAAATGGAAATAGAATCTAAATTTCATGAAAAACGTGTAATTCATTAAGAAAAACAAATTTGATGAAAATATTAGTAAAGAAAGAATTTTGTCTCCTAAAGAGTCTTTTAGAATTAATAATTTTATATACATAGTAGATCAAGCTATTTCTTCAATAATGAGTAGATTTAAACAATTTCAAATGTATGAGAATATGTTTGGATTTTTGTTTAATTTCAAAAAATTCACAATTGTTAAGTGACGATGTTTTAAAAACTTCTTGTGTTAATCTTGAAAATGGATAATATACTTTCTAATATAGATGGTTTAGATTTGCTTTCAGAGCTAAGAGTTTTAAAAGAAGTTTTTTCAAGGTGAAAAGGATACCCTCATTTATGTACTTGATTATTTGAAAAAAAAATTGATTCTTTTCTAAATGCATATATTGCGTATAGAATAATATTAATAATACTAGTAATAGTTGCTTCTACAGAAAGAAGTTTTTCAAAATTAAAATTGATAAAAACTTTTTTAAGACCATTTTGCAAGAAAGATTAAATGAATTAACTATATTATCTACTGAGAAAAATATATTAGTGAAATTTGATTATAAAAATTTGATTAATAATTTTGCATCTCAGGAAGCTAGGAAAATTGATTTTAATTTTTTTGGAAAGTCTAGTTGAAACAATTTGCCTAAGACCCCAAAATTAGTTAAACCGTCCTGTCTAAAGATTTCAAGATTGTCTAACTCTGTCTGATACTATAATTAAATCTCATTCATAAAAAAACTCAAATGACATGCGTCTTAATTTTCTTGAAAACTTAAGAAAAATTAAATTAAGAGATGATACAAATTCATCATGAATAAATGGCATGACTAACTTAAGGTGGCATGAAACACAAATGTGGCATTGTAACTTAAAGAAATTGAGAGTAACTTTACTAATCGAGCTTAAATGTTTATGCGGGTGATGGATGTGTATCCCAAGTGATGCGTTATTAGGAATGACAAATGGGCTATGGGTTGGATCAACCTCGCTCTTAATGGTCCCATTTAATTGTCATACGTTAAAATGTTGGTTGTCTTTATTAACTTTCTTTAATGTGTTTATGTCCTAAAAAGTACCTATAAATGGATCCGGTGCACCACCTGTCCTATGCCACGTTTCTTGTAATATAAATTTTAAATTTCAATTATATGTGTAGTGTTACCAGTTGAAATGTTGCTAGTTTAGATCCAAGCTTCATTCTTAATTAACTAATGGTGTATTTCCTTATTGAGAATGAAAATAGAAATCAACTAATCAAGAAATGAGAATAAATAATGTATTATTTAAACGTCATTTGAATCTTTTTATTTATTTTACTATTTTCTACTTTTTAGTTAACATCATTTATTTTTATAGCTATCCTCATTAAAAAAAAATTAAAAAAATAGTTAATAAATTTTATTTTCTCTCTCATCTTCTTTCTTTCTCAAGGATCACCATCACCACCACTCAATATTTCTTCACCACCAAATTTACTATTAAGATCATTGCCATCATTCATATTCATCAATCCATCACCACTTGCTGCTTATAATGAGTTTTTGTTGTTGAGTTTTGTAAATTTTATAATAACTGGTAGGTTTCATTGTTATTAATTATTCGGATTTCAATAACAAATTAAATCAGCTTCAATAGTAGATGGTCAGTGAGTACTTTTTTAAATTATTTTTGTTTCCTCTGTTTTTTATTCAGTGTGTATATCCTTCCGTTTTTTTCTTCTGGCTTTGAGTGATTCATATCTAACAATATCAAAATGGTTCATTTTCAGATTTGATATTAATCCCTTTTTCTGCTAAAGAATTTCAACATAACTTTTTATCAATGTACTTTCATTTTTAAAAATTGATAATCTAAAAAATTGAGAGAGAGAGAAAACAAGAGAGAAGAAAAGAAAATTTTTATATTATTTTTTTAATTTTTTTAATAAAGATAATTTTAAAAATAAATGAGATTAATTAAAAAATAATGACTGGTGAGATAAAAAGAGAGAGAGAGAGAGAGAGAGAGAGAGAGAGAGAGAGAGAGTTTAAATATCAATAATGCCAAAAAAAAGTTTGAATTTTTTAAGAATTATACTTTTTGGGTAATGGACTTACGGTTTGATACGATAGAAATAGTTAGCCACATGAATTTGCGAATGATAATCACATCTCTTTTTCTCTTTTTCTTTTTGTTAAATACAAATTGCAATTCAAATCCATAATTTTTTATATTATCCTATTTCTTTTAAATACTTTTTGTAATGTTGCATGCCAAACATGCCCTTAGGTTCAAAATTTGAGGAATATAAATTGTGTTGCTACCTTTTAAAACACTAAATTATTTAATCAATTAAAACTTGTTCTATTTATTTATAATTAGTTAATAAAATAATAAAGTTAAATACTAAAAATATTAACCACTGCTGACCGTCACAACCCACCAGCAGTGATATCATTTCGGTATCCTTTGACATCCAATTTGACACCATTAGAATCCTCACTAGAGCTATGCAACAGTGTATGTATCATCGGAACCAGAGCTCCCGTTCACCGTAAATCGACAATCAAGTTCTGTATCCTAAAACTTTAACCATATATTTATGGCAATAGGAAACTTCGTCATCCATGATACATGCATGGTTGCGTAGCTCCGGTGATGAAGATTTTAAATGTAACAAAATTGATATCAAAAGATATCATAATGTGAACGCCGACGGCAATTCATGGTGGCCCATGGGAATAATTTTATTTTTATTTATAAATTAAATAATAGATTTAAATTATAGAACTTTTAAGATGTTTATAATTATAAAAAATTAACTAAATATAAATAATATTATATATAATGTTATATACAATGTAACATCAAACGTTGAATAGCTTTAATATAATACAGTGATAATACAATACAGCTTAATATAATATACTATGATAAATACAGTGTGTCAAACACACTATAATAGTCGGTTAAGGTCCTGGTAAGGATGATAAATGGGGTTTGTCCTTATCAAACTTGCACCCACAAAGTATTTAAATTACTAAACTCCATCGTGACTTGCGGTTTTTAGTTTTTTCTTAAAAGAAAAAAATACTTGTTATGGGTTTTAACAATTATCAAATCCACTTGCAACCCGCCATAGATCAAAGATCTAAAGGTAAACAATCAACATCATGAATCAAGAGTTTCAAGAGTAAACAACCACTACAATAGATCAAGAGATCAAGGTGGATGAAACGACCAACGAAAATAAAAAATAAATAAGCAAAAGAGATTTTTGCCCCAAAAACAGCTCAAGAGAGTCATTTTTTTTTCTGGCAAAAGAAGATGGGTTTGTAGACTATTGCAGAGGAAGAGAGATATCATACAGAAGTTTCTAGCTTTTTTACAATGGTGAAATTAGATTAGGTTTAGGAAATGAGAGAATAAGATTAGGTCAAGGTGGCTTATATATTTTGAACAAGGTTTCTCTCATTGTCTTTTTATTTTTCCTCTCGTAGTCTCTCCTTCTTAAGTGAGTGGTCAAAATTGAGTTTTTGATTTTAATATTGACAATAAAGCCATTTTTTTCACTTCATTTACAAATGAGCTTTTTTAATTAGATTTGAAAAATAATAAAGAGTAGTATACTAAAATAAAGAGAGGATCCTAATCTATATATTTTTAAGGTAAAATTAAAAAATAATAATTTTAAAAAATATGCGCGTCACATGAAGTGTTTTCTGAATATTTTCTTTATACTAAATCTACCCGTAACTCGCGACAGATTTTAGGTTAATTATTACTAAAGTCACCCAACGCAACCTACAAATATTTTTGGAGTGGGCGGGCTTGGACAAATTTGCTGGTCTGCAGGTTGTTTTGCCATTTCTAACCCTTGGGCCGAACATTCACTGACTTGGTAATTGATCTAACCTCCAGGGTGTTAAAAACCATTTACGCTTAAATAGGGGCCAATCTACATGGAGTATGCGTTAGGCAATTGTTCTCGATAAATCTTAGTTCCTTTTAAATTTATTTAAATTTCCTTCTAATTTTCGTTGTGTTTCACATAATTAGGTTTAAAGAAAATATCAACGAATAAAAATATTTGCCTCCAATAATTTTTTTTTTTTTGAAAACGAACTAAATTGAAACTCTTCTATGAGTAAATAAAATTGTCCCTATTAACTTTCTTTCCCTTTTTTTCCTTAAATAACATATATTATTACACAACTTATATAATCACATTTTTTTAAAAAAATTTACTTTGAAATCTTGTTTTTCCCCCTTATCTCTTCCAAAATTTGAACTTAAACAATCAACCTACTGAAACTAATTGAATTTCACTCAGTTAAGACCTTGTTTACTTCGCGAATCTTTTATATTTCTTTTCACTAATTTTTTTTTTTAAATTATCCAACTTGCCCCTTAATCAATTTGCATGGGGCAAAACATATTTCTGTGCTGCATTCTCTTGGTGCCAAATGGCATCGTTGTAGCGGATGCCATCTTTCTCTTGAACTCTCGACCACTCAAGCTCGGCATGTCAAGTTTTAACCCGATCGATAGCAAAGGCTAAGGCCTGAGGCCAAGGAACCCTAATTTTCAATGGTAATAAGAAAGCCATACATATATGACACAAATGGTAAGAAAGTTATTAATTTTTGTTGCCTATAATATTTAATTCAATTGCAATTATCACTTTCTGTACACTTTGTTGTAACATAAATTTATATAAATTACACCAACCCTTCATACAAAAATTCTCTGGTGCAAACATGACATTAAGTTTTAATAAATAAAAACTTGCTCGCTCTTTGTACATTTTCTTTTCTTAAAGAATTCTGAACATTGGCACAAGAGAAGGATTCTGCAATTATGTATTATATATATATAGTATTTTATATATATAATATTGAGCAAAATGCGACAAAATGAAGCAAAATCTCAAAATGGACCTACCAATATTTACTAAAAATTATGAGATCACCATTGAAATATCGAATTTCCTATCTAGCAATCATGGATGATAGACCTACTATAAAATCAACCATCCGCATTTCGAAGTGTTTTATTAGATGCTTTTTTATTTTCTTCAAAAGTACATTTCATAATGTATCTACCAATGCTTGAAATTATTTGACACGCTTGAAGAACCTTTATTTTCTTGAATTTATATAATAACATAAGTTTTTGAGTTTTCACCCAAATGATATCATATATATTTGAAAGGGAATGAATTTTATATAGCAGTATAATTATGTTAACTACACAAAATCAATTCTTAGGCGATGTCGGTGTATACTTGTGGTCGCACACATCCCTCAATCAATCATGAAAGAGTATAAAATACAAACACAACAAAATACAGTCCAATGAGAGAAAGTATAAACATCTAAAGTGAACCACAAAAGAAAAAAAAAATTGTTTAAACACTAAAAATGTTTGACACCACTCACAATAAAACCTTTAGGCCTAATTCAAGCACAAAAGCTAGCTATGAGTTAAAATAATTGTTAAGTTAATGTGAGATTATCCTTAGTACTCGCCTTGTCTATTTTTATCTTTATTATCCATATATCCCTCAAAAAATCTTAAATCAGCTGGAGTGTTTCATATTATATATGTGTTGTTATAAAACAGCAATATTAGAAATTAACATTTAATATGCTTTATTATTATTATTTTTTTAATCTTATTCCCTTCCGAGCAAGACAATGATGAGTATTGAGGAGTTTGCTAGGTCATATATATGCATGTGATATGAAATTAAGGTATAAAAGATAAAAATTGATAATTCATTACTGATCAAAAAGCATGTGAAAAGAATGTGTACATACATATATATACACGGACAAGGATCATCTCTTGATATGAGCACTCCTGATCTTTTATAGATCTTGTATCACCTGTGTTTTACTGCTAGTGTGTGATTAGGATTTAGAATTTAACTACTTTTTCTTTTTAATTTATTAACCACCAATCATGTTAATAGAATTTGCTCAGAAGAAAATCAGACAGGAGAGAAACCTAATACATATATACACATCACCCTTTTATCCGTTTGTGTAATAATTGATAGAAAGTGATGTGCTTGCTCATGAAATTAGGAACAAAAATCATAATATGCGAATCCTGTTTCATATATCCCTAAATTTAACAGCCTTTCATCGTTTGTCGTTTATAAAATACAGCCATTCTGAGGATGGCCTCCATTCCTCCACTATTGCCATTCATAACTTCTCCTTTCTTTTTGCAGAAACAAATTAATCCATGGATTGCACGTCTCAAAGCAATTTTGTCTTCTTCAAAATCAACCTTTTTGATTCCAAAAAAAAAAAGAAAAAAGCGATAGGTAAATAGGTTAGAGTTAGAGCCAAATTAAACGACATTGTTTTGATCGTTTTGGCTTTGATTCTATCAGGCTTATGTCAGAGTTATGTTTATTTATCAGCGATAAATGCCCACCAGTCCATTGCATTTCCATGGCCTAATCCCATGATCACCTCCGGCGCCAAGAGCCCGTGAGTCCCAACAAATGAACTTGAACAAGCATCAATTGGTTCAGGCCAAAATTTTTTATCAAACACTTGCATATCAACTTTGCGGATCATGCTTTTGTCCATAGCCTTGAGTTCAGTACTACGTTGCATTAAAAGCTTTGGGACAACATCAGAGAGCATGATTGGCCATTTTCTTGAACAACCACATTCTCTGGCTTGAGATCGCATTGCATGGAGATACTCAATCGGTAAGAGGACCTCAGCTGCATAGAATCTGTTGTACAAATATTAAAAAAAAAAAAATTTATAAGACTACAGCTATAAATTAAAAGAGCATCATCACAAACAAGTACATATTGAAACTTATTAGCAGATGGGATACTAAACCGCAGCCTGCGCTGGCGCCGCGAGACAGTAATTAAGCAAATCACCTTCAGGGCAATATTCAATGACTAAACAGGAGCAATGCGATGCCTAAAACTCAGTAAAGAGTGACGGAATAAAAGTGTGATCAAGCATTTTTAGAATCTCCTTCTCAATGTCTGGACTCTGTGCTTTTCTATTCTTTGCTTTCAAAGCCTCACTATCAACCGCTTTCACGGCTTAAAGCGGTAAAGGCAATGATCAGGAAGCTCAAATACAGGGCTCTTAATCTTGCAAAAGTAGACGTTTCCGTTGTTTCCACTGCCTAAGCTGCGTGCAAAATCTGGATTTGATCAAGACCAACTTGGCCATCTTCTTGTTGGAGCAGCTAGCTTCTTCATGGCTCGCCAAGGAGGCTGGTTTATTTCGTGAGTCTGGTGATGAAAATATTAAGAGATCAGTTGGCGTTCATTCTGAGAGCTGCAGGATGAAGCTGAGCTATGGCTATTGAAACTAAGACAGCTTAATGAGAATTGGCTTGAATCTGATGCTTCAGAGAGTGAAATGGCCATTTCTGAAAGTCGTATGGCCTTGTTCTAGCAAGAGACTAAGAGGTACGCTTTCATATTTATAATCGTAGCATTTTAAGCTATATATGGTGTAAACGAACTATACAAGCTGATTAAGGACATTGTCACAAGTCACATCAAAGAAAAATCATACTAATTCTAATGTTTGTTACGGCTATATACAGAGGTTTTGTGACTCAATCATTCGTTAATTTCACATCAATTGAAAACTTGTTGAAATATAGCAGTTTTTGGAAAATAAACATTTGAATAATTATATACTACAATTATAAACGGTGTACAAACGTGGCGGATAAAGAAAAAAAAAGATTAGTAGAAATGTTGAAAGGTTAATCGACGTCTCAACGAAGAATGATCAACAAACAAATGGTTAAAAATCAAGGGAAGTGCAGCTTTGAGGCTAATTATTAAAATGAAATTAAAAAAAAAATCATATATGAAGTAATCGAGTACTCCATCGCTCTTGGTAGGAAGAATGGGAAGACACAAATGGGGCAACACGGTTTCAACATTATAACTCATTATGGTATTCCGTTAGTGGTGTGAATAATGAATAGATGGTGAGAGATTTTTTGAACACATCTACATGGGTGTCTGCAACTCAACTGTTATTGATGGAGACCAATTAACTATATAAAAAGTAGTTTTGACTTTTCACTATTTCTACTCAGAATGAGTTGGGTAGACCAGCAGTCTTCAACATAGTCTTTATTCTTTTTATAAGAGTCCTGTTCAGTCGCTCCACCACTCTATATTGTTGAGGAATGTATGCCACTATAAACTGTCTCTAAATACTACCAATCACCTTTCATACACAAATTTTTCCTCCACTACCATCACAAAGGCACACATCACCATCCTTCCATTAATCAAAGAAAATTAAAAAAAAAACACTGGAAAAAGATATAAATCCTATGAACTCTAGCCACTGCATTAGCCACTACCCACAGCCGCTGCCATAGTTTTTCATTACCTTTTCCATCAACCAAGACCGCTGCCAACACTAGAAACGCGGAGCACATCCAAAAATTCAAGCACGAGAACACAACGAGTACACCGCGAGCATAGACGGGGGACGAATGTACGGGCCGCTCAAATTTCCTAACAAAATAAAGGCTAAATTGGCACACATGGTGTGTCTATGTATATATATATAACGATTAAAAAATGAAAATAATATGTTTATGACTTGTATAACACTTGGAAATAATTTTTTTATATGTACAAGTTACTGAGCTTAAGTAACAAATGGAATTTTTATTTATTTTTCAAATCTCCTATAGGAATTTCAAAATTTACAAGTCATTTGATCAGGCGGACAGAGAGGATATGTGATGGCTCGACGAGCACAACTTTAAAACCTTTGTGCAGCCATTGACTATCAAATTCTACCCTGTAACTTCAACCCTTAACCACGATACGTGGGTGCATCGTAGTTGGGAGAAATGATGGCCCAGCTGAAGCAATTTCTTTTCACTTCAAAAATGCTTATTTGAAAATTTATCCCAATATCGGAGTTGATTATTTTACAGATAACAATATGTTCTTTCAAAGAACGCAATATTCTATAATAACCGATGACGGAGATTAAGTGGGAGCCTATTGAGACATGACCCTCATAACAAAGGAGTGAGGGACTATATACAGGTTTATCATTTTTAAATAACATAATTCTAAGTAAAGTCAGGTCATCCCTTTTAATTATCCCTTTTAATTAGTGAATCGATTTGCAAGAGGATTTTAAGGTTTTGGATTCAAGGAGAAAGAGTTATAAATTTTGATATTAATTTAATTTTCTTTAATATTTCAGTTTCAATAGCAAAAATTTATTTTAAGCATCTAATTGTAATAGGTATAATTTTTTAAGTCAAAAAATTAAAGAAAAAAAATGGTGACAAGGGAATTATGATTCGAACGTTTAGGAAAATAACTTTACTTTATCCATGCATTATGTTTTAGAAATATTAAATTATGATAGTTATGTGACCAGATCTCTCGACAATTTTAGACTTCACAATATGAAATTAATAATGTGTGACTAACTAAGTGAAAATTACATTTAAAAGATTTGAATATTCGCAGAAAATAATACTAGACTTCTCAAGTAATATCCTAATCTTTTCTATTAGTTGATGCGGTATTCATCATTTATTGGATGATCAAATTCACAACTTATAAATTTACTTATTTCTCTATTATACCATTTATTTCTCTATTATATCATTCGATTGCAACCCACTGTCAAATATGTTCAATTTTATCTCTTTATATTAACAAGAATAAAATTTTAAGATATAGGTTTTATTTTGCTTTCTCAGCTCTCAATTTAATAGTAATCAATTAAAAATTTTGAAATATTATTAATCGAATCCTCCAACATTAAGTGGAATTAATGATATTTGAATTCTACTAAATTTAATTAATGATTGCTACTTTGGTGAATTCACTTGGGATTCAAACCTTGTAGTATTAGTTTTCAACGTATTCTGCTTTTAAAAAAAGAAAAGTAAGAAATAAATCTACATTTTAAAGAAAAAACAAAATTTTACAAAAGATACCCAATACAAACAGATATATAATAGATACATACGGGGTATGATAATTAAGTATGAACTGCAACTGTTGTATTTTTCTTTTCTCTTCAATTTATGGTTAACTGATACACACTCCTGTTCGGAATAAAAGAGATGGTGATTGGTGAGTACACATAATAATTTCCTCCAATGGAATAGAAGGAAACAAAAGTTTTTCAGGGCAAGAGCAAGCATTGCTTAATAAATGGAACACAATATATACTTCAAAAATGCAGACACAAGCAACACAACAGAACTGGAAGAGTCCATTAATAAACATGATGATTTGAAACCAAGGAGGCAATATGTACAAAACCATTTATCTTCAAGGAATAAGTCCTGTCATTGATGATCTACTTCCTCCCAGGGAATCTACTTCTGATAGACCCGACCCTTATCAAAAACCAAAAAAAAAAAATAGCAACACTGCCTTTAGAACACTTATGGCCAGGGGTTCCAACATCCAAGCTGCAAAAGTTTCTCCGACAAACCAGAGACAAGTCAAACCTGAAGAAAAAGGGACCACGTATGAGGTAAGCATGCAATTTGGATGCAGTGATACGAAGTTCAGTCTAGAAGGTATCCTTTTCTACTTTGATCAAACCATAAATTCATACATGAACAATAATGCTGACTTTGAAACTTACAATGCAGGGGCATGAAGTTTAGTTCCGAATTCTATTATAACCCTCTTCTGCTTCGGCTACCAGAACCAGCTACAGTCCTTATATCAGATGAAGTATGGAAGTAAGCACTTCCTCTTAGTCCATGAGATGGAGAATGATGGGGAGATGACAAACTTGAGTCACTTCCCTTGAATGCCTCAGTCTCCAAACTCTTTGCTTCATTGGTTAGCAGAGCTAACTGTTTTAGAAACATGTCAGTCTCCAGCCATTTGAAATATAAGCCAAAAACATTTATTTGCTCTACCAAAAGGATGAACCAGATGGAGCTCCGCTCATAAAAAATGTCTAGCATACAAAATCTGACACAAAAAATGCAATGTGCAACCAAATTTGAGCATGTGCCCAAGAAGACATGATCATATGACACAGCAAGCATCAATGTAGTTGGTTCCTTTAAAGAATAATAATAATAATAAAAGAGAAGGACAATCCGAATAAGGAAAAAGCGATGAGACCAAATAAATTTGCTATTATAAACCATTATGAACGCCTAACAAATACATATAATTGATTTAGTATTATACCCGAATCTCATTCTCCCTCAACCGATCCTGTAGTGCACTTATGGCGGGACTTAAACTGCAGAAGGGTATTAGAAGGGGGATGTCAGACAAACAAAACATGGAGCGTATATAACCAAAGAATATATAGGGATCTGTTTCTAACCAATATTCAATTAATTTGCACATTGAAGCCTGATAAGTTGATGTGTGATGAATGTAAGTAAGGGGATGCACTTTTCCATCACTGAGTAAAATTGAAGACAATTAGTGTGGATGATTAACAAAATTACAATATAAAGATGAGAGCAAAGTCAATGATAAGTGATAATGAATTCAATGCACACTTCATATTTTGCATGATGGCTTGGTTATATGCTGCCCGCTCCTCTTCATACAGTACACGTTGCAAATCCGTAAATGATGTTAGAGGAGAATCAAGTTTGAGAAGAGACGAAGTGGGCAGAACATGAAGAGGGATTTCTTTCCTGACATACTCCGCACCACTGTCAACAAACAGGAACTAAGATGAGGATCTCCAGAAGACAAGTGCATTCTACCAATCCATCATCTCACAGCAATAACGAGTACTGGAAAGTAATGAGGTATTAAGTGATTAAGTACATACTCAGATATACCTCATGTCCAAATTAGAACGGTGCATTGCCTCTTGCATGCTTTCTGACATTTCCATTGGATCTATATCACCAATGGCATTATTTAAATCACCAGTTTGGTAGTTTCCTCCAGTTCTAGCTCTCTCAAGATGGCTGACATCGACATTAGCAAAGAAACCACCCAACTCGGAAGTCCTTCCCCCACCCTAGCAATATATATACAAACATTACAGGAAAAGACCAAAGACCAGAAAGTGACATTTATATCACTCCAATGCAAATCATCTCGAACTATAAATTTTATGTACAGATATATTAACATTGATGGTATGTTCTATCTTCGCTAAACACCAATAAGTTTAAAAACCATGAAAAAGCACTGGGATCACAAGAGAGAGAGACCATAAGGTGTCTCCATCAAGGGAAACACTGACATTATCAATTAAGTGTGAAAATAATAATCAGAAACATATTGTAAATTCAAAATCTACAGTGACGGATATAACAAAAAATGAAAATGAAAAGAACTTCAATGAACATACAGTGCAGCACGATGATATTTAGGAAAGCACAAGTAATCCTGCTCATACAAAGATTCATTATTTTTCTGAAATTATAAAGGTTTTTAGAGCTGTGCTGATGGTGTCAGGCATAAAACAAATTCCAAATTTGAGGGTCACAATATATACCTTCCAAGATCCTGCTACAATTTTGGAATCACCAGTATCTTGCTCAGGGTTCTCTGCCAATACATTTCCAGATCTCGCTGATAGAGATTCTGAGGAACTTAAAGATGATTCAAGATCAATTACTGTACTTTTATTCACAGGTAATAGAGCAATAGACTTTGAGACGTGATTCTGCTTCCCATCCGAGGACTGGAACGCAATGACTTGGATTCTTCCAACCTGCAATTTCTCCCAGTATATTTTGAGCTTAGCTAAACAGAAATCAAATACAAGACTAATCATGTAGCATGCATGAAGTATCAACCTTGTTTGCATCTTCACTAAAACAGGAAAATATCAGCCCAATAAACCCAGTATCTAGCAGCTGATACATTGCCTGAGTCCGCACATCTGCAGAAGATAGCAAGCAGAACGAGTGTCAAGCATCCAACTACAATAACGGCAATTGCCTTACAATAACGGCAATTGCCTGACAAATAACAATGCTAAACCCAGTCTCAAGCATTTCGAGTAATTCAACAACTAAAATGAGTCTGAAAAACTTATACTTCAAATTTGGATAAAGTTTGATAGCATGACAAGCAAGTATATGCTGAAGAACTCTTAAGCTTAGACTCCGGATCATATTCTTATTGCTGGGAACTTAATCAAAAGCCACAACACAAGCTGACCTCCCAATCCTGGTATGAGTTGGATTGGATCCCTAGACCTCTTTGTACTACAAATGACCTTACCATATGAACTATCATAATCTGTTCAAACTTGCTTTAATGCAAGTTCCAAATTAAAGTGCATTGCATGAATGACTGGTTGCAGTAAATATTAATTGCTAGTTATAAGTTACACAATCTTGCATAACTTCCATCGTCTTTAAGCTTTTCACTTATTTTTCCCTTCATTTTTAGGTCATTGTGATCATGAGATACAACGGCACAGGTCATACAGCATTTTCAAGCAAAGATACAATTTAACTTGATCCTAGAAAACAAACAGACCATGCACAAGGAACTAGAGAAAGAGGGGCAAAGATTTCAAAATTAGCCAACAGACATACACTATAGAGGAAGCCAAATGGCAGCACTAGTCCCTGTCCTTATCAGTGCCTACATAATCCATGGGTTCAGAATGATGCTCCCTAGTGTCAACTCAATCACTTTTACCCAGAGAGTGGAAATGCTGCATACCGCTAGAGAAGATCCTAAAATTTTGTGGTAGACAGATGTTTCACCTACGACATAGGGAAACTATGTTGAATATGAAGTGCAATGTCATGGTTTTCAGACATCCAAAGATGCTTGAAAGTAGATCAGCAGCATAACCTAGCTATATATTTCTTAACATCCTCTAAAGTAAGCCATGTCCCCTTAAAAACTTACTTTCAAGCCCGTACGCAAACCCCTAAAAGTCACATTTGTCAAAACTAGCTCATCTAGCCACCAAATTCAAAGTATATTGAATAGGGAAGGTAAACATATACTTCATTTGCATTGTGTCTCAACCAATCAGTATAAATCTTAAGCGGAAGACAGTTTCATTTGAGTCCTTGCTCCTATATTGGGTTTCACAGATGACAAGATTGTTTTATATGATAAAACAGTAATTTTAGTATTACTAGAAGTTCTTATGTAGGTTTTTTTTTTTTTTGGACTTCAAGGTTTAGTTTAATTAATTGCAAATGAAATCAAAATGAATTCAACAGATTGATAAATGTTTCTCACACCAAATTAGATTTCCTACTTAATCTGACAGAAAAGAATTAAAATTCATTAATACATACCAACATGGGAAGGAAGAACAGTAATATGAGGGTGTGAATGGTACCAGCCAATCACTCTTGTCGTTCTTCCTGTCAACATGGTCATTCTGTTCTATGAAGTTAATTAAAACCAACAAGAGATACTTTACTGAACACAGGCACTTCATTACATGACCAAACATATATTGTGAAAAACTATAACAGATGGACTCTCTTTCAATAAACTCTTTTTAACATTTAGAATCTATAAAATTTCCTTAGTCAGCAAAAATTATTGCAACATAACAATTTTGAGGCTAAAGAATATTCATAGCAGGTAGAGATCACATAAACAGAAATAAGGATATATCAGCCTGAGCTGATGCAGCCGCTAACTGCTCAGGATTTGTCTCAACTCGATCCTTTCGCCGGTCAGATCGTGACTGAGGTGATGCTCCCCAAATTAGAGCAGTGACATTACCATTTTTTGAGCACTGGAATTTCGAATTAGAGCCAAAGAATTACCAACATGAAATTAAATGAGCAAAATAGGAAATGTTAAAGAAGAATGCATATATTTCATGTCAGCTAAGATAAAAAAATTACATGTTGGCTAATATGTAGAGGTGTACAATTTACATATCATCCATGCCCAATCCCGGAGATAATAGAGGGCCAACCTAAGCTACGGCATTTTCTTATTGTAGAGTAAAAAATGGCCTATGTTCCTAAAGTACGGTCTCCTATTGCCAATAGGGAGGATAAGGCATAATATATGTAAAGGGGGAAAATAGGTTTCACGGTAGAGCAAAACCTGGCTAGAGAATGAGCTTTTATCAGCTGTTTGATCAACTATTGAGGGTTACCTTTATATGGACTCTACTGCAGTTGCAAATATATTTAGACTCAGATAAATTCTTCATAGAGTTTAAAAAGAGAACTCCAGATGGAGAGAACCCTTTTTAAAAACCACCAAGGAACCCAATACAAGAAACATTTTTGGTTCTACTGCCTCTGAAGAAATCCAAACCTTGGTGATAGAATATAATCTTAATACATGGAGAACTCAGTAGGCATAAATTTTCGAATACACAAATTAAATTTTACTAGAAAACCAAAACCTGGAATTAACAAACACCCCAAAAATGTACTGTATAAAAACAGTTTCAACTCTATTTCAACCAACCATAGAATAACAAAAAATAGAGACTAAATATAAGCATGATACACAAACGATTCAGAAATTCCAAGTTTTGCAAAATGGGAATCAAATTTTAATAAACCTCTAGAAACCCCAATTCAACAACAGCCCAAATCCCAATATTTCCAACTCTACTTCCTCGGCAAGCTCAAAAACAGATATCGTAAGCTAAATAAAAATTCAATACATTAATTCTGTACAACGTTCCATGAAACTCCAAACCCCATTTGCAATTACAACCCTGAATTCACATAAGCCCAAGAATTAAAAGCTCAAAACAAAAAAATAATACATAATGAATCAAACAATGTTAAAACTTTAATAATGGGAATCAAATTTTGGTTAAACTCCAAAACCCATTTAACAATACAACCCAGAATCCGCACAATCCCAAGAATACTCAAAGATTTCATCAAAATTTGAGAACATGAAATCCGGAAACCACTACAAAAGAAGAATCAAAAGGGCGCAAATTCTATAATTTTCAAGACTACTTCCACTATGAAACATAACTCAATGGTCAAAGCAAAAGTTAAGCAGAACAAATAAAAAACAGAGAGATGGGTATTTAAGAATGAGACCTCAACGTCACCAAGAAGAAGGCCCATGATTTCTTCAGTTTCAGTGGACAATGCATGCGTTAAACACGTCAACCACACGTCCTCCGACATTTTCACACCTGTTAGAGACATTTTCTGCTTCTCAAGTCTTTCAAAACTTGAGTGATTTATAGAGGATTTTTTTTTCAAAGAATCGTTTCTGAGGTTTCAGTTTGTTTGTCGTGTCTGTGGAAGAACCGAAGAAGAAGAAGAAGAAGAAGAAGCAGCTTTGGTTTGGTGGCGGTAGTGTGGATCTTGGGAAGGGAACAGAACTTCGCACGCGGGTGATATAGTACGGTCAGTTTCAGTTTATTATCTTGCTACCGGCCATTTTTGTCCTCTTCATTTTTTGGATTGAATTTTTGCGACAGCCAAAACCGGATTTTTTTTACTTATGGGGATAAACCGTACTCTCTCTCTCTCTCTCTCTCTCTCTCTCTCTCTCTCTGTGTCTCTGTTATTCCCTGCCACTCGGACTCTACACGCATGTGTACCAAATAACATAACAACACCTGTGTATAATGACAAAATTAAGAAAATTAAAGATATGAAAAGAAGATGACAGAAAGAAGACAAAATGAAGCATAATAGCATATGATGTTATCATGTTAATTGATTATTTTATTTATGTTTTATGGTGCTACAATAGTTAATGATTTTTTTTCTGTTTAATTTTTGTATTTAAATAACAGTGCTCATTAAAAAAATTAATTAGTACACATATATTTATTTTCTAGCAAAAGTATTTTGTTTTTGGTGATTTTGTCAACTTTTATATTCATGTAAAAAAATACAATGATGCAAAATAATTATATAATAACTAAATATTATTTGTTCATAAATAAATATTATTTGTTTATAAATAAATAATACTTTTCTTTTCTTTTTATTTTTAATCAGTGAACGGATCAATTCTTTAGTTCAATTTAACTTTGAGCTAAATTGAATGAGAACCAATCAATTTTTCAATTTTTGAAGAATTTAATTTTTTTACCTCCGAATTGAATGCCCACTCCCTAAATGTAATTATAGTCACATAATTATCACATACAATTGCATCTCAGGTCGCATAATTATCACATACAATTGCATCTCAAGTAATGTGTCAACTATAATTACTTGCCATATGTTGTGTATGATTTTACAATTATTGTTAGGCAGTGGTTATGATAGAGCTTCTTCAAAGTAGAGCATTAATGATAGTCATCATATTATAGTTGTAAGTGTATAAATTTAATATTTATTTTTATAATTATACGGTCATCATTAGTGCTCTACATTTATTAATGAGTAACATATCAAATTGTCATATCACTTAAAATAAGAATAAATTATCCTAACTATATAAATATAATATTACACATCAAAATATAACAATTAAAAATAAAGTTATTTGATTAAAAGGATTGTGAGAATGTGTTTGGTACACAACATTGTACTAAATTAAAATCACATAAAAATTCATATTGTACTAAATTAACATCACATATCAGCAAGGATATGTCCGAAACAAACAAGAAGTAGTAAAGTTTTTGTATAAATTAATAAATATCTACGAATTTTGAGATGTCTAATAAATTACCATTTTAAAATTACTTTGCTTTACCCTTAATCTCACGGTGCTAATGGGTTTAAACTGTAAAAATGATTTTCAATGACCAAACTCCAATTCATCTCGTTATTAAATTGCTCTTAATATGACAACCTACGGGTGTCTATGTCATTTTCCTTTAAAATAGTAAAATTATTTAATCGACTGTGAATTATTTTTTATTTATTTTAAATCATCACTACGTGTTTTAACCCCTCGTAAAAAGAGAAAAGAAATATAGTAGTTTGATAGAGTATAGCCTCATTAAGGACCGCTACGCTGCGGCAGCCAGTGCAGCTTAATTGCCACACTGCAGTACAATTACAATAACTTGATCAATCACAACAATCAATCAATCAACACAAAAAAAAAAAAAAAAAAACCCAAAATACAAAAACACCATGCATGCATGCATGCACTCCCACAACAAGAGACAGCATGCATGCAAATGACAGTACGACATGTCACATGATAGCTTATGATGAAAAGACTAAACCAAAGGCGGGGGAAAACAATTGAAAAAAAAAAAAAATTCTTTGAGATGAAGACATTAAATATGTAGTATCTTCAAATCCTAGGGTTGGTGGTGGTGGTGTTGACATTGTTGGTAGGGTTGCTCGGGTGCTCCGTGTTGAGGCTACTGGGATGGGTAGCGGTGGTGCCGGTGCCGGTGCCGGTTCCGGCGCTGTGGTCGTTTGGTAAAGTTGGGTTGGTGTTGTCTGCGTTCATGCCCAGCGTGTTCTTCACTGCATCCGCTGCTCCCTGCGCCATGTTCTTCACTTGCTCTCCTGCTCCTTGTGCCATGTTTTTCACTTGCTGTCCAGTCTGTAATCACACACATTGACGAGTCCTTATTGAATTCGGATGTTGACACTCTTTACAGTTTTGATAAAAAGAAAAATAAAATAGTAGAATTTGTCTTTTGTTAACTTTCTGTACAAAAAATTGGGGTTAGAAATTCAAAAACTAAAATAATTAAAGCCAGCGTAATTGCCTGTTGAAGTAAGTTGGTGGCCTGGGTTGTGTATGCATTGTCGTTTTGGGCAGACTTAGAAATATTGGCCAAATTGTCCAACGCTTCTTGCCTCACTGCGTCAGATACCTGTTGCAGGAATTCATCTTTATTTTTCTGTGAAATTAATAAGAAAACTATAAACATAAATTAAAAAAAAAACAGAGTAAAGAAAAAAAGAACTACAGTAATTAATTGGTAATTAAGTCTTAGTTACCGGCTGAGTGTGGTAAGCGGGTTGTGCATTAATTTGTGGAATCTCCTGACCCGCCTGTTGACTTGCCATTTTATTTTTAATTTGTTTTTTGCTTCTGCTTTTGTTTATTGTTCTCTGTAAAAGAATTGGAAACTCAAGCGATGGTTAATAAGAGAAGAAAGAGAAATTTATAAGAAGCAAACGTTACTAAATTTTTCTCGTGCAAAATCCGAAATGCATGCAATTTCTAACACATAGGACTGCAAATAGATAGAGGTGTGGTTGGGAATGTTTCAATGAGAATTGATGGAGCAGCACTTAGTCAAGAAAGAGAAACCACAGCCTTGAACTTAGGGCAGAGCTTGACTTAATTAGTGACCTTCACAAATTAGCCATTTCAACTTTGATTAAGTAGGAAATGTCAACGAGAATTACCCACCTTCCCTTCTTCAACTTCGATGGAAAATGTTCAATTTTCAGTAGCGATGATTTGTTAATACACACACACACACACATAGTGAAGTAACTCCATCTATTAATATTGGAGAAGATTTTTTAATTATATTCATCAAGATTTATTCCGACAGATTTTTAATTATAATATTAATAGAAATTAGAATTGAATACTATGTTAAGCGCGTTGTTCCTTAAGTGGGTTCTCGTAGTTTAATTAAGTGCATGCCTTTGATCTTCTATGCATTATAAGCATGAATTGTCATTAAATTGAATTGAACTGATCCATTTATACTGTTAAATTATTTTTCTATATTCAAGTTTTCTTGGAATATAAGATCACTCGCAACCCTGGTCAAGAGAAAAATTAATGTGATGGCAAAGTGAAACAAATGAATGTTGTGTATATATAACTATATATAACTAAGTTTGAAGTGAAAAAAAAAAAATTATATACATACATACATACACATATATATACATACATACATATATATATATATATACACACATATATATATATATATAAGTCAACTAAAATTACGTGGCACGCGCCTAATCGGAGCTTCATCTTAATCTTTTGGAAGCCAAAAACCAGATCAATATTGAATAGTGCCTATAAATGAGCTTTGCCAATCAATCGTGTAATCCCTTTTCTTCTGACACGTGTCCAACAGCTCCCGGGAAACCCGGGTGGCATAATCTCACAGGATAGTCGTTGTCATCTAGGGAAGCCTCAAGCCAACGCGGCATCAGGATCCTCAAGTAGCCCCATCCGTAGAGCACGGCACGTAGCATACAGGTGTCAGGAAGCAGGACACGTGTCTTCTACGCATGAGCTCCTCAAACACTATATAAACCCATGCAACACAACCACGAAGCAAATAAGCAAGCAAAACCGTTCAAAAAACTCGTCAACTAAATCTTGCAGCAAATTAATCTCTTTTAAGCACTCCTCTCAGAATTCAAAATGGCATCCCAAAATCAAAGCTACAGAGCTGGTGAAGTCAAAGGCCAGACTGAGGTAGCATACTCGCTTTTTTTTTTTTATACATATATAAATATATTGCTGTATATGTATTAACTGTAGTTATTAAAGTATATGGTAAACATTTACGTATATACATTATGCATATATAATTTAATGTGTTATGTAGATAGTGACTGTTGTTAAAGTGTTCTGATAAATATTTAACGGGATTCTGGAATAATAATGACAGGAGAGGACAAACCAGAAGATGGAGAATGTGAAGGACAAGGCGCAGGCAGCCAAGGACAGGACTTACGAGGCAGCTCAGCAGGCCAAGGAGAAGACGTCTGACACGGCGCAGCATGCGAAGCAGAAGGCGGCAGAAACGGCAGAGGCGGGGAAGCAGAAAACCCAGGAGACGGAACAGGCAGCCGGGGAGAAGGCGGAGGCAGCCAAGGAGAAGACAGGAGGCATTCTGAAACAGACCGAAGAGAAAGTGAGGGACGCTGCTCAAAGTGCTGCTGATGCTGTGAAGCACACTTTCGGATTTGGTGGCACTGGTGAAGAAGAGGGACATTACGATGATCGAGACAGGAACACTTCTACAAAGGGTTAATTAATTAACAGTACTCATTCAAGTTTGATATAAGCAGCTGCTGCTTTGCGTTGTGTGTTTTGCTTTTAGAGTCATCATGTAATAATGTTTTATCTTTCATTTGGGCATTTCCTTTTTCTTTTTTTGAGTCCCTTCATTAGTTTATAAATGATGAAGGATAGTTTAATACTGTTATTTCCCTTTTGTTGAGCCTTCATTCTGAAAGGTAATGGAGGCTGTTTTGTGTTCTCTAATTAGCGTCATAACAGAAGGGTAAAGATTTGTATTCTAGCTACTAACAATGAAGGAATCAAGTTTTTCCCTTCCATATCGTCATCCTTTGAAATCTTATTTCGTCCTTCGCAAATTTAGCCCCTTTTATAAGTTGCCAAATTATCTATTAGCAGGTTATGTAAATTACCTATTAGTCTAAGGTTATGTTTGATGATATTGAGGTGTTTGCCTGTTTGATATTGAAGTTGCTTAATTATCGTTGTTAAGCTATAACTTATTACTTTAGTGTTAATTTAGAAATTAAGTTGATTGATCCGATACTGGGATTATAAAAAATCTGTAATATTTTCATTAATTTTATTAAAATTATTATTTAAATCATATTCATTATATACCATCCATAATTTTTTTCTTTTTTTCTTTTTTCATAGCAGTTGCAAGTTACAGCACCTAAATCAATATACATGTTTGGCCTAGATCTGGAGGTGTTGGCCAATCTGACCGAGAAGTTCTAAGACTTACCTTTAAAGAAAGCTTTCGGTTTTTCAAAGCATGCATCCATGACATCAATTTCAGTTGTCTGATACGAAAAGTGAACGGGTTTACGAAAAGAAATGTTGAGCAAAATCTGAATATTTTTGTTCTAAAGCAAGGAGTTGTTCTTTCCCTACAAAGGCTACAAAATTTGAAAAATACAGGAAGGAGAGGGGGCGGCTGAAAATGCAGGCATTTGGTGGGTTTTGTGTTCTTTTGAACCCTTTTTGTTCAACAGATGACACAACACAAATTTAACGTATACTCTAGGCTTGTTAGGAAATTGGCAGCTGAAGTGAATCATATGAGCTCGTAACTCTCTCTGAAGCTGCTGTATCTCATCAGAGAATGATGCAAATTTAAAAGAGAGCACATTTGAGACCATTTATGTTTCCCCCGGGAATGACAATCTTACAACAATCCCGAGACCATTCATGCTTACCGGGAATGACAATCTTACAACACCCCATAATCTCCAGAGTTACTCGCGCTCAAAAATCTGAGTAGGGGATCCTCAGTATTACTCAGGCTCAAAAATCTGAGTTGGGGTGTTATCCATCAATCGCTAATGGCTTCGATTCCTTCGAAGTCGCTAATTCCATCGGCAATATCATCATCGTGATCGTCTTCATTTTCTTCTTTTTCGTTCTCTTGATCCGTATCCATGGCGTCTTCAGATTCCTCTTCACCCTCTCCGTCACTTGAATCTTTGTCCTCATATATCAGAGGAATCACGCCATTGTTCTCTTCTACTCCATCAACAACCTATCAAAAAGGAGGAAATGAAAAATGTTGTTTATAACTTGACACCTGGCAAAAGCCACTTAGCAACCGATTCATGACATAAGAAGCAGCAATACATACGCCTGAAAAATGGAAGTCTATGCAACTTGATATTTGAACAGCCGACTGGAAAGTCGAGACTCTAGATTCTATAAGCTGCATAGACAACAGATAAACCGAATTACTGGAGTACAAAACCATACATGTACTTGGATCTATTTGTATGGAAAATGTATTATGAATGAAATGATTGACCACCAATATAGTCAATGAACAGCCTCAGATAATCATTAAACCAATGTCTTTTTAGCGTGAAATCCATTGCTTACCTGGTACAAAGTATTCAGGGCGGATAAAGAAGATTCCTGAGACATTATTCCGCTAGCATGTTGAAGAAGTAGACTCTTTAGCCATGGAAGAGCACATGCTAACACTGCACCCCTGCAACAAACGCACCTCATAGTGACTCACCAAGCTTACAATTTTCACAAGTGAAGTTTAAAGTTGAATAACAAGTGAGTGAATATCAAACATAGACGGAATGAAAGACAGCATGTGTGACAGGGTCATCTACTATCAATAAACAGCTATGATATTGATATATCACTCTCAAGTACTGGTTTACACTGAGGTCAGAAGCTACGAGAGGATCTCCAGCATCATTCGGCACAAAAGACCAAATCAAATACATGGGGTTGGCAAGAGACAGGTAGAAGTAACAAATCTGGAGAAAACCTGATCTGTGTATGATACTGACAGAAGGCTCAAACAACTCTTGAACAATAATTTACATAATAAATGTTTGTATTCATTGGATGTATTTAACATGATTAAACAGCTAATTACCTTGACTGGATTATTGATACTAGAGAATGAAAAAGCTTGAGAACATCAGAGGGTTTTAACAGAGATATTGAATTTGTGATGAGCTGCAAAAGAGATTCAGATTTAGCATCAGAGGGGCAGGTGCAGAAGAGCTACAATGATTTAATTCATATGTTAATCTACAAGTAGGGAGCAACCTTTTCGTCTTGGTTATATAAGCACTCTAAGAGAAGGGCCCGATCATCAGCATGCAGTGCTTGCTTAAGCAGAACATTAACTGAGTCTGCACTTGGAGGCTTTGCGTGAGAGGATTCTGGAATTTCTTGGCCCTTGGATTCATTATTATCATGTAAACTCAGATTGCCAAGTTTCTCACCCATGGTAGGCTCATTCTGATCATTATCAACAAGAATTCCATCCATGTCCTCACCGTGACCTAGATATAAAAATCGCTACTAGATGAATCTTCAAAAGCAGATAAAGATGCTTATTCCAGAATCTATTTTTTCTTTAATGACATCCAAAATATAGGAAGTAAACTGTAAAACCTCAACGTAGAAAGAAGGATAAATTAAATGAGGAAACTTTCACATTGGTGTCTTAGCTAAAATACTAATTCTATCAATCACAACAGGATTAATTATCAAAAGGCATTCAATACACACATTATAAATTTACATAGATTAACAGTGACCGTACGTGAAGAAAAGTCCAATACTAGTAACTAGACTAGACCAATAATACAAATTCTCTAAAAAGCAGCATAAGTTCACCAGTTGATCACCAAAAAGAAATTTTTCCTTTTGGGAACAAATGAGCCCCCACATGGATCAAGAAGACATCTATCAACCAAAAAGAGAAAGAAGCATCTCCAACAGATGCAGTCAGATACTCTTTCAAGGAAAATGTTCTTCCCTACATATCTCCTAGTTGGTCTGGATACAGAAAAGACATATACAAATGATAAAGCCACCTCGTACAACAAGCTGAGAGTGAGGTAATTAAGAAGCAAATTCTCTATCATAACTATAAAGATGAATGGCCTTTCAAGCATGCATGTGCCAATTATCAGGAGAGTGTTTAATTTGCTTCTCCATTATTATCTTATTGTTGATCACAGAGATAACAACTCACAAGAGTGCTAAACCAAAAGTTTTCCAGAAGATTACAAAAATATGTTATACGAGGAACGAATCCTGATAGTATCAAGGTAATGACTTTATGCACAAAAAAGGCTGAAAATTAGTGTTAATAATGTTCCATTACCATTCTTATATCTTGATCAAGAAATACATTGTATATAGTGATTTTGTGAAATTTAAGGATTTAGCCTAATGTCATAGTTTATCAATAACAAATAATGCAGAAAAGTAGCTGTAAATCAAGCAAACACTGGGTTTAGCCTTTATTTTGTTATGCTTCAGACAAACAGCATTTCTGATTGATTTGAATCCTCCTTCAAATACCACAAGATTGATGCACATCTATTTGGATAAATTATAAGACTAAGTAATTATATTCTCTTTGAACGTACCAGTATCTACAACATTTCTTGTAGTTTCAAGATCAGGATCAGATGCTGCTCGTTTCTTGCTTCTTCTTTTTTTTTGGGCTGAAGCAGTGGCTGCTTCTGACTCCAAATCATGGAGACCTGTGATAGATTTGTCTGGTTCTATTAACACAAATACAAGATAACACTTTGCATATAGATGGATAATCACAAGTATGGACACAATTTTGGGTTTCATCACAAATTCACAATAAAATCAAGTAAGAAGGGGTCATCTTTCATCCAAAGCTTCAAGGTATGCAGTCCTTAAAAAAAGGCCTCAAGGTATGTTCTCAAAAATAAAGTAAAATAAAAAAATGCTTCAAGGTTTGAACTGCTTGGCATATTCAACATCACATCAGAAAAAATTGCTAAGGATATGAATTTTGAAGAAAAACTGCATGGGAGAGTAGGAAATTTAAACAATTTGACTTGATACTTCTTTAATGTTTCAGGGTTCTTTGGGTGATGCAATACTATTAAAATCATTCCAGTTTAAGATTAAAATAAAATAGGGGTTTCATGGAAGGAAAAGATTAATCAAGATGGTCATGCATTGTTTCACAAAACAACCTTGTCCATGGAGAAATTACTCAAAGATCAATTGCTTAAAACAAAGTCAGGGATCTCTTTTTAGGAAGAAAATATAATCAGAAATAAAAGTAACCATTAAAAATGAAGAAACAACGCATACCTTTTGCTGCAGGAACCCCATTTTCTTGAACAGTTTCAGATGCATCACCAGCAGAAATCACGATGTTCTCCCCAGGGTTACTAATATCCAAAAAAATAAACTGTGGAGTATCCATTGAACCATAACCGATAACGGCTGTCACCTGTCCGTCAGTTTCTAAATCATTCAATCTGGCAGCAATGACAGAAGTTCCACTCTTCTTCACATTCACACTATTTTGCAGGTCTACATCAGCTTTTTTAAGTTTTGCAGTGATCTTTGTTGGATTCATCTCTTCGTCTTGGGAAACTGTCTTCAAGTTCCATGAATAAGCTACTCCAGATTCTGTAACTGCTAATATGACTGTACCATCTCCGTTGGGACTATTCTTGCATTCAATAGCTATAGGAGGATGTCGCATTGAAAGAGCAGGTCCTTTATTCACAGTTTTTGAACTGATATCACAGCTCCACACTTGAAGATGTTTCTCCCCATAACCCGCTGTAATAATAGTCTTTGCACCATCAGATACAGATACGTACTGCACGGGACCCTGTAATAACAAAGTATCCAAAAGAACAAATGCTTTAAGCATATAAACGAACCATCAGACGGTATTCAACTTAAGTAACTCACCACATCATCCGAGAACTTCAGAACCTCTTCCCCATTCTCCAAATTTAGAATCCGTACCTCACTACTGGCTAAAGCAAAAATTTTCTCTTCTGGCATAAAAATAGAAAAGGATAAAATATAAGAGCCAAAAAAAAAAAGTGCAGGTCAACAATGCAACAGGCATGAGCTGATTTCCTTACTGCATAAAAAAGCTGAAGAAGAGATGGGCTTTTCTGAAGCTTTGAACTCTCCTATTACTTCTCCAGTTTCCGATTTCATCTCAGAAGCCATTCCATTTGTTCCAACAACATGTAAATTACGGCCTTTATTTGCAAACGCAAGACCAGCAAGTCCACTAAAGAAAGGGGAAAATGTTACTCATCTGTCTTACAGATTTACTGAACTAACATGTATAAGAGAAAGCTCCTTTTGCTATAAGATACAATAAGCAATTAGATTAAGAAAGACGAATTGTTGATACGGTCAACAAGCAATCCCTAAATGTAACACCAACAGAGAAAAGGAACGAAGATTATACATCTAACATCAATAATCAAACATATATATATATATATATATATAGATAACTATGTGTGTGTGTGTGTGTGAGCATAGGATTATTTGGGCATTAATTCATTTCATGTACTTCTGACCACATGATTCCTTAGCAAACAAGATATCATCATACCCAGGATGGTGCCCAATAGATTTCCACTTCATCTCGCCAGTAAGAACATCAACTGCCAAGATGTCCCCATCATTGGTGCCAAGAGCTAACAAGAGAGTTCCATGTTCTTTTCTACGCTACAATTTCGACAGCAACAGAAGAATAATTACATTATTTAGGTGAATCTCAAAACGATCAATAACCTAACCCGGGGTCTTTTCCAAGAGTTAGAAGGTACCTTCTTCCCAACAAAACTGCATGCCAAACATGAATAAGTAACTACAGATTCTCCATCAGGCTGTTTCCACTCTGCCAATAAACTTCCATCATTTGTGCTCCATATCTGCAAATTGTTCCATTAATTTCTTCAGTATAAGAAAACTTACTTCACAATGCCCGCATGACATGTAAAACCGAGCCGAACTTAAAAAGAACAACAGCATTTATTTCATGAACAATAAAAGACCAAATTATCAAAGTGAGCATAACTCAACATCCCCTCTCAAAGCTAAGGCAATTGTTTAGTGACTGAGACAAGTTGTGGCGCAGATACTATGTCAACGAAATGATACTCTACACTTATTTTAGATGGTAATAATAAAAAAAGAGGATTATCTCAAGTCCAATGCCATTACCATTAAAAAATAACTACCACTGATCCTAAGTTGAGGGCACAAATACACATTAAAAAAAAAGAAGAAAAACTCAATGTTCCCATATGAATGCTCTCAGTTAGAATTCATTTATTAAGGGAGAAAAAAAAAACAAATGCTTTAAAGCATATGTTGTTTTGCAACTAAAAAGCTATTTATATGTGATCCTAACCTAAACAAGAACCCAGCTAAAATTTGATTTCCAACACACTTCCAAAAATACCACGAAGCAATAATTTTTTCATATTTCCTTTGCAACATTGAAATGCTGGCAGACATGGAAAAAAAAAAACTTCATAACACATAAAAATCACTCATTGATTACAAAGAGAACGAGCGAGAGACAGAGAGTGTGTGTACTTTGACGGCGCCGTTTGGGGACAAGACGGCGAGGAATTCACCGTCAGAAGTGAAAGACGTTATGAGAGACTTTAGCTTCCGTTTCGCCATCGCCCTTCTTCAGAGTGTTTTCGTCTTTGATGGTGCGGAGGAAGGAAAGAAGGGTTTTGGGTTTAATTTGTGGGAAAATATCGTCTGAGCACCTCAAAAGATAGCATTTTTCGGGAAAAAAAGAACTTTATTCATTTTGGAGGTTTCTTTAGATAGAAACATGTTTAAAAACTACATGAAGAAATTTGGTCTCTAGGGTTGTCTTAATAATGTCAATAAAATCAAAAAATTAAATTTTGAAATTTTCCGACACTTAGATTATTAGAATACATGAAATTTTTAAACTTCATCAATAATGGTAAATGGATTTAAATGAATTAATTATATGTATAGAGTTTTACAAATATCTTTTTTTTAATAAATATTTTTTTCATAATAATATTGTGCGAAGGATTAGGATAAATTATTGTTGACCTTACAACTCTTGTATATGACAACTTTCAAATTTTTCTTCACACTTCTCAAATTATCGATGTAGTTTTTCAAGTTACATGTGACAGGAAAAAATTTCTTAAATATAACAAAAATTTTAAGAAACGTATGGAAAAGTATTAATGACGAATGCTTAAATTTCAAGGATGGTGCTACTACATTTAATTGTCAGATTAATCATTAAAAAGTCAAATTTCACTTAATACATAACCAGCCATTAATTTGTGATATGTTTAGTCAAGATAAGAACTTTATATTCCAATTTTAATAGCATATCATTCTTATTTAGCTAAAATGTGAACTACAATTTTACAAGATCTATAAACATGCTTAAGTCTTGTTTGGCATTAAGGTTAGCTATTATACCTTAAAAACTATAGCACTCAAACGTTTGGTAAATCTTAGCACTCAAAAGTTAAGTTGATTTGATCTCACACTTATATAATAAAATTCTTATAATATCTTTATTATTATTTTTAAAATTATTATTAAAAAGTCTTGTTACTACATGATAGTGCGTGAGATTACAAATTTCAAAAAAACGAGATTGTCCTGATGACCATTTGAAAATAGTGTTCTAATTTGTATAAAATAGGTAATTAGTTTGAAACTTACAATTAATCTAATACTACATTTATTTGTCAGTCATCGGAATAGACTAGAATCAGAATGGGATAGAATGGGAATGGAGAATGAAAATCAGAATAAGTTGTTTACTTGAGTTGCAAGAATCAAATTAGAATAGGTGGGGCTATTTGAACCCATTAATTTCCTCTCTACACCCATTTTTTTAATAAAATTTTTCATTATTGAAATAATAGTTAATAAAATTACTGTACTAACCCTTATTTCTCTTTTTCTTTCGATTCTTCCTATTCTCATTCTTCTGCACCTCACCAGTTGGCTTGATATTTCTTTTTGTGATGTAAAATTGCAAATGAATTTTTAATGGTTGTCTCTCACCAATTGGCAATTGCCAATGTCGATTTGACTTCAGTCTCTTACAAGTAGAAGAAAATAGTTGACCTAGTGATATGTGAAGAGTTATTTTATCGACCATGAAAGTCATTAAAAATTATTTTCCTTAAAGTCTTCAAAAAAAAAATTAACGTATGTCCCAACTGAAATACCAAAAAAGAGATAATTATTATTTCAAAAAGGATGTAATGACCAATATAAAATAAAAAAACACCATTGATTGCAAAAATTCTAGAACATATGTCGTTTGAATACTATTTTTTAAACAATGTTTCTAATATAAATGTTAGAACAAAATTATGAGAGAAATAAAGAATTAGAACCAAATGGTTGAAACTTGAAAGAGAATAAAAGTCAGTATTTAGTTTGCAAGAGGTTATGGTAGAGACTAGAGAAAGAATATCTACAATCAAAGAGAAAGAAAGAGATTAATGAAGGGTAATTTTGTGATTTTAGAATTTTTAAATTTTATTAACGAATTTATTCTTTTAAAATTAGTTTAGAGAGAAATTTAGCGGGTTCAAATAGCCTCACCCAATTAGAATAAGTTGAATTATTTAAAGTTACTTAAATACCCTTAGTTAATTATAATAATAACCATTATTATTATTATTATTTATGATTATTATTATTATAAAAATGATTTTTATTATTATAATTTAGAATTAAATACTGACGATGCGCGATGGAGTCTTTTGTATACAAACATGTTTAACGCTGATTTGTCTTTTATCTTTGGACCCCCTACTTTCTTTTTATTTATAATTTATTTATAAATTTATGATAATTTTATTTTTTTCTCTTCCTCTCCTTAGTATTAGGATATTCTATTCCCTTTTTCTCCACTTAGATAAATTAATCAATCATTAGTCAGCAACTCCTTGCAAATTAAAATATCATTACCTAATCAATTATCTCAATTATTTTTTACGTCACTAACAAGACCAAATGCAGTAATTTGATTTAAATATTCGGATAGCAATTGTGAGGTTATGGCAATTGAATAAATTAAAATAATAAATCAAATCTATTAACTATAAGTATTTGATGTCATATTGGTTTACATCTATGGATAAAGTTTAAATTTTTTTATTTTTTAATAACTAATAACTTTGAAATTAAATTGTATTGTGGTTATTTTTTTTATTTAAAGTCCAATCTGCATATATTTTAAAGTGGCGACCAAAGTGTAAGGAAAGAAGATAAATACATAATTTTTATAATTAATTATTTAATATTTTATTTTTTAAGTTAATTTATTAATTAAATTTTAATT
The DNA here is from genome assembly GCA_030449075.1 of Murraya paniculata. Classification (NCBI taxonomy): domain Eukaryota; kingdom Viridiplantae; phylum Streptophyta; class Magnoliopsida; order Sapindales; family Rutaceae; genus Murraya; species Murraya paniculata. The sequence goes on along the minus strand of JAEVFN010000049.1, from coordinate 726,661 downwards.
TAAAGTCATCACTTATCTCACTCGATAAATTAAAAGAAATAGAGTTAAATATTGATGTTTAGTTTTATGTTGAATTTTTTAATTTGAGACAGCCTTCCCATTTTTTAATTGTTTTAATTATTTACAAATTTGAATCAATCTGGATTTATGTGTTATTTTAAAATATTTTATTTTTTAGAATTTCAGTACACAACAAAGAGTGTAGTGGTAATTACCAAATTATAGTATCCTACCGTTGAATTTATTTTTACATTAAATCTAACGACGACAGCACAAAAAGATAAAATAGAGAGGTATCATGCAACAGTTGCACGGTAGCTGGACCCGTTTAGGCATAGTATTTAATAAATCAATAAATACTGATGACATGGTCGACTATTCCAGTTCTAGTCCGTTTCTGTCAACTGATGGGGTAATAGGTTACGTACGAGCCCCACGAGCCGCGCCACAGGTTCAAAAAGTGATTATAAAGTGAACCAAGGGCATCATCGTACTTTCACAAACATATTCCCCAAGCACACGGGTTGAAAAATAAGGATCAACTGATTATATTAATCATCCCTGCGGCGCTTTCTCTGTAATTCGAAAGAGGAGAATTCTGGTGAGTTCTCTCGTCCCAGAGACCCTTTTAAATTATCTGCCCTTTTTGTTACAATTCGGCGTCGTTTCTGGATTACTTTTCCGCATTACGCTTTGTTAATGTTTATTTGCTTCTTATATTTGACTTTGTGTATACCTACGATTACAGTGTTATCTGGGTCTCAGCAGGTGACTGTTTTGTGTTAAATTTTTGTGAAAGATTTAATTTTTGTTGCTGCGATTTGCGTTATCTCATCTGGGTTTTGTCTGATCTCGTGTGGGGTTTGATTTTCTTTGTTATTTGGTGTTTTTTTTAATTTTTTGTTCTTTGTTCTGTGCTTGACTTTTTCATCATCGTAACAAACTTAAAGGTGCCTTTTTGAATATAATGGAGGACTTAAAACTATGTGTTGCATTTGCATTGCTTGTAATTTTTATGTGTCTATTGCTTCTCTCTTTTTGGCAATGTCCACTTAGAAATTCGATAAACGCCATTAACATAAGTTGGTCTTGTTTTAGACTCTTGAGTTATGAATTTTGTTTTAAGTTATCAGACTGTCATTGGTTAGTCGCTTTTAGCCACATTGATTAGTGAGCCCTTTGATTTCGTAAGGATGCTTTGAATGGGGAGAAAGAAGTCAGAAATGACTCAAAAAATAAACAAAAGAGGTGTTGCTTAGTGACTAACTTAAAACTGTAAGGAAAACCACATTGGATGGTGTCATGCATACTCTGTTTATAATGTTTGATCTTATACAATGTTTAAATTTATCTGTAATTTTGTTTATTGCGGGCATCATCTTAGGTTTTTGGAATGTTTTGTTTGTTTTATTTGAAACTATACTGAGTGCCTTCATCCATGCGAGACGGTCCTCTTTCATGTCTTGCCGAAGTTTGAGGTCCTTTTTAGCTGACTAAAAATTTGATATGATTACATAGGGCTCCAGTAAGTACTGTTGTGGAGTTAAAAAGTTGACATTTGTACTTCCAAAATGCCAAAGGATAGAAGAGCTAAATCTTTGGCTTTTGATCAGTCTAGGGCATCTCCTTATCCTTGTAGTTCTAGTTCCAGGGATGCCAAGCAGTGCAAAACTGAAATCTCTACGGGATCACTTGAGGATGCCAATGAGTGGGAGGATTCTAGGTGCCCAATCTGCCTGGAACACCCCCATAATGCTGTTCTCTTACGTTGTTCTTCGTATGATAATGGTTGCCGACCTTACATGTGCGATACAAGTTATCGTCACTCAAATTGCCTTGATCAGTACCTTAAGTCATCAGCATCCGCTCCAACAACAGAAGTAGGACAAGAAACTCACTCAAGTATAAATTCTTCTATAGATAGGGAGGAAGCCTCACTGGCTGGTCAAGTCCGACATGATGCCACAGTGCCTGGGCAATCTCGTCGTGATGCCAGACTATTGCAGCAGAAGTTAATGTGCCCTCTATGTCGAGGACAGATCCATGGTTATGTTGTGGTAGAGGCTGCTCGTCAGTTCATGAATTCTAAAGTGAGGAGTTGTTCTTCTGAGGATTGTGATTTTTCTGGATCTTATTCAGAACTCAGGAAGCATGCTAGATCAGAACACCCTTCTATCCGGCCAACTGAGGTGGACCCAGTACGTGAGCACGATTGGAGAAGGTTGGAGAATACAAGTAGTTTAAGGGATCTTGTTAGTGCAATTCGAACAGCAATGGTGGAAGTAAATGGCGAGGATGTTTCCCCATATTCACCTTATGACACCTTTCTCAGCTCGCTTCTGCATATATACCTTTTCTATGAAATGCATGGACTCAATGTAAATAGTGAACAAGTGGAGCAAGTTCCTGTCAATAGGAGCTCATGGAGACCATTGAGGTTTAGGAGCAGGGAAACTATTCCTACCCCAAGGTATAGGTTGATTAATGATTTTCGACCAGGGAGGGCACATGATAACAGGCATGATTCAGAGTCAAATTATTCTAGATGGAACAACCATTTGGGAACACAAAGAGTTCATTATGGGAGGAGCAATGTGGAGTCTAACCGTGCTTCGAGACACAATGACAATTCACAGCAGCAAAGAATTCGTAATCATCGAGGTTTACGTTGGCGGGGTCCACAATGGTCTAGATCTGACAACCGACGGTGATTGCAGCATCTCAGCTTAATTTGCTTACAAATGAATCTCATTACTGAGGTTGATGTAAGTCACTTCTACCAAGATCCCTTTTTCTTCATTATTTTGCTTCTCTCACAGTTCTTGCTTTCAGGGTTAACAGGGATGGTGCAAAATTTGCATTTCATTGACGGCTATTGCTTCAAAGATGGGACCAACAGAAAGGTAGCAAGAAATGCAAGATTTACATATGTATTTTGTTACTTTGTCAACTCATCAATGTACGATAAGATTAGAAACGAGCATAGTGTCTTTGTTACAGACAATTATAGGGGTGGATTGTCAGTTGATTTTAAAGGGTGAATCCTTCGTTTCGTGCATCTGAATACATTCAATTGTCAATTTTGCTTAAACTAAGCATTAAGTTAGTTGAAGCTTCAATATTGAACCTTTCAAAAAGAAACAAACGGAAAATATACTTGAATTATGTATATAGTAATAATAAATTCACATATAGTTTTGTACAAATTAGCATGTAGTAATAATAAATTCACATATAGTTTTGTACAAACTAGCGTGTATAAATTGATGAGGCCTAAATAGATTGGTAGAAAAGTAATAATAATAATAATTATTATTTTGTTAATTATGTGTGCCTATGATGGTTTTATACCATCAATTTTTTATATCACATTAAATTGTACATATTTATTTGTACAAAATGGTTGTGACTATTATTACTCTCTTGGTTGACCCTGTTATTACTGTTATATATAACTGAGTGTGAACTAAGAATAATAATATAGCCACAAATTCTTGTACAAATTTATTTTGTACAAACTGATGTGGCATGATTTAATTGGTTGAATTAAATATCACTTGGTCCACTTGATTTGTTTTTATTATTTTATATTTTCTTTCAATCAATAAATTAATATCAAATTAGTTTGTACAAATTTTGTTTGTATAAGAGTTTGTGGTTGTATCATCACTCTTGAACTAAAGATTGTCTGTAAGATTAATGTACAACAATAATGATAGAGTCACAAATAATTTTGTACAAACTAATATGTACAACATGTGGTATAAATAGATTAGTTAAAAAAAGATAAAAGTTATCTTTTTTAATTATGTAGATCTATGATTATTTTATATAATTAATTTTTTCATGTCATATTAGTTTATACATATTTATTTGTATAATATGGTTGTGGCTCTATCATTACTCAATGACCTATGAATATTTTGTAATTATTAATTTTTTAAATTTATTAGAATACATCATTTCATAGTATTAATGAATTGATGATAATCATCGACCAAATCGTTTGGAATATTAACTTTATATTCGAACTTTATAAGCCTATATTACTCGTTATACCAGTGAAAAAGAAATATCAGAACATATGAAAGCGTGAAAAAGACAAAAATAGTAAACATTTTCTTTAAAACCGAGGGTAAATTCGTCTTTTCAGATTAATTTGGCATCAGTACCAAAAAATAATTTGACCACCTGAGTTTTCTGAGATCGCCACGTGTCCTACGAATTTGCGAGTGAAAACAGGAAACTGAAAATGCCGGTTTGGATCCGGTTGCAAGTAATTCATCTACACCGTGGCCCGTGTTGATATGATGACCCGCCGAATTATAAAGCGCTGTAAGCCTGTTACTCGAAAGCTCTTGTAACAATTTATTATATTTGTAACACTTAATTTTTTGAAATTACGAAAATTTAAAAGACATTATTATAAAGTCAATTAAATGTTTGTTATGCAAACTTTTTATGATAAAATTAGGTAATTTATTACTTCATTGCCTCAAATTTATTTTAATTTTATTAAAAAAATTAATTATATCATAAATTACGATGTAAAGATGCGAGGTTTCATAATTTACCAGTGTAAAGATAGTTTAATTTAGTTAAATTCATAATTGTCTTTTCATGTAATTTCCTCTAATTATAGATTTAGGATTACAGAAATGGAATTCTATAAGGGTCTTAAACGAGTGTGAAAAGTATTGTTCATTATAAAAATGTGCTAGAGTTAAGCTTTTGACACCCTTCAAAATTTCTCAAAAATCCCCTATCATTGAAGTACCAACTCAAAATTTTTAATAATTTCGAGTGGGGCTATTTAAAGAAATAAAAAAAGGTGTGACTATTTTTACTTTAAATTTTACTTAAAATACTACTTTACTTTGTACAATCATAACTAATTTTAAATAATTAAGTTTTATTTTGTACACTTTTTAAAATTCAATAAAAAAAATCCTTACTTAAACTATCTAAATTAACTAACATAGCATTTATATTATGTATGAAATTTGAATGGGTTTGAATTTGGTTGAAGTATAAATAAGTTTGAATGATATGATTGTTTTTCCTTTTCAATATCTGAATGTAAGTATTAGTTTGTTGTTTTTTAAAAATAAAATATTTAAACTATGATATCTTGATGTGTATACCCTTGTAAATGTTATGAGTGCTTATATTTATTTGTTAAACACTCAACAAGTTATATATTAATTATTTCATTAAGAAATTTGATCATGTATATCTTGACAAAGTGTGAAAAATAAAAAATATTTCTAACCCATATTTTTTTGACATTAATAGATGATACGTATAATGTTATTTTTAGTATATTATATGATTTTTTTTGGTTAATTACGCAAGCCATACAAGAATTATCTAATTATTTGAATAATATTCAAAATCTATTATAAATATAATAATTATAATGATAAAGAGATGGACTAATAAACTCAATACTTAAAGTCTTATTAGGTTTAAAATTCTCATTCACATTAAAAAAAAATGATAGTTGAATACACACAAAACAAATAAAAGAAAGTTTATAAATAAAAGAAAATAATAAAAGGATATAAATAATTTATATAATATGAAAAAAATGTATTAGATATGGTATTAATGAGAGAGAAAATTAAAGTTTTATTTAAATATTTTACCATTCAAATAAAAGTAGAATATTAAATTTTTTTTCATTCAGATCTAAAATTTTATAATCAAAATTAGGTTATAGAAAATAAACAAACTAAAAACTTTAAATTTCTGAAAATAATTAAAATTGAAGAGTTTAGTAAAAAACAAACAAGCTCTAACATTATTTACTGAAAACACCATCAAAACTATTCAATACACTAATTTTTAAAAGATTTAACATATAGTTAGAACAATATAATCAAGTCATGCTATAAACAAATTATTTAACACAATAGACATCAATTTTTGTTTATTTATGTTTAATATTAAATTTTACGTCCAAAATAACTTCTTATAGTAGTAGTAATAATAATAATAATAATAATTTTTAAATACTAAAAAAAGGACAAGAAAAAGAAGAAGACCGATATGGTCAAAAGCCAAAAAAAATTTAAAAATAAAAAGGTTGTTTATTGTGCTTTTGTTTTATTTTATTGTTTATAAAAAAATAAAAGTATCACAAATACTTTATAGTTATTTTTTTTTTAAGTAGTGATTTTCTCATTGTTCATGTAATTATTGATTAAGATGTTGCAAATAAAAGTTTTAGGGTTTAAGGCATGGATTTTTATATTGAACAATGAGTATATTACATAAGTGTTTAAAGTAATTATGCAATGTTAACTTATAAAAAATAAAAATTATCTTTAATAGTAACTCACATGATAAGTAAATTTGTAATAAAATTTTTATTAAAATTAAAATGTTCAGAGTAACTTTTAAAATATAAATAATTCCCACCTAATAAAATAAATACTCACTAATTCATGTACTCTACAAACTCACCACTGAAATTTGGAATTTTAATTCTTACTCTGTAAAGTATAAACCGAGCATCGCGCCCAATGTAACACTAAATCGAAAAGTATTAATTTAATTCCCCAAATTTAAATCCCTGAATAACTACTATCCAGTGGCCCCTAACCCTTTCTGTCAAATTCAATCAAACTGAAAAGTTTGATTGAATTTGACTGAAAAATTTATTTCTTCTAATTTTGGCCGACTGGACGCTAATGTCAATCTAAATTTTATCTCAAAATTTTTTCACTCCATGGGGGCATCGTAATTTGGTTACAATTAAGCCCGTGAGTTTAATGGTAAAGACGTTCCACTTAATTTTTACAGCCGTTCGATTTCTAATTCCGAATCAAACAAATAAATATCAGCAGCAGGATCCCCTTTTTTTTTTTTGTTACACACGCTTACACAGGTGTATATATATATATTTACAGAAACAATCGAGCAAGTATATATTGCCGACTCACTCGGACTCTTCGATACAGGCGAAAAAATCTGAACTCGTCGAAAACCCAAGTGCATAACAGGTCTCTTGAAGCGTTTTCTTAGTTTTGCTCGAACGAGGATTGCTCTTATAAGGTTCTTGCAAGTTGTTAATACACTTTGGTTTTTTGGTTTGTTCAGGTACTTATCCAACAAGATGGCGAGATCATTATCCAACTTAATCTTCAAGGGAATCGCTAGTTATCCATCTGCGCGTTCCTCTAGAATTGTAAGAATCTTGATTGACGCTTTAGCTCATTTAGGATTATTATTATTATTTTTTTTTAAATTATGAAATGATATAGATAGGACTTAGTTCACCTAATGGAAGAAATTGTTGCTTACTAGTTGAAACTTCCATTTGATTATTTTGGGGATGTTTTTAGGAGTTTTTGATACTTTTGAATTGTTTGATGGTGTTGGAGCTGAAATGTAAACGTGGGATTGAGTGATGTCTGAATGAAACGATGTACTTCAAAAGGGTTTTTCTCCTTTTATGTTTCCGGACTACATGTGTGTTCTATTAGTTGAAATCAGAAATTCCGTGCATGTGGCTGTAGTTGAACTGTGAGTCTGGGACTGCCAAAAGCGCTTTCAAATAATTTTAGATGATTTTGCTTCTATGTTGGAGTAATTCAATAGAGTAGATTTTGCTTAAATGAGAAAACATGGATTTCTGTTGGTAAGAATTTGATTGGTGCCATTTTATTTAGTGGTTTCTGGTTCAATAAAAAATTTGATCAGTACTTTCTGAGAAAATGATTTATATAAAAAGGATTCCCAATGTGCACAAGATCAGATTTTTTCAAAAATTATTTTTCTTGTTCTGACACTGAGTTAATTACATTTTAGTTGTGAGGGTTAGTGTGTTCGGTAACTTTTATTCACTTCAGTCTGGGCTGCAAATTGTATGGGCGTCAGATGAGCTAAGTGATAGACATGTTTATGAAGTTGTGTTATCATATCCATCACTGCCAAAAATATGAAGTATTTTGCTTAATGTGTTTGTTATTATCAGAATAGGAACAATAGCTCATGGTTTTGCATTTTATTATTATAGGTATCTGGATCCTTGTACCACAATGGGATGAAATACTCTACTGATGCGCCAAATGACCCTGACACACATGAAGATTTTAGACCTACTAGCAAGGTCGACACTTCTGGCCTTTCTTTAAAGGAAGTTGTTGAGCAGGTACAGATGTCTTGCCAATCATCAACACTATTTTATGATGGAAATTTTAAACTTCATGTTTCGTGTTGTTTTCATTAATTTTTTTGAGCTCTATGTTCATTAATTGGTGATCAAATTCTGCTGTAGGATGTCAAAGACAATCCTGTGATGCTTTACATGAAGGGGGTTCCTGAATTTCCTCAATGTGGTTTCAGCTCACTGGCAGTGCGTGTACTGCACGCATATAGTAAGTTTTCTTATTTCTGATCTTTGGACTCTGAATTATTTTACAATCTTGTTAAGCTTAATGTTATATCAGTTCTCATTGATAGTCACAGAGATAAGGGACATCATATGAGCAATGCGATAGGCTTTCTTATGCTTAGCCTATGAACCTCATTTTTTCCCCCCATTTCCTGATTAAGTCTTTCCCCTGTCAGAGTATGTAAATCAGTATTTATAATGTTACATCTGATATATTTCCATAAAACAAAATATTGACTCACTAAAAGAGGTCACAATATATTATGCAGTTTGTTTATATTTAAGTTATTGTCAGTGTACGTTGGATATACTTTCTTCTGCTTGAGATGGAAAAAAAAAAATTAATTTCTGATTGAATTTATTGTCAGCATCAAACAATCTATATAAACAGCTAATTATTACAAGATTTCTGGTTAGATTATGTTCATCATTTGCGTAGTTGCCTCTTCATATTTGTCTTCGTCTAAGCTTTATTTTTTAATTTCTCCACAATTATTTTGCTGGTTATAGTAGTTTAATTCATGGTTGTGGGCCTGTGCAGATGTTCCAATAAGTGCTAGAAATATTCTGGAAGATCCAGAGCTTAAAAGTGCAGTAAAAGCTTTCAGGTCAGTTGATCTTGGCAGGATTGATCTCTATTTCTAATTATGGTCTTGAACTTGAATGAGACTGTACTTTTCTAAGATGCAACTTGCAATTAATGTGACAACTTGTGATCAAAATGCATTGTTAATACGTAACCAAGGTACTGAGAACTTGTACTTAGGTTAAAGGCCATCAATGTGATGGGTTAGAATCTCAAATATCGTTCTTTGATGTTGTCATAATCATCAGAGAATCCATTCTCATGTGACTTGAAATTTTAGTTTTCTAGTGTCTTATGTCATATTAAGTTGCAAATACAGCTTCTCAAAACTTTAACCTACTTCAGTAATGTTTTATTCTGCTAGTGGGTAACTTTCAGCTGCCAAAACATATTAGTGTTTCTTCCCTATTATCTTTGGGTTGTAAAATTTTGGAATTTATCATCATCATCAGCATCTTTGGTGGTTTCTTTGTCTAGTTTTTCATTTATGTTATTTTTATTTTAGGTATAGGGTTGATTGAGGCAGGTCTTCTGATAAACTATGACGGTCGAAAACATTGATGACCTGTTTTCTGTTATTCAATATAGTCTGCTTGATACTTTATACATAGTAAAAATAAAAACTGTTGTGAAGTAGTTGGAGATAGTTCACAATGAAATAAAATGCAAGGGTGATGTTGAGACTCACTCATATGTAATCTGGTGGCTTAATATCGTCTACCTGTATATTTGATATGTAGATGTGTCCCTTTAGCCCTTTTGGATTATTTGAATGCTGAAACTCATGCACTGAGATAGTCAGATGCTCAGGATGAGATGTTCAATAAATTTCCTTTCTACATAGTAAACTAATTTCTGATCAATTTCTTCTATAGTTCCTTTTGAGCCTCTTCTATGTCGAATTGTATGAATTAATATGCTTTCTGCACTTTTTTAGTGCTTATATGTGGAGTATAAAAATAAAAATAGAAGATATGACCTTGTCTCAGTTGATGTTTTGTGCTAAGCATAGCTAATTCCTCTGCTCGAGTTTTTATCCTCCTGTTAATCATTGGTACATTGTTGAATTGTTCGTTAATGACGGGTATGTACCTTTACGGGGACTTAATATATCTTTTATCTAAATCTGCAAGTCCCTGTATTTGTGCTTAATTGTCTCGGCTTTGTTCAGCTTGATAATGGCTTTTCCTTCAACGTTGAAATACGTTTATTCTCAATGATACATCCATAAGTATTTAAATGTATAAATGCTTCATTATTTACTAGACATAACAAATGTGCATGACATTATTGTTCCTTTACTCTGAGAGGCTTGTTTTTCTTAATGCTGTCACTTTCTACACAGCCATTGGCCTACGTTTCCTCAGATTTTTATCAAGGGTGAATTTATCGGAGGTTCAGATATTATTCTAAATATGCACCAGGTATCACATTATTTACCCGCTGAATGTGAATTGACTTTCTTTGAAATGCCATTGCCCAAACATTGTGTTGTGTCCTTTACAGTCTGGTGAACTAAAGGAGAAGCTCAAAGACATTGCATCTAACCAGAAAGAGTGATTTCCTGCTGTCAAATGTAAAGCAAGGGGTAGCCTATCAGGTCTTTTACCATTTTCTCAGTTTCTTGTTGCTATGAAGTGATCGGATAAGTGCTTTTTTCGTCCGACAAGACTGGATTTGTTTGTTTACATACCTGTTTAGTTGTTTTTTTATTAGTTTATGCAGCTGAGCAGTAATAAATTAAATAATTGACTGTTGCAAGAAAATTTTATTTTTTGGAAAGTGATGGAGGTTTGTATTCTGCAATTTTCCTGATTAGTTCCTCTTTTTCTCCCCGAATTTTGAAAGCGAGTGGTTAATTGTTTTTTAGGTTCTCTGATTAATAAAATAGCAGTATTACCCACAAAATGTTTCTTTTCTTTCTGTTGGATGACTCCAAATTGTAATTATTGTAATATGGACCTATTGATAAGAATATTGTGTTTCAAGTTCTAAATTTTTGTTCTAATTAAATTTTACCACCTCTAACAAAAATGGAAAATATATATTATGGAATAATCATTTTTTCAAATAGAGAAGTAAGCGGTGTTTGTGTTACATATGAGGATGGAAGAATGGAACAATTTAAATGCGAAAAAGAAACTTTCATTCTCTATGCTCTTTCACAACAGACGTCCAAAACTACAACACGAGCAACACCTAGCAATGGAGTTGATGCTTCGGTATCAAATTTGCTTTTAAGGTGTTAAATAACTCAAAATTGTGATATGGACCCCATGCATTCATCATTCTCTCAAAATAAAATCATAAAAGAAATAACGACAATTCATGCTGCTTACAACGATACTTACTGATCATATTGGCACACTAGGTTTCTTGCCGGTAGTGTGTTCTGAAGCTTTTACAAGAAGCAAGCTGCAGCATATGCCTAGCATGATAATTTGTAGCTCAAGCACTATAGTTGAGGGGTGGACTGGCATTTACAGCAGCGCAGCAGCATCTTGATAAAAAATTATGAATGTCAACCAATTATAAGAAAAGACGTTACTTCTTGGCACCCACTGAGCATAAATATTGAAGCATATATTCATTGGAGGAACATGTATCTGCCAAATCCTGATGTATTCTGGTTATCGACTTCTGCAAGGATTTTAATGATGGAAGCAGGTTTCTGGAATTTTGTTCAATGGTGTTACCATGAGTTTTGCAGAGCTCCTACCATATAAACCAATCAGTCATGTAAACTAGCATAAATAGAGCTAGCGCGTACGCAAGAAAAAATGAGAAGGGCATTTTGAGTTATTGAAATAATACCTGACACCAGCAAAGTATGAACTCCAAATGTGGGCAGCTCTCCAGAAGATCTGAAAGTGCCTCAATTAACCTTTGCATATATCTGTAAGGGATTGATGAGGCAATAGCAGGTATATCATCTGGACTTATAGCAAAAATGCATTTTTTGATTAGATTATCCTCATTTAATCGAAGGCTAAGGATTAAAGCTCGGTTTGGCTGATCTTCATTCAGTGCTGCATCAACTGCCTGTGCAATAAGGTAAACAGAACATAATGAGTGACAAAATGAGTGACAAAATGACAAAATGGCAAAATTGACAACAATGTTACAAATCTGAGAAGAGATGCTAATTCCAAATGAAGCGCGTGCTTATTTTTCACTACCTCAACGTTATTTGTATCATCTTACAATGAGAAATGTATGAACAAGAAAAATGGATAAAATGAAGAACTTTTCCCCAAGTGTATAATTTTCTTGTTAGAATCAATAAGAATGCGCAAGTATGTAGACTTTCATGGATTTTGATTAGTACCTCCGGTGTGACATCTATGTCAAGATCAGTGGGATCAAAGATGAAGGATTCATCAATTGAATAAACTAGAACCCCCTCCGTTGTCGCAGCTGCAAAGTTTCGCCCGGTGGGGGCAATTTTGAGGCATTTAGTTCGAATGGTAGGCCTTCCACGGTTAGGCATGGCTCCTGGTAAATCATAATCTAACTTCCCTCGTGTTTGTTTTTCAACACCTTCTTCAGTGTCACTGTTGTCATCATCAATCAAGTCCACTGGGCCAGCTTCTGTCATATTCTTGGAGTTTAAGAAGTCAATAACACCATCTAAAGCGAGATTGTGGGTTATCTGAAATCGACGCAGCAGAACCTGTGCAGTAGAGATAGAATGAATTACAGATCTCACTTGCCATGCATTGAAGATTTCAGGCATTATAACTGAAAATAAAAACCTCAAACATTTGAAGAGCAAGATACATATCGAAGACCTAAAATATCAAGCTAGGCATAAGACACACACAAACTGTAATCCCAACTATAATGAAAATGACATTAAAAGGCAGCACACACCCATAAAATGGTCTCCGGCCACAATATCATTAATTAAAAAGCTTCATCAAGCCCAACTTGTAACCCGCAATTTAACCAGGATGAAATAAGTCACTTCTTCATTGACCAAAATATACACCTCCAACTAAAGTTCAAAACCCACAGTAGACATATAAGGAAGGCTGTGTAGTCATTTACGAATAAAATCTGTGAAAGTCTCTGCTAGAACAGTTTAGTTCGGAAAAAAACATGAAACTAGTATTTGTGACAAACTGGTCTTCTCCGAATTCAGACTCAGAAAGGGAAAAGAAACCATAATTCCATCCCTTTTAAAATTTTAGAGTTTCAAACAACCTACTGACAACAATCCCCTAGACGACCTAGAGAAGTATAACATTAAGTAGAATCATTTTGGATTTCCTTAAGGGTGATGAGGGTAACTCTTGCTCTGTGTCAAAAGAACCAAAAGTTTAACCAACTACAAGCACAATAAAGAAATGCTAAAAGTTCAATACTTCAGACATCCACCAAATAGAATTTCCAGTACACCATCAACAGTCATTAGTTATAGCAGATATCTTCTAAGTAAGTGTCTTGATCCCAATAGACAAGATCGAACATAGTTACTATACCATTCCCGTAATAATCTTCCTTACTGCATCGCACTTTTAACAATGCAACACCCTTAAGGATGGTAAAATATTGCAACCACTCTAGAAATATACATGCAAACTTCAGAATGCAAAAATAAAGAACTGCTTTAGATTTTCCACAAAAAAATTACAAAATAACATAAGATTCAATCAATGTATTTACATGCTTATACAGACAAACTTACCTGATCAGCAACATCATACATACAAATGTATTTGCTACTTCCACCGGCTAATATGTAGCTTCCATCAGCAGAATAACACAATGTTGTGAAGCACTTTCCTGAACTAGAATTGGCTGCTGATCTACGATCAGTCATGAGACGCCCTCCAGCAATATCCCTGCGCCCCTCAATGGTGTACATTAGCTCACCATTAAGTGGGTCCCAGAAATGAATCTGTCCATCTAATGTGCTGCAAGCCAACTGTCTCCCATCTGGGCGATAAACCACTGTTAGAACATCATGTGTGTGAGGGAAGGATTCCACAGAACCTTTTCCTTCAAAAACATCCCACAACCGAACAGTTTTATCCCATGATGATGAAGCTAAGGTAGCCTACATGTGAAAAAAGAACAACCTCATTAAGCTATTCAGAGTCAAGAGGTAAGATGAAATGTCTGATAAATTTATAATATCTTCTTCTTCTGATACTGATTAGATAGGAAAACAAGAATATGGGATGACACCATATAGAAGGGAGTGGCTGGATTAGGCAAATAGTAAAATGAAACCACTATGAGAAAAAAAAAAAAAATTCAAACATAGTCAAAAGATAAGTTAACTCACATTTGCAGGAGAAAACATCAAGCCATGGACGGGACCTTCATGACCGCTGAGAATATCCAACAAACGACCCGTTTTCATCGACCAAACAAATATCTATTGTATACACATTAGAAAGAACTATCAGGATCGATAAATTATCATAGCAGAGCACAACCATATAATGATGATAACGATGTATACCTCAAAAGAATCTAGAGTTCCAGCACAAATAACTTCACCGCTTTGATCTGCTGCCAAAGAAACAAACTGCCTAGAAGAAGGGGTAGTAAAAGTCCTAAAATTTCTATAACGAAACAAATCCCATGCACGAACTGTCCCATCTAGAGATGCACTTAAAAGGCAATGGTTATTAGCCATGAAATGGAGAGCTGTGACAGCATTAGTGTGCTCAGTAAATGTCACAAAGCAAAAGCCCGATGAAACAGTCCATACCTGCAGCAAAGAAGCTCATTAGCTCAGCATGAGTTCAAGTCTTTCTCCATAAATTTTAAGGGAGGAAGATTATTATTAACGAATTTTCAGCAGAAAATACTTTATTGAACCCTTTCGATTTACTTAATTGAAATTAGATCGTATTTAGTATGAGATAACAAGACAAAAATAAAGAGTGACCTTCAGGATCGTCCCAATCATAGATTAAAAATATAACTAACAGTTACACACAAATGCTGAACTGAAGCTAAGAACACAATGTGAATGGAAAATTACAACTAGTTCTTTGTCAACTGGAAAAAACCATATTCAAGCTATTTAAAATTTAAGATGGAGCAACTCACATCATATATTAGGCCATTCATCCAACAAACTGATTATATATATATATATAGATATACATAGATATGGATATAGATATATATAGATATGGATATAGATAAAGATATAGATATAGATATAGTAGTTTTTTGGTTTAGGATCTTAAAGTCCGGGAAAACTTTAAAACCGCATGGTTTTAAAGGCTTAAAATTTAAAGCGCTTAAACCGCACGGTTTATTCGTTTTCTCGGACTTTCCCACACTCTAAAATTCCATACTGGAACATTTCTCTCTCTCTCTCTCTCTCTATATATATATATATATATTGCATATGAATGAATCCACCAAATCATTTACTGGGAAAAGTGAATATAGTGCAAGCTGATTCAGGACAAACAAAGCAATATAATATGGGCCCTTTACAGAAAAAGCAAGCAACATTACAAAAAAAGATATTAAATTTGTTACTTGGAGGGATGCTAACAGATAATTTCACAAGTGTAAACACATATATAATCCTAAACTACATGATGTTAGGAGTGAAACTAAAATACAATACCTTGACTTTGTTATCATCAGCACCAGTGGCCAATAGTTGTGAATCAGGTGAATATGCGAGACAATTTACATCAAAATAATGCCCCTGCTGCTTCAATATATAACTCTCTGAACGCCACTCCCAGACTAGCAACTGCCCAAGCTTTGCACAACCAAACACCAGCCAATTCCCTAGTTCATTAAAAACTGCTGCAGTAATCTTCTCTCTTGAAATCGACAACAAATGAATGCACACAAAATCAGGCATCTGATATAAACCAAAGATCCCATTTGAGAACCCCACAACCACCATATCAAGCCCCCTATGATAATCACATGCTGTTACTTTTGATGGTGCCTGCGAGAAATCATCCTTCCTCAATAAATCCCACTTCTGCTTATGCAAATACTCCTGTTGTTCACCTAATTCTTCATCTTTACCATCAAAATCCTTTCTCTTCTTACCTTCACCCTCCCTCTCTGGAGTACCTGGAGAGGGTGGCTCTGAATCTTCCATAGTTTCATCAATTTTTCCATCATTGCTGCTAAAACCCCAACTAAACATGTAACAGTCACGAGCAATTGTGTAAATCCTATTTACCTTATCAGTCTTTTTGTCAACACTGAAAAAACAACCCACAACTGAATCTCTATGACCTAAAAGTAAAAATGGCTTATTGCTTCGAACGCCCTTTAATTTTTCTTTTACGTAGAACAACCTCACAGCCAAATCTTTTGAACCAACAAGCAAATACTTAGAATCAGGACTCCAGTTCAATGCAGTAACTTTATCATTGCAATTGGCCAAAGTCCTTATTAACTCGAAAGCAAACATTTCCTTCTTAAACCCAGGTGATCTCCATATTTGCACCAGTTTACCTGTTCCACAAACATATTGCTTTTAAGGCTAATTTAAATTTTCGAATCAATTGAACTCCAGAAGGAGAAACAAAAAGAATTAAACTCATAAAAATATAAAATCTCTTGTAAATGACACTTACCAATCAAACTAAAGTATAAGTTCAAACGCAAAACTCTCTCTCTCTGACACAACCAAAAGAAACTTGATAGTTCGTTATAGACACTCCATTAGGAAGTGCTTTTAAAGTCAAGTACTAAGCTTTTTTCATTTAACAGATGTGTCAAAAAAGCATGTGAAGTTGTTTTTAGAAAAATACTTCATAGCTGCTATTTCAAAAGCACTTTTAGGTTCTTTCGCCCAAAAAGCGATTTTGAGGCGAAGTCTACACATATTTGGTGCAAATTAAAATAGACCCCTAGAAAGTATTGAGCTCGAATTCAGCACCTAAATTATCCATCAAATTACCTGTACCGACGGCGATGTACTTGCCGTTAGGACTAAACAGGATGGCATTTACAGGATATTTGAATCTAACACGATGAAGAACAACGTGGCAGTGAAGATTGATAAAATGGCATCGCTGATGCTCATCGACTGTCACCAGAAAAGTGCCGTCCGGTGAGACGGCGATGCGACAGATGTTCGACGATGATTCGACGGGGAGCGTCACAGTTTTGGACTTGATTAGGTCTGTGACAGACACTCGGTTACCGACCGGTGAAATTAGCTTTGTGTTCTGTGATAGGACAGCGTTGCCGCCTCTGTAGGGCGCGCCCAAGAGATTCTGAAAGCGGTAGTTCATGAGAGTGGGGGAGTGTTTGGGTGGTGGGAAAGTGAAGGAAAATGCGGGAAAATTAAGGAATCAATAGAAAGAAGTTTCACAAGGGTTTAAGGTCAAGTTAGTTTCGTTAGTTTTATTGTGTTAGGGTTTATTGATTTGGAAGATGATGATTTGGGCCGGGTGACCCGATTATCAAAATGAACCGCCCCGTAATTTGCCAAAAGTGTTGTGACTCACTGTTGTTTCCAAATATTCAAATTGTCCCAGTTTTTTTATAAACATAATAATTTTGTCTACAAACTTATGGATTATTTCAAATTAGTCCTACTCAGAGAGTTGACGTGTAATAAGTTAAAATATGGGGGCCTGAGTGGACTAGGCCCATAAAATAGCCCAAAGAAGAAGAAACGAAAGCTACGAAACTACATTCCCGCTCAGTGACGAGTTCAAAAATGCAAAAACGAAACTCTATCTTCGTTTTCGGTAATAAAGAAATGAAAAAAATTCAAGGAAAAAACTTCTCATTTGTAGAGAGAAAATTGTACAATGCGGAGAGAAGCTGTTAGGGGTTTGACGGTGTCGGATCGACATGGAGACTCCGGAAGGCGATCGGATTAAAGCCACGTCATTGTCAACCCCTGGCTCATCTCCAGCCGTTCAAGTTAGTCTGGTTTCTACTCTTTTTCGTTTTAGATTAATATGATGTTGTTTTGTTTTTTCTGCATTATATGATCTGATCGAAGCTGTTGTGGATCTACTAGCAGCCAAACAAAATCGTTTGTTTTTTTTTTTTCAATTTTTCCCAAGTGGAAATAGTGGAATTTCTCATCGGTTCGATTTTCAAAATGAAGGGAACTTTTATGTTATTTTGGTTTTTGTCAATTTTTTCTTTTTTTTCCCTTTTTTCACTGAGAGAGTTTTCAAATAACTAAAATTGCTTTTGTGTTTATTTTGAAATGTTTTATTGAAATAGATGAAAACATTTGCAGGCTAAAACAGGGCTTCAAATTGCTTTTGAGAGAAATTTTGATATTGGCTTTTTTTATTTTTATTTTTATTTTTTTTAAATGGATGCTTGCATTAAGTCGTTTTATTTGGAAATGCTTTTGCAAATACATGTATTGGAATTGAAACGGAGCCTTTAATTTGTTTGTTTATCTTGATGTTTATTTTCGAGAAGTACATGTACTACGGAGGGCAGTTTTGGTTTTGGTTACTCTATGCTTAAGTTCTGACTGGCATTTAATTTTGAAATTCTAAGTTGCAATTTTATGCTTCTTGTCACTGCAGGAGTCTCCTGTTTTCAATTTCATTAGCAATCTTTCTCCTATAAATTCTGTTAAAGCAGCAAGGTATACCCAAAGGTTTTCCGGAACTCAATTTCCAACCCCACCGCCAGTTTTCAGAACACCCCAATTGGATCTGCAGCGGGAAACTAGCTTCCTGAAAAGGTTTGATTTATCTTAATCTAGGATTTTAGTGCTTTGAAAGTTGAATGATTATTTTGATATATTCTGTCATATTTGAACTCCTTCGATTCGCATTTTTTCAGCAATGACGCAGATGCAGCTAGTAGAGATTATGGAGATTGTGGTAATCGAATGAGTACTGTACTTGTTCCTTGCATACAAAACGAGTTGCAGTCTAGCAGTCCATCAGGATGTGTTGATGATTATCTGACTGATCCTCTGGAGGTAGAGGGATGTTCGACTTCTAGTGAGTTATGTGTGCAGCCAGCTAAGAATGTGTCAAAGTTGTCGAGATCTGGTTTTAATTCCCCCATAATAACCAGCCCAAAAGTAAATGGTGCTAATGATAGAAATTCAGAGCATTTCATGCATATGTTGCCGGATCAAGCTGAAGAAGACCCTTTAAGATCACTTGTTTTATTTGAAACTGCTATTGATCAAACGGATGCTGAAAGATTTGATGGTTCGAACGAGTTAACCCCCACAGAAAAGGCTGGTCAGGTTGAGTCAAATATGTTTCTTCTTTCTAGTGTACAACATCATGAACAATATGTATCACTGGCAAGTATATAAATTTAAAGATTTATTTTATTTTGGAATGAAATAATCGTAAAATACTGCTTTGTTAAAAGGCTAATTCAAAGTCCAACTAGACGCTCCAAAGGCTGTTACGCTCTGACTGCCTAGCAGTCAAAGTGGTGGGGTCATCAAAGCTGAGTTGGTAAGAGGAGTTAGTTAGAATAACTAACTTTTATTGGCTCTGCCTTTGCTGGAGCTAGCTATATAAATAGCTGGTTACTGAGGCATGTTATAGGGTGCATAACCTTCTTGGCAGATATTATAGAGTGATTAAGGTGTCAACAGAGTTCTCATAATCTCACCTTGAATTCTTGCTTAATTCTTGTCATTAACGAGAAAGAGTGATGCCTATTATTGTGCCAAGAAAGTGAGTTATGTGTGCTTTTTTGTTCTCTGTGTTCAGTTTCTGAGTTGCTTGTTTCTTCAGTCTTTGATTCTTGAGATTATTTGTGACCAATCATGGTTAATCTTTTCCTTTTGTGTCCAAGATTAGTTCATCTGGTTTTGATTGATCAAAATTTACAGCATGCTTTGATGTGAAAAGACCTTACCCAATGAATGCATAACTTTCTATGTACGATTGGTAGAGAGTGATTAAGGTGTCAATAGAATTCTTGTAATCTCATCCTGAATTCCTGCACATTTCTTGTCATTAATGAGAAAAAAACGAGGCCTGTTCTTTGGCCAAGAAAGTGAGTTGTATGTGCTTCTTTTGTTCTCTATGTTGAGTTTCTGAGTTGCTTGTTTCTTCAGTCTCTGGTCGATTCTTGAGATTAGTCGTGATCAATCTTGGTTAATTGTTTGTTTTTGTGCCCAAGTTTAGTTCATTTGGGTTTGATTCATCATTTTTTTATTGATTAAGATTCACAGCATGCTTTGATGGGAAAAGCCCTTATCCAATGAGTTCTTTTGAAATGTCAGTTTCACGGAATGTAATGTTGCAGAATACAGGTACTCAACATAATGGGCAGGATGGTAGTAGTCGGTCCCCTAAAAATCTGCAAAGTGTCAAAGCAGATAAAAACAGTTCGGAGAATGTAGGACCAGTCTTAACAGGATTATTAAAGGTATATATCTTTGGTATTAATAGTCTTCATGTTAAGAGGTATACTTTCTCATGATCCATTAATCTTTTCACAGGTCTTCTTCAACTTTAACTAAAGCAAAATATAGATCTCCTGAATCTCCATAGTTGTACAATCTTTTCCCAGTCTATTGTCTTCATCTGCCACAAACAATGAAATGCCATCTATATTTTCCATACCAATACCAAATATTCTATGTTGACATTAATCTTTAGCTCATATTATCCCTTATTCCAATTTCTATACGGTATCTAATTGTTCAGAAACTTACAATGTGGCATTGGTGCAAATTGCAGTCTTCTTTAAGTTTTAAGTTCATCCTGTTTTTTATTCTCTGTCTCATATAGAAGGATTATTGAAAATGACAGTAAAATCGCGAGAAGCTGATTTATTTTATTTTAATAGTGAAGATTATCATTTTTCACGTATTGCTTTCGAACAAGGCAAGTGCTGCCAGTTTATTGTTGTTATTCGCTTTGCGGGAGGTAACTTTTCCAATCAAATGTAGGAGTCCACTTCACATCAACGTGGAATACGTAGACATCTCCAATTTGAGGCTGCATTGGCTGGCAAGGGTATTACTACTTCTAAAAGCCATAGTTCCCATAATGTAACCCAAGAAAGTGATAATTCAACATTACCTGCTGGCTTTAGAGACTGGAAGAGTCTGATTCCATCTGATATTGAATCAAGAGAAGTCTCCAGTGATAGGGAAACAACAAGCAGTTCCCAGAATGTAGCTTCCAGGCTCTCCTTCTGCCAATCTGAATTTGTTAGATCCAGTCAACATGAAGAAAGGCTTCCCATTACTGGTCCACTTCTGTCTGGTTTTAGCTTGCATTTAAGCAGCATGGCAGAATCAGTGCCCATGAGCTCAGATCTTATGCCAAGTAAGTTTTCATCTGCTTACATGAGGTCACAACAGGATACGTTCATTCCTGGGGGGAGCAATCACTAATAGTTGCTTAATTTCTTCTGCAGCTGGGGGAATTCGTGACTATATGGAGAATGACCGGCAAGATGATCAGGCTGTTGTGGGAGCCAGCTCGGTTATTTCTCAATATACTGACAGTATGAAACAACTGCGTGACTCTCTGCAAGTCACACTTTCTGAGCGGCAGGCAGCCCCATGTGACAGCATGATGCTCACCTCAGAAATTGAGGAGTTAAATCAAGGTAGCCCCAAGAAGAAAAGGCAAGTCCATATTTTTTAAGTTTTTCATTTTGGTTATTTTGATATTTTTTGTTTATGCTGGTTGTCCAACTTGAGAATCATTATGAATCCAGGAAGAAGGCATCAAACAGCAGTGAGAGTGAAGACTGCAAACGTTGCAATTGTAAGAAGTCTAAATGCTTGAAACTGTAAGTATGCTGGAAGCATGTGTAGAGCCTATTCTTAATTCCTTTACACTTGTTTCTTTGTCCTATAAATTGAATATTTTTCATCATGTTTGTCATGTATTATAGTGAACAAATCCATCATTTCAGATCCATGATCTTATTGAGGCCTTTTTTGCTCTCTCAATGTCAACCTAGTCAGTAATGGTGATGACTATGCCTTCCTCTATAAGCACCAGTGAAGAAAGTGGATTTATGCTGCAGACACTAATGAAATAGGAATGAAACTAAAAAGTTCATAATGTATCAGGCACCTGTCATAAGATATGTTGTGTTTCATAGTGTAGTTATTAAGTAGAAGCTCCTGTAGTAGACTCATAGGAATTTAAAAATTCACAAATCATGGCAATTTAACTTTTTTATTGACATCTATCTGCAAAAACTAGTTTTGGGTTGGGGCAGAGAGTTCAAAGGGTATGTTGACCATAAATTTATGTTAATGGTGAAACCAACTTTGCATGCCACAAGTCTTTGTTATGAACTTATGAATTGCCTCAGACTTTTCTTTAGTAAATAAAGTCACAATCAGATTTCCCTGTACATTTTTGTATGTTTCATCTGTACTTTTGTATGTTTCATCTGTACTTTTGGTCATTGGCAGTTACTGCGATTGCTTTGCAGCTGGAATCTATTGCATTGATTCTTGTGCATGTGAAAACTGTTTTAACAAGCCCGAATATGAAGAAACAGTTACTGATACACGGCAACAAATTCAATCCCGTAATCCACTTGCATTTGCTCCAAAGATTGTAAGCCATGCTGACCCATCAGCAAATGTTGTGGTAATTCCTTCATACTAGATCCATCTAGGTCATTATGGAATTGGAAGTATTCTAAGGTGAGAACACTTTGCAGGAAGATGGTAACTTGACAACTCCAGCCTCAGCCAGACACAAAAGAGGATGCAATTGCAAGAAGTCCAAGTGTCTTAAAAAGTACTGTGAATGCTTTCAGGTATAGAAATACTTTGATGACCGCAACACAGCAGAATTTATTTTTCAGCTTCTAAACTTGCAAAATTTCTCATCTCACTACATTGTTCCATCACCTGTCCCAGTGGATGAGGCATTATTCTATTTGCATATTTAATGTGAAAATGATTGTGAAATTATCCTTTGGTCTCAAATGGAAAGGCCATAATCCTTGTCGCTTGAGATGGGAGTAGGGATGGGAACTTGGTATACATTGGCTTTTCAATCATTCAAAACGTATCATGTATATATTTTCTTCTATGTTTAAGGCTAATGTTGGATGCTCCGATGGATGCCGATGTGAGGGTTGTAGCAATTCATTCGGCAGAAAGACAGGTTAGAACCATTATGCAACCTTAGCTCCTTCAGTAATTCAGAAAAATACATAGTTCTATATTGTCATCTGATAAAGTTGTTAAACCATTAGAGTACTTGAAAGTGAACCAGATTCCATAAGTTTTTCAATCAGAATTTTCTTGCAAAACTCATGGACTAGGTCAATCATTTATATCTAATTATCAGCTGTGATAAATTTTTTCATTATAACTCTCACAGGACTCCCTATGAACTCCTGCAGCAGGCATTGTTTATAGGCTGTATGGTTTAGTCACATGAAATTTTGTAACTGGTCATGAAGCTATTGAATTTCAGCTGTCTCACTTCACTAAGAATAAGTTTGATTTAAAAATGTTGCCAGATTTTTTCCCGGACTAACATCATGAAATGGACAGTCTTTTATTTCTTCTCATAGTTACCAATACACTTACTCCATAATGTGAAATT
The DNA here is from genome assembly GCA_030449075.1 of Murraya paniculata. Classification (NCBI taxonomy): domain Eukaryota; kingdom Viridiplantae; phylum Streptophyta; class Magnoliopsida; order Sapindales; family Rutaceae; genus Murraya; species Murraya paniculata. The sequence goes on along the minus strand of JAEVFN010000049.1, from coordinate 703,164 downwards.
GCAGAATCAAAATACTGGAGAGTTGAAAGATGGGAGAATCAATCTCATGTAAAACTGGATGCAGCAGAGAACGTGACTGACTCCACCAAAGCTGGGACAGTAAAACAGTTCTCACCAAGATCGGAAGATCTTCCTGATATGAGCCATATCACCCCACTTTCTTATTCTTACCCAGAAGCTGAAGCTTCTTCTGCTTCCCTCAGTATAAGAGAATTTCAAAATGTTTGTAGGCCCGATTTGCATCAGCAAAGCAGCTTCCAGTCATCAGCTGTTAACCCTCACTGGCAATCACCCATGAGTTTTATGCCTCAGATATATGAGAACATTGCTGAACATAATAGGTGCAGTTCTGACAGTAAAGTCCATGACACAACAAAAGAAGAAAATATGCCTGAGATTCAGAAGGATACCTCTACACCCTCCAATGCAAGGAAAGCTAACATACCAAACAAGAAACAAATATCTCCACCACAATTTCAATCACAGGAGTCGAGATCAAGCTCTTCTCCAAGATGCTTGCAAAGCGGCCGCAAATTCACTTGGAAAAATGTGCCTTCATTTCCTCCTCTTACTCCATACAGCAAGTCAAAAGATGATATTGGCCAAACTGGAAGTGATTTAAAAGGTGATCCCAGTGATAACTGATAGGCAGAGCCAGAGAAAGGTTTGGTCACTCAGATTTATTTTGATTGACATTGCGAATGGATAATCAAATCGTTGGGTTTTTCTCTCAAAAGCTCATATAACCCTAAACCTGTAAGTTGCTCCCTGTTTTCCTTTAAAAAAAATAAATCAATAAAAATACAAGAAAACTGCTTGCAAGCTTGCATCTGTATTCCCTAGATATGTAGAAAGCATTCTTGCTAGAGCAGAGGTTAATCTTTGGCCCTTTTTTTTTTCACTCTTGTAGAGAGTTTAGTATTGTCGCCGGTAGCCAGTGGTGAGAGAACACCATTTAATTACCGTTCGTACAAAGATTTATAGTTTCCAAATAATTTTGCAGGTTCCTGTTTGTCTTCTTTGTCCTTGCAATGCTGTTTCCATGCTATCATTTAAGAAGCAGAAAGCATTTCCTTTACAGCGCTTTTTTTTCTTGGGGGAGTAATTTTCAAACGAATTTGATTCCTTAACCTAACCTCTGGCTCTATGCTGTTATAATGTTATAGACAGGATCAGATTCTTAAGTTGATCTCAGGACATATAAACAAAACAACCTCATCTTTACAAGGTAGAAAAAAAAAAGAGAAGTTAATCGACAAAGTCCATAGGACCTAATATTGCATTAATGAATAACAAAATGCTCCGATAAGTAGAATCCACTAGATCCATTATCATCTACACTCTACAGCTGAAATGTAAGAAAACTGCACCCGAAATTTTATTGTTAGAACTGGCAAGAAAAACGGTTAAGATGCTTGATTTATCTGTACCATATACCCCCACAACCATTTCTGTCCACTATCTATTAGAACACATGCTTTGTTTCTCCCCCAGTGTTATTGTTTCAAAGTGCTTCCTTCTCCTCGCTAGATTCAACAAGAAACTGATGCTGTGCTACAGTTATGCACGGGAACCCTCGAGTCCCAGCCTTGTTGCAAGCCAATTGCAGACCTCATCCATCTCTTTAGGGACTGTGTAATGCCCAAGCCTGCACAGCCAAAACCAAGCAGTCAGCTATTTGATTCTATTTTTGTATGTTAATCGTGAGAATATTCTTGCAAATAAAAGAAATTGAATAGGTACCCTTCAAAGGATTTGAATGTGAGATGACGAAATCCTGATATACTCAAGCAGTTGGCAGATTTCTCTCCATATTTATAGGGGACTACATCATCACCTATGTCAAAATGAATATGAAGATTAAATGAGGAGTTGCATTTAGTCATGGAAATAGCAAAAAGTTTGTTAGCCTTCATGGTATTTGGTCTTTAAATTAAAAAATAAAAGAAAAACAAGAACAAAAATGATGCTATCATTGGAAGAGATGTGAATACGTACAAATTCCATGAGTGAGCAAAATGGGCAAGGATGCAGCACGCCTCGCCGCCTCATGTGACCCTTCTATTTTGTTCCTCAAGTTTCTGCATCATCTTAAGATGTTAGACTATCTTTCAGATGTATCTTTAAGATGTATTGAGCTCTATTGATATTTTCTTCATATCTAAGGATGGCAATTGTGCCTGCAAACCCGTAAACCCGCTCAAACCCATCCACCAAAACCCGCCCGCTGCGGATAATTTTGCAGGTTACGGGCGGGTTTGGTACTACAAATTGAAACTCGCACTTGGATACGGGTGGGTTTGGTATTAGTCCAATATCCGACGGATACCTGCATGGATATCCGCTAGACCCGCAATGTTTTTTTTAAATATTTTTAATTTAATTTTAAATGAAAAAATTTTTAAATCTAAAAAATATATAAAGAAAATAATGCAATTATGCAAAGTGCCAAATAACCAAAGTGTAAACACGTGTACTATGTATAACAATGCAAGTAGTATATGTAGCCCTAATAGTTATAAATTTAATTATTACACGTGTACTGTGTATTTTATATTTAAATTTAAGAATTTATATTGAACTGATGTTGAAATTTTAATTTTTCACGTACATTGATTAAATTTAAAATTGAGTATGTTATGTGGAATTTGAGATTATTATTGTAAATTTATATAGTGAACATTTGTGATTTTAAATGTATAAACCGCAAAAAACCCGCCGGATACCATTGCGGGTTTGGTAATTGTCAAAACCCGCTGCGGGTTGCGGATGGGTTTGGTAATTTAAATTTTGTGCGGGTTTGAATTTGGTAATGACAAACCCGCTGCGGGCAGTGCCCATTGTCATCCCTATTCATATTAGATGTTGTTAAATAGAAACATGATGAATAAATCTAAAGGGAACAATAAAGAATTTCTGGAGGGAATATTAAAGTGGACAAAGGTTATTCATGCATACTAGTTTTGGGATAAAGGATGAAGGCTTGTGAATTTCTGCATGGATGAGAACTTCTAGATAGAAAGCATTTATTGTAGAAGGAAATCATTTCATACTTTGAACCTGGAAGCCAGCCACTTAATCCGAGAACCACCCTTAAGTTGACATAGTATGGAATCCCATTTCCATACCTACCCAGGGCACAACAAGTTGCTGAGTAAAGTGCCACTGCAGCACCCGTGCTGAAGCCTCCGATACCAACTTTAACTGTCAAGAACAAATAAAAATGTATGATGAATTCCAGTTCCTAAGTAAGACATGTCAAAAGTTATATCAGTACGAGCCTGGAAAATGATATGGGAATAGCTCCTGGAAATAATAAGTTAAAAACTTTCCAGCTGCTAATTGAGACATGGTAATATTTATATGATTAAAAGCCGCATCCTTTTTATAGATACGGAAGGAAGTGGACTTCATCTTTGAACTGTAAATTTTTGCTGTCCTTGTATTTGAAATCGTGAGTTATTTGTCTTGGAAACAATTTGGCCTTGGGAAGTACCGTCAGCTGGTTCTGTTGACAACAAGTTTGCAATATGTGCTGCTGAAGCATCCAAACCCTCCCAATCTTCCGGACCATCATCTGAAAGCTCTCCCACATCAAACCCTGATGAAGATTCAAGAAGCAGTGTTCGTGATTTCAATCAGTACCAAAACATAAAAAAGAAAAAAAAAATCCACAGTGATAAAATATTCAAGTATTGTATTAACCAGAAAAGAAAATCAATCTTACATGCAGTGCATGGAAATCCCCCAAGTACTGCCACTGGACGAGTAGGAGCAGTTGGACAAATCCATTTTATCTGCAATGTCAACAGAATCGTATGATAAATATTGATGTCACCGTACAGGTCAGAATAATTGAAAATATAAATTTTAACTGGTGTAGATTAAAGGAAAAAAGTACGTTCTGCATGAACGAGAGAGACAAATTTAACGTGTATGCGTCCTTACATTTGGCAGAGGAAGGCTTTCCAATAACTGGGACCAGCTGCAAACAAACAGAACACTGAATAAGAAAACTAACTCTTAACTGTGTCTATTATCTATATTATCATCAGTGAAGCAAAGCTCCCACTTCCCCCACCCCCACAGGAAAAAGATAATAAGCAACATGCTATTTCTTTAATCTGCTAAACCAAGAGAATCCAATGGCAGATGGAGCTTCTTTAGCTCACTCAGAAGTTGACAACCTCAATAGCAAAGCCTATGAGACACCCAATTAATATATTCACCTAGAATAATGGGACCACAATTTTTGAGCTGAAGCAGCTTTAAAAGACAGAAATCACAAATATGTGCACGTTTATCTGCACACTGCTCGACAATAAAAAGAATAGCACCTGTTTCACCTTGGATTGGCGATGTGTATTCACCATGCTATACCTTGGAATTATAGAAAATTTCTAAAAGACCTCTATTAACTTGTATTAGTATGAATATCTTTTTGTTAAAAGGTCATGACTGGGTGTTTGTTTGGCAGGAGAACCAAGTGAAGTAGTGGTCCCCATACATGAATATGGCATATGCTCTTTTCCTAATCAAGGCTTCTTTAATCTTTAGCTAAGATTGCCAACAAATGAGACAAGAAAAAAGGGGAAATAAAAAAGACCAATAATCAAATCTATATTATTTCAAGGCAGCACTGCTCTCTCCCATCAAACTTGTGCAATTGAGAAAACAATGAAAAAAAACTCAACATTAAAGTTTTAATATCACACAGCCCCTCAATTTAGAACATGTCAAGATGCTAATTCTCTAACTCCTTCCTTTTTCTTTCTTTTGGAACCATAAGCCATCCTTAAAATAGAAAAGAAAAGGTAAGCATCAGATGCGAACAATATCTTGTGTCTGCTACTAGTTTAATCACGTGAACTAGTGATTATCTACTTAGCAACTCAGTCCCTCCATACAAGGAACATAAATTTCCCTTCTGAAAAAAATAGTCCCAAGGTCTATAATGGGTTTAAATGACAAGAATACACAAAAAAAGAACTGTAACAATTTTAAAAAGGAATAAAATAAAATGAAAAAAATAGAAATAATACCTTGAGCCATTATCCCCCAGGCCATGCAACCAAACTATGGTAGCCTGATGTTTCCCTTTGGGCCTCACCACATGAGTCCTTCCAAACTCAAATGTCCTTCTAGCAGCTCTGCTACCTAAAATTTGGAGCAACAAAGTCACTTCTCAAAAAACATTGAAGTTCAAAGAACAACACTGTAACATGCAACCTCACTTAAAATTGAACTAGTCTAACAGAGAACCCGAGCCCCTGAGTACTGATATGTACAATTCAGATGATATACGAAACCAGTATCAAAACACAGCGCACGCACTCAAAACTTCATGCAAGTTAACTGAAAAGGAACCAAAGAACAAAAAATGAAAAAATTGAAACTTTAGAAGAAGGTAAAGAAACAAACCAGAGCCCGTAGTTTGATGGGAATAGCTCATTTTCTGTTTGCTACAAACTGCACTAAAAACTCCACCTACGGCAAAGACTGAGAAGAGGAGCTACTGCAATGAAAAAAACCCAGAAAGAAACAGGTATTTATAGTGCCAAAAGGGAATAAAACAGGTGAATATGCATCACTAAGTATGTCTAGAGTGTACACCAGCTACACATATTTGCAAAAACCACCTAAAAACTGAAGAGAAAAGAAAGCATCCATGGAAAGTGAGAGGCTAAAAAGACAATGACAAAAAGCAAGATATCTTTTTATTAGCAGTAGAGAATCCAACCAGAACAGCAGAGCACATTAATGAGCACATTCATCCATTTTCTTGATTTGCAATTGCAACTTAATAAGAGAATCAATGCTTGTGGCTAGCGGCCAAAAACTAAAGCAAAACCCAACAATAACCGAAAAAATAAACAAATAAAATAAAAAGAGCAGCCTCAAGAATATTACTTGAAATAACGAAGAATAACCCAAATTTGAAAAAGAAGATATCTTTCTCTCAATCATTAGTTTATGGATTTTTTATGATTGATTGACAACCATTAACCATAAAGCTACGAACTTTCAAGTTCCTCATTTGTCTTTCCAAGCAAGAAAAGAACATGTGAAAATAAAAACTATCAAGAACTGAAAGATAACTAAGCCAAAAATCTTATTTTCCTTTTTCAATTTTATTCTTCATGATGTGTTTAATGGGTACCAACCTGGAAAATGATAACTTATGTGCAAGAGAAGCAAGAGAAAGCTTGCCAACTTTTTTCTTCCTTTCCGTTTTCTTTCTTGCTTGCTATTATTATTTTTTCAGCTGCTGAAGTCCCACCAAGAAAAGTTTCTTTGTTTTATACTCCTTGGAAATCCAAAATAGCAACATCCCCCTTAAAAAATTCAAATACATACATACATATATATATATATATATATATATTACTACTAATTTAGTTTAGAATTTTAAACTTTATTAAATTTTTAAAAAATTATTAAAACGTACAGTTTAATAGCTTTACTTATCATTATACTATTAAACCGTATATTTTAATAGCTTTATCAGACTTCAACAAATTCAAGATACTAAATTATAATATTTTTAAAATTTTATAAGGAGGAATTAAAAATTTCTTGAATTTATTGAATCAGAAATTCAGTTGATATAATAAGTTGAATCTATTTTCAAATGTTTAAAATATAAATAAATGAACTTCTACCGATGAACATGAATGTCAAATCTAAAATTTTATAAGAATGGAATTAAAAATTTCTTGAATTAATTGAATCAGAAATTCGTTTGATATAACAAGTTGAATCCATTTTCAAATATTTAAAATATAAATAAATAAACTTCCGCCGATGAACATGAATGTCAAATCTCTCACCGGTGATCTACCATTCGACTATTAAATAATTCATGGATATTTCTTGAACTTAGATCACTACTGCTAAATGAGGAATCTTTTTGCATAATGAAGAATTTTGTAATCTATCATGCTTGAATTAAAATTTATTTTCCACACCCAATTTCAACTCTAAACCTCAACTGCAATTTCACACACATTAGTTCCACTATGTTTACAGTACAAAGTCCCAGTCGAAAGTGGTGGTGGCACAAATCCCAGTCCTCAAATACAAGAAGATAAATTTAGATATGTAGAATGTCAATGGCTCTAGGCCATAATGCACCACTATGTATGGTTTCACCTATGAGATTCAGCCTTAATGCCTTGGTGCACCAGGCATTTTTAGCAAGAATATTTCTGGACTCTTATGCATATAACATTCAAATTTAATAGTTGGATGGTAAATTAATTCTGAGAAAAGGATTCGAGTCTCTCGTGTGTTTTAGTGGAATGTATTTTTCCTTTTTTCCGGATATTTACAAGTAGATTCATCCATTCTAAGCCCCAACATATATTGACAGCACAATCACGGAGTTGTTCTAAGAGTTGTTACCAGTGACTCTAAGAACAAAATAGGATACGTCTATGGTAGAACAAAGAGCACACACATATGCACAAAGATAATTTCCCCCAAACTCGAATTCAAGCAGAATTTGAACCTCATATATCTTGATTAATTAGTGGTCTTATTAATTGTTTCTTCATTTATTTTATCTTGTTCTGTGGAAATAATTTAACCTTTACCCTCAACATTCCTCTTACACAAAAGCTTCGGCCTCGTGCCTTTAATTGCCAATACCTTTTCATGTTCATCTCATAATCTAATGCTAAAGAAGATGCTAAACTCCATATTTAACTCGTTGACTATGAAAAATCTGCCCACATGGCAGACGAAGATTGGTTAAAACAATAAATGGCAGCATCAGATTTCATTTCCAGGTCAATTAGCTCATTATTTTTCCCCCCTTTGCGGGAAACTTTTAGAGCCCCCTTTTTGTTGTATACTCCTTCGCTGCCCCACAACACAACCATACTTATTAAGACAAGAATCAATCTTTAATCTGTAGATTATAAAACAGGTTTTCCGTGATTAGACAGCAATATGCTGTTTGGCACTCATCTGTTATTGCAGATTAAAATACTTCAATGTGGCTTTATATGCTTTTATAGATGATCAAGTTAACAACTTGCATAGAATTTTGATTTCTCTTTTTGGCTTATTGAAGAGTCTTGATTTTATACTTGAAACCATTAGAATATATATACCTAGTATTTGAACTCAAGTCGTCAGTTAAAAAAATTGTTTGAAAATTATTCAATCAAGTTTAAAACAAATCATTATAATAAAAATTTTAGGTTTAGATTTTTTCTTTTAAAAAAAAATATCTACCATTCAGTTATTTACTTCTAAAATTACTGAACTAATCCTATTGTAACACAGAATGTATTTTCTCACGTCTTGGGCTGTATAAATTCATTTTAGGTCATGTATATACCCAAATTTGGGTGAGATATTTGTAATCTCTACTTTTGAAATTTTATTTTATGAACTAGCCCTAGTTGCTTTAACATTTTACCCCTTCATACACACACACACACGGGCACGCACACACACTTTGGCCCTTAAAATTTTGGCTCTGCCGATGCCCAGAAGTCATAGAAGAGGTACACATGAAGACTCAAATCCTAAAGCTTATAGGAGCAAACTACAAGTGTATCCATGATTTTATATTTGGTGCAATCATATGAATAGGACTTAAAAAGATGGTCTCATATTCATCATTCTTTTACAACTGTACCTTCTCTAAGACCTTTTCTTCTTTCATCAAAAACAACTTTTATTACTTAATGTAAAGAAATTGTAACTTTCGAATCACTATAGTTAATAGTAGTGCTTCCCAACCATGCATGCATATTTGCAAAGCTGGCTGGTGCATGTAAAAGGTCCACGTTTACCCTACAAGAAACGTCAAAATCAAAAGGATCATAATAACAAAAATAAAATAAACATTATTGTGAATAAAGGGCAAGCATAATATTGACTTGAGGTAAGAAGCCAGAGTGGAGTCCTCAGTATCAGTCCGATATATATATCTAGTGACTAGACATTTGTGAACCACAGCAAAGTAGGTGCAACAAGATCAAATGTAGAGCTAGCTAGGGCTCCTTTTATGTCTTTCATTTCATGTCATTGAGTATAAATTAAGTAGTGAACATGGATTAAAGATGTTAAAACAAATATAATTAGGTTTAGGGATTTGATGGGTAGGTTAGTATGAATGAAAAAGTTCTAGCCATATCAAGATAATTAATTACCCGATTTTTTCTGTCAATTGATATGATGGTTGATGTGAATGTGATACTCCATATTCAGTGGTCGCATAATCAACATTCCTAATAAAAGTAATTTTTTTTTTGGGAATAAAGGTAAATTTGATTAACCGAAGACGAGAGCAATAACATTGTTTGTAAATAGATATGTTGATCTCTCTTCTTTTTCTCGATCTTGATTTACATAAAAAAGTCAGCAATTGTGGTTATACTTGAACAAGAAAAGGCTCAAGTAATCGTAAAATTACTTAATTATTAGTGTCTAAGTACACACATATGCATTTTAAAAAGTGCAAACATCGGCACAAGAGGCAATTGAAAATAATTTCCACCTTTTTGTTGTAAATTGTTCCCAGTGGCTAGTATTGATTTCTTGGCTTAACGGTGGAATATAATATCACTTGCCCGTTAAAATTTGAATTATTTATGTTTCTAGTTGTCTCTTTCAATCTGTCTCTTATTCCATATCTACTGTCTACTGATCCCAAATGGAATCAAAATAACATCTTATCCTTCTCTTCTTTTCTTGGCAACTATGTATGATATAATGAGTATATTACATTGAATTTAAACCTCGAGAACTCCCGACATGGTTCTGTCACAATTAGGCTGCTAATAATTGTTTGATTCCGAAGAAGCTATTGGGAAGTCTTCTAAATTCTGTGAAAATTTGATCACTTTGATCACCCTTCTCCGTGAATTTGTAAGAAAAAGATGATTCATCAGGAAAGAATAAGAATGGGGGCGAGATGTCCAAGTACCGCAATATTTCTCCGTGTCTTTTTGCCCCTCCCACTTTTATTTCCTGGGGTTAGAGTCGCAGTTGTGTTGTTCCTTTCCCATTATTGGTAAGATTGTGAAAGGTGGAATTTTTGAATCAGTTCTCCTTTGATTCTCATCAGATTTTTCCCCCAAGAAATTGATAGTGTTGGGTTGCTTGGTTTCTGATCTTATTTGAAAGCAAAAATCATAAGATATGAGTACACCTTGCAAGGAATATATCCCCGTGCCTGTTTCTTTGATTTCATTGCCTTGGTAGTAAGTAACCATTCAAATAAGTGAGACAGAAATGCTTATGGAAACTATTTAAGGTGGTTAAAAGCCACATAAATGACCAAAATTTGATAATGAAAACAGAAGATGCTATTGATTTAAAATGAATTGATATGAACCCCTAGAAATTTAATAATAAAATGAATGGATCTTCAGTAACGACAATGAAATAAAAATATCGAATTCTTACACTCACGGTAAAGAAATAGAAATCTTTATTTGGCAAAAAATAATCAACAGAAACCGATATCTCCATATGGCAAAAGCGAGATAAATCCTGGAATCTCACCAAAGTGATTTATTATGGCCATTCTCGATGATGTATTTATGACGCAAAAGAAAAACGTTACACATGGCTTGTGGAGAAATAGAATTCAAGAATCAAATGTGATCATGCCCAAAATAAAGGTTCTACGATTCCTTTAAAACTGGCAAGAAGAAGTTCCATGAAAGAATTGAAGCTTAGCCATCAATTATTTGGCAATGCATTAAAGCAAACCTAAAAAGATCCATAATTCCAACCGATGATCGACCCGTGTCTAAATTACCACAAAAAAGATACCGCCCCAACATTGGGAAAGCAACAGCCATAAGAACTAGGGACCAAATCAAAACAAACAAGATAAAGCTTTTGAACTTTTGAAGCTGCGCAGTAGAGTATAATGGAAATTGTCTCATCTTCTCAAATTTTATTCCATCAAGGAAATTAACAGTTGCTATTAGTGATGATCATCATCGCCATGTCCATCTGGAGGTCCTCCTGGGCCGACCACTTCCAGCTGTCGCAACATTTGTAAATTAGTAAAGATTCATATGATGTTGCAAACAATTGGATAAATTTTCTTTTCCGGTATTACAAAGCAAAAGACATCTTAGCTTGTACACTGTCATAATAGAAAAAGGTAATGACTCATGTTACACCAAGGTAATAAACTCAATTAGGAAAGAGAAATAACCTGACATGACCCAATCTGATAATAATAGTTAATTTTAATTTTAATTTATTTGATTTTATCCGTTAAAAAAAATTATTTGATTTTATAGTAGTAGTTTTTATTTTTTGTTAAAAATGGTAAAAAAGGATTAAAATGAGATAATTACATTAAAACAATCTTCTAATCATAAAATAATTTGCAAAAAAACTCAAAATAAACAAAAAAGGCTCAAAATCACCCTAATCCAAATATTATTCAAATCCATCCTAACTGACCTAAAATTGATTTTAACCCGAACCCGACCCGATCAACATATAATCATAACCCGATCCGATCTGATCCAAGCAACGCAGATTGGATCGGATTACAAGTTCAAATTACATTTTTTCCCAATCCGATCAACCTTAAACCCAATTGGATTGATGGGAACCTGAATTTGCCAACCCCTAAACTCCATCCCATCCAGCCTCAACAAATCATATCGGAACCGTCAAAAAGGGATCTTAGAGGAGTATAAGATCATATTGAAAGGACACATATTTAATTATCTAGAGAACCATAACCCTATTACTGAATTAAAACAGATCTGAAATATCGTACTTTGCCTCATTTCAATCCAAATAACCATACTTTGCTTATGAGGCAACACCAACTGTTTTATTAATTTTACTTTTAGAGGGTAATACAAGCAAATTTGAGTTGATTGATTACTTTACCATTAAAATAGGCTTGGAGAAGATAAATATGACACAGAATGGTAGCCCAATCATGAAGTTTTGGGGCCTATGGGCAAGCAGGCAACATAATCTACAATGGGCTTGTGTGTGTGTGTGTCTTTCCATGTTTGAATATAGTTTTGGTGAATGCCCTATCTAGCTAACAACAGCAAATCAAGTTTGAACCTCAGCTTACCACAAAGTATTGGGAGCACACAGGGCATTCATGTGGCTTGCCTTTCTCCAGCCAAAACCAGACAACATCATGCTCATCCTCTGTGAATTAAAAAATAAAGAAAGGAAATTATGGTATATGGATGGTATAAATGAAATACTTTTAATTTTCTGTAAACCATTACAGAAAGAAAGAAGAAGATAAGAAAACCCACCGCCTTCACCACCAGGGCATCCAACTATTCTTTTGTCATAGTATGACTTGACAACAGCAGGTGCTTCCTACAAGGAAATCAAGAGTAATGAATAAAAAGACGACCAACTGTAAGTCTAGGTGTTAATCAAAGACTCACATCACTTCAACCAGAAAATAATAACACAGAAAAGAGTTAATATGCAACAGATCAAGAATGAATTCAATTATTAAATATATTAAATTGTAAAGGCCTGTTAGGTCATCCATTCACCAGATTCATTTAATTTGTATTGGATTCCAAGGTATGGATCTATCATCCAAAACATTGCTACAGCTAACAGATAATGCCACCAGCAAATAAGATATATCCTCTGTCAATAGAAAAACTATCACAACGCCATATGATGAAGGGAAAAAAAAAATTGTCCGTCAACAAATGATGCATTGGAAAACGATTGGCGGAGACAGACTGGAATATTAATTAAAGCAGCAACAAAAACTTAAAAATGAAGGTTTAATTCATTTTAGAAACTATTTAACTTTTAATTCATTTTAGAAACTATTTAACTTAAAACAGTGGACAACACTAAGCACGCAAGAAAATTTGTTCCATGCAAAGATTTATACCCCAGAATATTGTAGTCGACATAAATATTTAGCACAAGAAACCTTATGAACATGTTCCAAGTAAAGATATATAATTATATAAATCAGAAGACATAACTTAAAAAATTAGTTGTCACTAAAACTTTAGCCTACTAAGCTGCCGAGGTAAGGTTAGCGAGCGCGAAAGATGGCAATTTCAGTGATTTAATATTTTAGTTTCAAATTTCAACTAGCTTCTCATCTTACCACTGTGCTAGCAACCTAATCCACTAACTTTAAATGTTTTCTCTTGATCTTTGAAAACAATGGTTTGCATGGCCAAACTATAACAAATATACAAAACGAATTTTGGAGCATATCAAATTTATTTTTTGATGTCCAGACTTTAGTTATTTGCATACTAATGGTGTTAAAATGGTAAAAACTACAAAGATGAACATCGTCTTCTAAAATGCACTCAGTAAAACACACTTACTTTTGTACCAAAAGGCCCAGTGGGGTAATCTATTTCAAGAATGCTCCTTCCCTGCACAGAAGAGACAACTAAAAAGTTCAGAAGAATCTCTCAACTGCCAAAAGCATCTAACCCAAAATACAATATGCTTGCAAGACATCACAGTGTAAAAAATTGGGGGGAAAAAAGGCAGATGATTAAAATTTAGTGGAAATCATTAGTTGCTACTAGATACAACAGAAGCCTCCACTGCCTCTATAACATTTTATTTAGTACAAACAAAAATATTAAGAACAAGAAACATAAATCTCACACTTCCTCCCCAATATATTCATTTTCTGTGCAACTAAACCAAATGTTGAAAACAAAATTTCCTGACCCAAAAAAGAATTATAAAAAGAAAAATTACCTCAAGTTCAGCTTCAAGCTCCTCCCGCTCGTGTCCAGTTGCAACGGGATTAATATCCTCGACTCTCTTCTTCACAGAAGTGCCTGCTACAAACAAAACAAACTTACCCACATCAGCCATACATCTTCACTTCTTAAGTAGAGTTAGAGACACAAACTCTTGTGTCAATACCCTATTGGTTGGATAAAAGTAAAAAATTTAATGTAATTAACATAGTGGTCATATATGAAAATCACCAAACCAATAAAGAATTGACACATCAGTTAGTACACGAATTTTGTATCCCTATAACTATTGCTATTTCTTCCCCCATTCACTCATATTATCTGACAACACTTCAACATTTCTCGTCTTATCAAAATCTACAGATGTAATAAACAATCCTGTTCAATTTGATACAGCATTATCCACAACGCCTAAATCAACATAAAAGAATCATGTATCAACTAAAAACGCCACAAAATACATTACATGAATGATTACACAAGTGAAGATCTAAGGGTCAAAGGAAAAAAAATAGGGTTTGATGTGACACCGAGAGAGATGTGGGGGGGACCTGAATCAACGCTGAAGTGGCGAGATGCAAAGAAAGGACGAGAAATGAAAGATCGACAGACGATTGAAGGATTGACTGGCGCCGATCGGCATGAAGATTGAGCTAAAGCAAGGGCTTGGGCTTTGAGCTGTGAAGAGCAGATTCTTCTCCACATCGTCGTTTGGGGAGCTAGCTTAGGGTTTTGGTTGTTTGTATATAGGTATAGGTTGTGTTCTGATTCTCAGGTCGCCCCTTTTTTTTCAGAAGAGAAGAAAACGACGCCGTTAGCGTTTACTCTCTAGCAGACTCTCCCCCACTTATTAATTTCACTTTTTAATCAGTCCGAGTTGGAAATGAGATCATGAGAAAAGAGAAAATGCGAGGCGAGCGAAGGCTGCGCCGATGATGTGCTGTTTGTTTAGTGTGTGAGGATTGACTTCACACGTGTGAATTAGCCTCAATGCGGGCTTGTGGCTAAAAGTAGAGGTGGGCAAACCCAATCTAACTCAACGGATCAAACCCAATTTAATTTTAATGAGTTGAGTGAGTTATTATGGATTAATTGAATTAATTTTTTGAAACTTAATTAATAATTGAGTTGGGTCAAGTTAATCATGATGAACCCAACCTAGAGATGGCAATGATATCCCAAAATTTGTAAATTTGTTCAAACCCATCCATCACGCAAGTAATTTTGTGGTTATCGGTTGGTATCACAAATCAAAACAAGCACTAAGTTATGGATAGGTTTAGTATTTGTAAAATATCCTATGAATACTTGCATGGACATCTGCGAAACGCGCAACATTTTTTAAATTTTTTTAACGTTTTAATTTAAAAACATTTAAACCTAATTACCTAAAAATGTAAACACTTGTAGCGTGCCTAACCACCTAAGCCCTAAAGAGTAAAATCCTAACATAAACCGATCACTCATCTATATGTCTTCACTCCTATAAAGAGTAAAACCATTCCCTTACTGTTGCAGTTGTCGTCTTCTATACAACCTCTTATTTTCATCAATTGTAGTCGTGGAAGATATTGTTGTCATTAAATGTTGCTATTAATCTATTATTTCCTTTAAAATTTTGGCATTTAATTACATTTGAAAATTGTGTGATTGATATACACATAGTTATAGATTCGACTTGTTTAAATCAACATGCATAATTTTATATTTTCGACTAGCTTAATATGTTAATTTGATACAATTAAAAATCGGTTTTAAATTAACATGTTAATTTGATATGATTTTATTCAGCTTGTTTCAAATGTGGAAACCGATAAAAAATCTGTTGGGTACCATCAAGAGTTTGGTAAATGTCAAAACCTGCAGCAGATGGATTTTCTTAAAAAATTAAAATGCGCATCAAGATGCAGGTAATGTTTAGTAATTTAAATTTTTTGTGAATACATGTTTGCTAATGGCAAACCCACAGCAGGCAGTGTCCATTGTCATCCCTAGTCTAACCTAGCCCAACCCATATAAATAACAACAACAGCAAACAATAACAATAATAATAAGATAATTCTCATTTGCAAAATCCTAAAGATCTAAATGGCTAATCTATTTTTTACCCTAGTTTTATTTTTTTGTAAGATAGACTATTTCGTTCTTGTATTTACTATTTTAGACTTTAATTCCAGAACTAAAATCACACTTTCAAATCTCAATTATCAGTTAACTAAGGTATTTCTCTAATTTATCCATTCTATATTATTTTATTTTTTTTTATCGAATACTAGACCAAAAATAGAATTTTTATGTTATGATATATTTATATTTGATTTCAATAAGTTTCATATTAAATTTCATATGTTTTTCTTAATTTAATTTTTAATTTTAATTTGACTTTCAAGTCTTCAACCCAACTCAACCCAACTCAATGATTTTAAGAATTAAGTTGGATTGAATTAAATATGTTTATTTAATTGGGTTAGGTTAATTTTATTTCAACTCATTTAATAATAGATTAAGTTGGATTTTCATAAATCCTATCCAACCCAACCCATGCCCACCTCTAGCTAAAACCATTTTCTCTACTCACTTGGTCACTTCCCCTCGAATAAGCAAATATGTCATGGTTGGGGAGTCCATATATCGCATATAGACTTTAAGTATATTATGACATAACTGTCGAGGTGAAGTAGGACCTAAAAGATCGAGAGGAACGATACATAGATAAAAAAATCTCTTATGACATATTCAAATACATTAGTTCATTCACATTTAATATTATCATACTCCAAATGCACTTTAGCCGTTTTGGTAAGTTTCTGTAGAAGTTAACTGCCATATTACGAATAAACATACCTTAAGAGTTAGGGCATTACTATGTCCAAAAATCTTTTTTTCTTTTTTCTGATTATATATAATGAGTCTATTAATATTTATAGTGATTTGTCTTGATACAGTTCATATGAAGCTTTATTTAGAAATTTGTTTAAAAAATAGAGAGACTAATCTCAACGCTTGAGAAATTATATTCTCATAACACATATCTAAAGATTTAAACCCAACTAAAAAAAATGAATCGGTGACGTGAAGAAATCACAACCACTAGCTTTTGCACTTTAAAATCATATTAAAAATGGTCACCACAAGTCTAAAAAACAATAAGAAAAATGGGCTTTATTTTATTAATCACTCCCTCGGAAAGCTTTATATATGTTAACATTAGTTTCACACTCATCATTTCTTGATTAGACCGTAACCAAATAACTCGGGTGATAGAAGCTGTTAAGAACCAATTCATAGAACATGAAGATCACAGATAAAATTGGCCAAAAATTGTCCAATCCTGTGGCTGTCTTAGATTCAATTCTTTGCATACAGAGAACAAAAACACCCAGTACCAAGAGCATGCCAAAGAACAATGACCACATACAGCCCTAAAGAAAACTGTTACATTGAACGGGAAGTGGTGATTATGCACAAGTTAGAAAACATCTCATCCAATACATATTACCTGAATTCTATACTTCTCATGTAGCGAGAGATAAATCAAACTTGAGTAAGTGAGGAGGGTAAGCAACCCATCTCATGTTAGCCTCAGGCATCATGTTAAAGATCAATGATCTTTAAGCCAGCCTGTCAGTCTTTTTTGCTTTTGCCTTCTACAGGATTCCTGGTTTTCCTCTCCCTCAAATTTTCTCCTCAAGTTTTTTAAATCGTCTTCACTCACCTGGCCATTCAGTTTTTGGTTCAACGCATAGGCTTCACCCAACTTCCTTTTGCACTCTTTGCTTGCAGAATCATGAGAAACAACTGGAATAAATTAGGAAAGACAAGAACAAAGAAGCTGATGTGGGTCAATTTGTAAGCAACTAAAGAAATGCTACATAGAGAAAAAGAAGTATAAGAAATAATATATTTAGTATAGATGCTACAAGTTTGCCTAATGGGTGGCTCTAAATATGAAAAGGGACCTACTTGGCAGCTTTTCATTTTTATGGTCGCAATGGATGTCCATAAAAAATAGGGATTAGTGTAATTTGCCATATGAGAGAAGTTTGCATGAGTTCATATACTACAGGAAACATGCATGTTGTTTCCGACCAGTTAACAGCAGCATAAGCCACAATAACAAAAGAATTTCATTCCCCGCACATTTTATGTGAAACATAATAAAAACTCAATAATGGTTGAGGATGGTCTTTAAGCATTACCACTGCCAATATAAAATTCCCACCAGGTCCCATTTGACCAGTTGTGGATTAACTCCATTGGACAGACAGATAGATCAAAATAACAACACCCAGTCAGACAACTGACCTGGTGTTGGATAATCTCTTCCAATAATGCACTTTGCTCTAGTCTGAATACTTAGCGGAGCAGTCCATGGTTCATAAATGTATTCCTTTGGCATATCTGATCATTTTAACTTGGTCACATATCAAACAGCAGATTACACCAAGCCAAAAAAAAAAAAAGGGAAAAAAATTACCGTAAAGTGGTGTAACTTCAACATACCTTTCAATACAGGCAGAAAATGCCTAATATAATTACCATTGGGGTCAAATTTCTTTCCAAATGATACAGGGGAGTAGATGCGGTTATACTGGTAGGCAGAAAATTTGTCAAAATATGAAGAACTTCAGTTAGAGGTTATTCATTGGCACCGTAAAACAGAATTTGTAAAGGGAAAAGATAAGCACACAGAAGGCCAGATCCTAACAAGCATGTAGCTCTACCAAATGAAATAAACATTCCTACACTTCCCAGGAAAACAGGATAAAAGAAGGGGATCATATGGTATTGAATGATTATAAATTGGTAATCAAAATTAAGCAGTTACAATGCAAAAAACAAATCATTGATGCACAGGTAGACTACAGAATGAGCATAAGATTGAGAATAAGTTGCTATTCACTAGCAAGCAATATTAAAAAGGTTACTTGTACATAATATTTATTAGATGGTTCATACCTGATAAAAGAATGATGAACATGATAGCCATAGCCAATTTCCATTATTAATTGCCCAATCCGAATCAATTAGAAGTCTTTCAAAAACATCACGTCCTTTTTCCCAATGAACAAACTAACAACAGGAACAATTCTCGTCAAGAAAACAAGGAATACAGAAGGACTCACAATGCAATAAGACATTAAAGTCATACCATATCCCCACGAGTTAGAAAACATGCAACACAATGCCGTGCTAGATGGTGCATCCAACCCCACTTGCGAAGCTACAACGGAGCAGATAAACAAACTTCAAAATATTCAGCCTAGATAAGGAAGTGCTCACCTAGATTGGATCAGCAGGGGGGCAAAAAATTCACAGACCTTACCTGGACCATAATAGCATCAATCCAAGGATACCCAGTCCTAGCTTCCCTCCATGCAGCCAGCAGTTCATCATCATTACTCCAAGGAATCTACATCACCAGTTAGTATGTCATCAAGCTTAATAACATATATCATATGCGGAATCAGAAAATTATGTAATAAGAAAATAAAACTGAATATAAAAACCCATGTTAGACCACTCTTAGTTTCGTACAAATAATAGTAGTCACATCATATAGAGGTAAAATTTATACAGGAACTAATCATAGAAAGTGAATTTTTAAATCGGGTGAATGATGGTTTCCCAGCCACACAAATGACTTGAAGGAAAGATTCAATAGCTTGGACAATTTGATTGACAGAGCACCTCATATTATTGATCAATGATAAAACAGGCTCCGAAAAAGACAACAGCAGCCACTTATTCTGATTGTAAAGGATGTTGCCGAGGGAGATTCAGTCACAGTCAAAGGAATAAAAGTAGGAAATTCTACAATATCATCACTTATTGTGAAAGTATAACTTTTCCCTTGAACCCCCACAAAGAGCTAAGAATCTTTAATTAGTAAATACAAATTAGTATATTTGGAAGGGCAATACAACTCATAATCAGTAATAACACTAAAACAACAATAAATAAATTATTCCACTTAATTCAAATAATTATCAGTTAAACTACCAGCATTGTTTACAATAAAACTTGTTCTCTATCCCTATACATATATATTTGATGGTTCATATTCTAATAGCGTATTTCAGATGGCAAAACCAACTTCTAAAAGAATTTACAATGAAGATAGATACCGATTGAAGCTATTGGACTTACCTGCTTGCATATCCTATTACCCTTCATCCGATCAAAATTGGGTGTGCCAAAAGCTACAGTGTAAAAAAAATCTCGCCATAGCAACTGCAGATATTGAACCAAATTTGAGCTGCATCTAGAAGACTATAACCAGCATTATCGAACAACATACATAGGTACACTGACCTGTCCAACGAGTGAAACTGGTGGTGATGTATGTTTTTTGACGTTTTTATAAACATCTGTAAGGCATTGGTACAAATACCTGGAAGAAAGACAGCCAAACTGCAAAAGAGATGAGTACAACTGCAGAAACAGAACTAGTAATAAAGAACAAAAAAGGTGCGACGGTCAGCTTAGTCTAAATATATTAAGGTCAGTAGTAACAAAATACATCCTCGCAATCTCCTACCCAAACCATTCGAAATACAACTTACTTTCAAGTAAGGTGATAACACAGTTGTTGCTGGCTTCAGATATGCAGATGGGTCACCCTTAGGTTTCTCAAAGTTTGCAACCCACTCCTGCAGTACAAGAAACAGATAAAAAAATGTAAAAGAAATATACCAGTAGCAGCACCACCTGCACCTAAGCGAAATCTAAGAAACCAAACTTTCAGTGTTTATGAATAAGTGTAGGAATTTCCGTGAACCGGACTTCATTCCCAATACTTAAATTAATATAATGCCAATTCTCACCAGTAAGCCAAAGCTAATGGTGCTCAAAATTTGTGTAAGTGCATCAATTAAAGTTGAGACCACGAACTACCTTCCGAACACTTTATCAAGTCCTCTAACACTCATGTAAGTGTATAACTTGATGATTTAGCAACCAAAATTTACAAGTGCAGAGACTAAGATCATACCTTGTCACTGATTGATTCCCTCAATTTCTTCAAGGCTTCCGATTCACCACCTCTAAATGGACTCAACTCTTCCTGTAGAAATATTACACTTCCATAAAGATTTATGGGAAGATACTTTTCAAAAATTATTTGCAACTTCAAACCTGTCCATAGCCTTTATAGCCAAGTTCCTCAACTGTTGGAACTTCTGAAATCTCAAAATTTCCAACATCTCCAACGGGAGGCAGAGATGAGAGTGTGACTGGAAGTGGAGAAGACGCCCACGAGGGCTGTCCGGCAAGCTTCAAAAATGATTGATAAGTCAGTGGTGGCTTTCCTCCATTCTTTTTGGTCATTAGTCATTGCAATTAGACAACATAGCCAATGATCAGTAGAGTAAACACAAACCAACGAAAATAATTGAATCTACAAAAAAAACTTCTGTATACAGACTTTTGGGGTCGGACCCAATTGTTAATGAGTTACTCACATACCTTCTGTATGATATCTGCAGGATTAAACAGTGTATGACTCACAGGTGAAAAAACCTGAATCCCAGCTGTAGAAGCATATTCCTGTTGAAACAAACATAATACTCAAATTACCTCGTATCAGCACCATAGCCACATCACCTTGGCACAAACTAACTTGTCTTGAAATGTATACAAACTACAAAAGAATAGACAAATTGCTGATTTGCCATTTGAGGAACCTAATTTGATGTTTCTAAAGTAGGAAAATAAAAGCTCTTACCTTAACCTTCATATCTAAAGCCTGATAATATGGATCCATATCATACTCAAAACAAAGCTTATTGACATCCCACTGCAAGCACCCAAAAGAAAACAAAAATGAAAAATGAAATTGTATAGTTTGATAAAATAATTTTCCGAGAAATATGGTTAATAATATGCTCACAAGTTGTGATTAGACCTATGAATGAATGCCATTTATGATATTATTGTAATTTTGTAGCATGTCATTTGCAACATCGCAAACTTCGTATTTGTAGCCAGAAACATTTAGATGATTTACTAACCAAAAGAAAAGACTTGAAGCATGCCTAAACTAAAAGCACTTTAGACTTTTTAACAGAAAGTGCTTTTAATTAAAAAAGAAACACTTTCAAGACCACTAGTACCAAACAAGCCTTTATTAACCATACTTAAATTAGAAACGTTTAAAATACAGTTATAAAGTAGCGGTAGGAGAAACTCACTTCTTGTAAGCACCGAATCAAAATTTCACTTGGCTCGCCCTTGAAAACCAGCAATCTCGACCCGAGCTTCTTGAGAGACAAATCAAGATCCACCAGACTCTCAAGCAGGAACCGGATGCGGTTCAGACCCGCCCGGGAAGACCCGGGAGAGAACGCCGTCGTGTCCGGTTCCATGTAATGCGGATCAATGACGAACACAGGATAAACAAATTTCGCTCCCTTCGAAGCGTACTCTAGCGCCGGGTTGTCGTGGATTCGGAGCCCCTTTCGGAACCACATCAGAGAACCCGTCCCGGATGACATAATCGGACTTGAAAACGGAGTTTTGGGAAAACACTGTGAAATTCTCATCAGAGAGAGAGAGAGAATGTGTGTGTTTTTCGAAATGGTGGTCTGATTTGGCGCGTTAAATTGGGGGATCTTACGAGAGGTGAGAGGCTAATGTGCTCTGAGAGTGTGGGACAAGGAGGGTATTGAGGTGACGTGGCGTGACGGGATGTAAAGGTGGGGAGAGGATAAGTAAATGTTGTACGCATACAGGTGTAGACTAGAGTAGCTCTTGATGCGGTTAAAATTGGCGCCACGTTGCGGCTTTCAAATTGCAAGGCGTTGGTAGCACCCCCCCCTCGGCCCCTCCCCCTCTCTTTTTTTTTTTTTTTTAAAATAATAATGGGAAATTAACTAATAACTACCATCTTTGTTACCATCAAAGTCTTAAAAATAATAATAATTTTTTTTAAATAATAATGGGAAATTAACTAATAACTACCATCTTTGTTACCATCAAAGTCTTAAAAATAATAATAATAATAATGAAGAGAGAGAACACACTTGATTATATACTGACATAAGAGGTGCTCATACCATACATTGTGATGAGTAAAAATGTTAAATTTATAATTTAATAATTTATGAGTATAATTCGAACTCCAAATTTCTTTAGACTACAAAACATTTTATTAATTAAATAAATACAAGTTATATCAACACTTATTTAACGAGTACTTGCACCTCTATTTTTGACAAGGAAATTTCCTCAAACATTTTGATTCAAAAATTCATGCCACAAGATTTTTCCTTTTTCTTTTAATGGTGATTGATTGGGTCTTTGTATGATGTTATTATTTTTTTCTAGGGTATGTAGTAAATGTACGCTTTTATATTTTGATTAATAGTTCAAAATATTTATATAAATAAAAAAATATAAATTCTTTAGAAATATTGTACTACTTAACAAATTAGTTAAAAATATTATTTATAAATTAAAACTTGAAAAAACAAAGTGTTATAATAGCTCACTTTGAATTCATAAGTATTTTTATTTTATTTGAATTCATCAATTTAATTTTAAATGTTATTTATTATTAATTAAACATTTATATATCTATTTAATTAAACTTATGATAGAAATATTTAAATTTAAGAAGCTAAAGCGATTTCATTATCAATATTATAAAAAATTATGATGAAAATCTTAATTATTAAAGACATAAATAATACTTCAATAACAAAATTTACCAACCTCATTATGTATTAAACACCTAATTAATTTTTATTATTCAGCGGAATATTTCATCATCGCCACAACATGTAATGTTATTCCCTGAAAATCGAGGTAATAATCATTTACGTGATTAAAATAACATTAATCAAAACCTTAAATTATTCATAAAAGCGTTACGGGTAGAAAAGTATAACACGGGGCCACCACGCCACTCCACCAATGGCCGTTAATTTCGAACGATGATAGGCTCATACACGTGTCACTACCCCTCTCTCTGCGTTTCTTCACTCCTCGCCTGCGTTACTCCCATTCTCCGCTTGCCATTTTCGCTGCAAAAAAAATAAATAAATAAATAAAAATCATGAGTACTCTCTCTCTCTATCTATCTCTTTCTTTCTCTAACTTTAGCGTTTGTTTCCTCCAATTTTAACTTCAATTTTCATATTTAATCACAGGTATAGCCAGGAAGATCAAGATAGGACCTGAAGGTTTGTTCCGCTCGATTGTTTCTTTTATCTTTTTTCCATTTTTTTCAATTTTGCTCATTCAGTTTCTTTGCGTAAATTGAATTATATTAATAGTGATAATTAATTATATTACCAGGGTATGGAAGGTTCAATCGGTTCATTTCCAATCTCTCACGTCAAACTAGAGACGATGCTAAGGTACTTCTTTTTCACTTTTTCCTTTTTTTATAGTAGTATTTTCTGTCTATATCATTTTCCAGTTTTGGTATGTAATAAGATTACAATTATGTGTACTCCTGAGTTCGATACGTACAAGGAAACAATTTAGAGGGTTGCACAAAAAATTTAAACCAATTCCGAATGTTAAGCTTTAGAGTTGGCATAATGTGGAATTTACTACTCCAAATTTGTTGCCTGAAAGCAATAAAAAGCATTTCTTTTTATGCTAACTACGCTGAAAGGTAAAACTCGAGTTTATACACATTAGTGACACAGCAGATGCTAAGCGTGGGGGGGTTACGGCTGTTTCAATTGGTTTAAAACCTCTTGGGGATGGTACAGTATTCCAACGGTTCAAAATCTACTTATACCAGGGTTGTAGAGGGGTTTGTATTGCATCTATAAAATATTTAGAAACGGGAAGCAAAAAAAAAAAAATAATAATGAATAATAAAATAAAACAAAGGCACTTTGCACCTATTGGCATCATGGAAATGAACGACGTTGATCATTGATTTGAATGAGCCATGATATTGTACAAAATTTGGATGTGCATTTTAAGCATAATAGTGTTAGCTTTCATTAAATTTGTCGCAAATTCATTTTAAAGGCCTCCAGAAGACTTGGTCAAGTTTGAGTATCAGTTGACATCGACTTGAGGGCAGTGACTATTAGATCTTTGTACAAAAAATACAATCTTATTTGTAACAGATCTCCAATACCATTTGCAGAACATTCCAGCATTGACCCACCTTTTTACAAATAATAATCAAGACAGATTTGGAGCTAATGGCACAAAGTCCGTAGGGATGCTTGCTCTTCTTGGGGCTGGTGCTTCAGGGGTTTTGAGTTGCGCAACTGTAGCTTATTCAGATGAGACAGAAGAGGGCTTGCATTGCCCTAGCTACCCATGGCCTCACAAAGGCATCCTCAGTTCATATGATCATGCTTCGTAAGTTTATTGTTTGACTCCGCTGATCTGTTATAATCGTTTGTGGAAAAAGTTCTTTCCCTAGCATCTGTCAATGGGATTAAAGTCAGAGGTTTTGCTATCTCATTTACCTTTAAACACTGCAAGGAAATGCTGTATGCTTTTGTCAGCCCCAGAAGGCATGGGAGAACTTTACAGTAGTTCATCAATGTCTTGTGGATTCTGGCCTTAAGTGGATCTTCAATCCCTATCGGTTGATTGTTGTCTCCTGATTAAGTACATCCTGAATTTTATATTTACTATATTAGGATATTTCTTATATATATTCAATGACACATGAGCAGGATTCGAAGAGGTCACCAGGTGTACCAGCAAGTTTGTGCATCATGTCACTCAATGTCACTGATTTCTTTTCGTGATCTTGTGGGTGTGGCATACACTGAAGAAGAGACAAAAGCTATGGCAGCAGAGATTGAGGTGGTTGATGGGCCCAATGATGAGGGCGAGATGTTTACCCGACCCGGCAAGCTAAGTGATCGTTTTCCTCAGCCATATGCAAATGAACAGGCAGCCAGGTTTGCTAATGGAGGAGCTTATCCTCCTGATCTCAGTCTTATCACAAAGGTATTTACAGTGTTCTGGACACTCGCTTAGGAATGGAGCAACCATAAGCCCTTGCACGGCCTAACAGTTTGTCTTTTCAGGCCCGTCATAATGGTCAGAACTATGTATTTGCTCTTCTAACTGGTTATCGGGATCCTCCAGCTGGTGTCTCGGTACATTCTGCTTCCCATCACAGCTTTTTCTTTTAAACATAGAAAATATTATCTGAAATCTTTAGTGGTGATAATAAAATTAGTTTAAAACTTGCCAGTTATGGAAATTGCTGAATACTTCTTCCAAGGTGTCACAATCTGGTTGCATTTTGGATTTTGAACTTTTTTATCTGGTACTGCTGTAGATTCGAGAAGGGTTGCACTATAATCCTTACTTTCCTGGTGGTGCTATAGCTATGCCAAAAATGCTAAATGATGGTGCTGTTGAATATGAAGATGGTACCCCGGCAACAGAGGCTCAAGTAATCTCCTAACCTGTCAACTGCATTTGATATTGCAGACGTTGCTTATGAAAGTATGGATTCTCATATTCTTTTCCCTATTGGGCACAGATGGGGAAGGATGTTGTAACATTTTTGTCATGGGCTGCCGAGCCAGAAATGGAAGAGAGAAAACTGGTAATTGCCTTTTTTTTTTTTTGATTTGCTAATAATTTAAAAGAAATGTGACGCATTAAATAATGCCTTGGAGGTATAGAGAAACTTTCTTATTTTGATTATATGCATTCCATATGCTAACACTCAATAGTATGTTGGGAATATTATATGCTATAAATTTCCGCTAAAGTGGTTATTTATTTATAATTGAACAAAAGCGAGTTTGAATGGGTATACTTAGTTGTGGAGCATTCCGAGTATTTGCTTTAGGGATCGTTCGTGTGCAAAAGGAAAAGAATAAGTATTTTGGATAATGATCTAAAATTTTTCCATCTTCTGGTGACAAGCTGTATCAAATGTGGTGAATGCCATGTCAGCTGGTCCATTGTATATGATCCTGATGACTTATTTCCTTTGTTAATATTTATAGTTGGTTACCAATTTTTTAGCTTTTAAAGTATAATCTGTTCAAGCGTTCTTAATGCTGCACTCCGAAAACCATTTTTCAGATCCAACATTTGAATGTGAGATACCATAGTAACAATAGTGATTACATACTACTTTAATCCTTCTTCGTGATAAATTCGCAATCACAATTATTGGAGATGGGATATGGAGTTAACGCGAGACATTTACCTCTGTCTAACTTCTTATTGGTTTAAATATCTGCAGATGGGATTTAAATGGATATTTGTGTTGTCACTTGCGCTTCTTCAAGCTGCTTATTACCGACGCTTAAGATGGTCAGTCCTTAAGTCTCGAAAGCTGATCCTTGATGTTGTCAATTAATCTCTCAGCTGTTTCTTTTGTTTATATGTGTATGTGAGAGAACTTTGGTTGGCAATAATGGTTTGAATTATACAATGTAGTTATTTATTTTTTCATCTTTGATAAGATGAGCTAGATAGATAATAAATACATGATGGGGAAGAATCTCTACTAGAACTTGATTCTTCTGAAGAGAAAAATAATCTTTGATTATAGGAAATAAATGATGTGTTATTTGCATATGCTACAGTGGAATGAGATTTTCTCTCAAGTTACCATCCACGTTGGTTTATAGCCCTTTGGTTACAACCTGTAGTGTGTTCCCAGATACTTTGTTGATTTTGCTGAGATGCAAAATTGAAACGACGACTAGAGGGAGCATTATTCTTAAGAGAATACAGTTGACAGGAAGTACAGGGAGCCGACTTTAGACCAGTCAAGACAAATGAAATAAAACAATTCAAATTTACATTCCATTCTGCTCCAATTAAATCTCCACAATGCCATATTCAAATATACAAGTTATGCCTCACAATCATGATTCTCTGTATCTTTATCACAATGACGTTCAACTTCTGCTGCAATGGCTTTGAAACAATGATGAAAAGCATTGTGTTCGGCTTGATCATCCCATTGCAGCTCTCTCCACCAGTTTTCTTCTCCCTTAATAATAATCTGATGTTGCTTTCCGCTGTTGGAATCAAGTGGAAGTTTCTTAAAATTTGGACATCCAACTACAAAAATTTCCGTCAGATGGGAAAGGGTAAGGCATTCCTACATATGCTCTTCAAATCTGGCAGATGTTGTAATCTTAGAATTTCGAGTTTCACAGATGGTTATCTTCCAACCTTTCTTCGAGCTTTACCCAAATTTCAAAACATGGAATTTCATTCGCTGGCAATATGATGTATGAAGATTCTTGAGGTTTGAAGAAAGAATAAGCCATGTCAACCCCTTCACTTCAAAGCAAGACTCTATGCTAGCAGTGTGGAGGCTATAAAAAATATGAGACTTTCTTATTTTAGTGAGTTCTCCTTCAAAGTCAACGTCGAATCCCTCCAAACATTTACAATCCCATACCTGTAGTGTATCAACATACTTCAAATTTGCTGAAGAAGGCATAGAGGCTGGGTATGACTCTATATATTAGGGAAAATTACTCTTCGATGCAATAGAACTGTTTAACGTGATGCTCAGCACATTAATACCTGTAACAAGCAGAGACTAGATATTAGTTGGCTAGGTGCTTCGTAATTGAACGGAGATAAATTGCATTATCCAAGTTTAAACATTTAAGATTTATCAAGAATATTAACTCCTCTGGCAACCATTTTATTGCAGTTCCTGATAGATCTAGATGCCGTAGAGAAACCGACTTTGAAATTGCTGATAGCAGTTTGGTTAAATGATCATTATATGACAGGTTTAATACTTTGAGGCAGGGCATAAATTAGAAGAAGTCACTGTTAATCATCCTTAAGTGATTGAAACTGAGAAACAAAGTTTGGCGGTTGGGACAAACAGGAATCTCCGATGGTATCTCAATTTTATTTTTCATCAACGACATCTTTCTTATCCCCTCCCATTTTTTAATCCCGGGTGCTTTAGTTAATTCGGCACCTGCAAGAACCAGAGATTCTTCGTCCTCCTTTTCAATGTCACATGCCACCCATAAAGCCATGTCCCAAACCACATCATGCATTTTAATACAATCATCTCCTTCTTCTTCCAATAAACATGCTCGAACAAGAATGCCAATAACAGAAGTATCCTTGATATCTTCCTGCACTTCCGTCGCGCAAAAGTCCCTCATCAAGCCAAAAATCAATCAAGGAACTTTCACTAATCTCATAGTCTTCGCGAAACAAAATACAGTACGAGAAACAAGATCTAATTCTTGTGTCCGCTACTGAACTTTAAACGAGGATGGACTTTCTTCATACCTGGAAATTCAGTGATTGATTTCTTTAAAAGCTGGCTTGCATAGCTCCACCCTTCAAGAGTCTTCTTGGGAGCCATGGCTCGACCAATTGTTTATGAGTGCAAGTGGCAGCCCAGCGCACTCTTCGACCGTAGCTTGGGCTAGCTCAGCAATCCCAGTATGACTGTCAAGAATATCTCTTCCGGCCTTCTCCTGAAAGAGTGTCCAGGCTTCATCATACATCAAACACGTAACCTCGAACTCCTCATCAGCTTGCATTTGGCTGCAAACATCAACAGAGCGAGTTGTGAATACTATCTTCGCTGCAAGTCTTGGGCTCGGAAGGGGGACGCCCAGTTTGGTTAAATCAACCGGCTTCCATATATCATCCAATAATAATGCGAACTTTTTCTTACTCAAAATGCTGAAGACGTCCCGAGCTTTCTCTTGCAGATCTTTACTCTTCCAAGACTGGTTTGGCTTTCTCCCCATATCTTCTTGAACCTTCTAGAGTTTCAGCTCTTTAGACACCATTGCCCAGATCACAATATCAAAACCTTGTCGTTCAATGCAAAAGTTGTTAATTTGTCTCAGTAGGATAGTTTTGCCGGCTCTCCCTGTGCTGTGCAAGCCAATCAGTCGCACTTGGTTTTCTCCAGGACATCTCCAAACTTATATCAAATATCAGTTGTTGTCCCACGATGATGGGCTGATCAATATCCATTTCTTCCACAGAATCTTCGGGTATCTTTTCAGCTACCTGTCTGAAATTTCCTTCTCCCTTCTATGTAGTGGCACCTTGTACAATTTAGCCACTTTTTTCCCAAACTTGTAGCTTGACTTGTAGCTCAAGGAACAATAGTCTCCAAGACATAAATTCCAGAGTTGTTGGGAACTATCGTTCATTACTTGTCCAACATCATTTTTAAAAGTATCCATCCTCGAAATCCAGCCTCGGACTTCGTTCAGCCGTCTCATCAGCTCTTGTTATTCCGGAATCATCACTCTTGTCAACACATCGTCCCTTGCTTCACTTAGTTGCTGCAAAGCTGTTTACAAGGCAACCGGATTATTTTCCAGCTCAGATACATAGGCTGCTTTTCTGGCAGTGCAATGTAGACAATGGGCACAGATTACATCGCATGACATTGAAAGCGAGCGGATGTTGCCCAAAGATTGTGTAAATTCCAATAGAGGAAGGAGAATAGCCAGCAGCAGACATAATGGAAAAAATTAAATATTATGCTTCACATCTGAAGCTGGTTAAAACAAAGTCTGACTGAGGAAGAGATCATATATTAGAATTAGGATGGGCATGAATTGGTCTGGGTTGAGTTTTAAGTCAACTCAAACCAAACTATAAAAATTTAGGTCCAATCTAAATATTTTTAATTCAACTTAAACTAATCTATTTGGGTTTGGTTTGAATTTTATAATTAAAATATTTTTTATTTTGATAAATTAATTATATCAAAATTATAATAATTATTAATTATTAATAATTATTAAATTAATATTAAATATGAAAAAATATAGTGGATAAAAAAATATAAATAATAAATTTTACAATAACATCGTCCTTAAATATTAACCATACTACAATATAAATTCTAACAATGTTAATACAAATCAAAACCAGATAAGACATCTCAACTCAAGTATCAAAGCAATCCATTAAAATTAAATTAAATTAAATTATTCAATTTTATAAATTTAAATCTTCCGAGCAATAAAAGTAAAATTTATTGTAATTCGAAAAAGCTCCAAAATTTTAAATACAGTAAGAAAAATTAGACATGAAATCTAAGTAGATTTAAATTTAATTAAAAAAATAACAATAGAACTATATTTTATTTAATAAAATGATATAACTAATTACATTTTTAATTTTAGTAAGTTACAATATAAATAGGACTATAAAATTATATTAGAGGATTTCATAAAAACATTGTCTGAGTAATTTATTAAAATATTAATTTAGCCTTTTAACTCAAGGTGAGACTGTAAAAAATTATTATATAATAATGATTATTAATTTATAAATTATTAGTTTTAAAACAATAATAATGACCACCCAACAATAATAAAGACTTAAACTCTAAAATTTAGTATATTTAAAATTTTTCATGTCAAAAGGAAATTCGTTTTTTTTTATAAGTGGTTAGATTATTTTATATATTACTAGATACATGACAAAAACTCTGACATAAAATCACACCTCAATTTTTTTAATTTAAAGCATATCGGAAAAAAATCTTTTTAATTTAAGATAATGAGATGTTGGAAGTATAAACTCCCAAACAAAATGAATAAATAAATAAATAACTGAGAGTGGAGTACACAAAAAAAAAAACCATTAAGGAATATATATTTTACTTTAAAAAGAAAATTGAGTTTCAAAATGAAGATAAATCAAACACGATACCAAACGTAATTAAATATATAAAGAAATTAGCTCATAATCTAATGACTTAATAGTTAATACTTTGGCGTCGATTTGCTCAATTTGAATGCGAGATTTTGGAATTGAAAATAATGGAATTAATTAGTTTTTATTTATTTATTTTAATTTATTTTTCACTAACATACCACCTTAAATTTATCCATGACCCATGAGTAAACCATATCCAAACTATCATGCAATGATTTTTTATATAAAAACTTAAATTTAACCCATTTCATGATTTATCCACCCAAAATCATTTTATTTGGTTTGGGTTTGAATAAACTCATGGGTTATGTGTTTATGTCCACCCCTAGTTGCAACTTGTGGCACTCGAACCGCTTCTCTGCCGAACTTGTAGCTTGACTTGCAGTTGTTGAAGCCGCAGCCTCCGAGACACAGTTTGTCAATTTCTCCATGGCCTGCGTGTCATAAGCTGACGAGCATCATTTTCCAGAGTCTCCACTCTTGCAGCACAAATTCGGGCTTCAAATTTCACCCTCATTCGCTGTTGTTCAGCTTCAGCCTTGATTACCCTCGTCATCAGATCGTCCCTTGCTTGACTCAGTTGTTGCAGTGCTTTCTGCAAGGCAACCAGATTGTGTCCCAGCTTACATAATCCTGACGCCTTTTTACGGGTGCGATGTAGGCAGCCGAAGCAACGTTGACAACAGAAGAACGTGCATGACAGAAAGAGGATGTTGCCCATAATCGTCTGCGGAAGAAGACTAATTAAGAGTACAATAATGGAATGAAAAAAAGACCATATACGTATGCTTCATTTGGAGATGATCACTATTCATTTGTGGCCGTGGAAGACAGAGTGTATTTTTATATATGCAAGTCAATTCCAGCAAGAAAATAATACAATATCAAATGTCAATTATAAATCAACTGAAAAAATTGATAATTCAGCTTTCGTGCACCCATATATGTAGGAATACGCATTATGTCAACTTGTTTTTTTGAATGAAACAGCAAACAATATATATATGAGCATTTCTCACAAGTCAACGAATAATTAAAGACAGGGTGTTGCTCACTAAGAGTGAGTACTCTTGGCAATTCATCTACCAAAACTTTTTCTATTAACATTAGATTAATTTATATAAAAATTTACAACTAAACATTCTCATGAGTATAATAAGTTTTGGAATTATTGATAAAGAAGAATACATCTTAATCTTATATACAAATGCAACTAATAATGTACAAGTGTCTGAGCATATGTGTCATGGTGCAATCAGTACGAATAAATGCATGTAGGGCTGGCAATGGGTTCAGTAGTTTCGTGTTATTTTCTTATTTTATTTTGTAAAATTATATACCCAAACCCATCCATCAATTTATTTGGATTAATATGCAAACCCAAATCCATTTGTCAATATTTCCGTGTTATCCGAACCGATCCATTAACCCGATTTTTTTGATAAATTTAAAATAATTATTCAAAATAATTATTACATGTTTTTAGTTTAAAACATATAACAATTTTAAAAATATGCTTTTTAAAGAGAAAAATATCAAACGAAGCAAAATCTTGATATTCTTCATGTTTAATATGATCTAATAATATAGTCACAAATAATCAATAATTTAGTTCTATTTACCAACCAATATCAGTGACTAAAAATCTTAAGAGGAAAAAAATCATAGGAAAAAATTTGTGTTACATGAAAAAATCGTACAATGAGTCAACGATAGCTCCAAAGTTTTACAATAAATATCTAGAGATTTGAGGATTTGTGATAACGTTATATAATTAGTGAATTTAAAGCTAATCTTTTTTTTTGTATATAATATTGAAAAAGTAAATTTTTTTAATTTTTTAATTTAAATTATTAAATGTATTAAACTATTAATATTAAGTGTTATTGGATAGGGTAAAATGGATTTGATACTTAAATTCAAAACCTGACTCCTTATGAAATGGGTTTACTTGGGTTGACCCATTAACGACTCGACTTATGGATCGACCGAACAACCATTTTTATCATGTGAGTTGATATTGTAGGCCTAAATGCATATTTATATGTACAATGATTCCTCAATTGATTTGGATACATTAACAAAACCTTTGCAAGCTTGATAATGACATCCTAGAATGTTTATGTCATCAACTCGGTCTCGTTTTGCTGAAATAGATAGAATATTTTCATTCGCAAGCCTGTCCCGGTAAAATGATACCTAGTCGAAAAGTCCGCTTGCAAATTGCAAAATAATTTTCCTAGAGGTTGCTCTATTGTGTTTCTAATTTAATTGAAACTTCCGAAATGTAAACATTCAACATCTTTGAATAATAATTTTTTAC
The DNA here is from genome assembly GCA_030449075.1 of Murraya paniculata. Lineage (NCBI taxonomy): Eukaryota > Viridiplantae > Streptophyta > Magnoliopsida > Sapindales > Rutaceae > Murraya > Murraya paniculata. The sequence continues at coordinate 669,465 of JAEVFN010000049.1, read as the reverse complement.
CAGAAGTTGATAAGGCATCCATCAAATGGAAGATATACTTAAATTATGGATATGTTGACATAAATTAACAAATTATCCGGTGGACCATTTTAGACAAACTTCCTAAAAAATAATGGGGAAATTTACGGAATTGACCACAAAAAATTATGTATTGTAGGTTTTTTTTTTTTATTTCAATATTATGATTGGTTACCCTAAATTTAATTTAGGAAGAGAGTGACACGTTGGTCCCTCTTAAGCATTGTTTACCACTTAGATCTATGATAAAATTTTTTAATATTGCATTTCACCTTGTAAGTGCCAAAAACTATACACTTACACTGCACCATGTGTCCAACAAACATTATAAATTTGTATAACATATATGGCTTGTAGTGGTACCGGATTAGAGATCAATAATCATATGGTAACTCTACAAAAATGGAGAGATGATCAACATTTAAACCCAGAAATATCAACAATAAATAAGAAGCAAGTGATTACTAACTAAATCACATCATGGGAATTCAAATATGGACAAAAACGATTATGAACTCTAATGGTTCAAAATCAAACAAATAAAATAGATGGTGGAGATTGAGATCCAAAATGAAATCTCCTACCAATTCTGTATTTCTAGGTGTATAAATAGAGGTCAAAAGGATCAAGAAAGGGTCTTTTGGCTAATTCTCATTGACACAGTACGGAAGCAATACTAGATTTTATTCTAATGTCTGTTCTTGAAAAATCAAGAAAGAGAGCTCTCACAAAGGAGAAAATATCTTGATTGAGAAATACTGAATATTATTGATGAAAAACTTATTTTAAACAAGCATAACATGCCTATTTATACTATCTTCTTATTAATAAAATTATGATTCCTTATAAGTAAAGGAATATGACCTAAATAAGAAAGATATAAATTAAATCCTAATCGAACTAGAAAAAAGGAAATTAAATTTATACTCCTACTATGACTAGAGTTGTCCTATATCAGTCTCCTCCTCTTAAAAAAAAAAAAACTGGTTCTCGAGTTTTATTGCAAACAAAAGACAATGTGGAGGATAAAACTTGTAGTGAAGGAATAATTGATCTTGCAATGCAAACGTGTAGCACTTCGCATCTACTTTCCTTGAAACTCAAAAGTATGAAAACTTCAATTTCTTGTTTTTTAGTATGGCTCTTCTAAAAACTATGGACTTGCAGGAACAAACCAATAGAAGTTCTCTTTTAATTTGAGTCATAGGTAAGTTGGGTAGGCTAGCTCTAAGGACAAAATCAATATGATGCTGAATATTCCTCATAGGAGGTAGCCTGTAAGGAAGTTCTTTAGGCATGATATCTTGAAATTTTGAGAATAGCGCCGGTTTTCCTTCAGCTACCTCTTTTGGCACTAGAAGATAGTTTCCCTTGACTTTTGACTTCATTGGGGCAAGGATAATCTTCATGTTGTCTTTACAGAACCTGCAGGTATTATCCTTCCCATGATGTACTATATTAAGATCAAATTGCCAGGGTCTTTCGAGTAGCATGTGGCAGGCTTTCATGTCAACAACATCGCATGTTACTTCACGTTTGTATCTTTCGATGGAAAAAGAAATGCGGCATTGTTCAGTAACTTTAATCTCTTCAACATCTTTCATCCATCCAATGCAATAAGGAGAATGATATTTGTGAGTTTTAAGTTGTAGCTTGTCAACTATGGTCTTAAAAATTATATTCTCGCTACTACCACTATCAATAATTAGATCACATACCCTCTTATTAATTGTGCATCTTGTTTTGAAGATGTCATGTCTCTAAGTGTCTTCTTCCTTTTTTGGTGTGTATAAAAAACATTGTGTGACTAGTGATACTCCTGTGTCTAGATATGTCCACTCTTTCTCCTCTTATATGTCTCTTCATATGCTTCATCCTCAAGCTCTTTTTTTTTTCCTCTGCATGAGTTGCTAAATTGGCTATTCGACATCTTTGTTTAGGACATTAGTTTGATGTATGGCCTAGTTTTGAAAAACAAAAACATTTGTCGCCTCGTGGAACTGCATAAGGATTACTACTACCCAATGGATCTTTTGTTGGCCATAAGTTTTTCACATTACGATTTTTGTGCTGGCTTTCCAAAGTTTTCCATAAGGAGTTTTTTCCTTATTAATTTCATACCTCTGCTCTTGTTGCTGGCCAGGAATGAATGAGAGTGAGATGGCTTGATTATGAGCTTTTCGTTTTTCAAGTTGCATTTCCACCTTTTTGGCTAGTCAAATGGCATTCTGCAATGTATGTACCGATTGCAACCCAACTTGATCTTCTATTTCTGGGCGTAAACCATCAAAGAAGTGACCAACTATTTAGGCCTCTATCTCGCGGAGATTATTTCATTCCATAAGCCTTTGAAATTCAAAGGCATATTCTTAGACTATTTTGACTCCATGAGTCCTTGACGACAGTTGTTGTACTCACGAAACAAGGTTTGTATATAGTCAATAGGCAAAAATCGTTCCCTTAGTAGATGATACATGCGATGTCATGTCTTGATCTTTCTTTTTCCTTATAGCACACAAGAAGTCTGTAGATTGTCCCACCAAACTGCAACAGTGCCTTTGAGTTTATACGCTACTACCTTGATCTTCTTTGATTTTGTAAAGTCCATTGTTTCAAAGAATCGTTCAACATCTGATAACCAATCAAGAAGAGAATGATGGGAGGTCAATTTTGATGTGGTAGTCATTCTAATGTGTTTCTCATCGTTCATCTTCAGTCTCCTCTTCACCTAATCGTCTGAACCGAGAAGGGGTAGAGTAGCTTTTTATTTCTACTAAAGCTACCTATATTCCTTAGCTTCGCTGGTCCTCCGTTGGTTGCTAAAATTATTACTTGTATCAACATTGTCAGCACCCTTAGCTTCTTGGTTACATCTTTGTTCAAGTCTAAGCTTTTGCAAATCTTGTTTTACACCAAGTAATGTTTCTTATATTGCCGTAATTGAGGTTTGCATTAACTGTAGGGCTTTTATTGAATCGCACAATGCTTCCGCTAAACGATCGTGTGATTGTTGGAGTTGCTCGATGTTCCTTTTAATTCGATCTTTAAATTGAGTACTTCTTTCTCCATAAACCTTTTTTTTTTTTGGATTTTCTTTTTTGAGTTTTTTTAGGTTTTTTTTGAGTTTTTTATAAGGACAGTAAATTCAAAGGGTAGTAATATAAGTAAAGAAAGTCCTAGGCTAAAACTATAAATAAGTAAAAGTTGGCGTTGCCGAAGACGGCAGTAAAAAAAGCAGGAAAAAAAAGGTCGATCTGGAAGATTTGATGGTGGTGAGTGTGATGGTGGTGGTGGTGGTTTGACTTAAGTCATTGTGGATTGACCAAAAAATTGAATCGAAGTTGCAGTTGGGGTTTGGTTTCGGTTTCTGGTGAACGGCCGGCAGTTAGCAGCGAGAGTAGGCTGGAAAGCAAGGGCTGATGATGGTGGATGGATTGGTAGTAGCGGTGGCTGATAAATCACGACGAGCAGCGATTTGAGTGGTTGTTTGTGCGGCGATTTTACGGCTTTCGATGGTGTTCGAGTGGCTGTTGGACGGTGAGATGGTTGATAGGCTTCTTCTTCTAGTTCTAGATTTTGTTCTAATGTAGAAGTGATACTAGATTTTGTTCTAATGTACATTCTTGAAAACTCAAGAAAAAAGGCTCTCACAAAAGAGAAAATATCTCAATTGAGAAATATTGAATATTATTGATGATAAACTTGTTTTAAAGAAACAAACATAACAAGTCTAGTTATACTAGTTAAGATTATCTTATTCCTAATAAAATTATGATTCATTACAAGTAAAGGAATATGACTTAAAAAAGAAAAATATAAATTAAATCCTAATCGAACTAGAAAAAAAAAATAAATTTATACTCCTACTATTACTAGGGTTGTCCTACATCACTCATTTAAGCTAAAAGAAATTCATAATCTAGTTTTAAAAAATCTCTAAATACAAATACTGACAAAAGTATGGGAATGATTTTTACAAGTATATACTTGAATCCAATTTGTGCAGATTGTCGATAGTCCAGATAATTGAAGGTTTTTGAACATTCTCATCCCTAATGTTGATACTGCAACAGTAAAAAATTTCGCTCTCGGAAAACTTTTAGCATCCTATTTCATCATTGGAGAGTTTTCTTTTTCTCAAAAGAGGAGGACCTTAAATAGTAGAAAAAGCACTTATAATAAACAGTTGTCAATTCACTGACGCTTGAGATAAATTTTAGAGCCAACACGTACAATTTTCAATTGAAGAAGCCCAGTAAAGATTATCATAATTTGCCGGCCTTCAAACTTTCAACAAAAAAGATACAATTTTTTTTAAAAGATTTTGTATTTTCTTCTTAGTCTGTAACCTACAAATCAAATAAATTTACAGAACTCCTTGTGAACTTCGCAGCCCTTTAACCCTCTGTTTCTGTCAATAGACCTCTCTTTAAACTAGACATTTTTTTTTTCCCTGTCCATTTTATCTATTTAATCTATTTCTCCTTCTCTACGCTGAATCTTAAGCAAATATGGGTAACATATTGACAGTTCAATTGTCATGTGATACCTTTTTCACTCGTTGCCTAGATTGCAGCGTCGGAAGAACAACGTATGTATGCAATATTGAGAATAATCTTGAGGCCTTGTGGACAAAGATGGATGATTTGATCGAGGCAAGAAATGATGTAATGAGGAGGGTTACCATTGCTGAACAACAACAAATGACACGGCTGAACCGCTTGCAGTTGTGGCTTACTGTCACATCCTTAGCCCGGATGGGCCGAATGTCGCGGCTTGGCTTGGGGCCTTGTGCCGAGTCTTGGCGACAATGTGGGCGTGCGGTGGGCAGCGCGAAAGCAAGGCAAGTCTGGCGCGCGGGCTGGGGCGCGACGCAGCGCGCGGGCTGGGGCGCGACAGCAAGCTGACGCTGCGGAGTGGGTGCGGAGACACGCGACAGCAGCGGACGCATGTGCGTGCGTGAGTGACGCGCGCAACACCTCGCAAGTATGCGGCACAGAATGCGCGGGCGCGGGACGCTGGACGTGCAAGTGCAAGGCGCGCGGATGCAAGAGACATGGCGCGCGGGTTGCGAGGACATTGGGCGCAAGCGGCATGCTAGCGTGGCCAAGGGATGCGCGAGCGCGACGCGCTGCAGTGCGCGACGAGTATGCGGCCCAAGCCTTGAGCCATGAGCGGATTGGCGCAAAGCCAAGCAAGGGCTGCGGAATGGGCCAAGCAACAAGCATAAGTGGGAGACATGGCCTTGGAACATGGGCGAGAAAAGTGGGCACATGAGGGGAAGTGGGCAGCAGCAGTTACGCCCCACAACATCCTCACTTGTAGGCCATGAGTGGCAGTTACCTTGTTCCTAGGAGGTGTGGAGTTGTGCTTCCTTATGTATGCTTTAGTGGGCACCTATTCTATGGGTAATGGATTGAGGTGGCACAAGGGTAGCGTGCCACCTCACTCTAGCAAATGGGGTTGTCATTTGCATTGTATAAATAGCCTAAGAGGGCATGTGTTGAGGGTGGACAATTTTGGGAAGAGAATGACGTCCTCTAAAGCACATAGAGCTCATTGTAGGTTGTAACTTTTCTTGTTGAGTGAAATAGAAAAGTTGGAGGCCGGTGTCTCCATAAAACAAGCTTGTGTGTTGGTTTCCATTTGTTGAAAGCGGAAAATCCTTGGGTGTGCATTCCGTACACAACCTCCTTTGGGTTGTTGAGTGGCTGGTCGAGTAAAGCTCGACGCCATCACAGGCTTGCCGCATTTTCGAGAAAAGCCGTGTGACACTTACCAGGCTGCAAGGTCTGGCAATTGAAGTTGATGAACTACAAGAAGTTAAATCTCAAGAAGTCGAGAGATTATGCCTTGGAGGCTTCTGTTCCAAGAACTGCAAGTCAAGCTACAAATTCGGGAAAAAAGTGGCTAAAAAGCTGCAAGAGGTGTCCACTTTAATTGATGAAGGAGCTTTCCCAGTGGTGGCTGACAGGCAACCTGAAGCTGCAATGGAGGAAAGGCCCATTGAGCCAACTGTAGGCCTGGAATCAACACTCGATAAAGTTTGGAGCTGCCTTGGGGAGGAGAATGTGGAGATTATTGGTCTATATGGTACGGGGGGAGTTGGAAAAACTACCCTGTTAACACAAATCAACAACAAATTTCTTGATTCACGGAAAGACGATTTTGATGTTGTGATATGGGTAGTGGTGTCTAAATCTGAAAATTGAAAGGATTCAAGACGATATCTGGAAAAAGACAGGCTTGTGCAACAATTCATGGAGAAGTAAGAGTTTCGAAGACAAAGCGGTTGACATCTTCAGGATTTTGAGCAAGAAAAAGTTTGTTCTCTTGTTGGATGATGTATGGAAGCGAGTTTACTTGACTCAAGTGGGGGTTCCTCTTCTAAACCAAAGGCTTGCATCCAAGGTGGTCTTTACAACTCGTTTTGTTGAGGTTTGCGGAGCTATGAAGGCTCATGAGTATTTCAGAGTGGAGTGTTTGGCACATGAGAAAGCCTGGATTTTGTTTCAGGAGCATGTTGAAAGACAAACTCTTGAAAGTCATCCAGATATTCCTGAGCTAGCTGAAACCGTGGCAAAAGAGTGCGGTGGCCTGCCAGTAGCACTCATTACCATCGGTCGAGCCATGGCATGCAAGAAGCAACCTGAGGATTGGAGATATGCGATTCAAGTTTTGAGAAGATCAGCCTCTGAATTTCCAGGTATGGATGCCTGGGGCAAAAATAAGATCTTGCTTCTTGTACTGTTGTTTATTTCCTGAAGATTATAGGATTCGTAAAATGAACTTAATAGATTATTGGATTAGCGAGAAAATTTTGGATGACAATGATAGATCTAGAGCAATAAATGAAGGATACTATATTATTGGGTTTCTGCTTCATTCATGTTTATTGGAGGAAGCAGGCAATGACTCGGCGAAAATGCATGATGTTATCCGTGACATGGCTTTGTGGGTTGCAAGTGAAATTGAAAAGGAGAAAGAGAATTATTTGGTCGAAGCAGGTGCTGGATTAACCGAAGTACAGGTATTACAGGGGATTGAAAGGTGGAAAGGGGTGAGGAAGATTTCATTGATGCAAAATCAAATTAGGAATCTATCATTCACTCCAATTTGTCCTGATCTCCAAACTTTGTTTCTTAAGGATAACCACTTAGCCATGATCACTACTTGCTTCTTTCAATTTATGCCTTCTCTAAATGTTTTAGACCAGTCTGAAAATCGCGATTTAAGGGAACTACCGTCAGGGATTTCAGAATTAGTCTCATTAGAACATCTTGATCTTTCATACACTGGCATCAAAGAGTTGCCAAGAGAGTTAAAGGCGCTGGTAAATCTCAAGTATTTGAACTTGGATCGTACAACATTTCTCCATCCAATTCCATCGCGCCTGATATCTAATTTTTCAATGTTATCTGTCCTGAGAATGTTTAATTGCAACTTTTCGTCTAAGTCTAATGTTGATGGAGAAGTTTTGATACACGAATTACTGCAGTTTGATCATTTGCATGAGTTGAGTATGTCTTTGCATAGCATCCGTGCTCTTGAAAGATTTTTGAGCTTCCATAAGTTACAAAGTTGTACTGGATCTCTTTACCTTAATGTTTCGGAGAATTCCAATTGGCTCGATGTTTTATCCTTAGGAGAGTTGAAGAATCTTCATTCACTGCACATGCAGTTTCCATTTTTGGATGACCTGAAGTTTGGATGTGTGAGGGTGGGAACTCATGCTTTCCAAAGCCTCCACACAGTTCACATACGTTTTTGCTCAAACCTAAGGGATTTGACATGGCTTGCTCTTGCTCCAAATCTAAGGAATATAGAGGTACACACTTGTGCTAATATGGAAGAAATAATCAGTCCTGGAAAAATAAGCCAAGTACAAGATCTAAACCCATTTGCAAAACTTGAGTATCTTGTACTAGAAAATCTAATGAAATTGAAGAGCATCTACTGGAGACCCTTGCCCTTTCCGCATCTGAAGGAAATCAGAGTAAATGGATGCCCAATTCTTCAGAAACTTCCACTTGATTCCAGCAGTGCAAAGGATCGTAAAATTGTTATCAGGGCAAAGCAGTATTCCTGGTGGGCAAATTTGAAATGGGAGGATGAAGCCGCTAAAAATGCTTTTAGCCATTGTTGGGTGCATGCATGATGATTAACAGGGATCAACATGGATCGAGAGATTGCTTATTTGTTGTGTTTTTTTTTTTTTAATTTTTCCCCTCAATCCTAATCTATTGCCTTATCAGCTTCTTTGTATTGTTGTCACTGCTGAGAATGGATGAAGAGATGTTTGATAAAATTCTTGTGAGTTCATAAATCCAAAATTTGAAACTCACTTGTTCACCAAATGTTTGAGGAAGCATGATTATGTTCTTAGGCAATGAGAGAAAATGCTATCACATGATAATGAGACTGACAAAATGTTTCCAATAGCTAGTATAAAGATTTGAAGTATGAGAGTGAGAAGAAATGATTGCAAAGAAAAAATTTGCCTAACCTTACATGATACAGCATAAATTGATTTGTAACTTTAAAAAGTAATGATCAGTTAAGGGAAACATTATCTAATTTGTAATTGTCTTCAATCCTGAACTTGCGAAGATTCCGAGGCAAAAATGTTTATTTGCTGGATGAGTTTGCATCCTATAATCATAATATTTTTGTGTACGAAAGTATCAAGGGGTCTTAACATTTTTGGCACTTCCCCTGAACGATCAAATTTCATCTCTCAAATCTTTATGCTCATAACATTTGCTTATAACATATATAATCTATTAAGACGATTCACATATGCTAAAGATGATGAAACACTGAGCTGAGTGAGTTTGAATCATCAAAGTACCAGAGGCATAAAGATCAAGAACAGCCCTTTAGCTTATGTAAGCTTAAAAATCTTTGTTGGCAATGGATATTGTTGAAGAACGATTCAAATACTGTTAAAGAAACTTACAATAATCATTCATGCTTTATCAAAAATCATCAGTCTGAGGCTTGATTAGTTGTATTGGTCGAGCGAAATCTTACCAGAAACTTTTCAAAGTTAAGCTTAAGCCACTAGAATGTTTCAAAAAACGCAATTCCTCATCCAAATTGTACTTTCTTCAAATACAATGCTATCGCCTATCTGCAAAGATTACAACTGACAAGAAAAAGTTTGAAGATCAAGGCAGCAATGAACCTTTAACAATTTCTCATTTGCATACGGCATCCACTTTTGGTACAAAATTATGTAATTTGATAACGATTTAATAAAAGTAAAAAAGTAGTACTTTTTTCACACAGCATAAATAAATTTACTCAAAGATGTAATAAAATTACTGATCCATTTAATTGGTCATTTTGAATAAGGTCCTAAAAAAAAATTTAATGACATGTGACTTTTCCTTTTGTTGAGTCTGTTACATTATTCATACCATGTATATTATATATAATATTTGATAACGTTGAGTGCTATTTAACTTTAAATTTTTAATACAATTTATCGCTCACTGTTCTTGTACAATTTAATAGCTAGAAATAGAAACATTAAATGCTTCTTTCCATTTTTTTAATAGTTAACCTCGGATTATACAAAACCAATGAATGATAATTTATGTCACAATTTAAGTTAGAACAAATGCATTTTACTTCAAATTTTTAAGAGCCTCCCTTTAGAAATTTAGTGACCTATGATATCTTGACCGAAAATGAATTTGTGGTTTTCGCTCCTAAAGATCCCAGAGTTTAGAGCTCTTGAAGACAATAATTTCAGCTAGAAAACTCAAATGTTCATGAAAGATTGATTTCAAGGTTCCAGTGCCAACCTCTGGTATTAACATTTAATTCATTAAAAGTTTTAAAAGACTAATGCTGGTGTGATTTGTAATTTTGAGGTGGGTAAATTGGAAATTGCTTCAGAGTTCATTCTTCTTAAGTGCATATCAAATGAAACTAATGATGTGACTTGGTGATATATCCTTAATGGTAATTGCTAATAGAAGCCAGAAGCCATTTTCACCAATCCCACATATTCATCATCCCATTGCAGCTCTTTCCACCACCTTTTGATTTCCCTTAATAACAACTTTGTGTTCCCTTTCCACTGTTGAAATATCTGTAGAAGTCTCTTACGCTTTGAATTCACCTGCCACCGTTTCCTTAAATATGTGAGAATAGCAGGAATTGCAGTAGATGCTCTCCAGGTTTCGAAGATATCATAATACAAGAAATTGCAAATGGGTTTACATTTGCAACAATTACTTGAACTTCACCTAACTTTCCAAACGCTGATTATTCTGTCTTGCAATTTTGACAAACATTCTATTCTGTCTTCCAAACTTCAAAAATGAGTGTATTGAGATGTTTCATATGTCCTAAAGATGAAACATTAAGTTTGTTTAAATCTACGAAATATTGAAGGCCATAAGGATCGATTACAACTCTTAAGCTTATAAGAGTTTAAACATTTTTGTAGGGTATGGAAACTTCTCATGGTTAAGTTCAGGACTATATATTATTTCAAACCAAGCAATTTCTCCATTAAAAAGCTAACCATCTTTGAACAAAATACTATGTTTGACTTCTTGATTTGAAGAATTTAGTTGCTCGCTCTTAGGCTGCACTGGACTTCTTCCCCTGCAACATAATAATAAAAATTATGTTAATGAAAAATAACAATGCAAATAGCAAAATGCCCTCAAGATTTAAGCACTTTTAAAAAATATTGATCTTACCCATCTAGAACCACAACTGGACCAGTGAAGTCCAAGTTGGTGTCACCATTCGCAAGCACAAATCTTTGAATGTCAAGGGTTCCAATCTCGGGCTTCGTTCCCTTTTTCATGGGCCTAGGAGCGGACCCATTGAATATCACAGCTCCTGTGCGGCATAGCAGAAATTAGCTCAGAAATTTTATCTAAACAGCTATTGAGCAAATATGGCAGACACGAAAAGATTGAAAGAAAATGCGAGTAGAAATTAGGCAGCATGCTCTATAAAAATGTGCAAACATAACATCACAAGGTTTAAAAATACGATAACAATCATCCCTCATACCCGTAAGTAGTCTTTTAAAACTCAAACCAGTTGAGACACCATCCACCTCGTCAAGCATCGTATTTCCATTTTTCAGAATAGAAATACCAAGCAAAATATATTCTTTTGTAACTTGGACCAACTCGTCTTATGCCGAAAACAGAAGGGCCAAAAATTCCACTTCGTCAAACAGATTGTAGACCGACTATTGTTGTCTGTTAGTTCGGATAGATCTTTCATCAATATGATCTGGCGGTTCAGGATTTGCTGAAACGGCATACAAAATGTCCTGAATCACTACTGTTTAAAAAATGGGAATTCGATCGGTGTCGCATGCCCCGACTTTCACACAAGTTAAAAGGAAAAAGACTGCTTACGTTTTTTAGTTTTTGGTTTTGCTATTTAAAATTAGGGATAAACAAAGTGGGTTCGGATTAACTCGATCTAAACGGGTTGAAAAAAATTTTATTGGCCTTACTTAAATTTTTTTATTAAAGAATATATATATCTTGAGAGAAAATGAATTTATTGTCTTGGGGTCCCAAGAGTAAGGTCCCGGAGTTTAACAGCTCTTATAGACATTAATTTGAGCTAAAAAACTAAATTCCAAGTTTCCGATTTCAACCTCTGCTTTCTATTTAAAAAAAATTTGATCGAGCACTCGTCCGAAACAAAAACTCGTACTACATTCTCCAGTTTAACATTTAATTCATCAAAAGTTTTAAAAGACTAAAGCTAGCATAATTTATAGTTTTGGAATGGATATTATTGTAAATTCTTTCAGAGTTCACTCTTCTTGGTGAAATATCAAATGAAACAAATGGTCTGAAATTGTCACGTATCTTAAATGCAATTGTCAATAGAAGCCAGAAGTCGTTTGCCAGACCTAATTTTTATTTTTTTGTAAGAAAAAGAAAAATGAATAGAACAAGGGAAACTTACAAGAATAACCTCAAAATTTTTCAAATTTTTGAATTTAACCCCAAACTTTTTCTATCATAACTAGCCAATTACTAATTTTTTAGACCAAATTGTCCTCGCCACTTTAAATAAATTTACAAACAAACGCCATTTCTACAATTCATTCACGCTCTCAAAACTCTAAAAAAAGCATCACTAACATTCTTGACAAATCACCAAATCTCATCAAACAAGTGTTGTATAGCTGAAGATATAATCATCAATTGATAATTGGGAAGCTTCTTGAAGTTAATATATATTCTTGCACAATACAAACTTTAATGTAAATATTAGTATTTAAATTAAAAATTGATATGGTTGTGTTGTAAATGTTATTATTTTTCATTCATAAAATAATATAATTTGTCAAAGTGCTTACTTTGAGTAGAGAAACTTAGTTTAAGTAGAGAAATCGAGAAAAAATCATTAAAAACGTCAGAAATTTAAAGTAAAAATAAACCCAGATTTAGTGAGACAGGCAGTTGAACATGTGTCTGTCTCACTAAAACATAGAGTTGATTATGTGCGACAGGCATCTGTCTCACTGTCTGTCGCATTATGTTGTGCTGCATTTGAGTGGGACATGTGCATGTCTCACTAAGTGCATGTGCGACAGGCAATGTACAGGCAGCTATCCCACTGCCTGTCGCACATAAGCATTTCTGCATCTTGGCGAGACAGGCAGTTGGACAAGTGTCTGTCTCACTAAAATATAGAGTTGATTATGTGCGACAGGCACCTATCCCACTGCCTGTCGCACTATGATGTGCTGTATTTGAGTGAGACAGGCACCTGTCCCACTACCTGTCTCACTCAAACAACATGTCTCACCAAATTTCAAATATCTTTTGAAAGTCATAACTTGGGCTACATGTGTCTGTTTAGAGCATGTAATATACCGTTTCGAAGCTTGCGTAGAGATGAATCAAATCTAAAACCTTGAATTACATTGTATCAAATGGTCGAATAAAAAATTTATTTAATTTAAGTGCGATGGGCACCTAGTGCATTATCTTGCATAATGACAGTATGTACATGTACATATAAATGTGCCGCAATTCTCTTTATCATATTTTATAGTTTGTAATCTTATTTCTTTTGTTTTTTAATGATTTTAGGCTTGATGGATTCGGTTGCGCTTCAATTCTGTTACGACGATTGGTGAGAGACTTTGGCAGATGGCCGTATGGAGTACGTGAATGCAAAAAATACAGCTTTTTTGGTTCAGAAAGATTGTACATTTGATCAATTTCTGGCAAGAGTGTATGAAGTTTTACAAATAAATCCTAATGAATATACTATGACGATGAAGACAACTTTAAGGTCTAGCAACACAATGTATCGTACATGTTCACTACCTATTGACATATTTAATGATGAAATAGTAAATGTTGTATTACATATGGCCTCTGATGTGGTCAACTATGGATATATCCCTATATTTGTTACCACATCTCCTCGAGTTCCGGTCGAAGATCTTGAGCCACTTGTAGAAACTAAATCTTCTTTTAGAGCAAATGACTCTGTCTCTGATATTGAAGAAGATGTGTTACCACTGCCAATATTGTTGCAGCAACATTATTCTCCACTCCACGAAAACAATAACTCTATTGATAAGAACGGTATTACGTTAGCGGATGTTGAAGAAGAGGTATTACCAGTAACGACATCATTAGAGCAACAGTACTCTCCATTCCACAACAATGATGATCCCGTTGATGATACCAACAACACAGAAGCTGATTATGCTTTTGTAGAACCGTACAATAGTACGAGGCCCACTGTGTCCAATAGTCCAATTGATAATCGGAGTATCGGTCATTCTGATATTCCTCATAATAATGAGGATGAGCATCAGCATGATATTTTTATTAATAATAGAGACAGCCGATCTATTCCTTCAATGGCCCATTCGAGGAGAAAGACAATAGTTGATCTTTATGTGAGTCTTGCTCTAATTTTGCCTTCAAACTTGGTCGGTCCAAACTTAGTTAGAAGCTGTAATTCTGCTGATATTGGCGTGGGTAAGCTGTTCGCTGAAAAAAATGAGTTAATACTGGAACTACGGAAAGATGCCTTGAGGGATAAGTTTTATTTTAAGATTGCACGCTCCACAACTTCACACTTTAAGGCTAATTGTTCATTGAAATCTTGCAAATGACGTATTTGAGCAACGAGAGGTTCGAATGAGCAAAATGTTCCTTGGGTAGTGAGAATAGTTGATAATGTACACACATGTTCTAATAAGGTGTTGCCTGGTGGTTTTCGACAAGTAAGAAGTCGGGTTGTTGGCCATATTATCGCCGATAAATTTATCTAGGATAAACGGATATGCACTCCGAATGATATCAGAGCAGACATGCAGTAGGAATACGATGTCCAATTAACATACCAGTAGGCATATCGAGCCAAAGAAGTTGGTCTCGAAATAATACGAGGGAATCCTGCAGAGTCATACAACTTACTTTCTAAATACTCTCACGTTTTGACCAAAGCAAATGAGGATACGGTTACTCACCTCGAGCAAGATGGAAATGATAATTTCTTATACCACTTTGTAGCTCTTGGATCTTCCATCAAGGGTTTCATGCAGTACATCAGGCCAGTAATTACTGTAGATGGTACTCATCTAAAGGGGCTATATCGTGGGAGCATGTTTGTGGCAACATGTCTGAATGAAAATAATCAATTGTATCCGTTAGACATTGGGGTCATGGATTCGGAAAACAATAATGCTTGGGAATGGTTTATGACGAAGTTACATGGAGTGATTAGCGACAGACCTTATCTCTGATCGGTGCACTGCCATTAAGAGAGCCGTTCTGAAAGTATTTCGCACTGCTGGCCATGACATTTGTTTTTACTATGTCAAAGGTAACATAAAGTCTAAATTCAGGACGTCTAAAGATATTTGGGATGAATTTGAGTCTGCCTTTATTAATGCAGCAAAAACATATGGACACGAAGATTTTAAAAAACAACTTGAAGGGTTGTAGATGCTCCACTCGGGTGTGGCTGATTACTTAGAGAATAATGTGGGTACGTGTAATTGGGCAAGGTATGAGTTTGAAGGTAGGAGATACAACATCTTAACCACCAACATCGCTGAGAGTGTGAATTCGTTTATGAAGGAATCGCGAAAATTTCTGGTTACTCATCTTGTTAATCATTTTAGAAAAACATTGCAGCAATGGTTTTATGACAGAAAAATTGTGGCTGAATCAATGAGTACTCTTCTAACAACATGAGCAAATGAAATAGTTGTTGAGAGAAGAATTTTGACAGAAAGAATAATCGTTCGTCCTATTCTCGGCATCGATTCCATGTTTTGGGTGGTGGTATTAAAGAAGGGATAGTTGACTTATGTAACAAGACTTGCTCCTGCAGAATATTCCAACTTGATCAGCTTGTCTGTGCGCATGCAATTGCTACTTGTCTCACCGTTTGAGTGGATTACATAAGTCTTTATTTTAACTTTTACTCAAATGAGTCATTAGTCATGGCATATGCACAACTTGTAGAGCCTGTTGGCGACATGTAAGATTGAAAAATTCCTGTAGAAATTCGGGACATGAAGGTTAACCCACTAATCGAAGCACCAGCAGCTGATCGTTGTCAAGAGCTCAGAATACCTTATATTGGTGATGATGAAAATTAGAAGACTGTAAAATGCCGACGGTGCAACCAACCGGGCCATAATAGTCGCATCATTCTTTAGGATAGTTGACTTTGAAAGTCTTATCTTTGGTGTGTTGTACAATTATATAAAATGAAGTATTTTATTTTGTATAAAATTACATATTAACTATTAAAATAGATCACCAATTACTTATGACTAAACATATCAGTATAACAAAAAATTGTATGTATTAGAATGTATGATATTCATTTAAAATTCAAATGACTAAAATGGCTTACATTCTAATATCGCCATTAAATATATTCACAGCAATATTCTTCCTAAAGTACTGCCCATGACTACTATCAAAATTAAATCTGAGCCCAAACATTAAATACATCGTAAACATTAACATAAAAAAGTCACAATCGCCACTTCCAGACTCTTGTTGTGGCACGTCATTGACTACTCTAACTTTCCAAGAGTTGGCACTCTGCAGCTCAAGTCAGATGTTGTAGATTCCAACATCTTCAAGCCATTGAGGGAATATGACTTCAAGTGGTTTGAATTGACATAAATATATTTTATCGTTGTAAAATGTCAATAACAAGTCATAAATCCGCACTCTCTTGGCACGAAGGTCCGCTCGAGCTAGTACCCAATGATCACCGCCCAGATTTACAGGAATAAATATCTGCATATACAAAATATCATAAATTTATTGTGTTTGTTATGTCCAAAATTGTTTAAAAAAAAATAAAGTCCATTGCATTGAGCAGCAATACGCACCACATCGATTTCTGTGAACCGTTTCGACATTATATCTTCTCGTCCATCAATATAGTTATTAAGGTTGCTGCTATATTGTAATTAATTGACATCACAATTACCGTTGTTCCATAATTGCTTCAAGAACACCTAATAAATATATTACATGAGGGCTAAAATATTAACTGTGATGTCGAGATATTACGAGATAAGAAAATAAATCAATAATTATTAAGTTTTGAAAACTCGTTACCCAAAAATACGGGTTCGTATGCGAACACGCTGAGATAAGACATTCGGATACCGCCGTTGCTTTTCACTGACCAAGTGAAAATAAGCGTGAATATGCTGTAGAAGAATAGAAACATGTCAATTTAGAACATAATATAATATAGAAGAAAGATGAACAATAGTTCAAAAATGGAAGGTGTGATTTTAACAATACTTAACTCGTCACCAAGCCATCTCATTGAAGCATTGCCCAAAAGTATTTTGAAGAATTTTTACGACTGTTGGACAGGGCGATCCACGGTGATTCTGCCAGCAAACCACTGATCAAACTCCTTAAATAGCCTTAAATCTTCTAGGCCCCTAAGCGAATTTATATCTACACTGGTTCTTTCATCGATCTCACAGTCCGTTATTTGGAGTGTGGATAGAGGCCTGACATTGCTTCCTCTCTTGAAAGGAGGAATTAAGTAAGGACTGCTAAAGACATATGATGGTCTACATGGACGTCCAAACTTACTTACAACAGAAGGTGCCTTTGTGAGGATCTACACGCTGTCACCACTTACGTCCCCGTGGAAACTGTACAATGACATGTGGGTGTAATCATCATGATTACCGGCGTCTGTGTATAATTCATACTCATCCGAGGCCTAGCGATTCGCCAAGATGAACAGATTAAACTAATATCGGATTTAAAACTAAAAGAATGCAACTATTGCATTTAAACATGCTTACCGTATATAAGCGTCCAATTGGAGAATCACCATGTGAGCGCTTAGAAGAACTATCACTGAACGAGGCCATAAATCTCACGATCGCTTGTCTATACTGCTGTTGTTTTCTGCGCTATGCCTGAAAATCCGACCTGAGTTCAGAAATGAAGTGCTCAATGTTGTCCATCCGTTGAATGAGTTTATCATAACGGATGTTTGTCCTCGACTGTTGCCACAAAACCAAGTAAAAAATGAGAGAGTGTTGAAATCAATTATATATAACTACTATCAAAATGAAATTTTTAATCAGAAGTAACCTTTGAATAATGTGTGTCGCCAGAATCGTGTGCTGATTCATTATGGTCATCAGCGCCAAGCTCATCCTCAAAGGGATTGTGCTCCACCTGTGTTCGGCTCGTGAAGTCGTGATCCTCCTCTTTTATCCTTATAATGAGTGGCGCGTTAATTGAAGGTTGATGCTGCACAAAGTAATCTTCAAAATGAGTAAAAACCAAGACAAAAAATTTCAATTTTGATGATCTTTTAAATTGTGCTATGATGCACTAAACAATAACCACATTACGGACCCAATTTGGAATATATGGCACGTAATTCTCCACACTCTTCCAATATTTTGAGGTTTTCTCTTTTGCATCCGGTTCGGTTGTTTGTAAAATATTTTCCTGTTGTAAAGAATACTAAAATTTAAATTAATATAATCATCTAGTATTTAGTAATCAGAAAAGTAGCTATATACATAGATACACATATATTACTTACAAGAGATACACATATATTACTTACAAGACGAGAGTTGTCATTAAGATGTGAATATACTTCAGCAAAGTTTATCTTAGAAAAAGCCATGAGTTTCCACCGTACGATCCGAGGAATCTTCCTTTTAGTTTTCACGACCCACTCTGATGGCAATCCGCCAATCATTTCAAAAATCCATGCCTGCAACAAGGAAAGATATAAACTCATAAAACGTGTCATTAAATATTCATTATTACAAAACTAAATAATCAACGAGAATATCCACACATGCACTGCAGACGTAAAGCCATAAATATTGTATTTTTCAATTTGCTTGGGTTTTTTGGCGCAAGCTTTCTTAAATTTCTTGGATTTGCCGTTCAATGCATTGTCAAAACTTTCATATATCGTTTCCCATGACAAACGACCCCACGGACGATTTCGAAAGTGATCTATCTCATCTACCTCGTTAAGCAACGAGAAATTGATTTGACAATGATCTTTTCTTCCATTCAATACTCTGTCTACAAAGTAAAACAACGCGATCTTTAGTGCATCATTGTCATCCATAGTCTTGAAATCTAAGTCCATAAATCTTGACTCGAACTCGGCAAGATTCATTTTGCGAAACAAACCACCAAAATACTTATTAAGTAACCTGTGCATTGTTTTATACTCTTTCAGCACGACATTTTGACTATAATAAAGTGAGGGTTTGGAGTAGGGGAATGTGGAGGGCAATTTGGGGCAAAAAAATTAATTTTAGCTAGTTATGATTGAAAAAATTTGAAAGGTTAAATTTGAAAATTTAAAAATTTTTAAAGTTATTTTTGTAAATTTCCCAGAGAACAAAAACAGCTAGCTAATAATTGAATCTCAAACAGGATAAACAATTAGTTAATAAACAAGTCCAGAATCAATTGGAAGAGACATAGCTCCTCAGCTTTAATACAAACATATTACATATGATAGATAATAGAAGTGACAGTAGAAAATAAGTTCTTTTAAATAAATAAAAATGTTGAAATTCTGTTGCAAGGACTCGTCTGTTTAAACTCTGCCCCAGCAAGTGGAAGCTTCTTAAGCCTTGGAATTCATCCATCACCTTTTCCTAAAGTTTATAAGAATAGCAGGAATTGCAGTAGATGCTCTCCAGGTTTCGAAGATATCATAAGGCAAGAAATTGTTTCCTCTGTTTTAAGATGTTTCATATGTGCTAAAGATGAAACATTAAGTGTGTTTAAATCTACGAAGTATTGAAGGCCATAAGCTCTTTTAAGAGTTTAAACATCTTTGTAGGGTATGGAAACTTCTCAAGGTTCAGTTCCTCCATAAAAAATTAACCATCTTTGAACAGAATACTATATTCATCTTCTGAAGAACCTAGTTGATCAATCTTAAGACTTGTAACAATAAGAAACTAAATATCAATTCTAGTGGAATTGTGGGGAGACAAATAGAAGTACAATGAAAGATTTCAAACTCTAAGAGAGGCATGAATTAAAAGAAAACATCCATGATCTCCAAAAAATTATAATGAAGAAATAAAGTTTGAAGATCAAGGCATAGAAACATTTTTGACAAATTCTCAATTGTCTTTTCTATTAATTATATTCTTCTCACCCCTTTCTACTTCTCAATTTTTGGTGCTTCAGTTAATCCATCTACATGAATCAAAAAATTTTCTCACTTCATATTAATTTTACATGCTATCCATAATGTCATATCTCGAATCACATCATGCATTTTAATTAAAAAAATTTCTTCTTCTTCTAATAAACATGCACGAAGGAAACCGTTGATAACATAGCATCCTTTGTCTTGTGCTCCACTTTTATTAAAAATCATCCAAAAATTTGTCTCCAATCCAATAATTAATTAACTCCTTAATCATTTAGATAAGAACTAAAATTATTGTTAGGCAAATTATTATAACTGAATTTTAAAAGAGGATGCACAATTCTTTTTCATACCTAAAAATATAATTTTGATAATGAAGTAATTTTGCCAGCTCCTTCCATGCCGAAAAGGCCAATTATTGCCATTTCTTCTTACATCTCCAAGCTTCTTCAAACGTCAATTGCAGACCTACTTTTGTTGTTTCAACAGGTCTGTCATCGATGGAATCTTCCGATGATCTATTAGCCACATCTTTGAAATTTCCCTCTTCCTTCAAAGTGGCTAAAACTTGAAGCTTTTTGGCCACTTTCTTCCCAAACTCATAGCTTGACTTGGAGTTCATGAAATAGTAACCTCCAAGATCATCAACTTCAGTTTCCAAGGCTTGCACTCTTGTGAGCCGCATCTGAACTTTCTGCAGACGATTCATTTTGTTGTTGCTCAGAAACTAGGTTTTTAGTTGCGGGAGAGAGAGAAGAAAGTTGAGTGGTTAAACAAAGAGAGCTCTCAAGCAACTTCGTAGAAATTTCCTACAAGACTTTTAATTTATGAAACTTATAATTAGAATTGTGGAGAGGTAATGAATTAAAAAGGATTACTTGACAAGATGTCTCTGTCTTCGATGGGGAAAAAAAGGGAATCTGAAAATTTTGAATTAGATAATGAGTATAATGCCATACAAGATGTCTCTGTCTTCGATGGGAAAAAAAGGGAATCTGAAAATTTTGAATTAGATAATGAGTATAATGCCATTGTATCTCTATATTTTGAGGTTAATATTTTTTTAGTATTTATATTTTAAAATATTTTTGATGATTTTGTTTATTTTTATACTCTTTTACAATAATATTACTTTTTTTGAGACATTAATAAAAATTTAAAAATTTAAAATTACTACATTAACTCTAAAAATGAAATTAAAACAAAAAATAAATATTGAGGTTAATTTAGTAATTTAATTTTTTTATTAATGTTAAAAAAGAAACATTATTGTACAAGAATATTATTATAAAAGCAAACAAAAGATATTTAATGGCATGGATGTTTTGAGGAACTTTTATAAAATATAAGAATTAAATAAGTATTAATATCAAAATATATGAGTAAATGAGCTTTTAATATAAATTATTTAGGCTACTTTTCATTTTTGGGATTAAACATGATTAGACTAATTTTCAAGATAATTATTTTTTTTTTCTTAACTAATGTTATGTTTGACTATTCAAGATTAATAAATTAATCCAACTTTTAGTCCAAAGATTTTGGGATTACGAGTCTCTATTTTTTCATAAGTTTAGATAAAGCTAATTCTCATATCTTATTTTAAGACAAATTTGATATCAATAATAAAGTTTTATTCAATAATTTATATAAACTATTAAATAATATTAAACATAAAAAAATTTCTAATTGATTCATCAATAATATTATTGTATATTATTTATTAAATTCAACAGTTAGTAATATAATTTAAAAGCAATTAAACTATTTATAAATAATTATTTTTACTTCATTAAATTAAATTTAATATATTCCTATTTTAAATAGTATATTAAATAAGAGACAATATTATATATAATTCAACCTAATTTAATATAATCTAATTAAACTTAATCTTAACGATTAATTCAATCCCAATTATGCAACAAACGTAATCTATGCAGACAGCTCACAGCCCGGCAGAGCTTTATTCTTTGTAAAAAAACGACTTTTGGATATAGTAATGAGTGCAAGTGGTCCTACAATTGAACATCACATGCAGAAGATTCCAATTCTAAAGTATTTAATTGCAAGATGAAGCCTCTTTCAAAAAGCAATCAAATAAATAAAGATACAGCCACTGTAACAAATGAAGGCACACAATTAATGTCACAAAATTGGATTATGGGAACCTAAGATGGTCAGTAATTGTACCAATAGTGCCCAAACTTTGATCACAATTTAGTGTTAAAGTAATATAATGTATCTAAACTTGGAACTTGGAGCGACGGATAGCAAAAAATGCTGAGTCGAATCGAGATCGATTCACATGGATTTCTAATGTCAATGGATATTCACATCGATTTCTAATGTCAATGGATCATTTTCTAGTTTAATATTTTGGAATCACTTTGCCTTTGACCGAATAGTAGAGTTATTGTAAGGGCATGGCTTTGACCGAATAGTAGAGTTATTGTAAGGGCATGGCTATGATACAGGGACTGAAAAGTCCTTGTATCATAGAGGGGGTCAATTTATGTTTGGCTGCCAGCTGGGGCAGCCAAACCAATGGCAGTAATTGGTTCAATCGGTTGCTGTCATTAATGTTTGATATTAAAAAAAAAATATTTGTATAAATATATAAAATTAGATATATTTATTTTAAAAAGATAATAAAAATAATAATAATAATGGTAAGAAAAAAGGTAAGTAAGTAAGTAAAATTGGGAAAAAAAATAATTTTTTTCAACAATAAAATTTATCTTTTTTTTGTTGTTTTATGTTTATGTTTAAATTAGATGTTTGATATTTTATGTTTATTGTTGCATGTTCTCAGTGGCCCATTTCATGTTCCTCGTTCCATGTTTCATGTTTCAATTTTCCAAATACCTCGAAAAATTTTTGTTTTGCCCCCGTTTCATGTTTGCATTAATGTTTCATGTCTCCAGTCCACTGTTTCATGTTTGATGTTTTATTTTCATTGTTACGGAGGTCCACATGTTTGATGTTCATTGTTGCATGTTCTCAGTGGCCAGTTTCATGTTCCTCGTTCCATGTTTCATGTTTCAATTTTCTAAATACCCCGAAAAATTTCTGTTTTGCCCCCGTTTCATGTTTGCGTTAATGTTTCATGTCTCCAAACCACTGTTTCATGTCTGATGTTTTATTTTCACTGTTACGGGGTCCACATGTTTGATGTTCATTATTGCATGTACTCAGTGGCCGGTTCCATGTTCCTCGTTCCATGTTTTATGTTTCAATTTTCCAAATACCCCGAAAAATTTCTGTTTTGCTCCCGTTTCATGTTTGCGTTAATGTTTCATGTCTCCAGTCCACTGTTTCATGTCTGATGTTTTATTTTCACTGTTACGGAGGTCCACCTGTTTGATGTTCATTGTTGCATGTTCTCAGTGGCCCGTTTCATGTTCCTCGTTCCATGTTTCATGTTTCAATTTTCCAAATACCCCGAAAAATTTCTGTTTTGCCCTCGTTTCATGTTTGCGTTAATGTTTCATGTCTCCAGTCCACTGTTTCATGTCTGATGTTTTATTTTCACTGTTACGGAGGTCCACATGTTTGATGTTCGTTGTTGCATGTTCTCAGTGGTCCGTTTCATGCTCCTCGTTCCATGTTCCTCGTTCCATGTTTCATGTTTCAATTTTCCAAATACCCCGAAAAATTTCTGTTTTGCCCCCGTTTTATGTTTGCGTTAATGTTTCATGTCTCCAGTCCACTGTTTCATGTCTGATGTTTTATTTTCACTATTACGGAGGTCCACATGTTTGATGGTCATTGTTGCATGTTCTCAGTGACCCGTTTCATGTTCCTCGTTCCATGTTTCATGTTTCAATTTTCCAAATACCCCGAAAAATTTCTGTTTTGCCCCCGTTTTATGTTTGCGTTAATGTTTCATGTCTCCAGTCCACTGTTTCATGTCTGATGTTTTATTTTCACTGTTACGGAGGTCCACATGTTTGATGTTCATTGTTGCATTTCTCAGTGGCCCGTTTCATGTTCCTCGTTCCATGTTTCATGTTTCAATCTTCCAAATACCCCGTAAAATTTCTGTTTTGCCCCCGTTTCATGTTTGCGTTAATGTTTCATATCTCCAGTCCACTGTTTAATGTCTGATTTTTTATTTTCACTGTTACGGAGGTCCACATGTTTGATGTTCATTGTTGCATGTTCTCAGTGGCCCGTTGCATGTTCCTCGTTCCATGTTTCATGTTTCAATTTTCCAAATACCCCGAAAAATTTCTGTTTTGCCCCCGTTTTATGTTTGCGTTAGTGTTTCATGTCTCCAGTCCACTGTTTCATGTCTGATGTTTTATTTTCACTTTTACGGAGGTCCACATGTTTGATGTTCATTGTTGCATGTTCTCAGTGGTCCGTTTCATGTTCCTCGTTCCATGTTTCATGTTTCAATTTTGCAAATACCCCAAAAAATTTCTGTTTTGCCCCCGTTTTATGTTTGCGTTTATGTTTCATGTCTCCAGTCCACTGTTTCATGTCTAATGTTTTATTTTCACTGTTACGGAGGTCCACATGTTTGATGTTCATTGTTGCATGTTCTCAGTGCCCCGTTCCATGTTCCTCGTTCCATATTTCATGTTTCAATTTTCCAAATACCCCGACATTTCAACAGCTCTAGTAGTTAATTTATTATTGCATTTATAATGCACTAACTGTTTTTCATTTAATGCCCGCACCCCTTCATGAAAACTCCCCACTCCCCCTGTTTTGTGTAAGGTGTATTTTGTTTGTTGGCTTTTAAAACAGTTGTCCTTCCCACCATAACTCACCTTAAACAAAGAAATTATTTCTCTCTCCCATTGTAACTGCTGGAGCAACTGGAAGGTGGTGAATAAATTTGTGTTGTACCTCAAGTAAGTGTTTTTGGTAAGTTTGTTTTTTTCGGGCAAATGTTGGTTTTGTTTTTATTTTTGTGTAATGGAAAGTTGATGTTGATGTTGATGGGGGTTTTCATGGCATTTTCGAAACATGTTGACTGTTTGTGTGGTTTGGATGATTGTCTATTAATACACCCATAATCATTGTATGTGATTTTTACATATATTTTTCATGGTATTAATTTACAGGGTTAAGAGATTAGTATTGCATCTGATGTTGTTGAGTTACATCCTTCAAATGTACTCGGAGCTGAGTTCGATTCAGTAGAAGATGCAGATGCATGGTACCTTAACTACTCAAGAATGGTCGGTTTTAGTGTTCGAAAAAATGAGTTTCGACGTGCGAAATGTGGCCGCACTACGATCCGTCGGTGGGTTTGTAATTTTGAAGGATATAGGGTAGAGAAATACTTGGCAAATGATAATAGACTGCGAGAACCTCGGCCAATAACCCGTACAGGTTGTAAAGCATCGTTTCGGGTAAATTACGGCAATTCCAGCGCGAAGTACAGGGCGACAGAATTCAGAATGGAACACAATCATCCATTGGCTTGTACAAACGAAGTTCATCTCCTTCGTTCCCATCGGAACGTTAGTGAAGGAGATGTCGCCCAAGCCAAGGCATTAAGGAATGTTGGCGTTAAGACTTGCCAAGTTGTTGATTACATGGGTGATCAAGTTGGGGGATCACAAAATCTTAAGTTCAAACGTAAGGATTTGCAAAATCGATTAGATGCAGATAGACGTGCTGAATTTGGTGATAGTGATTCCGCAGCAACTATAGCATATTTCATTGCAAAAGCTGACAATGATCCTGGACTCTATCATGAGTACACATTAGACGCTGATAATAGGCTAAGGAACTTGTTTTGGACCGACTATATGGCACGGTATGATTATGAATGCTTCGGTGATGTTTTGGCATTTGATGCGACATATAAAACTAATGCATATCACAAACCTCTTGTCACCCTTGTTGGCACCAAACATCATCGTCGGACCACCGTTTTTGGATTTGCCCTACTCGCAGACGAGACAGTTGAATCATACACATGGCTACTCCAAACTTTTTTGTCGGCCATGGGTTACCGAAAGCCGAAGTCCGTGATTACTGATGGCGACAAGGCAATGGCGAAGGCAATTAAAACCATTTTTGTTGGATGTACTCATCCTCTTTGTTGCTGGCATTTAGAAAGGAATGCACAAGCAAATATTAAGAATGAATACTTCACTAGCAAATTTCGTGATCTTATGTTAACACCCATGAGTCCATCTGAATTTGACTAACGGTGGTTTGCTTTGCTTGATGAGTTGAACTTGCGCGATAATGTTTGGGTCAAAAAAATATTTGGAAAATGTCATAAATGGGCTGAAGCCTATCTGAAAGGAAATCTTTTCACTAGAATGCGAAGTACTCAACGCTGTGAGAGTATGAATTCTTACCTCAACCATTTTCTCCAATACAGGTTAAAATTATATGAATTTGTCCAACAAATTGATCGTGCACTGCGTAGCATTCGTGCCACTGAAACAGAAGATGAGTTCAAATGTAAATACAGTACTCCGGTGTTGACGAGACACTTGCGCAGCATCGAAAAACATGCAACAGAAATTTTTACCCAAAGGGTTTTCCATTGGCTTCGGGAAGAAATTCGGCAAGAAGCAGCATTAATTAAGTGTGATGGCTTAAACTGTGCTGACACACAGTACTATACACTAACACAGTTTGGGAATGTGAAGTTGAAGTGGACAGTGATGCTCAGTCAAGCAGAAAATAAGTTGGCTTGCTCCTGCCAGCTGATGGACTCTGCTGGAATCCCATGTCGACACATGTTCTATGTTATGAAAGTGGAACAGTTTGTTAAAATTCCCGTTAATATGGTTCTCCATCGATGGACAAAAGAGGCGAAGGATTATACATCATGCGCCTTAGCACTGCCTCAAGTTGCCGGTGAGATTTCTGATGTTGCTAGATTTACTGCTTTGTCTACCGCCAGTAACAAAATGTGCTTTTATGCCGCAAAAAGTGAGCAATTGTATAAAGAGGATTTAGCTGACATTAACCAATTGACACTGAAATTTCAACAACTCTTTGGGGGAGAAAGAGTTGGCAGCCGCAGGCCTGCACAAGTTCGGCAACTAAATTCAAAGGTACTAGATCCATTACTACCGACGACAAGAGGTGCTGCACGAAGCCGACAAAAAGGTCCCAAACACGATAGGAAGTGTAGCATTTGTAGGGGGCATGGTCATACCGCACCAAGGTGTCCAAATAACCTCAATGCCATCAGGTATGTCACATTTACGGTTCTCACAAGCGATAGTTTATGATTACTGCCAACCTAATCTCCATTCATTACCGATACGAGTATTATTTGCAGGAGTTGTCAAGCCAATCTTAATACGGACGATAGCTACGGTTATAGTAATTTTGCTGGCTCAAGTCAACAACTTTCATTAAACATTAGTGAAGCTTCAAAAGAACTTGAAAGCCAAAATGTCTGTGGAAGTTCCCAAAGTCCGTTACCAGAATCCAATGATTCTTGTTGGAATAATTCAACGACCTCACCGTCAATGGGAGGGGATACATTTACACTTCTTCCATTTTCGAACACCACAGGTTTTTTGAATGATAAATGTAAGATTGGCTTTAGTACAGAAAACTAATAAATTAAACCCATGCATGGCCCGGAAATCATGTCCTCCACAGTTAAACAGCTTATAATATGAAGTCATATTGTAATGGTGCCAAAATGTGCTTATGGTAATAATAAACAGTTCCTGCTTCGGGGATTAAATACCCCATATACATAATATGTTTTTCCCAGTTGTGCGAAATTAGCGCACTCAACGCTGCCACTACGAATAACATGCTTCAAATATCAATAATCTGCATACAATTAAGAAAATTTTCAAATTTTCTCTAGCTACCATCCTAAAGAGGTTAAGAAAAAGTTATAACGTTCAGCTATAGCATATTACAAACAGCATTCCTCAGAACAATGAGAATGCATAACTTCAAAGCTACTGCGG